>OY856410.1:1359704469-1360959303 GCA_963693085.1 Alisma plantago-aquatica | reverse complement strand
AAACCAATATTGTCGCCATGAAAACTGAACTAAGGTTTCATAGAACAATTAAACACTCGATCATCATGCATGAAACTCAAACCAAGGTCAAGTAGGAAGGAGAACTACCGTTCACCACAAACACCACAAAGGAAATTAAGGTTCCAAATTACATCCAAACAAAGCATGATGTCAACATCGTCCAAGCTCTAGAGACTATTTGCATCTACTAGCACATTAAGGTAACATCTAGAGAGATAAAATAGTGACATGCAAGCATGTAAATTGCAATATTAGAGAAGGTTAAGAGTTATATAACCCGCCTTGAGGAAGATCACTCCAAGGAAGGAAAGCTCCAAGCACACGATCACCAAGGAAGATCAAGCTCCATCAAAAGTTCAACTTTTAGCCACATGATCATCTCAAGAAAGGGGAAACACCAAGGTCAAAAGATAGCTCAAGAAAGAGGCAAGAAGCTCAATGTTGAACCAAAAGAAAGAAAGGAGGAAAAGAGAGAAGAAACTCCCTCTCTCTTAGGTGTCGCCTTGTCAAAACATGACCAATTACCCTTGTCATGAGGATCTTACTCTGAAGAACGACCACCATGTCAAAACATAATCTACGGCTGAGAAAAAGGAAGAAGGTGGGGGTAAAAGATCTAAAGAAAGTATATAAGAGGAAAGATAAACCCTCACCAAGGTTGAAGATGACCAAGGATCACTACACACACCACATGCAAGTGATGAATCATCTCCAAAGCACCAAGAGTAGATACTTCTTGCTCCACCAGGCTCCAAGATCATCCAATATAGGATGGATAAAGAGGATGGATGAAAAAATCACTTCATTGGAGAAAAGAGGGTTTATATAGCAACAGAGGAGAGATGTAGGGCAAGGGATGAGGTGTCAACAAAAGAAGACCCCAAAGGGACACTTGGCCACCCCAGAAACTAACATGCAACCACATAAAGCCCACATGCAAGAGATGTTGATATAATCTAGATTGGATCTTGACAACCTAGGCCACCCAACCCTCATGTCATGACTGCAACACCAAGGGAGCCACCCATGGCTGCGACACACCACCAAGTCACGATACAAGATCATCACAACCCTAGGTCGCAACACTCTAAACAAGAGCACCCATCTCGACCCAAGACACCCAAGAGCATATTTGTCACAACAACCATATCTAGGGGAGGCGTCTCAACCATGACACCCTCCAAATAGGCCCTAGGTCGTGACCTAGGTCGAAACAACCAACAAGGGTCACATGGTCTAGGTACACCAAACCCTAATCACCACTAAGGGTGATACCACTCAACTAAGGGTTCACCAAGGCACCCCAAAGCACCAAAACCTACCTCATGAAGCTAAGAGAGAGAAATAACACTCTAGGGGTGGAAAATTACAAGAATACCCCTTCTAGTGGGTAATTTGCAATTTGCACCAAAATAAGCACATAAAGCACAAACAACATCGAAACAAGCTCAAACCGGAGACACAAGCTCTCCAAATGCTCTAAGATCATGTCAAAAGATTACAACAAGGTTCTTACCAAAACATCAAGCCAAAACAAACAAGGTTAACCCAAAACATGGGACAGGGGTCTTACAATTCATAAACCTCTAACAAGCATTTCACCCCCGAAATCCTAAGCATTCACCCTCCTACCAAGGATCAACATGGACCCTTCAACATAGGACATGTCTTCATCAAGCTCAACCTCTACTGGCTGCCAAACCAACTCAGTAAACAGGTGGCATTTCCTCTGCATAGACACATGGAATAGAGGATGCAACTTGTGCAACTCAGGTAGAAGCTCCAACAAGTAGGAACCTTCCCGATACGTGCCACCACATGATAAGATCCCATATACCTAGGAGCTATCTTACCCTTCTTTCCAAACCTCAAAAAAAACCTTCCAAGGAGAGACTTTAAGATACACCTTGTCTCCCACTTGAACTATAAGATTCTCTAATGATTATCAGTATATGACTTCTATCTATCATGTGCTTCGCTCAATTGTTGTTTAGTTACTTTAATCTTCTCTAATGTTCGTTGCACCATCTCAGGACCAAGAAGATGATATTCACCTATCTCATACTGACACAACGGAGACATGCAACATCTCTCATACAATGCTTCGTATGGTGCCATGTCAATGCTCCTTTGATAACTATTATTATAGGCAAACTCTATCGGACTAAGATGGATGTCCCAAATCCCCAAAAATGACAAGACACAAGCCCTTAATAGGTCCTCTAAGGTTTGTATGGTCCTTTCAGACTGACCATCCTTCTATGGGTGGACAATAGTGATGAACCTCAAATGCATACCCAAATCTACGTGCAAATCGTCCCAAAAGTGACTCGTAAACTGAGGACCTCTATCTGACATGATAGTAGCTGGGACACTATGCAAACACACTATCTCATCCACATATATCTAAGTGAGCTTCTCTGCTAGATGCATTGTCTTCACTGGCAGGAAGTGTGTTGACTTCGTCAGTGGGTCATCTATCACCCAAATAGAATCATGTCCTTTGGCTATCCTAGGCTGACCAACTACAAAGTCCATTGTGACATGATCCCACTTCCACTATGGTATGGGTAATGGTTGCAACATCCCTGTAGGTTTATAATGCTCTGCCTTGACTTGCTGACGTACTGCACACTTAGCCACGAACCCAATGCCATCCTACCTCAAGCTAGTTCACCAATATAGATCTTTAAGGTTATGATACATCTTGTCCCTTCTTGGGTGCATAGCATACATCAAGGAGTGAGCCTCTTCTAGAACCATCTTCCTCAGATTACCAGCATCAGGAACCACAACTCTACTATGGTAAAAGATTGTCTCATCATCTGCCTCATGGAAACAATCACGCTTCTTTTTGCCTAACTTTGATCACATCTGTTTTATCACAACATCAACCTGACGTGCCTCTTTGATCTACTGTCTCAACGTCAGCTTCACCTGCAATCATGCCAATAGGCCTTATATAATAGATACCTCTACCTTCATGTTCATCTGACACAAGGAGACCAACACGTCTCTCTTATGACACACCAAAGAGTTCAGTGCATTACCCACTAATAATGCTGAAGAATACTTTCTACTCAGCGCATCTGCCAGGACAATCGCCTTTCCTAGGTGGTAATCATTGGTACAATCATAATCCTTGATTTATTCCATCCAGTGCCTCTACCGCATGTGTAACTCCTTCTACGTAAAGATATACTTTAGGTTCTTGTGATCTATGAAGATCTGACACTTTTTTCCATAAAGGTAGTGTCTCGAGGTCTTTAAAGAATGAACCATTGTGACCAACTCTAGATCATGGGTAGGATAGTTCTCCTTATGCTTCTTCAAATATCATGATGCAAAAGGTATCACATTCTTGTCCTACATTAGCACACAGCCCAAACCATTCCACGCTGCATCACAGAAAACTATGTAACCTTTCCCTTGCTCAGGTAGCACTAGCATCGGTGCACTCGTTAGCTTTTCCTTCAACAACTGAAAGGTATGTTGACATTTAACATCTTAGACAAAAGATACGACATTCCTAGTCAATGTGGTTAGGGGTAACACCATAGAGATGAAGTTCTTAATGAACCTCATGTAGTAACCTACCAAACCCAAAAAACTATGCACTTCTATTGGCATCTTCAACTATTTCCACTCCCAAATGGGTTCAACCTTCTTGGGGTCCACACGAACACCTTGGGCAGATATCATGTGTCATAAGAAAGATACCTCCTTCAACCAAAACTCTCACTTGTTGAACTTAGCGTACAACGAATGTTGCCTCATCACTATCAAGGCCTGACAGAAATGTTGTTTGTATTGCTGACTGTCACGACTGTATATTCAGATGTCATCTATGAAGACCACCACAAACTGATCATGAAAAGGATGAAATGCTCTATTCATCAAGTCCATGAATGCTTTTGGTGCATTGGTTATCCCAAACAACATAACCACAAACTCATAATGAACATACCTAGTCATAAAAGACAACTTAGGTATGTCATCCACCTTGATCCATAATTGGTAATACCATGACCTCATATCTATCTTGGAGAAGACTACAACACCTCATAACTAAACAAACAAGTCATCTATATGTAGAAAGGAATACTTGTTCTTTATCGTCACCTTGTTCAACTGTCTATAGTCTATACACAACCCCATAGATATGTCTTTCTTCTTCACAAACAACATGGGAGAACCCCACGGTGACATCCTTAGTTTGATGAAACCTTTCTCAAGCAGCTCTTGCAACTATTTATTTAACTCCGCCATCTCTGTTGATGCCATTTTATACGGTGTCTACACTATCAATTGTGTGACTGGGACTAGACTGATCTCAAAATCAATCTCTCTGATAGGGGGAACATCTAGGAACTCATTTGGGAACACATCCTCAAACTTTTTAACAATTGGAACCTCTTAGATACGTAGGCTCCTTACTTTTGGTATCCACCACATGTGCTAAGAACACATCACATCCCTATCTGATCAACTTCTCAGCTACCATCATTGATACCAAACAAGTAGGAAGAATCTTCCTATCACCTTGGAAGGTCAACGTCTCAGCACCGTTTGCAAATGTCGCCACCTTGAGATTACAGTCCAAGACCACCTGATACTTCTCCAAAGTATCCATTCCAAGGATCACATGGAATCCATGCATGTCAAATGGTAAGAGGCCCACTTGAATGCTATGTCCTGAGAAAGAAAGGACACATGAAGGACACACCTCCCGCAATGTGACGACCCCAATTTCTACATACTTTCCTTAGTGACATATACAGATATGCGTGCACTCATATCTATAAATGTCAAAAGGGAAAATAATAGAAATCAAGATAACCAACTAAAAATCAGAGATAAGCCAAGATCAAGTTCACATCATAGCAAATAGCCACACAACATTTCATTAAATAATGAAAGATAAAGTCATACATATTGCAACTGGAGAAAGAAGAAGAATAAATCTATGATTATTACATTGGATCTCAATCATCCTCAATATAAGCTAGGGAAAGAAATAAACTAACATCTAGCAAGAAAGAGATAAGAGGAATAGGTCTATCTAATAAATCCTCCATGCTTATTATTTTTGCCTTCAGGTACTTTGAATATGCATTGTACTTTGATCATCAATTGATCCTTGCACCTAGAAAATACGAGAAACAAATACATCAACAAAGTTGGTACGTGGAGTAAAAGCTATACTATGCTGGCATATAAAATACTCGAATTGAAGAAGAAGAAAGAAAACGTTATTTAAATGCAGAAAATCAGGTAATCCCAAGTTATTAGCCTCATTTATAGTGAACATGCATTACTATGGTGGACTTAGCACATAATTGCATAAATAGTGGGCCCTTCCCCGTGTACCTTGTACTCTAGGGATCTCCCTATATACCATGTACTCTAGGGAGGTGCTAGTCAACATTAAAGCTTTCCCTCTCTAATAGGGAGTTTAATGAGCACCACTAGTAACTACATTTCACTTATATTCAATTATGTTCTTTTATGTTCAAGGCGGTAAATCATCAATTAATCATATATCAACATCCATCAATGTATATCAATTTCATACAACCAATTACATATACTTAACATCCAGCAAAAACTAGTCATATAATTATATCCACGTACCTCTAAATCTCAGATCGGGATTCCACACGTCCTAAGTTAGGAGAAAATAATAGATCACCCTGAAATGTAAACAAAACCCTAAGTTACTATGGATCCTCATTATTCCACATTAGGGTTTCTTATTAGGGTTTAGGTCGTTTAGAGGGGTCACTTAGGATATATAGGATTCCGAGTTGGGGTCTGAGATTAGGGTCGTCCAGGTTATTAAAAGGACATTTCAGTTATTAGGGTTTTCATAAATTGTACATAATATTCATGGTGAGGTGAGAAGAACTAGAAATTAGGGTTCTTCTCAAATATTAAATCAAGTATCTTCCTTTGGTAGGATTTCGAGTAACATGATGACCAAGATCGTAATTAGGGTTTAAAATGTTCTCAAGGAAGAAAAATAAAATCAGTTATAACCATTATTTCACAAAATAATGTATTAAAAGGTCATTAGTGATGGTTGGCCATACTTTCCGAAAAGGTTTTAGATCCAGGTCAGGATTATAGTTTATTTAGATAGTTTGGATTTTTCTGATGAAAATGGTGTATTTATTCGATATTTTCTGATGATCCTACCATTTTCTAGAATTTTCCTAAGATCTGACCAATCAGGAAATTTTAAAGGAATAAAACAAAAATAAAAAAAGATTTGCGAGCATCTGCCTCGCGGATCATGCGAGGGATCCGTTCAACCGGACCCTCTCACTGACCCGCGAGCCAGTGCTCGTCCAAGGAGGGTCAGGCTAGGGTGAAAGGACATGAATGCCCTTCGGGAGGGGTCGCATAGAAACTGTGACGGGTCATGTACAAACCAGTAATTCCACCTATCCGATTGTTTTCCTCTCGCGCCATGGCAGCGGTGAGGCAGCAGGGGAGAGCTGGGTCGATCGAAGGTGGAAAGTGATTCCTAGGGTGAGCTGGGTTGCGCCATCTATCAGGCTGAGTTCGCCGACTCGCGGCGGTTGTGGGGAGGTCGGGTTCGTCGGAGAAGGTGGTCTAGGTGTCGATTTCCGTCCAAAACAGGCTAACACAGGTCAAAGAGGAAAGTCGAGAAATACCTACCCTCGGGTTGGATTGAGGGAATTCACAGCTTCGCAGAGGTCTGCTGATGTGCTCACGAACCTCCTTTGGTTCCTAGAAGGCTCCTAGCTCGCAGGCGATGAAGCTCTTGGAGCTTGGCCGCACAACTTGTCGACCCGACTATCCGGCCGTCCGTAGACCCAACTGACGGTGGGAAACTCCTTGCCGAAGTCCCCTGATGGTGTAGCGTTGCCCAATCGGGTGGAGGGTGCGACAGGAGTGAGGGGGGGAGTCGACTTCCGGTGAGCAGGAGGTGCTAGAGGGTAGGGAAGAGGGGGCAAGTCTCGATGGAATTGATGGTGCGGGAAGATGAAAGGGAGGTCAGGGAAGCTTTTGGGAGTCTTTTATAGACTCGTGGTGGAGTAGGGGGCTAAGCCCTAAATCCTACGTCGTCGCCAGTGAGAGACGTGAGAGTTCGGGGCGTCGTTCTCCCTGATCTGAAGGAGCTGGATGATGTGGCGAGGGTTGTTGAGCTCGGTTTGAGGAGGGGGGTCAGTCCTCCAAGGATCTCGCGAGGAGAAAGTGGGGTTCGGGCGTGAGGGTCGTTGGAGGGATCGCCGGTTCTGCGGCCTGGCGAGGACCGAGTCTATCGGAGGTTGGAGATGACTCGGCAGTCGTCAGATCATGCGGGTTCTGTGATCGGCCGATCCGAGGGTGGAGATTACTCCCCCTTTTAAAAAGAGCTGCACCCAAGCCTAAGCAAGGCTGTGTGACACATAAATTCAAATTAAATCGCATACCATATTCCTAGGCTGGATTAGGTGATATAATACACAAATTTTCAAAAGTAAATAACTCTAAATTGGTAACTCCAATTGAAATGAGATTTTAGGCATGGTTCTATAATTTTATGATTTAGTTATGGTGCAAATTTTGAGTCCCAATTCGATTATTGACTAGGTCAATTTATTAATGTCCTAATACTTACATTATTGACTTTATATATATCATTATTGATGGTCTTAGGTGGAATTAATGATCCATTTATTCAAATTAGTGAGAGAGGTGATTGAGGGCATAATTGGAACAATTAAAATTGTAAGGGAGAGGAACTAAATAATAAATGTGTAAAAACTCACTCTGTCACATTATCCCCTCCTTTTTAAGAATTTTGTCCCCAAAATTCAAGCAGCCTGGAAAAGATATGGATACTTCTTCTCGACCTCGGTCTTTAGCTCCCAGGTGGCATCTGTTTCATCATGGTGGCTCCAGAGTACTTTCACCATTTCAATTTGACGATGACTGCGAAGCTCTTTTGACTTGAAGTCGAGAATTCTGACTGGGGACTCAGCATATGACAGATCATCCTTCAATTCAAGAGGCTCATGATTCAAGATATGACTGGGGTCCTTGACATAGGGCTTCAGATTGGAGTAGTACTGGGATGGGTGACCTGTCGGGAAGTTGATCCTGGCATGCACGTGAGTGAGGACAAAGCATGCAGTTAAGACTAGTGGTTGTTTGTGGGGACAATCATCATTCCTGAAACTCTACTAGAGCCTTAGGCATTGGGCTTCAGATTAGATACATGGAACACATTATGCATGGCACTATACTGAGGTGGCAAAGCAAGACGATAGGCACATTCACCAACCCTTTCTAGAATCTCGAAGGGTCCAACATAATGAGGACTGAGCTTTCCTTTGTTCTTGGCCAAAGCTCGAATAGGTCGGATTTTCAGAAATACATGATCACCTTCCTTGAACTGACATTCTCGACGGTGAGAATCTGCATAAGACTTTTGCCTATCTTGTGCTCGCTTCATTCTCTGCCTAATCAGTGCAACCTTATCAGAATACAACTGCATCTCCTCGGATTTCATCAGGGTACGCTCTCCGACATCATCCCAGTGCAAAGGCGATCTGCACGGTCGACCATAAAGAGCTTCATAGGGAGGCATCCCAATGCTTTCCTGATAGCTGTTATTATAGGAGAACTCTGCTAAAGGCAAGTAATAGTCCCATGAGCCTTCCCAATCGAGAACACAAGCTCGCAGAAGATCCTCTAGAATCTGTACTGTACGTTCTGACTGCCCGTCTGTTTGTGGATGGTAGGTTGTACTGAAGTTCAACTTGGTACCCAATTCCTCTTGAACCTGCTTCCACAGCTTTGATGTGAACTTTGGGTCCCTGTCTGAGACAATAGATGTTGGAACTCCATGTAGGCGTACTATCTCCCGTATGTAGAGATCTGCCAACTCAGAAACCTTTGCAGTAGTCTTCACAGGAAGAAAATGAGCTGATTTGGTGAGACGATCCACTATGACCCATGCAGCGTCATATCCCTTCCTGGTCCTGGGTAATCCCACCACGAAATCCATGGTGATGTGTTCCCATTTCCATTCCGGAATCTCAAGGGGTTGTAGTAGACCGCCTGGTCTCTGATGTTCAGCCTTAATCCTTTGACATGTCAAACACATGGACACGAAATCGGAAATATCGCGCTTCATGCCCCTCCACCAAAACTGACGTTGTAGGTCTTTGTACATTTTTGTTGTGCCTGGATGAACTGTGTACTTGGACCCATGTGCCTCATTTAGGATTGATGTCTTTATAGCTGACTGCTCAGGAACCCATATACGATTCTTGTAACGAAGACCTCCATCAAGACCCACGGACAGATGTGTTTGCGGCTTTGACAGAAGGGAAGAGAGTTCTGCAAGATCGGGACTAGCTTTTTGTGCCTCAAGAAGTTCGAAATGCAGGTTGGATGTGATGGAAATGTTATTAACATGCATGCGATCAGATAGAAACTGTGGCTTCCAGCCTACTAGATCCTCCATGTTCCTCCATTCGGGGACAGAAAGAGATGCACATACTGCCCTTTTTCTACTAAGGGCATCAGCGACTACATTTGCCTTACCCGGATGATAGGCTATAGTGAAATCGTAGTCCTTTAGGTATTCGATCCATCGGCGTTGACACAGATTCAAGTCCTTCTGAGTCAGGATGTACTTCAGGCTTTTGTGGTCGGTGAAGATGTCGAACGTTGCCCCGTACAGGTAGTGCCTCCAGATCTTGAGGGCATGAATGATTGCATCTAATTCCAAATCATGGGTGGGATAATTAAGTTCATTGGGTTTTAGCTATCTAGAAGCGAAGGCCACTACTTTACCATTCTGCTGCAGGACACACCCTAATCCATTCCTCGAAGCATCAGTGAATATTACAAACCCTTCATTGCCAGAGGGTAGAACAAGAACAGGAGCCGATGTCCACTTCTGCTTTAACTGATGGAAACTGGACTCACAAGTGGCTGACCAGATGAAATGCTCATCCTTCCGAGTAAGCTTGGTGAGAGGAAGTGCAACTTTAGAGAAGTTTGGAATAAAACGACGATAATATCCGGCCAGACCCAAGAAACTACGAATTTCAGAAGGATTACGAGGAGGTTGCCAATCAAGTACAGCAGAGACTTTGGCGGGATCAACTGATATACTACCTCCAGAAATGACATGTCCAAGAAACATAACCTTATCAATCCAGAACTCACATTTTGAAAGTTTGCCATAAAACTTCTGGGTTCGAAGAATGTCAAGAACTGATCGTAAGTGTTCACGGTGTTTTTCCATAGAATTAGTATAGATCAGGATATCATCAATGAAGACGACCACAAACTCATCAAGATAGGGTTGGAATACTTTGTTCATCAGATTCATAAATACCCCTGGTGCGTTGGTCAACCCGAATGGCATCACCAGAAATTCGTAATGCCCATAACGAGTTCGAAAAGCAGTTTTTGAAATATCAGAATCCTTAATTTTAAGTTGATGGTATCCAGAATGGAGATCAATCTTTGAGAATACTTTAGCAGTACGAAGCTGATCAAAAAGGTCATCAATACGAGGAAGGGGATACTTGTTTTTAATAGTAGCTTGGTTCAACATGTGGTAGTCAATACACATACGCATAGAACCATCTTTCTTTTTAACAAAAAGAACAGGAGCTCCCCAGGGGGAGACACTAGGACGTATGAAACCTTTTTCGAGAAGTTCTTGCAACTATTTCTTCAACTCCATCAGCTCAGCAGGATCCATCCTATACGGTGCCCTAGAAATTGGAGTGGTTCCAGGAAGAAGATCTATGGAGAACTCAATGTCTCTATTTGGAGGCAGCCCAGGAAGCTCCTCCGGAAAAATGTCAGGAAAGTCACGTACCACCTCCAGACTTTCTACAGGCCCGCTACTAGGACTGGTCTCTGAGACTAATGCGAGGAAGACTTTACATCCCTTAGAAATGAGCTTTTTAGCTTTAAGAGAGGAGATTATAATATTATTATAGAATCCACTTCCCCTAGGGATTTTCACAGGATAAGAATGAGGTTGAGAGAGAACGACCGTCTTGTTTCTACAGTCAATGTGAGCATGGTATGTGTAAAGCCAGTCCATACCAAGTATGACATCAAAGTCTTCCATAGTTAAGAGAATGAATTCAAAGGGCATATCATGATTTTCATATTTAAGAGAAAGTTCATTAGTTTTCTGTAAAGTTGTGAGTATTTTGCCACTCGGAGTAGACACGTCCAAAACATATCCCAAATCCCGTATGTGAAGATTTAATATGGATGCCAGAGTTTGAGAAATAAAAGTGTTTGTAGATCCCGAGTCAAATAATGCCTTAACAGGATGACCGTTTAATAATACAGTGCCTACATAAGGAAATCAAATTATGAATAGTTGCAGGCTTGAGAAAGTTCTTTGAATTATAAAGAAATTAGGTTACCTTCACAGAGCTGATTTGGATTTGCCTTGGCCTCTTCTGCACTTACTACAAATACTCTGCCATTGCGGTGTCCTTGAGGCTGCGGAGCACCACCCGCAGGATTGCCAAAGATGGAGGGAGTGGGGCACTTGGCGACGAAATGACCCTCCTTTTTGCAGTTATAGCAGACTGGCTTGGTGTGGCGGCATACTCCACCATGGTGTCGTCCGCAAGTCTTGCACTTCGGGTGGACAATCTTCTGTTGATTTCGATTGTTCTTCTGTCCTCCTTTCCCTGAACCTCCTCCTTTCCCTGATCCCTTGTTGTTATGGCCTGGGTGGAACTTCTTAAACTTGTCCTCTTCAGTTGTGGTTAACCCTAAGTATCCCATGCTAGATGGTTTTTGCATGCCTTGCTCTCTCTCCTGCTTGAGGGCCATATCTAGGGCTTCATCTATGCTTCTGGGATGAGAGGCTATGACTAGGGTTTTTAGGTGGGCGGAAAGGCAGTCAACATAGTGTTCAGTAAGACGGTCTTCAGTCCTGATGGGTGCATAACATTCCAGAAGCCTAAACTTCCGGGTGTAATCAGCTACTGACAGACTACCCTGCCTTAACTCCATGTACATCTTCTCCTTCCTCTTCCTCTCAGCTATGGGCATAAAACGATCTGTGAAGAGGTTTTTAAAGGCTTCCCACTCCATGTTGTCTACTTCCTCACCCCTATTCCCGCCATAGTTCTCCCACCAGATTTTTGCCCCTCCCTTAAGCATATGGGTGGCGAACCTAACCTTCTTCTCATTAGGTACTTCTAGGGTATGAAAACCATTCTCTATGGTCAAAATCCAGGCTTCAGCCTTATCCATAACCTCAGGCTGATCCTCACCCCAAAAAGAATCAAGGTTTAGTTTAATAAAATCTATCACTGTCACCTCTTTCTTCTTAGATGGGCTGGGTTCTGGGGTTCCTTTTGTGGCGAGGGTTTCCATAAAATATAAAAGGATTTTCTTCTGTTCTTCCCACCTTTCCTTGGCCTCAGCATCGGGATCAGGTACTTCAGAGGTTTCACGTTCTTTTCTTTTCTTAGAGGATGATTCCCCTGAGCTGCGAGTCTTAGGAGGCATCCTGAAATTAATTTGAACAAATTAGATTGTTACTTCAACAATTATTCTTGTCATAATTATTATTATTTTCACATGATATTTTATTATTCTCATGATTTAATGATTAATATCCTGAATGTTATGATTTAGGGAGGATATCCTAAAATCCTTATCAGTCGATCCTTAGGACTTTCTAAATAGAGAGACTCCTTCCTAACCTTATTACAGAGGTAAGAGGGAAAGTTTAATTTATTTCAAAGCATAGATGAGAGGGAGGAATTTTTTTTTCCTATAGAAGAGGTGAGAGGAAAAATCTATAGATGAGAAAATTCCTAATTTAAGGTATGCCCAAGAATAGGGGACACGGACACTTAGGATATCGGCCAGGTAGACTTATACTGCCATAAAGGTAGCCTCGCGATTGCCAAGCTAAGTGGCTCGGAGACTTTAGTTAGACCCATGGCAGATGCTATCCTAGACACCTCAACCCTTCACATCCCTAACTCAAGGACTACCCTAGACTCATAATAGGGTGAATGAAAGTCATGTGACTATGATGTGTGAACTTCGCTCTGATACCAACTGTGACGACCCCAATTTCTACATACTTTCCTTAGTGACATATACAGATATGCGTGCACTCATATCTATAAATGTCAAAAGGGAAAATAATAGAAATCAAGATAACCAACTAAAAATCAGAGATAAGCCAAGATCAAGTGCACATCATAGCAAATAGCCACACAACATTTCATTAAATAATGAAAGATAAAGTCATACATATTGCAACTGGAGAAAGAAGAAGAATAAATCTATGATTATTACATTGGATCTCAATCATCCTCAATATAAGCTAGGGAAAGAAATAAACTAACATCTAGCAAGAAAGAGATAAGAGGAATAGGTCTATCTAATAAATCCTCCATGCTTATTTTTTTTGCCATCAGGTACTTTGAATATGCATTGTACTTTGATCATCAATTGATCCTTGCACCTAGAAAATACGAGAAACAAATACATCAACAAAGTTGGTACGTGGAGTAAAAGCTATACTATGCTGGCATATAAAATACTCGAATTGAAGAAGAAGAAAGAAAACGTTATTTAAATACAGAAAATTAGGTAATCCCAAGTGATTAGCCTCATTTATAGTGAACATGCATTACTATGGTGGACTTAGCACATAATTGCATAAATTGTGGGCCCTTCCCCGTGTACCTTGTACTCTAGGGATCTCCCTGTATACCATGTACTCTAGGGAGGTGCTAGTCAACATTAAAGCTTTCCCTCTCTAATAGGGAGTTTAATGAGCACCACTAGTAACTACATTTCACTTATATTCAATTATGTTCTTTTATGTTCAAGGCGGTAAATCATCAATTAATCATATATCAACATCCATCAATGTATATCAATTTCATACAACCAATTACATATAGTTAACATCCAGCAAAAACTAGTCATATAATTATATCCACGTACCTCTAAATCTCAGATCTGGATTCCATAAGTCCTAAGTTAGGAGAAAATAATAGATCACCCTGAAATGTAAACAAAACCCTAAGTTACTATGGATCCTCATTATTCCACATTAGGGTTTCTTATTAGGGTTTAGGTCGTTTAGAGGGGTCACTTAGGATATATAGGATTCCGAGTTGGGGTCTGAGATTAGGGTCGTCCAGGTTATTAAAAGGACATTTCAGTTATTAGGGTTTTCATAAATTGTACATAATATTCATGGTGAGGTGAGAAGAACTAGAAATTAGGGTTCTTCTCAAATATTAAATCAAGTATCTTCCTTTGGTAGGATTTCAAGTAACATGATGACCAAGATCGTAATTAGGGTTTAAAATGTTCTCAAGGCAGAAAAATAAAATCAGTTATAACCATTATTTCACAAAACAATGTATTAAAAGGTCATTAGTGATGGTTGGCCATACTTTCCGAAAAGGTTTTAGATCCAGGTCAGGATTATAGTTTATTTAGATAGTTTGGATTTTTCTGATGAAAATGGTGTATTTATTCGATATTTTCTGATGATCCTACCATTTTCTAGAATTTTCCTAAGATCTGACCAATCAGGAAATTTAAAGGAATAAAACGAAAATAAAAAAAGATTTGCGAGCATCTGCCTCGCGGATCATGCGAGGGATCCGTTCAACCGGACCCTCTCACTGACCCGCGAGCCAGTGCTCGTCCAAGGAGGGTCAGGTTAGGGTAAAAGGACATGAATGCCCTTCGGGGGGGGTCGCATAGAAACTGTGACGGGTCATGTACAAACCAGTAATTCCACCTATCCGATTGTTTTCCTCTCGCGCCATGGCAGCGGTGAGGCAGCAGGGGAGAGCTGGGTCGATCGAAGGTGGAAAGTGATTCCTAGGGTGAGCTGGGTTGCGCCATCTATCAGGCTGAGTTCGCCGACTCGCGGCGGTTGTGGGGAGGTCGGGTTCGTCGGAGAAGGTGGTCTAGGTGTCGATTTCCGTCCAAAACAGGCTAACACAGGTCAAAGAGGAAAGTCAAGAAATACCTGCCCTCGGGTTGGATTGAGGGAATTCACAGCTTCGCAGAGGTCTGCTGATGTGCTCACAAACCTCCTTTGGTTCCTAGAAGGCTCCTAGCTCGCAGGCGATGAAGCTCTTGGAGCTTGGCCGCACAACTTGTCGACCCGACTATCCGGCCGTCCGTAGACCCAACCGACGGTGGGAAACTCCTTGCCGAAGTCCCCTGATGGTGTAGCGTCGCCCAATCAGGTGGAGGGTGCGACAGGAGTGAGGGGGGGAGTCGACTTCCGGTGAGCAGGAGGTGCTAGAGGGTAGGGAAGAGGGGGCAAGTCTCGATGGAATTGATGGTGCGGGAAGATGAAAGGGAGGTCAGGGAAGCTTTTGGGAGTCTTTTATAGACTCGTGGTGGAGTAGGGGGCTAAGCCCTAAATCCTACGTCGCCGCCAGTGAGAGGCGTGAGAGTTCGGGGCGTCGTTCTCCCTGATCCGAAGGAGTTGGATGATGTGGTGAGGGTTGTTGAGCTCGGTTTGAGGAGGGGGGTCAGTCCTCCAAGGATCTCGCGAGGAGAAAGTGGGGTTCGGGCGTGAGGGTCGTTGGAGGGATCGCCGGTTCTGCTGCCTGGCGAGGACCGAGTCTATCGGAGGTTGGAGACGACTCGGCAGTCGTCAGATCATGCGGGTTCTGTGATCGGCCGATCCGAGGGTGGAGATTACTCCCCCTTTTAAAAAGAGCCACTCCCAAGCCTAAGCAAGGCTGTGTGACACATAAATTCCAATTAAATCGCATACCATAGTCCTTGGCTGGATTAGGTGATATAATACACAAATTTTCAAAAGTAAATAACTCTAAATTGGTAACTCCAATTGAAATGAGATTTTAGGCATGGTTCTATAATTTTATGATTTAGTTATGGTGCAAATTTAGAGTCCCAATTCGATTATTGACTAGGTCAATTTATTAATGTCCTAATACTTACATTATTGACTTTATATATATCATTATTGATGGTCTTAGGTGGAATTAATGATCCATTTATTCAAATTAGTGAGAGAGGTGATTGAGGGCATAATTGGAACAATTAAAATTGTAAGGGAGAGGAACTAAATAATAAATGTGTAAAAACTCACTCTGTCACACGCAACTCCATGGGACCAACTAACGGGTTTCTAAATAAAGACTATCCCATCTATGGATAACAAGAAAACAACAAGCATCGATCACTTCTCCAGTGACAAAAGAGTGTGTTGCACTCGGGTCAAGAAAAATATATATACAACAAGAAGAAGACAAAACAGAATGAAAGAACTCCATATGACCTTTCACTACTCAAGGGGTCGACCACTCCTTTAGGCTGACTCATAGCATAGAATATAGTCATGTCTTATTTTCACCCTCTTCCTCTACTATCCTGTCCTGAAGAACCAACTTGAGATGCTTGGCCACGTCCCCTTCCATTGCAACTAAAATTTTGTCTCTATGAGCCTTGCTTGCTCTGCCTTAGTTTCGTGGTCACTTCCTCATCCTTCATAGGACAGAATAACTTTGTATGCCCAACCTGTACACACTTGTAGTAGGTCTTACTCTCATACCATGGCTGAGACGGCCTTGTCAATGAGATTGATGCCACACTCTGAGATCCCATCGATGGAAAATTGTGTTGTCTACCCTTATTGGGTGACCATTATGTCAGTGCACTAGATCTATGTTGTGATGGTGGTGTAGAAGACCTAGGCTTCTTAAACCCTCCTAACAACTACCCTTGAGACTGTGTTAGCATCTTCTTGACACTCCTCTCTGACTTCTTGACCACAAACCATTCAATCCTCTTGATAAACTGCGCAAATGTTGCAAACTTCTCACAGTTCTCGAGCATTGCCACCACCATCATTAGCTCACCCTTCAGACCCTTCTCAAACATCTAATCCTTTCCTCATTTGCTAACACCATGTGAGGACAAAACCTTCTCCAGTGGTTAGTGCAGAGGGTTTCCCGCATAAAATAAAACTGATTGTCTGATATTTGTGTTATCGATCTTAGCCTTTTCTCAATAATGCTCTCCCAAAGCTTCACAGTGTGACTTATCATTTTGATAACTCAATAGTGTGTGCAGCTCCAAACATCTCCTTTGTTCTTGTAGATCGAGACTATGGTACTATTTCTCCATCCATCCATCGTCTTTTTTATCTTCATAATCATGTTAAAGAAAATTGTTAACCACATAGTCCTTCTTCCCTCATACTCATCCATACATCAATGAGAATACCATTTGAACCGCATGCCTTTTACGTTTTCATCTTTTTCAAAGCATGCTTGATCTCAGATAGTGCAACTCATCATGTGTAAGTTATATTTCTTGGATTTATGTCAGCTGAGTCTCTTACGTTGTTCCCAGTATCTCCATTGAAAAACATATGTAAGTAGTTTCTCCATTGGTTCTTTATATCGTAATCCTTCACCAACACCCTGCCAATCGACATTCTTGATGCACTTTACTTCACTCAAGTCTCTTTTTCCCTTCTCCTATATGAGTCATTATATAAATATCTTTTCCCCCTCTCTAATATCCAACTTCTTATATATCTCATCAAAGTATTTGGACCTTTCCTCTTGAACTTCCTGCTTAGTATCTTTTGTTACTTGTTTGTATATCTAAAAATTTGCATCATCTATATATTTGGGAAAGCTCCTTGATAACACCAATTTTTGTGATGTTTTTGCCCTTTATTTTGTTATCAATACTGCCCTTTTCTGCTATTTTCCTCTACTTTATTAGCTTTTTCGCAATAATTTGTCAAGCAATGCTCTTAATCCAATTTTCCCATCTTCTACAGTGTTTTTCCTCACTTTGGTGCAATAAGGCCGTCCTGGCCCATGAATAAGTCCAAGTCTATTTTCGGCCTTCCTGACGCCCGATACAACCCCTGCCCGACAGGGGAAAATGACGCAATGACGCACGACAAAGTGATGTCGCGCGAGAAGAAGCTGGCGGATGACACACCTTCTACCCGACAGGGATCCCGACTCGCCTCGACAGCCCAGCTTGTCGAGCGACACAGCCACCCACCGGAAGGTGCACCGCCCGTCACGACCGATAGCCGACACCATCTACGTCGAGCGACACCTCTGTATCGGCCCGTCCAATGACTGGCGCATAAGGGGGCCATGTGGCGATTCGAGCACCATGTCTTCTCCCCAACCAGCTGACTATAAATAGCAGCTATAGGGAGTCGAGAGGGGGAGTTCGGAGTTCAGAGTTTTAGAATTCAGACAGTTAGGAGTTGAGCTATCTTCCAAGGAGACTGCGAGAGCATACGTGTCGTGCCCCAGTGCTTGTCTCGGGCGACACTAGGTGAGATTCTCCTCATCCCGAGAGGTAGGGGACAGTTCACTTAGGACCATCCCGGGCGACATTGCGGGCCGATATTGGCCGACGTAGATGACTGACACAAGTGCCCGACAACAACAATGCGTAGCTCTTAGCCCGACACGATATCAAACCGATACACTTAGATTGTCGAGCGTGCCGCCCGAGAGGGTGTGCCACCCGACATGAGCGTATTGGCCAGGGTCCTTGAGCGATACGGTCGACAATCGGTGCGTGCCGCCCGAGAGGGTGTGTGACGTCCCCGAATTTTCTAAACTTAATCCGATGTGTGACGTCCAGATTGAAACCCTCACCTCAACGAGAATCCCAATTTAAACATCCCACACAAGGCTAAGAAGAAGAAAATCAGAGGAAGTCAGAAGGAAACAATCAGTAGCACATGCACATGAACAATAATAAAACCATACACACATGTTCACCATTCAACATATAATTACAACATGAATTGTTACAACATTTGATATTACATATTGAACAGCAAACTATACATATACATGAGCTACAACTAAAACAACATGATCTTAAGACAATAGGTCCACCTGTACATCAGCTCGCCATACAACTCTCACTATCCTGGATCTTCAAAAGCATAACCATAACCTATACAAAAGATTACATGCGGTACACGTCAGCACAATATTTCAAGAATATTGTACTGAGTACGCCTACGTGTCTTTTATTTACCTGTCATCATATCTTGGCAATAAGATAAAACTAATGTACTTGGCAGTAACAGAAGAATACAAGAAAAGCGTATACTTGCACAAAGATATTCATCAACAAAAGAGAACACATGTTTTAATCACATTTTCCATTATATCATCCATGCATTTACTACCTGAGAGTTGAATGCATTAAGGCCTTTATGATCTACTACCAAAGAGTTGGATCATTTCATAATGTGATCTACTACCAAAGAGTTGGATCACTTCCAAGTACTTTACTACCAAAGAGTTGAAGTACTTATTTCCAGCACTTTACTACCAAAGAGTTGAAGTGCTTAGATATAATGGAACAGATATATTATGTTTCATGTGTTCATAGCAATAAGTATGGAAAATCAAGAAACATAGCATACAAGAACAATCATTTCATCCAATACCATATGCCAAGTATTTTACTACTCATATAACACAATCATATTGTATAATAAGCCAAGTAAGAGGTAATGGCGTACCTTCCAAAGAGAAACCTAATCACATGTATCCAAGAGTCAACTACATCCTTGGTCAACCCTGATCAAGACAAGGCCATAACTATCATCAGGTTCTCATCATCTTGCATCTCATCTTTACCCTAATTACATTCATTAGGGTTTCACTTAGTTTATTAGGATATGTGCATTATTACTTGTATTCTAGTCTTATGATTTATCTTACTGATGTCATATTTCAGATTACATCTCATTATCAAAGTTCATCATCTGAACATTAGGTTCCATATATTTTTGTGTGTCCATTAATCATATCTTATATGCATTATACATATTAGGGTTACAACCCATGTATTTAGGGTTCATCTTCATGTAACATGAACTTCATGTATATAACTGATCTCAGATTCATATATTATCTTCCAGTTACAGATATGAGGTTTTTCTGTATATTTCATCATTTATTGACCATGTATGCATTAATTACATATTATTTAGGGTTATTAGACCCAACTAGCCATATGGAGTAAATTACATGATTTCGAGTATCAACATGACCATAACTGACATCATATGCATTCTATACATAATTATAGACTTATTGATATTTTTCCATGATTTTACGTCATCATTTGCTATTTATTATCCATTAAACAAGAATTACACATCTTACATGATATTGCTGATATACGTGCATAAAAAGTCTGATATTATAGTCTCAGGTTGTTCTACAGATTTTTTTGAGAATTTTGGTATCTTATTTGCATTTTTCTGATAATCAGACTATTTTCTACGAATTATTGAAGATATAAGTATTTTTTGACTTTTTACCTTTCTCGGCCAATTGAAAGGCACCACGTGTCCTTGAGGCTTGCGCAGTTCCTATCTGCTTCTGGGACCCGATCCGGACCCTGGGGTTGGATCCATGGGCTGCAGGACCGCTAACCCGGGTCGCTCAGCTCCGTCCTCCCCGTTCTCGCGAGCCTCACGATCCCTTGTTTCCTCTGTGAAACAGGGCGACACCGCAAAGGAAGGGCTCCGGTGAGCAAGGGCTTGGGATAGAGTGCTCCTCGTCGACGCTTCATGCCGCCATCACAATCAGCATCCATAAGCCTCCCTCCGCGGCCACTCGTGAGTGCCCAACGGCCTCTGGTTCTCCGGCGAGGTGGGAGCGCCGTCGCCATCCTTGGCTGCGGTGGAGCAAAGGGGCAAAATGCCTCCGCTCCTCCTCGCGTCGATCCGAAGCTCCCGAAGCCTGCGCAACACCTCGAGGAACTCCTCTGAGATCTCCTCTCTCGAAGACAAACACTCCACGCATGTCCCCGAGCTCTTGCTCCATCTCTGATGAGATCCAATCTGTCTAATATCAAAGCCACCTCAGCAGCCCATAGGGACGTCTGGGTTGAACTCCCTTTAGCTCGTCCTTGCTTTACCCTTCTTCATCTTCCTCCAGTTCCCTCACTACCTCCATCTCACACCTCCGCTTCCCACCTGCAACCTGCGGTGGAGAGACTGCCAAAAGGGAGGGATCGTTCTCTCTATCTACTTCACCAAAGGCTGTGTTGTCGAGGCCAGGACGGAAGTACTCGCTTAGACGAGGCCAACCACCCACTTTCCCGCTCCAGTCACCCCACTATCAGAGGTCGTGGTTGTGTAGATGGTTGCTCGTCTTCACTGTTCCATAACTCCTCCAAAGCCGGAGCTTGGGGATGGGCTCAGTGTCGACCAATCTACATCCAACAGCTAGGAAAGGCTCACAAAAGAACCAGATCCGTGGCTAACTTAAGAACTGGGAACCTAACCACTGGATATGGGATCCACGGCCAGGGATAGGCCACATGAATCGTATAGAAGCCAAGGGTGTGTGTCACCTATTTAATCCACAACTTAGACTAATCAAGCACCAATAACGCATATTATTTCCCAATTTTCAAACCTTCATAACTTCCTCTAGGAACATCCAAAAGCCACCAAAATTTAACCATAGCTTCACCATACCTCAAGGTACAATCCATTCAATTTTTGTGCAAAAACTAAGCTATTAGACTTGTCAAATAAATTCCTTAAGAAGACATACAAAGATAGGTCTTAATCATGACATCAACCTCGCCTCAACACACTTACTTTATCAAAGCTTGAAACTCTCAATCTAACTGAAACATATGCTTTCACTTAAGTCATTGGACATTTAGGATTCTAAAAGTCCACCCCATCACATCCTATACACCTTAAAAGATATTTCGTCCTCGAAATTAAAGCAAAAACCACTTTGTCACATCATATACATCTTAAAGGAACTTTCGTCCTCGAAAGTAAGACATACACATACTTCCAGGGAAAACATCCTATTGCCTTCATCCACATGTAGCAACCACACTATGTGCAACATATCCAAAAAGGTTACCTAGAACCATGTATCCAAGGAACTATTAGGGGGGAGTTTACAACCATCTTGGTGCACAAACACTTCATAAAGATTGAAAAAGGGGTTTAGAAACTCTGATGACATATCTCATATATTAGGGTTGCTTCCTTATCGTCACCCATGCATTATTCAACTTCATATTACCATGTTATAAAGGAGTTAACTAAGGTTAACCCATATATCAAGGTGTCATCCACATTTTGTTTAGCTCATTGTTAGAACATGTTCATCATTAACATATGCCTTTTAGGAGGGAGTTAACTAAAGTTAACCCACTTATTCATCTAGAGCATATCAAGGTGTTATAATCATTATATTGTGCTAATTATTAGACTGTATTTTCCATCTTTGTTAAGCACTAAGATTAACACCTCATGTAACATGTTTCATTCATATGATCTTATTTCTTATTCATACTAAACTGAAACATTTATTAATGAATTCTCACAAGATTAACCAACACTATCACATTATCATCATTATTCATGTACATGGTTAACCATTTATGCATTAATATCTATTAAACCATCTCTAATTTTCATCATATCATGTCTCAAGATTAAATCACATCTTTATATTTATTACATCACGGTCGTGATAACAAACTTATGTGAGTGACTTGTTAAACATATATCAAAACTTTGTCTAGTCCAATTGAGGTTCTCCTAACCCATACCACGAGGGTAGTGTCGTGCTCAGTCTCTCTGAGCTAACTCAACTCTATGAGTATCTCACAAACAAAAACTTTATCTTCCCTCTCTCTTAGTCTAGGGTTCTTAGATTACCTCATTGGCACTAGAGGCAACATTACATGATCTAGTCACATAGGCACACAACAAAACATGACATGGCATACCCTTCTCAGCTCTATACCAATGAAACATCTTACCCAAAACTCTCTTATACATGCAACCACTAGATTCCTATGCGGGAAACCACCAACCCGAGCATGAGGCTTCACATATACTGACATAGATACCTCCTCCAGGGTCTTGGGCTCTCTCCCTCACCCAGATGGTAGGCACTCATATTCTAGTTCACGTATGCACACATAACCAGCCTCTCTCTGGCCCTAGGGTTTGGTCCTCCCAAGGACATCTAGGGTTCAAGAAAATTATAGGGATCATGCATAAAGCAACTCATCTCAATCACTCAGGAGTAGTCTAGTTTAGGACATATCGTATCACATATCTCATAATTCTCATATCTTGGAGTTTAGGTTCTCTGACCTTCTCCCTGTGGGTCTCACTCTCTCTGGAGTTAACCCCGAAACTGGTCCTAACACTGGAGGTCCTCCTTCATAAAAGAAATTGAGGCTCTTGCTGATTCACATCCTTGTCTCAGCTTAGCTTATCTTATCTCATAAAATCCTAGTTACTTGCATCATCAAAACTTATCTCAAAACCTCAAAACTAAACTTACATCCTCAAAGACAAACATAGATCATCGAAACCATCTTATATCATCTATATAAGACTTACATCATATCATCAAAACTTATTCTATCTATTCCATCTATCATATATATCCAACAAGGCTCTAGACATCTAATCTAGAACTACTCTCTCTTCTAGACTGATGTCATCACTTTCACTTAGGTTGCATGACCACCTCCTACTCGTACATGTGTGGGGACACATTTTTGTAATACATATACATAATAAAATATTATATAGTTTTTCTCCGAAAAAACAAGCGTCAGAGAAAACTATCAAGGTTCGATCCGACTGGAATCCAAAACCAAATCCTGAAAATGAGTGTCCCACACATAGTAGAGAGTCCAGTGTCATGAAAACTAAGGAAAGGGGTGAGAACATGGTGTAGACTAGTGTAGCTACTCTAGACAACGAGCGCCATATGTCTAGGGTTTCTCTTCCCTTGATGCACGCCATTTCCAAATAGTGCAATGTCCCATACCGCTGCACTACAAGGAAAGAATGACATCTAAGGACTTGCTACTCAACAAGCACCAGTCTAGACCTAGTTCTCGGACATCTAGGTGCTAACCTAGAGGCTAGGTCAGATCTAGTCTCTAAAAGACGACTAATCTAACCCTAAAAGATTATTAAGTTCAAGGTTCTTTAGTTTTGTGTTGCATAATGAGCAAATGTCAGGCTTTGTTATTGTTCATGCTCTGATACCACCTGTGACGTCCCCGGATTTTCTAAACTTAATCCGATGTGTGACGTCCAGATTGAAACCCTCACCTCAGCGAGAATCCCAATTTAAACATCCCACACAAGGCTAAGAAGAAGAAAATCAGAGGAAGTCAGAAGGAAACAATCAGTAGCACATGCACATGAACAATAATAAAACCATACACACATGTTCACCATTCAACATATAATTACAACATGAATTGTTACAACATTTGATATTACATATTGAACAGAAAACTATACATATACATGAGCTACAGCTAAAACAACAGGATCTTAAGACAACAGGTCCACCTGTACATCAGCTCGCCATACAACTCTCACTATCCTGGATCTTCAAAAGCATAACCATAACCTATACAAAAGATTACATGCGGTACACGTCAGCACAATATTTCAAGAATATTGTACTGAGTACGCCTACGTGTCTTTTATTTACCTCTCATCATATCTTGGCAATAAGATAAAACTAATGTACTTGGCAGTAACAGAAGAATACAAGAAAAGCGTATACTAGCACAAAGATATTCAACAACAAAAGAGAACACATGTTTTAATCACATTTTCCATTATATCATCCATGCATTTACTACCTGAGAGTTGAATGCATTAAGGCCTTTATGATCTACTACCAAAGAGTTGGATCATTTCATAATGTGATCTACTACCAAAGAATTGGATCACTTCCAAGTACTTTACTACCAAAGAGTTGAAGTACTTATTTCCAGCACTTTACTACCAAAGAGTTGAAGTGCTTAGATATAATGGAACATCTATATTATGTTTCATGTGTTCATAGCAATAAGTATGGAGAATCAAGAAACATAGCATACAAGAACAATCATTTCATCCAATACCATATGCCAAGTATTTTACTACTCATATAACACAATCATATTGTATAATAAGCCAAGTAAGAGGTAATGGCATACCTTCCAAAGAGAAACCTAATCACATGTATCCAAGAGTCAACTACATCCTTGGTCAACCCTGATCAAGACAAGGCCATAACTATCATCAGGTTCTCATCATCTTGCATCTCATCTTTACCCTAATTACATTCATTAGGGTTTCACTTAGTTTATTAGGATATGTGCATTATTACTTGTATTCTAGTCTTATGATTTATCTTACTGATGTCATATTCCAGATTACATCTCATTATCAAAGTTCATCATCTGAACATTAGGTTCCATATATTTTTGTGTGTCCATTAATCATATCTTATATGCATTATACATATTAGGGTTACAACCCATGTATTTAGGGTTCATCTTCATGTAACATGAACTTCATGTATATAACTGATCTCAGATTCATATATTATCTTCCAGTTACAGATATGAGGTTTTTCTATAAATTTCATCATCTATTGACCATGTATGCATTAATTACATATTATTTAGGGTTATTAGCCCCAACTAGCCATATGGAGTAAATTACATGATTTCGAGTATCAACATGACCATAACTGACATCATATGCATTCTATACATAATTATAGACTTATTGATATTTTTCCATGATTTTATGTCATCATTTGCTATTTATTATCCATTAAACAAGAATTACACAGCTTACATGATATTGCTGATATACGTGCATAAAAAGTCTGATATTATAGTCTCAGGTTGTTCTACAGATTTTTCTGAGAATTTTGGTATCTTATTTGCATTTTTCTGATAATGAGACTATTTTCTACGAATTATTGAAGATATAAGTATTTTCTAACTTTTTACCTTTCTCGGCCAATTGAAAGGCGCCACGTGTCCTTGAGGCTTGCGCAGATCCTATCTGCTGCTGGGACCCGATATGGACCCTGGGGTTGGATCCATGGGCTGCAGGTCCTCTAACCCGGGTCGCTCGGCTTCGTCCTCCCCATTCTCGCGAGCCTCACGATCCCCAGTTTCCTCTGTGAAACAGGGCGACGCCGCAAAGGAAGGGCTACGGTGAGCAAGGGCTTGGGATAGAGTGCTCCTCGTCAGCGCTTCATGCCGCCATCACAATCAACATCCATAAGCCTCCCTCCGCGGCCACTCGTGAGTGCCCAACGACCTCTGGTTCTCCGACGAGGTGGGAGCGCCGCCGCCATCCTTGGCTGCGGTGGAGCAAAGGGGCAAAACGCCTCCGCTCCTCCTCACGTCGATCCGAAGCTCTCGAAGCCTACGCAACACCTCGAGGAACTCCTCTGAGATCTCCTCTCTCGAAGACAAACACTCCACGCATGTCCCCGAGCTCTTGCTCCATCTCCGATGAGATCCAATCTGTCTAATATCAAAGCCACCTCGGCAGCCCATAGGGACGTCTGGGTTGAACTCCCTTTAGCTCGTCCTTACTTTACCCTTCTTCATCTTCCTCCAGTTCCCTCACTACCTCCATCTCACACCTCCGCTTCCCACCTGCAACCTACGGTAGAGAGACTGCCAAAAGGGAGGGATCGTTCTCTCTATCTACTTCACCAAAGGCTGTGTTGTTGAGGCCAGGACAGAAGTACTCGCTTAGATGAGGCCAACCACCCACTTTCCTGCTCCAGTCACCCCACTATCAGAGGTCGTGGTTGTGTAGATGGTTGCTCGTCTTCACTGTTCCATAACTCCTCCAAAGCCGGAGCTTGGGGATGGGCTCAGTGTCGTCCAATCTACATCCAACAGCTAGGAAAGGCTCACAAAAGAACCAGATCCGTGGCTAACTTAAGAACTGGGAACCTAACCACTGGATATGGGATCCACGGCCAGGGATAGGCCACATGAATCGTATAGAAGCCAAGGGTGTGTGTCACCTATTTAATCCACAACTTAGACTAATCAAGCACCAATAACGCATATTATTTCCCAATTTTCAAACCTTCATAACTTCCTCTAGGAACATCCAAAAGCCACCAAAATTTAACCATAGCTTCAACATACCTCAAGGTACAATCCATTCAATTTTGGTGCAAAAACTAAGCTATTAGACTTGTCAAATAAATTCCTCAAGAAGGCATACAAAGATAGGTCTTAATCATGACATCAACCTCGCCTCAACACACTTACTTTATCAAAGCTTGAAACTCTCAATCTAACTGAAACATATGCTTTCACTTAAGTCATTGGACATTTAGGATTCTAAAAGTCCACCCCATCACAGGGTGTGCCGCCCGACAGCTCTGTATCGGGCTAGGCCTTTGACCGATATCAGGCGGGAGAGCTACAACACCCTGTCGTCCTTCTACATCAAGGAGGCGACACCTATCTTTACTTTCTGTCATTTAATTCCTTACTTATGCATTGTAATTAAGACCCTTTATTTGTCTATGGAAATAGGAGATGCTTAATTACTTGTTGCTCTATGCTTGGTGCACAATGTTGGATGACTGCTATGTTTGATATCCGGACTCTAGCTTGCATGTTTGGATCGCGTTTCGCTTAGCTAACGAATCATGTTTTCCCATTGCAACAACTTCGAGAGTTGTGTTGTGGCTCTAGTGTTTGGTCCGATTCTAGACTACGAGAGTGCCTGGAACGGAGTTGCTTTAGTGACCTTTCCACTCTAATTTTAGTCCAGTGACATCGAGAGGGGCGCTGATGCCTTGTTAGAGGTACCCGCTTCAAGAGGAGGGGTACAGGACTGGTTCTACCGCCGCTTGTGTACCAGAGTTTTATCCTTCGTACCTCGCTTTAGATTGAGCAATATCTTTCTGTTTCTGTTGCATGAAAATCCTTAAAAACCTCTAAATGACTAAAATCTTAAATCTCTCATGTAACTCCACTTGGAGATAGTTTTCTTTTTTTTATTTGTGACATCTTATTGCTCCCCTTTTTGGGGAATTTATCTCTCTTTATACCTGCCGGAGTGTAGCGTGTCGATTCCGTGATCTCAACACTACCCCCCTTGTCCCTGTGTTCAACCCCGTATATCTACTTCGACCCCGTAAACAAAGTTGCGGGGGCCTAGAAGGATTCGGGTTTATAAATGTAAAAGCTCGACTACCTCAAATCCGCCTCCAATTTTAGGACGCGCGATTTAGGCCGGTCACTCCTAAATGTCTCTCTTTTGATATTAATATCCTTTTGTACTTCATCATTCAACACCAAGTAACTTTTTGCGGAGGCTCAAACCCTTTTGACTTTCTCAAAACCTCTTTGGAAAATTTGTGTTATGTAGGAGATCATACTTTGCTATACAAAGTTAACAACATTCTCCAAGTTTCAAGTTCTCTCCTTGATCGGTTCATCATAAAATGTCAATTTCTGTTCTTCTTTAAGATTCTACTACTTGATCCTTCCAACTTTGCTTCTATTATGCTTACCTTTGTTGATCTTCATGTTCACATTCAAAACCATCATCCTATGTTGGATGATGAGTTTGTCCCCATGGATCACTTTACAACCCTTGCATACTTTCTATCCAGTCATCTTGTAAGGAAGTAGTCAATTTGGCTACATTAGAGCCCAATCATGAGAGTAATAATGTGGAGTTCTTGCAACAATGATATATTTCAATGCTTTTATTGAGCCAATAACACCAATTATTGGAAGGGGGAGAGTCATACTCGAGGAACTGAGGTGCAAAATATCTGTATGATTTTCAAAAACTTGGAAGAAATAAGGATTTGAACATGAGCTACTAAAAACAAGAAAAGACACAAATACTATTTTGGCAAAGAATTTATTTTCTTACTTTGTGTTTAAGTACCCCTCCTATTGTCCAAGGTTTGCTCTACGAAACCATGATGTCCGTAATTTTCACCCCTATCAACATCACGATGTTAACTCTTGTGTTTTTAGGGTTCCTTCTGGCCCCAATGTGGATGATATAACATGATGATATGCATTGCTCACGGTCAATAGTATGGATGCTCTAGCTGGCATTGGAAGGTCCATAAAAACTGTCTGTTCTCGTCCCTAATGGCTGCACCGCAGCCGTTCTCCTCTATTGTGATGAGTGATGCATATGTGTTAATCTTCATGCTATCAGCTAGTGGGTGGCGCCATGTGACACGCCCGAGTGTCGTAGAAATATAGGTTGAATGATTCACGACTGTGTGGTATTGTGCATGATCCTCCACCAGGTTGATGAAGCTTGCCGCAAGACCTGGAAGATAAGGTGGGCGGTCATCAAATAGAGCTTTGTTCCTTGCTATCCATACCACCCATAGTAGAGTAGCTCCCTCATCCTTGTGCCGTCTATCCCCATCGTCAAGCAGGCTCCTCACAAAGCTCCCCACATCATGTGCTCCTAGTTGTCCCGTCCATACAAAATCACCCGTCACTCATATCTGCCTTGCTAGATCACAGTGCAGTAACGCATGAGAAATATCCTCTCATAGTCTACAATGGTGGCAACCATCATCCTATGTCACCGTCTTCCTCAGTAGCTCTTCCTTAGTGGGGAGGATGTTCCTAATGGCTCTCCAGTCAAAGTGTTTCAGTTTTGGTGGCCATCCCTATTTCCATAATCTTTTCCATACCTCCATATCCACGCCATCTACCAAGTCTGTGCCCGCTCGGATAAGAAAATAAGCATTGTGGACGGAGAACGTTCCATTGCTATCCTTCTCCAAAAAAAGAGTGTCCTCCTCATCCCTCTGAGATAGTGGAATGTTGAGGACTCCCCTAGAAATCTTTGTAGGAAAACAAGACACCACTGGTTCTCTGTTCCACCTCTTTGGCCCCCTGTATATCCAGTCACTCACCATCCTATAATCCACCAGACCATGTATCAAATATCGATGCACTGTGCCGCCAAGATGTGGTATCCACCTGTCCTTATAGATATGTATTCCTTCCCCCATTGCCCACCCTCCAAAGAAAGTCATTCTTCACCATCTGCATAGCCCCCCATATGCTCCTCCAAGTGTAGTTGGGATTTATCCCCAACTCCACATGTAAGATGGATGAGGATCTGAAATATTTCACCTTTAAGATCTGGGCAGCAAGAGTCTCACCATGTACAACCAACCTCCATCCTTGTTTATCTAGGACTGCTTGGTTGAAAGCTTTCAAGTCCCTGAACCCCATTCCTCCACAGTCTTTGGGCATGCATAACCTTTCCCATCTCATCCAATAGACCTTCCTTTCACCCTCCTTGGAACCCCACCAAAATCGTGCCATCATAGCTTGGATCTCATCAATAAGTCCTTCCAAAAGCTTAAAGATGCTCATGAGATACGTAGGGATATCTTGGGTGACCGCCTTATTCAAAACCTCCTTGCCTAGCCTAGAAAGAAGCTGCTCTTTCTACCCCTGTAGTTTTTTCCACAATCTGTCTTTTATTGCAACAAACACTTGTTTCTTAGACCTCCCAACCACCATAGGGAGTCTAAGATACTTCTCATGCCTATCCACGTCCCTGACTTACAACTGGTTGTTGATCAGCTCACGCCTTTCGCCTGTGACGTTCACGCTAAAGGAAGCCTCCTTATAAAAAAATAGCATTTGTTGCACCAAAAATTGGTCCCATGATGGAATCAAAAAAGGCTTAAAAGAGATAATTTCAAGTGTATAACAAGGAGGCTTCAAAAGGGCATAACTTGGGCTATAAGGGTCCGATTGAGGTGATTGTTGTGCCGTTGGATTTGTATTTGTAAATTCTACAACAAGAAAAGAATTTTATAGTAGGTAGAATTTATTGAATGAGTTCAATTTTGATTGCAAGTAGATGATACCTAATAAGCATGGTACTTGGTTCAAAACTCAAATCAGAGTCATATATAAGTACAAAGTGACATTTACTCAAATCCAACACATCAATTGGGCATAAAGTGAGTCAAATTCATCAAAGTAGAGGTGAGGATAGTTGTTGAGTACATTAGAGAGTCAAATAAGTCAAGATGTACAATTATTAGATGAGAGAGAAAATTTTGAGTTATCACACTTATCTATCGAGCATATGGACACTCGACAACTCCTAAAAGTTTCAAAGAGATGTTAGGCGATAGTTTAATCACGATCATATATATGAAATCTCTAGCATTCTTGTCCATCGCAATGACAAAAATCATTATCGGTTCACAAGAACTAAGATTTACATTCCTTTACCCGAGCATGCAGATTATGATAAAAAGAAACTACTATTCTCCAAGAATTAAGTCATCGAGCTCATCACCAACTTCCATAAGACAACTTGTGCATCACTATAACAACAAGTCATGGCATCGAGCAAAGTCCTTCTGAAATCTACTGAGACGACAACTTACAAGAAGCCTCTACCAAAAATTTCAAAGGAAAGGGAGCACAAGGCAACATTTGATAATGATTTTGAATACAATCATCACCCAAACATGATCTGACTCTTCTACTGATTGTGGCATTTTTAATCGCGACTTCGACACAATTTGTAAGGTAACTTCTGCAACAAGGTTGACGAAATATTGACTATTCAACATCATATTTTGCTACATTTTAAGACTCAAGATTAAGCACATCAACACAAATTGTAGCAACACACACTCCAATGACAATGATGTCGCAAGTTCAATGCTCATTCTTTTGAAGTAGCCTCATCTCTGACAACTCACTCTTCCCATGGAAAAAGTACATTCTAAATACTACGAGTGAAGATGCTTGTTGCCACTCTTCGGTACATTCCTCCAGGTGTCTCACATGTTTATGAAACTCCTTTCTTTGTGAATGGCATGAATATACCTTTGTCGTCTAACAACCATACAACTATCCCATAGCTTCAACCATATGAAATTCATTTTTTCCTCATAGAACCCTATGTGAGTCCATCTAAAGACATCCATGCTCACATGTTTGAGAACATAATACCTCTCACTCAAAGATCCCCTCTTGATTCTTTCAAAGATGACCTGATGAGGAAATTAGATGAGGCACTGCTTAAGATTAGCCTTATTCAATCTCTTTGAAGGCACAATACCTCAGAAGAAGATATCTCTGTCGAAGTGTATACCACTCATTTGGGTCTAGAAGTAGATGTTTATAGTCCTTCTGATAATGAGCATACCTCTTCCAGTCAAGACGAAGGTGATCTTTCCACAGTTCATTCAGCGGAACTTCAGTAGCTACCTAACCCAGTCTTTCTTGATCCACCATTGTCTCTTCCACCACATTTCCCTTTCAAAATGAGTTGTCTTGATTCTGATTGCTTGAAGGGAATGTCAGTTTGTGACATTTTTGTCTTAGAATACATTCTGGATGATCATCGTGATGGAAGTCATATTATTTATAGCAATGGATCTATCTCTCTTACAATACTTGCATGATCGACCATAAAAATGCATATATGCATTTTAAAGACCATGCTGTAGACAAGCATCTTCACATCCCTATCCAACTTCAACAGGTCATACACAAGGTCCCTTACGATGATCCTAATTGGACCAATTATGTGACTGAGCATCTTGTCCACCAACAAAACCAAGATAATGATGACAATCTTTCATCGTCCTCAGAGTCTTGGAGACCCTCACTTGCTAAATTTCTATTGTTGGCTTGGATCCCAATGGGTTTACACCTCTTCATAGATGTTGCACCATGGAAGTCATATACGACTAACATTTCTTGCAGGATCGTGAAATTCTAGATAATCTATGCGATCTTTACATGTGGATTCCTCGACCTATAAAAGAACCCTTCCACTCAGTCTTATAATGAGAAGAAGTGGAAGAAGCACATATAACACCATCACCAGTGACCACCAATCCTCCTTCCACTGTAACATATACTACTAAGGCTACAGAGGCTCCTGACATACTCAACTTTCTAGATGAAACTGAACCATTTCCAGTATATGTTCTTATAACATCAATTGAGCCTAGTTTCAACAATTTTGATAGAAGCATCTGTTGTGAACTTTCATATACTCAACTTGTCACTCTAATGAAGTGTTTCCAAGAGGGAGAAAATTTTGTTATCTTCATTACATATGACCTACTTATTATGATATATGACCTTTTGGAAACTCTACAGATCATGGGATATTTATCTCATGGCCTCATGGTGGCCTATCAGTTTCTCCTCAGCCAAAATATTGATGATTTCTATATGGTTGATCTAGATCTTCAAGATGATTTATGTAAGGGCTATGATTCTAGTAAAAAGGCATTGCTAATTCAACATAAATAGAAAACAATTACTCACCATATTTTCTTGCCCTTACTTCATGATAATCAATGGGTTTTACTGGTTATTTTTACTCGTGAGTAAGAAGTCATATTCTATAATAAATCTGATACCACATTCGATATTGAAGGTCCCAATTTTTCTATTATATTTTGAAGTGAGCATGAACACATTGCTTATGTTTGTGACAAGGGACTTATTTCACTGATCTGTCAGCATGGCTATGGTTATGCTTCATAGGAACAAAAAATGGAATATTCCATGATTATATCATCACTTCCCTCAACAACATTGTTTGTCCAATGATTGTGGTTTCTGCATCTTGCATTTGATGTAAACCATTGGAATGCTCCACACCACAGTAGAAGAATCTCATGATGATAACTATCATTATCTTTACGGAAACTATGCTATGATGTTTCTTGAAACCCCCCAGGCCACAATTTGACCTCCATTAAACATTTGACATGTCTATATTTTTCTTCTTTCTATTTCACCCTCTTAGGACATTGTGTGCTGTAATTGTTTTTTTGGGGGGGCATAAGCCCTTGAGATAGGTATCCATATTATCAAAACAAACTTCATTTTAGCATTTTTTCATAAATTTTCTTATTTTCTTCAAATTTTCTTGTATAAAGTTGTGAAGATGCAGACGATGGAAAAATCCCTCTACAAAGAATTTAATCTTCTTTCTAACTATACCTTTCTACAAATGAATCACATAATAACACAAGAAGAATATTTTTCTTACTGACACTGCTTTTATGTTTTTTCGTCTTAGGAAAATGTCACTTCTTCCTCTATTTTATATTTAACCTCAAGATGTCATCAAAAGATTCTTGCCAAAAATATTTAGTTAATACAAAAATCATATAATGTCAAAGGCATATATTCTTACAAAATAATAAGATCTACCTTGTTCCTCATTTTGTTTATTTTGCAAAATCCCAAAAAGAGTGAGGAATGAAAAGAAACAAAGAGTTGTTCCATATTGTTGAAGAGCTATCAAAATGTTTGATACTTGTGCTCATGAACACAGATATGTCGATTTTGCTAGACTCTAAGACCAAAATTACACACCCCAATACCAATGGTGTTCATTAAAGGTATTGCAATATGGAGTGGTGATACTTAGCATGTGCAATCATTGTTCTAAAGCCAACTGGTTTCGAATGCAGGGATCACTTGCCCATTTAACAAACATGTACTTGGTTGACCCAAAAAGAAGGAAGGGATATTCACATGCCTTTTTTCCTACCCATTCCTTCCACTTACAACATCCTGACGTGAGTGAAATCTACTATGAAATGCGAGATATATATCATATATAAGATTATAACCCAAAAAAAATAAGAAACGATCAAGGAAAGAATCTTTTCACTAGTGATGGTCTTGATGAGTTATGTCATTTTATGAAAAAGTGAATGGTTTTGATAAGAGTCTGGTATAAAGTTATATTTTAGTAAGTTTTAGATCCCACTTGCTTGGTTGATTACATAATGATTCCATTAGCTTAAGGACAAGCTAAATTCTAAGTTTGGGAGAGTTGATAACATCACTTTTGATGCACTTTTCATAGTCTTTTTCAAAGTTAAAATAATTAAAATTAATGTTTAGATGTTTAGCCTTGTTCATTTTACTTCCAATTTATCAAATACCAAGTTTTAATTAAGTTTTTTTTATATTTAAAGGAATTCTGTGCAAAAATAGCAAGACTGATGATAATCATCGATATTGTAAATTGATCACTCAAAATCAGACGGACACATGCCAACCATTGACCAAATGGTTTGACATTTTAAATTTTCCTCCATATCAAAACTCTCATCAACCGCCTCATTGAGCTCTAACCTGTCAAGCTAGAGCATCGACAAACTCATTGAGAAACCCTCAATATGACCCTAACGTGCCCTCATTAACAGTTTAGACCATTGATGTTTATGTCAATATACCCTCATGGTGGATCATATCTTGACCATCCTATTGATATATTTCATGTCGATCTCACAAAGATCAACACCCTCAATGACCAATGATGATTCGTCAGGCTTCCAGCTCATCGACTCTCCTCATCGAAAATAGTAAGATGAAAGGTCGATGACATGTAGACCAATTATAGATTGATAGGACACAAGTCAAATCCTATAAATAGGCCCTTAAGGTGTCACTTCAAGGAATCTTAAAACCTCATAGTCACCAAGACAAAAGGTTGTCACCAAGTTCAAAGCCTAAAGAAAAGAGCTACCGACCATTCTAGATCTATCTACCTAGCTGGTTGTCAACCTCTTCCTTGGTGGCTCAACCCACTCCCATCGACAAATTGATGGACCTGATTGTACAAAGCTCACATTAGAAGAAGGACCAAAGCCATAGGCCACTAGTTATCAGCAACTAGCCATCTACCTCTTATTTGATGAAGCGAAAAGGTTGGTAGATTGGTCACTCAATGTACCTTTGTATTGACCACTTTCCCTTCTTTTGTTAATATGAATTTGTCAAGCTATAACATGTCTCTTTCTTGTTCAATGAGGGTCTAAAATCCATAACTTGGGTTGGGAGTAGACGCTAGGCCCTCTCAACCATGTAATTGTTCATTCTTATATTTTATGGCATATAATTCTAAAACTTTTGATTCTATACTATTGTTTTATTGTGTCGCTTGATGATTAGCTACCCTCTTTTGATGTTTTATATGAACACTTTGAGAGAATGAATACAATAAGATCTATAGTATAGGTTAGTAACGAGACACGAGAGTGAGGAGCTGTTGCAACAAAAGTCATATGATTTTCCTTGGTGTTTTGGTTATTGTCTCGAGAGAGAGATACCTCTAGATAAAAATAGCTGGATCTCATGAGAAGGAGGGAGTAGATATCTTTTATGGTTGTTTTCAAAACATGTTAAGAATATATTTAAATTGGGAGTGAAGGTTTTATAGGGTTGTGGTTGTTCAGATGGTGAAACCCAGTCCAAGTCCCTTTTGTCATTGTTTCACAATTTATATTTATTTATTTTCTTGATTTAAATAACTTAGATTTACTTTTTGATTAGATAAACGCATTCCTTAACAAGGACATCAAATTCACTTATTTGATTCAACTAGACTAAGCTAAGTCTGACTCATTTTTATTATGCTATTGCCCTTGTCCTTGTATTTGACCCCGTACTACTACAATAGACTTTGTATTTAGTTGTGGACGTCTCTTATAGTTCAATATAAATTTAAAGTCTGATATCTTTGACTAGGCAAACATGGTTACACTTTTGACCCACAAAAAAGAGCAATCAGTAGCTTGATCAGAGTGTGTCAATGAAGTCTTTGACCAATGAAATCAACAACCAATAAAGGGGTAGCTCAATGACAATCCTATACAACATCAAAATTACTAGTCAGTCGGCAGACTATGTTTGTGTGTAAAGAAAGAAGCTCAAGCCTTCCATGAAAAACCAAAGCATTGGATCAAAATGTTACAAAATAAAACAAAACTTATGAAAAATAAATAAAAGTTAATTCTAAGGTAAAGTGAGAAATATGAATGCAAAGATGATATAGAAGTGCAACTATAGTTAGGATGCACATGCATTATCAGGAGCAAATGCATAATGATTAGCTTTTCAATCCCAAATTATGCAGTGTAAATATAGAAAAATACATAAACGTAATGATGGATAAGTTCTATCAAGGCTTACTAGATTTATGGTAGAAAACTAGATCGACCGCATGATGTTAACTATTTTGATATCAAATGAATAGTCATGTGTTCATTGATTGAATATGTCTCTCAATGGTTCATCAATGAGAATAGTTACAAATTCTAAAAATTGATACTAATTAAGTAGCTATATGTGATGGAATATCTCCATATCGGAAACAATTGTCTTTAGGTGAAAGTTTGTACAATTATAATTTTGGGTCTATCAGGGGACCTATGAAGGTGTTTGACAAAATAGTCAGGGTGTGACCTCATTTTCAGTCATCGTCCATTGTTTTAGAATCAATTTCTCTGAGAGTGTGTACTACCATGAAATTTCATGTGGTGGTTGTTGAGGATCTAATTGAGATAAAACTAGACTATGGAGGTTGAAGTACTTTGGGACTCATTGCCAATGAAGAAAATGTCTTTGTTGCAATATTATGGATAGTTTCCTATTCCAGTTTTCATAAACTTCACTGATGGTCAGTAGATGTTGGCATATGCTCTCTAATTCTCTAACTTCGTATCATAAATAGTGCATATTACTTATTTTTTTGGTATTTGAATGACATCGTAGTGAAGGCGCGTGGCTTCATCTTCCTTGTTAAACATTATACTCCTATGTGGGCCATATCATGGCTAGATTCCGGTACAAAGACCTATAAGTGAGATGGCTTCCGTTTCTCCCTAATGGCCCTTTGAATATGAGGCTAGTAGTTTCATGTTTCTTGAAGATAGAGAGTGTACCTTCCCTAGGTCATATCTTATATCAAGGCCCATGTGCTTCAACTCCTTTAGGTAGTTTTCATGATCATGTTTTATAGGAGCAAACAATTTGAATTGTTCATGATTTAATTTTATCATCTCAGTTGTCTATGAGTGGAACCATAGGTCTAGATTCACAGATCCTTTTGGAGCCATTATTTTTGGCAAGAGATATCCATTGATAATGATGGTAATGTTTTCTTACCTCAATTTAAGGCATTGTTGGAGCCTTAATTTGGCAAGAGATATCCATTGTTCATGTGTATCCAAATACACCCAACAATTAATTGAAAAATATGTTGATCTCCATCGAGATGAAGTGTGACGTCTCGAGATTTTCTAAAACTTAATCTAATGTGTGATGTCCAAATTGACATCTCACCTCAGCGAGAATCCCAATTTAAACACCACAAACGTGGCTAATAAGAATAAAATTAGAGGAAGTCAACAAGAAACAACTGTAGCACATGATGAACAATAAACAAACCACAACAACACAAGCTCACCATTCAACATATAATTATGAAATGAATTGTTACAAAATTTGATATTACACATTAAATGATAATATTTTACATATGCATGTACTACATCTACAACAAGATCTTTTAGACAATAGGTCCACATGTACATCAGCTCTCCACACGACTCTCAAATATACTAGTTCTTCAATATCATATGTCCACATACCTAAAACATAGATTACATGTGGTACATGTCAACACAATATTCTAAAATATTATACTGAGTATGCCTATGTGTCTTTTATATACCTCTCATTAATAAGATTGGGAAATAAAATAAGGCTAATACTGACAGTAACAAAAGAACTATATAGCAAAAATCATAATTGAACAAAGATGTTCATTAATAAAAGAGAACACATAATTTAAGCACATTTTCCATTATATATCCATGTAGGTTTTGTTGAATTCTCTTGACTCTCAAGGAGATCAAGATTAAGGCCTTTATGATTGACTACCAAAGATTTAGAACATATGTACAATGTGACAAACTACCAAAGAGTTAAGATACTTCCAAGCACTGTACTACCAAAGAGTTTAGTGTTTTCATATAATGGAACAAATATATTATGTTTTATGCGTTCATAACTATATGTATAGAAAATAAAGCAATATAACACACTAAAAAAATTATTTTATTCAATATCATATGCCAAGTATTTGGTACACATAATACAACCATACTAAATAGTATGCCAAGTAATAGATAAAGTGTAATTGAAAAGATATATTGAATCATCACATATCCTGAGTCAACTATATCCTTGTCAAACTTGATTAAGACAAGATGACATGTACCATCATCAAATTCTATTCATCAACCCTAGTCATGACTTATTTAGGGTTTAGTTTGGTTCATTAGGATATTCCCATCACTATTTCTTGTCTAACTCTTCTTGTTGTCTGGTATTGATGTTACTGATGTTGTATTATAGATTAGAATCAATTGAATGACCATTAATTTCCATATCATTGTGTGCATGTATTAAATCTAGGTATTAATTAAGTGTATTAGGGTTTATATCACACTGAGAGCAATCATCATTGTATAACATGAATTATGTGTATCATCATAATCCAAGAATTAAATATAACATTCCATATAGAGATATGAGCTTAAATGAATATTCCAACCTTTATTAACCATATATGTATTTTCTATATTTACTTAGTGTTATTAACCCTAGATAGTCATACTAAGCAAATTATACAAATCTCATTATATCAGACATTGTATGGATTCCAAAACACACTTAGGCGTCACAGGGAATTTCCATAATATTTGTATTTGAATTACTATTTACTACACATGATTTGAGAATCATACAAGTTACTTAATATCTATGACATTTAGGTTTCAAAAGACTGATACTAAGGCCCCATGTTGTTCTAATTTTCTAAAATTTTTGATGTCTTATTTGTATTTATCTAGTAAAGAAGCTATTTACTATGAATTATACATGATTTGCATATTTTAGGCATATTACCTTTTTATGCCACTGAGGACCCGCCATGTGGCCACTAAGGGTGGCACTGCTCTTGCCTGGGCCAAACAATTGACTCCTAGATTGATCAAGTTCAAGGTTTGATTCGGCAGGTTCAGGTTTATCTTCTCTACATTTGTGTACTGTCTAATGCTTGTGTGAGAACCTCAATTCTTCTGTAGTGTTGCTGCCTCCAAGAAGGGCTAGCTTCGGCAAGGAACCTACCTTGATTGGAGCCACCTCGCCATCATATTCTATAGCTAAAAGACTATACTTTTCCTTCTCAATGTTGCTTGCATGTTGGATTGCAGATGGAGCCTAATGTTGGTGATCCATGTCATATTGTTGATGCCAACTGCCGATGCAGACACAAGAAAAATGGAAAGCCCCTCACAACCATTTCTATAAGATAAGGTTTCCAAGAGATTTGCACTGCCTTTAGGAACTGGTGCAACCACTATATTTGCAGTGAGGAAGCCTCACAACCTGCCTATGAGCTACATCTTCTCCTTTGGCAAGAAGGAATTCAACTCCTAGAGAAACCTCCATAGAAAGGGTTGGAAATGCATGGGATGAAGTTGTCAGTCCTCCAGGTTTCTATGCCATCTATTATATCCCACTGAAGCTACCCCTCCATATCCATTCTTCCTACCTCGATTGCACTTTGTCACTGGGTGGAGAACCATTTGGGATAAGAGGCCGGAGCTCCTTAGTCTCTTCTACATTTTCCGCAAGTAAGGATTTGACTAAAGTCCTACGAGGGTGTGACATCACCTCAACTTCTCCCTATGATTGCGTAACTGATTGAGGTGGAAGAAGATGAATCTTCCATATGAGTTTGAACATCCAACAGGTGATTTGTTGTTTAGGTATGAATTTGTGTCTTCTCAAGACTTGGGAGCGTGACTCGAGATACAATCAAAACTTAGGCAAAAATTAATATATATTCGTCCTAGATACATCAACATATTTATTTCACAACATTCAAATATACATAACACCTTCAAGGATCACAAAGTCCTAATGAAACTTTGGCCATAGATTCATTAGCATCTACAAGACATGTCATCCAAATTGGTCCTAAAACTTACTTGTTTGACCTGTCAATTTATTACCTCAATATGGAATATATAAATGGGTATTAAACATAATGTCAAAACCAATCAACTTCCAAGCTACATCAAACTCATTGAGATGTATTTATCTGACTAATCATAATTCACAGACCATCATTGGATTATCATTCCTTTTAAAACCATCAATATCCATAGTTAACTCCATAAACACATAAAACCAACATGATGACGTCATCACCACACATATGTATAAACTCCTAAGACAATCATTTTAATCTCAACTTCAAGAATATGATTATAGTTCACTGTCACATCCTACACACCTTAAAATAAATTTAATCCTCGAAATTAAGCTAAAATCCAGTCCATTAGGTCATATACATCTTAACAAAAATTTCATCCTCAAAATACTCCATGGAAAAACCAAAAAGATCTTCATCCACATGTAGGGCACCACTTTATGTGTAACATATCTAAAAATAAAAGCCCCTGAACTATACACATATCCTTCTAGGATATTTCAAATAAATCAAGGGTTAACTACCCCTTTCATACAAGGGTCAAGCATATGTTCATAAGATTAGGTTAGTTCAAACCGTGTTTCATACTTCGGGATTTACATCCTTATTTTACCCAAGCATTAGCATTCCAACATCTCTGCAATATATTTGGAGAAAAGGTTCATTATAATTAACCCACTTTATCCATCTCAACCAAAACATGGTGTCATCATCATTATATTGTGCTACATTTTTCCAACTTATATACAATATATTTATTAATCACTAACATTAACATCACATTCAATGTTTTCAATTAATGTGGTCTAATTTCACTTTCATTTTAGGTTACAAGCTTTATTAGTGAATTTTTCACTAGAGTAAAAAACCACATATGTCATCATTATCCATGCATATGGTTAACAATTTATATGATAGAGTTATTAAACTATCACTAGGTTTCCATCATGTCATACTCTTATATCACATATCAAGATACTCTTATTTTACCCAAGCATTAGCATTCCAACATCACTTTAATACATTTAGGGAAAAAGTTAATTATAACTAACCCACTGTATCCATCTCAACCAAAACAAGGTGTCGTCATCATTATATCATGCTATTTTTTTCCAACTTGTATTCAATATATTTATTAAGCACTAACATTAACACCAAATTCAATGTTTTCCATTAATATGGTCTAATTTCACATTTATTTTAGGTTATAAGCTTTATTAGTGACTTTTCACCAGAGTCAAAAACCATATTATGTCATCAGTATCCATGCATATGGTTAACAATCTATATGTATAGAGTTATTAAACTTTCACAAGGTTTCCATCATGTCATACTCTTCTATCACATTTCAAGATTATACGAAACTTATAGAAGTATCTTGTCAAACATGTAGAAATGTTTTATTAGGCCCAAATAAGGTTCTCCTAACCCTTATCATGAGGGTAGTGTCATGCTCAGTCTCTCTAAGCTCACTTAACTCTATGAGTATCTCATAAACACAAACTTTATCTTCACTCTTTTTGTCTAGGGTTCTTAAATTACCTCATTATCACTAATTGATTACTTTACAACCTCTAGGAACATTAGATCAAACTAAGTCGTGATATTAAATTATCTTCATAGATATCTACCCATGAATACTATTTACCAACTATCTATCTTATATACAACACTAGACTCCCACAAGGAACCATCAACCTGAGCATGAGGCTTCACATCATACTAGCATTTCAAACCTACTCTAGGGTCTTTAGATTCCGTCTCCCTCAACTTGATGGTAGGTACTCATATTCCTATTCTCACATGCATATTTATCTAGGCTCTCTCTAACTCTAGGGTTTGGTCTTCCAAGGACATCTAGGGTTCAACATATTTATAGGAATCATGTATAAAGTTACTCAACTCAGTCACTCATGAGCAATCTAGCTTAGGAAATATCATATCACATATTTCCCATCATTCTCATATCTTGGATTTTATGTTCTTTGACCTCTCTCTATGGGTCTCACTCTCTCAAGAGTTAACCCTAAAACTGGTCATAACACTAGAGGTCCTCTTTTGTAAAAGAGCTTGAGGTTCATTCTGAATCACATTTTTGTCTTAACCTATTTTATCTTATCTCATTAAAGGTTGTGTACTTGCATCATCAAGCTTATTTTAAAACCTCCCAAAATAAATTCATGTCCTCAAAGACAAACATTGATCATCACGAACCAACTTATCTTATTATGTAAACTTAGATCATATCATCTAAACTTATTTCATGTATTCCATCTTTCATATATTCTAACAAGGATCTAGACAACTAATATATAACTACACTCTTGTCACAGATCCGTTCTTACCCTAATCCCAATTCCACTGTCCAAAAGGGCAGTATTAAAGGGATTCAAGCGCCCGTCCCTGAGTGGTCCGAAAATCACACACAAATAATATGCAAAAATGAAATAACATCCTTATTTATTAAAAAGAACCAAAATGTTTAGTACATAAGGCCCGTAGGCAATAGGAAAGAGAAAAAGATAAGAACTAGCCTACAACTACATCCCTTTACAATTAGGTCCCTTGTAGAGTCGATAAGTGATGTAGCAATCTTTATTGCAGTGGATAAATGAGTACATGAATCTAGTTCCTTGCATTACCTAAAATCGGGAAAATCAAGACACACTGTCAATGCAATTGCACGGTACACTATCTAAAAACAAGTAACACAGTTTATAAGAAAACTAGTATGCTTTGCAGGACTTATGTTTCAAAACATTATCAAACCAAAACCAAAATGTTATTCAACACAAATTTTATTACGAATTTCCCATTATGTTGTAATTCAAGAAGCATGCTTATATTAGTTTAGGAGACTCTACTACCCTAACGCGATGGGGAGGTCACCAAGCTCCTTCTCATCATATGAGATAGGAGATCGAAGTGCAAAATCCCACCTTCCAATAAGGGAGCTTTGCTTATATTCAATATCAACATTAATTATCAACTTTTCCAACATCATTGTCAACATCAATATACGGGCAGTCATAATTGGTATTGTGATTTAGGGTTTCATTTTTCTCAAAATATAATATACAAGAAAAATGGAAGACTATTCATAGGGAACAATAGTTCATCCAAATAACTAGCCAAGCATAATTCAAGAGATACCTAAACGTATTATCATTACAACCAAGGAGGAGTAGTATAATAGCATACCTTTTTGAGTGCTAATCAAGTAAAGGTCCGAGAGTGAAAGGTCAAGGTCTCAAGTAGATCCTAGATTAAACAAGATACATATTTGAGGGTCAAGATCATATTATGCAAGAACCATGTATGCAAGATTAGGGTTTGCATTCCTATTACAACCCTAGGGTAGATCATCCATTATATCAATATTTCAACATTTAATTAAGCATCAAACATATATTAAGAATGAATGATCCACTTGGGTGCTTTTTAGGAATCCTATTAGTTAACCCTAATTATATCATCAACATCTAAGCCATTAATCCAGTTTCTAGATCATAATGATAGGTTTGAGACTAACATCAGAATAAGATTACATGTTTGATCATGGACTAGATTAGGATCATAAATTCAAGAAAGTTGTTCATTTTATGCTCAAGAGGGTTATTCACAAATATTTGCATCAAAATAGAGAACAGAGATACGAAATAGGTTTTGAGACCATTTTTATTAAATTGGGCTAATTTTTATGATAAAAATGGACTATACATTCGATATATTTGGAGCTAGGGATCTCAAGATATCATTTTTGCAAGTTTAGGCTATTTTATGGAATTTTGGGAAAAGAGGGCAGAATTTTACCAAAAAAGCGTGGTCGTTGATCGTTGGTCCACCGTGGTCTCGTGGGGTAGATCAGTGGTGGATAGGATCCATGCTCCCAGGCACGTGCTCACAGAGAAGAAGCAGGAGAGGGGCTCGTACAGGGATCTGTGATCGTTGATCCTTGATGAGGATCAGCGTGGACTCCAATCCTAAGGCTACTGCTGCTCGCCTCAACAACTGAACCCGTCTGCGAGCAGAGCTTGCTCCGCAGTGGTGTGGCGGTCAGAGAAGAAGGGGGCGAGTGAGGGAGAGCATGACGTGGGACAAGAGGGCGTCATTCGTCTTCGTGGGGGCAGGCCGAAGGCAATAGGGGTCTTATATAGTGTTTTGGTGCTAGGGTTAGGGCTACTAGGGGGGCGGCGCACCCTAAGGGATCAACTTGTTCCCTTGGCCTCCAAGCAATGATTTCGCAGCACCGATCCATGTGGAAGCTTCAAGAGGGGGTGAGGGATCGTTTGGTGTAGTTATAGGGCGTAACCGATTGGGTTTGCATGGTTGGGGTTGGGAGCAAGGGTGGTTATCCACCGTGGACCTTGCCATACCAGGCGCAAGGTAGGGGATGACCCCAGCACCGTTGGATTGAGATCCAAGGCTGCTGGGTCAACCTGAGGGCTAGCTTTGCCCAGCGATGCCCAAATCTCTAGTTGGGCTGAGCCCAGCAAGGAAAAGGAAGAAAAAAAAGAGAGGAAAAAGGGCTAAAAAGCTAGGGACAAGCTAGAAACTTAGAAAAATCGTATAAAATCATGGGAAGGTCTGATTGATGTCAAATTTGGATCATTTCTTCAACATGAAGTGTAAAATAATGTGTATAACTTTGGAGACCAAAAGATAAAGTTAACTAGTCAAACACAAGTATTTGAACAAAGAGGTGTATTAAGCTAATTAAGGTGCCCAAAAGTGCATGGAATTAATGGAAAACAAAAAGGATTTGATTTTGGGTATCTATATTGATAAAGGAGTCAAAAGACATTATGAATGATCATTATAAAGGTTAAAAATATAAATCAAGTAATGGAAAAACTCACATTGTCACATCCTCCCCTCCTTATAAAGAATTTTGTCCCCAAAATTCAAACTTCCTTGAAGAGGTCAGGAAATCATTCCTCCATGTCTGACTTCAACTCCCAAGTAGCATCATCACTCCCATGGTGCTTCCACAACAACTTAACCATATTGATTTTCTTATTTCTGAGTTCCTTGGTGCAAGTATCAAGTATCTTGACTGGAGTTTCTTGGTACACAAGGGTGTCCTTTAATTCAATTGGTTCATGATTGAGGACATGGCTAGGGTCTTTGACATACCGCTTTAGGTTCGATAAATGAAAGACGTTATGCATCATGATATATTGTGGAGGTAGAGCCAACCTATAAGCACATTCCCCAATGCGATCCAAAATTTCAAAAGGACCCACATATCTAGGACTGAGTTTTCCTTTTTTCTTTGCAATGGTTCGAATCGGTCGAATCTTCAGGAAAACATGATCACCTACTAAGAACTGAGTGTCCGTCCTGTGTGCATCAACATAAGACTTCTGACGATGTTGTGCCCTTTTTAACCTTTGCTTGATTAGGTTGACATTGTCAGAATAGAGTTGTAGTTCCTCAAATTTCAGAATTCATCTTTCACCTACTTCATCCCAGTAATGTGGAGATCTACACGGTCTTCCATACAGAGCTTCATAGGGAGGCATGTCTATACTGGATTGGTAGCTATTGTTGTAGGCAAACTCAACGAGAGGAAGGTAGTGGTCCCAAGAACCACCCCAATCGAGGACACATGATCTCAGAAAGTCTTCTAGAACTTGGATTGTCCTCTCAAATTGTCCGTCAGCTTGGGGGTGATAGGCAGTGCTGAAATTCAGTTGAGTTCCCAGTTCTTCCTGTACTTGTCACCACAAGTGAGAAGTGAACTTTTCATCACGATCTGATACTATAGATATAGGAATTCCATGCAGCCTGTCTATCTCTCGAACGTAATGTTCTGCTAACTCAGGAACCTTGGTTGTTGTCTTGATTGGAATAAAATGGGCTGATTTAGTTAGACGATCAACTACAACCCAAATGGCGTCACTCCCTTTCCTGGTCTTGGGTAGTCCCACCATGAACTCCATGGTGATGTTTTCCCATTTCCAATCGGGGATAGGTAGGGGTTGTAGAAGACCTCCTGGACGTTGGTGTTCAGCCTTGATCTGTTGGCAGGTCAGGCACTTGGAGATGAAAGTAGAAATGTCAGTCTTCATATTCCTCCACCAGAAGTGCCTTTGCAGATCCTTGTACATCTTCGTCGATCCAGGATGCACAGTATATTTTGACCCGTCAGCTTCTCGTAACACCATTTCTATCATGACTGAATCTTCTGGGACCCATATGCGCTGTTTGTATCGGATTCCACCATCCATATCGACTGTCAGATGAGTTTGGGGCTTCTCTAATAGCTTAGTCATATCATCAAGGCTCTTGGTATTCTTTTGGGATGACAGGATTTTGGACAGGAGGCCCAGTTTTACATGGACACTAGCCAATCTAAGAACGTTGCCCATACGCCTCAGGGCCCAAGGTGACATGACTTCAATGCTTCTCCATTCAGAAGTAAAGACAGCATCACATTTAGCCTGCTTCCTGTTGAGTGCATCGGCCACCACATTTGCCTTACCGGGGTGGTAGGCAATGGTGAAGTCATAGTCTTTAAGGTACTTGAGCCAATGCCTCTGTCTGAGATTGAGATCCTTCTGTGTCAAGATGTATTTCAGACTCTTGTGGTCGGTGAGGATGTCGAAGGTGGCACCATACAAGTAGTGTCGCCATATATTCAAAGCATATATGATGGCGGCAAGCTCGAGGTCAATGGTTGGGTAGTTGACCTCATTTGGCTTCAATTGTCGAGAGGCATAAGCAACTACCTTTATCTCTTGCATGAGAACACAACCCAGACCGAACCTTGATGCGTCAGTGAAGATGACGAACCCATCATTTCCCGAGGGAAGAGTCAAGACAGTTGCAGTTGGCAGCTTTTTCTTTAGCTCTTGAAAACTGGACTCACACTCCTTTAACCAGATAAACTGTTCTCCTTTCCTGGTGAGCTTAGTGAGAGACAAGGCAGTCCTGCTGAAGTTCTGAATAAAACGTCGATAATGTCCGACAAGACCTAGAAAACTGCAAATCTCCGAGACATTCTTTGGGGCTTGCCACTCAAGAACAACCGAGACTTTGGCGGGGTCAACAGAAATTTTCCCACCATAAATTATGTGGCCCAAGAACATGACTTCAGAAATCCAAAATTCACATTTTGACAGTTTTGCATAGAACTTTTGAGATTGGAGGATGTCAAGAACTTTACGAAGGTGAATGCGGTGTGATTCAACATTAGTCAAATATATCAATATGTCATCAATGAAGTCCACTACAAACTCATCAAGGAAAGGTTGGAAGACACTATTCATCAAGTTCATAAACACCCCAGGGGCATTAGTCAACCCAAAAGGCATGACAAGGAATTCATAATGCCCGTATCGGGTTCGAAAGGCTATTTTAGGGATGTCTTCATCCTTAACTTTGAGTTGGTGGTAACCAGAACGAAGATCAATTTTTGAAAAGACATGGGCAAAATGGAGTTGATCGAAAAGGTCATCAATTCTGGGAAGCGGATACTTGTTTTTCACAGTAGCTTGATTGATCAGACGATAGTCAATACACATGCGAAGGGAACCATCCTTTTTCTTGACAAATAAAATGGGGGCTCCCCAAGGAGAGGTACTAGGGCGGATGAAACCCTTGTCAAGCAATTCCTGCAACTGCTTTTTCAGCTCAATGAGAGGGTGCCCGAGAAATAGGTGTGGTACCAGGTGCGAAATCAATAGAAAACTCGACATTACGATCTGGTGGTAGCCCAGGGGGCTCCTCAGGAAAGACACTCGGGTACTCTCGCACTATATCAATGTTTTCTAGGGCACGCATATCAGGATTGACTATGGTTACAGTTGCTAGGTATGCTTTGCACCCTTTATCTATCAAGTTTTGGGCTTTAATCGGAGAAATGACAACATTTTGATTTCGATCTTTCCTTCCAGGTATTACAAGAATAGGGAGATGGGGTTTGGAAATAATGATTTTCTTGGCACGACAGTCAATTAGGGTATGATTTTTATGGATCCAATCCATCCCTAAAATAATGTCAAAGTCTTCCATGTCTAAGATTATGAAATTTGACTCAAAACTACGTCCAACATAAGATAGATGGACTTTCTCGACAATATAGTAGGAGACTTTCATCTTCCCACTTGGGGTAGTTACATCAAGTATGTACCCTAAGTCCCTTGTTTCAAGATTCATCATAAAGGCAAGATTCTTAGACATGAAAGTGTTTGTTGACCCAGAGTCAAAAAGAGTAACAACAAAATGGTTGGAGATTTGCATCATACCTACGTATACATATATTTTGTGTAAGGACTATATACAAGATAATCATGATATAGAGTTTTGGAAATAATCTTGAATTTAAAAGGTACCTTCCATGAGTTTGTTTTCATTGGCCTTTGCCTCATCTGCATTCACAGCAAAGACACGGGCCTATCGATGTTCACCTTGCCTGGACCATGCTGGAGGAGGGTGGGGGCAGCTGTCTCTGAAGTGACCCTCCTATTTGTAGTAATGGCAGACCGAGGACGGATACTTGCACTGGCCAGGGTGGAAGTTACCACAGTTACGACATTGAGGAATATTGGTGTTACGGCCTGAACCCCTATTTTGGCCATGATTCTGGTTTTGTGCAGGACCACGGTTGTAATTCTGGTTCTGGCCTTGGGTAGGGGGATTCCTCTGGTTCTTCTGTCGGTTCTTGTTCTTAGTGCCACCAATATGGGGTCTTCCCTTTTGTTCAGGTTTTACAGGTACAACTTCAGTCAGGCCTAGATAGGCAAGGGTAGGTAATGGTTTCCCGTGTCCCATCCCCAGGGTTCTCTCCATGGACAAGGCATGGTCATAGGAATCTTGAAAATTGGTGGGTTTGGATGAGGATACAAAATCTTTCAGGGTAAGGAAAAGCCCATCAATGTAGCAGTCAAGTTTTTGTTCTTCGGTAAGGTTGGTGACATGCCTCTCCAGTAGGCAGAACTGTCGACTATATTCAGTCACTGTGTTAGTTCCTTAGGTGAGGGTGAGGAATTGTTTTTGTTTCTCCTTTCTCTCAGATGTGGGTTGGAAACAGTTGGTGAAAATGGGTTTGAAGGCTTCCCAGTTGACAAGGATGACCTGTTGTGACCGGATATAATTCTCCCACCACAATTTGGCCTCTCCCTTCAACTGGTAGGTGGCAAGACCAACCTTGTCTTGTTCAGGGCACCTCAAAACCCTAAAAGTGTTTTCCATGGACACTAACTAGGCATCATCCTTGTCTAGGACATCATCTCTGTCTTCCCAATAGGAGGCTTCAGGGCTGAGTTTTAGAAAATCTTGGATATTGATGGGTTTTGGGTTATGGGTTGGTATAAGGGATGTTGTACGGACAACTAGGTCATGGAGGGTGTAACGCCTGAGCCCACTGCCCTAGGCTCTAGTAGAGTTTCAGGAATTACGACTGGCCCCACATACCACCACTAGCCTTAACTGCACACTTTGTCCACACTGACACGCAAGCCAGGATCAACTTCCCGACTGGTCACCCATCCTAGTACTACTCCAAGCTGAGCACTCTTAACTATGGAGTTCTTTAGAGATGGGCTCCCTGAAAAGGAGGTGCACCTTGGTGATATGGGTAGTCCAATCATTCCTTTTAAGATCATGTTATCTGAGGTCTCAAATCCTGGGATGTTACAAAATCCCCCACTTAGACTCTTGACGTCCTCGTCAAGGCTCAACTATATGGCCTCATAATCTGACCCCATTTCAGTGCAGACCCACAATGGCCCATGGACACCCAGCTCCCGTCCACAGCTACCAGCGCAAGGGCGGCTCCATCTCGTCTCTATGGATAGCCCTTTCCAACTTGCCTGGACCGCACGGCTCAAGACTGGCATGCCACATGCCCATGTGGGCCCCACCTACTGGAGGGGTTATGGATCTGATACCATTTGTAACGCCCGAGCCCACTGCCCTAGGCTCTAGTAGAGTTTTAGGAATGACGACTGGCCCCACAGACCACCACTAGCCTTAACTGCGCACTTTGTCCACACTGACGCGCAAGCCAGGATCAACTTCCCGACTGGTCACCCATCCCAGTACTACTCCAAGCTGAGCACGCTTAACTATGGAGTTCTTTAGAGATGGGCTCCCAGAAAAGGAGGTGCACCTTGGTGATATGGGTAGTCCAATCATTCCTTTTAAGATCATGTTATCCGAGGTCTCAAAACCTGGGATGTTACAGAGGGCATCCATGATGGCCTTTTGTTTTAGTTCCCATTCCCCCATATTGTTGGTCTTATTGGCAGAACCAACATCTTCATCATCATCCATGTGGGGCTTCTTCCCCTTGTCTTTAGTACCTGAGGTCCCTTCACCATCCCTGTTGTTCCTGGTTTTTGGGGCCATCTGCAAGAGTTCAACTGATATAAGTTTCCTTGTTTATAACCTTCAAAGCAAGAATATGATAGATCACGGAAATATTGTAACATGTCTTCTCAATTTATTTTCAGATTTTAGTTGTTCCTGTCCTTAATTTACCCAAAATAGAGAGAGTATATAGATCAAGTCATGACACCTTAAGGAGAATGAGAAGATGAGGAGTCATCCTACTTCCTTCTAATAGGTGGCTTGGGAAATCCTTAAAGAAGAGATAAGATGCTAGAAGACTCTCTAGGGCTATAGGAAGTCCTTCCATCCATTTCTGGATCAACTAAGGCCAGGTGGAGAAGGAGGAGCCTCAACCACCATGAAGACGGATAGGAGGAATTATGCCATAACCTCCTTTGTGCTCTTTCAAGACACCTCAATTTTCACCATAGTGAATTTTAGGGCTTCCTTGGTTCAGCGATTAAGAACATTATTTCACTAATGCATATGAAGTGTGTTATGGCTCTGATACCAACTGTCACGGATTCATTCTTACCCTAATCCCAATCCCACTATCCAAAAGGGTAGTGTTAAAGGGATTAGAGCGCCCATCCCTGAGTGGCCCGAAAATCACACACAGATAATATGCAAAAATGAAATAACATCCTTCTTTATTAAAAAGAACCAAAATGTTTAGTAAATAAGGCCCGTAGGCAACAGGAAAGAGAAAAAGATAAGAACTAGTCTAAAACTACATCCCTTTACAATTATCTCCCATGTAGAGTCCATAAGTGATGTAGCAGTCTTTATTGCAGTGGATAAATGAGTAGATGAATCTAGTTCCTTGCATTTCCTAAAATCGAGAAAATCAAGACACAATGTCAATGCAATTGCATGGTACGCTATATAAAAACAAGTAAAGCAATTTATAAGAAAACTAGTATGCTTGGCAGGACTTATGTCTCAAAACATTATCGAACAATCTTCCAAAAACCAAAATGTTATTCAACACGAATTTTATTACGAATTTCCCATTATGCTGTAATTCAAGAAGCATGCTTATATTAGTTTAGGTGACTCTACTACCCTAACGCGATGGGGAGGTCACCAAGCTCCTTCTCATCATATGGGATAGGAGATCGAAGTACAAAATCCCACCTTCCAATAAGGGAGCTTTGCTTATATTCAATATCAACATTATCAACTTTTCCAACATCATTATCAACATCAATATACATGCAGTCATAATGGGTATTGTGATTTAGGGTTTGATGTTTCTCAAAATATAATATAGAAGAAAAACGGAAGACTATTCATAGGGAACAATAGTTCATCCAAATAACTAGCCAAGCATAATTCAAGAGATACCTAAAAGTATTATCATTACAACCAACGAGGAGTAGTATAATAGCATACCTTTTTGAGTGCTAATCGAGTAAAGGTCCAAGAGTGAAAGGTCAAGGTCTCAAGTAGATCCTAGATTAAACAAGATATATATTTGAGGGTCAAGATCATATTATGCAAGAACCATGTATGCAAGATTAGGGTTTTGCATTCCTATTACAACCCTTGGGTAGATCAGCCATTATATCAATATTTCAACATTTAATCAAGCATCAAGCATATATCAAGAATGAATGATCCACTTGGGTGCTTTTTAGGAATCCTATTAGTTAACCCTAATTATATCATCAACATCCAAGACATTAATCAGGTTTCTAGATCATAATGATAGGTTTGATACTAACATCAGAGTAAGATTGCATGTTTGATCATGGACTAGATTAGGATCATAAATTCAAGAAAGTTGTTCATTTTATGCTCAAGAGGGTTATTCAAAAGTATTTGCATCAAAATAGAGAAGAGAGATACGAAACAGGATCTGAAACCATTTTTATTAAATCGGGCTAATTTTTCTGATAAAAATGGACTATATATTCGATATATTTGGAGTTAGGGATCTCAAGATATCATTTTGGCAAGTTTAGGCTATTTTATGGAATTTTGGGCAGAATTACAAAAAAAGCGGGGTCGTTGATCGTTGGTCCACCGTGGTCTCATGGGGCAGATCAGAGGCAGAGAGGATCCGTGCTCCCAGGCACGTTCTCATGGAGAGGAAGCAGGAGAGGGGCTCGCGCAGGGATCTGTGACCGTTGATCCTTGATGAGGATCAACGTGGACTCCAATCCTAAGGCTACTGCTGCTCGCCTCAACAACTGAACCTGCGCACGAGCAGAGCTTGCTCCGCAGCGGTGCAGCGGTCGGAGGAGAAGGGGGCAAGTGAGGGAGAGCACGGTTTGGGACAAGAGGGCGTCTTTCATCTTCGTGGGGGTAGGCCAAACACAATAGGGGTCTTATATAGTGTTTTGGTGCTAGGGTTAGGACTACCAGGGGGCGGCGCACCCTAAGGAGTCAGCATGTTCCCTTAGCCTCCAAGCAATGATTTCGTAGCACCGATCTGTGTAGAAGCTTCGAGAGGGGGTGAGGGATCATTTGGTCGAGTTATTGGGTGCAACCGGTAGGGTTTGCATGGTTAGGGTTGGGAGCCAGGGTGGCTGTGCACCGTGGACCTTGCCATACTAGGCGCAAGGTAGGGGATGACCCCAGCACTGTTGGATTGAGATCCAAGGCTGCTGGGTCAACCCGAGGGATAGCTTTTCCCAGTGATGCCCACAGCACTAGATGGGTCGAGCCCAACAAGGAAAAAGAAGAAAAAAAAGAGAGGAAAAGGGCTAAAAAGCTAGGGACAAGCTAGAAACTTAGAAAAATCGTATAAAATCATGGGAAGGCCCAATTGATACCAAATTTGGACCATTTCTTCAACATGAAGTGTAGAATAATGTATATAACTTTGGAGACCAAAAGATAAAGTTAACTAGTCAAACTCAAGTATTTGAACAAAGAGGTGTATTAAGCTAATTAAGGTGCCCAAAAGTGCATGGAATTAATGGAAAACAAAAAGGATTTGATTTTGGGTATCTATATTGATCAAGGAGTTAAAAGAGATTATGAATGATCATTATAAAGGTGAAAAATATAAATGAAGTAATGGAAAAACTCACATTGTCACAACTCTCTTCCAAACTGATGTCAATCACTTTCACTTAGGTTGCATGACCACCTCCTACTCATACATGTGCGGGGACAAAATTTTGTAATACTTACATATAAAATAAAATATTATATAGTTTTTTTTCTAACAAAACATGTGTCAGAGAAAACTATCAAGGTTTGATTTGATTAGAATCAAAAACCAAATCCACAAAATGAGTGTGCCACACATAGTAGAGAATCTAGAGCAATGTTACCTAATGATAGTGATGAGAATAGGGTGTAGACTACTATAGCTACACTAGACAATGAGTGCTATTTTTCTAGGATTTCTCTTCCCTTGATGCACATCATCTCCAAATAATGTAATGTCCCATCTTGCCACATTATAAGGAATTAATGGCACTTTAGGACTTGCTATAAAATAAGCACTAGTCTAGACCTAGTTCTCTGACATATAGGTGCTAAACTAGAGGCTAGGTCAGATATAGTCTCTAAAAGACAAATAAGCTAACCCTAAAGGTTTAAGTTCAAGGTTAAATTTAGTTTTGAGTTGCATAATGAGAAAATGCCAGGATTTGCTACTGTTCATGCTTTGATACCGCCTGTGACATCCTCGAATTTTCTAAAACCTAATCTAATATGTGATGAACAAATAGAAATATCACCTCTGTGAGAATCACAATTTAAACACCACACACTAGGCTAATAAGAAGAAAATTATAGGAAGTCAACAAGAAACAACATAAGCACATCATATGAACAATAAACAAACCACACCAACACAAGCTCACCATTCAACATATAATTACAAAACTAATAGTTACAACATTTGATATTACACATTGAATGACATTCTTTTATATATTCATGTACTACATCTACAACTTGATGTTTTAGACAATAAATCCACCTATACATCTACTTGCCACACAACTCTCAACTATCCTAGTTCTTCAAGATCATATGTCCACTTACCTAAAATAGAGATTACTTGTGGTACACATCAACACAATATTCTAAAATATTATACTGAGTACGCCTATGTATCTTTTATATACCTCTCATTACTAAGACTTGGCAATAATATAAAGATAATACTTGATAATAACTAAATAACTACATAACAAAAAGCATAATTGAATGAAGATGTTTATTATCAAAAGAGAACACATATTTTAAGCACATTTTCCATTATATATCCATGCAATGACTGCTAGAGGTTTTGATGCATTCTCGTGACTCTCAAGGAGCTTAATATTAAGGATTTTATGATCAACTACCAAAGATTTAGATCATATGTACAATGTGACAGACTAGCACAGAGTTAAGTCACTTCCAAGCACTGTACTACCAAACAATTTAGTGCTTTCGTATAATGGAACAAATATAGTATATCTCTTGTGTTCATAACTATATGTATGGAAAATCAAGCAACATCACATACCAAAACAATTATTTCATCCAATATCATATGCCAAGTATTTTGTACACATATAATACAACCATACTAAATTATAGGCCAAGTAAGAAATAAAGCATTCCTTGAAAAGAGATATCTAATCATCACATATTATAAGTCAACTATATCCTCGTCAAACCTGATTAATACAAGATGACATGTACCATCATAAGATTTTCATAATCAACCATATTCATGACTTATTTAGGGTTTAGTTTAGTTCATTAGGATATTCCCATAACTATTTATTGTCTACTCGTCTTGTTATCTGGTATTGATGTTACTGATGTTTTGTTATTGATTATAATCAATTGTATGACCATTAGTTTCCATATCATTGTGTCACAGAACCATTCTTATCCTAATCCCGATCCCACTGCCCGAGTAGGCAGTTTTAAGGGGATTAGAGTGCCCTTCCCTAGGTTGCCCAAATGGATATCACACACTGGCATACATACAATAATAAATAATAACTCATAAAATAATATATTTAAAGAACTATCCAACCCGATTTATGATTTTGAAAATCTATCATTGTCATTAGAGTTTGTCAAGAGCGGAAGATATGTAGTCAATTATTTATAATGATCCATCTAGTTTTCCTAAAATCAGGTAGATCAAGACACAATCAATGCCAATGCATCAGTACTCTTTGAAAAGAATAGATATTGAACAATTGAAAACATTTATAGAAAAATATAGTACTAGGAAGGACTTATAAGAAAAACAATCAACAAGTGATTTTCCAAAACAATATTTGTCTGACAAGATATTATTACAAGTTTCCCATTATGTTGATATTGATAAGCATGCTTATATATGTATGTGGCTCCATCGCCCCAACGAAATGGGGGAGGTCACCTGGCTCCATCTCTCCATACAAGGTAGGAGGTGAATTGACATGTACAAGTTTGAGATCATTGACATGTACAAGTTCCACCCTCCGAATGAGGAGGTCGCTTGTACTCAAAATCAACAAGTATTATTGGAAGTCAGAATGGAATATCATTTATGTTTTCAAGTTTGTTGCAAACTATAATATAGGAAATAAGAAGACTACTCAGTAGGGAATGTTGTAGCTCAAACAAATACATATCCAAGATTTTTAAGAGGTACATACAAGTATGATTCAATACCAGTAGTCTGTTTAAGGAGAAATTACTATAAAAGTGTACATTCTTGGTTGATTTTTAGAGTATAAGATCTCAACAAGTAATAGGTCAACCCCTCGAGTCAGATCCTAGATCAAAAAGATTTGGATCAAGGGTCAAGATTATGATATTTGAAGGTCAAGTTTCAATTCTCAAGATTAGGCTTACTCAATCCTATTTAACCTTGGGGTTAGGTCATTCACTTATGTTCAACCAATTTCAAAATGTGCAACATTTATTTAAGCGTCAAGAATATTTCAAGTATGAATGACCTAACTAGGTATTCTAGGATCATATGTATTAAACATAATTTCATGATCATTAATCAAGTCTTTATCAAGTTTCTACATCATCATCAAGGGAAAAGTTCAATTGTCATGATCAGGGATTTCACAAGATTTAGAACAATCATAATATTAAGATACCACCATCAAGATTAATCATCACTTTATGGCATTGAAGTCATATTCAAGAGTAACAAGTCAACAAAGATAGAGATAGATTCCTCACTAGTCAGGTCACAACTTTAGAGTCTCAAGATACTCATCAGAGTCAAATATTAGGGTTTTCGAAGTTTAATCATGATTATTGAGTCATTTGACAAATTATATAAGCAAGAGATAAAGTATAGAGATATCAATGAGAATCATGCATAATTAGGCTTCACAAGTACTCTTAAATGATTATTTGGGTTTTTCTTATCAAAATGTACTATTTTTCATAATTTTTGGAGCTAGGAACCAAAAGATACCATTTTTGCAAGTTTTCATCAATAATAACGAATATTGGGTAGAGAAAAGAGATATTACTAGAGAATGGAAAAAATAGGGGTCACTAATCAGCTGGTCAAATGCTGACCAACACCGCAATCTCATAGTTGGGAGAGCCCCTGGCTCTCTCACATGTGAGAGAGGGAAGAGAGGAGAAGGAGGGTGTGGCTTGGTCTGCTACCGTTGGATCTCGATCTCCCTTTGACTGTGGACTACGATTGATGACCGAGATTGTGTCTCCTTCACTAGATAGCCCACATAGTAGGCACAATGGCACTGTGGCAGAGGGGCAGCTAGAGAAAAAGGGGGAAATGAGGATGGGATCAAGAGGGAGAAAGGAGAGATGTTGACAAGGTTTGTGGGAGTGAGTTGAAGCTCTAAGACAGGTTTTTATAGGGTATCGAGGCAAAAATTAGGGTTTCAAAGGGGTGCCCATGGTGGTGGCTGAGAGAGGGGTGAGTAAGCATATCATTTTGATGGAAAATTGGTGTATTTAAGGTAGTCAAATTGGGGATACATGGGTGTCAATTTATGAGATGAATGTTTCTATGTGATTAGATATTCGAATCATGGTCATACTTGGATGATTGATCATTTTGTTTCCCTTGTCTCCTCCCTACAGTAAGTGGGAGGTAGGAGATGATGGATCAAATATTTTATCAGGCTATAATCCATGAGAAGATGTATCCAAGGGTCGGGGTTCACCCCCTAGCTTACCACGGATCGCTGACTTGGAAAAAGTCAAATAAAAGGGAAAATAAAGGGGTTTTAAACACATCAACTTCAAGAAATCATAGAAAATTGTAGGAATCTACAATTGAGGCAAGATGTGTAACATAGGTTCACAATAATAAGTAGAATATTGAGAAAATGTTTTAGAGTCAAAGAATGAAGTTATATGAACAAATGTATTTCTTTGGATAAAGTGATAAATTAACTTAACTTATAGTGTTACAAAGTGTATGAAATTCATATTGATCATTATATTTTGAATTTGAGTGTTAAAATTGAACACTTAGCCAAGGAAAAATAAATTGAGTTCATGAGTGAAAATAATGAGGGCAAAATAGGAACAAAACAAAAATAGGAGAAAATTCACTTTATCTATAAGACTCGTGACTCGTGTTTTGGGTTAACCCTAGTTTTTCTGGCTTGATGGTTGTGCTTATAGCCTTCCTCTAATCCTTTGACATGATCTTAGAGCATGTGGAGAACTTGAGTCTCCAGTTTGACCTTGTTTGGATGTTGTTTGTGCTTTCTGTGTTAGTTTCGGTGAAAATTGCAAATTGCCTAGTAGAAGGGGTACTCTTGTAATTTTCCACCTCTAGAGTGTTTTTTCTCTCTAGAGGGGGGTTTTGGTGCTTTGGGTCACCTTTGTGGATCCTTAGAAGAGTGGTATCACCCTTAGTGGTGATTAGGGTTTTCTAGGGTTTGGTGTACCTTGACCATGTGACCCTTGTTGGTTGTTTTGACCTAGGTCGTGACCTAGGGCCTGGTTGGATGGTGCCATGGTCGAGACACCTCCATAGGTATAGTTATTGTAATTGAAATGGTCTTGGGTGTCTTGGGTTGACATGGGTTCTCTTGTATAGAGTGTTGTGACCTAGGGTTGTGATGTCCTTGTGTCACGACCTGTTGGTTGTTTGTGGTGTGTTGCGACCATGGGTGGTTCCATTGGTGTGTTGCAATCATGACATGAGGGTTGGGTGGCCTAGGTGGTCGAAATCCAACCTTGAGTGTATCACCATCCCTTGCATGTGGGATTTATGTGGTTGCATGTTAGTTTCTAGGGTGGACATGTGTCCCTTTGGGGTCTTCTTTCATTGACACCTCATCTTTTGCCCTACCTCTCTCCTCCTTTTCTATATAGACCCTCTTTTCTCGATGCAAGTGATCTTTTTCATCCATCCTCTTTATCCTTCCTTTATTATATGATATTCAAGCTTGATGGAGCAAGAAGGATCTATTCTTGGCGTTTTGGAGATGGTTCATCCCTTGCATGTGGTGTTTGTGGTGATCCTTGGTCATCTTATACCTTGTGAGTGTTTATCTTTATTCTTGGATGTTTTCTTTGGATCTTCTACCCCACCTTCTTACTTTTTGTCGACCTTAAACTATGTTTGGACATGGTGGTCGTTCTTGAGAGTTAGCTCCTCATCACAAGGGTAATAGGCCATGTTTTGACAAGACGACACATAAGAGAGAGGGAGTTTCTTCTCTCTTTTCCCCCTTTATTGCTTTTGGTTCGGCCTTGAGATTCTTGCCTCTTTCTTGAGTTATATTTTGACCTTGGCATTTCCTCTTTCTTAAGGCTATCTTGTCGTTGAAAGTTGAGATTTTTTTGGAGCTTTTTCTTCCTTGGTGATCGTTTACTTGGAGCTTGCCTTCCTTGGAGTGATCTTCCTTAAGGTGGGTTATATAGCTCTTATCCTTCTCTATCATTACACTTTCCATGCTTGCATGTCACTATCTTATCTCTCTAGAAGTTAACTTAATAAACTAGTAGATGTTGATAGTCTCTAGAGCTTGGATGATGTTGAGATCATGCTTTGTTTGGATGCAATCCAAAACCTTAATTTCCTTTGTACCTGATTGTGGTGTCTGTGGTGCATGGTGATTCTCCTTCCTTCTTGACCTTGGTTTGAGTTGCACGCATGATGCTTGAGTTTTTTAGTGTTCTATTAAGCCTTGGTTTGGTTTTCATGGTGAAAATCTTGTTTTCTCTCCCTTGTTGAGGTTCCTTTTCTTCGTATTTTCATGAAGCTTGTTTTCAGGTTTCGTGACCATTTTGCATGAGGTTTTTCCTCTATGATGATGATGGCTTTCTCTTGTTGTGTCACTGATTTTAGCTGTGAGTTATCTCTATTTTGACCTTGGTTGATCTTGGTTCTTGGTCTTAGTGGTGGCTTGACCCATGGTGGTTACCTTACATATTTTAGTCTTGAGTCGCGACATCTCTTTCCCTAGTGTTGGTTACAGTCATAACATTGCATTTTTGGTTGCGATCGTAATGCCAGGTTTTGGTTTTTGGGGTCATGATGGGTCTTCTCCTTGGTGTGTTGTGGTCGCAACATTAGGATTGGTTTCTACCCATGCATTATTTCAATTGGGGTGTCCTAGTTGAGTGTCATTTTCTCCTACCTTGATTTGGTAGGACCTTTCTTCTATTTTAGATGAATTCTTACTCTTGTGTCGAAGATGCCCCCCATCCTTATTTTGGGTCATGACATGCTCTCCCTTGTGTGGTTGAACTGTAACCCTAGTTGATGTGACCTGGTTACTTGTGGAACAAGGCTTGATACACCCTTTGTGTGTCGCAGTCACCACATGAGGAAGGTTGTCTGCGATCGTGACACCATGGGTGATGATGGTCGCGACAACATGTGTGATGGTGGCCGCGACCCAAGATGGTGGTGGTCGTGACACATGGTTGAGGTATGGTGGTGACACACGATTGAGTACCTAACCCATGTAAATTTACGAGTGATGTTTAATCATGCTTCTTAACTCTAAGTATTCTAAGGATGTGTAAGACGCTATATTTAGGGTTTAGTTCTTGTATGCATCTACAAAACCCTAATCAGATAAAGCTTAGAACCCTAACCCTAATGATAAATTATATGTTAGCTTTCTCTCTTATGAGATGTTCATCATGTAGAATGTTTTTCTCTCTTTTGTTTATAATCCCTAACCTTGCAGGTGATATTTCTGCCATGGCTTATGTATGATATGATAATGATTATGTGATACAAGATGGCACTTATGCACACTAATGAGACAATATGTGATGATGAACATGTTGGGAATAATGTGATTGGTCCTATGACTTGATGATGGCTTGATGCCTATTGAGAGGTGATGTCCTCAAGTGATGTGATTAAGGGATTAAGATCCCATGGTCATATGTGAAATTGATGATTTGCTTGTGGATGGCAACACTTTGAGTACCATGTGGTGGTTGTGTGATAGAATCACACTTTATATGTTTTACATCTTTTGGAGTTGCAACATACCCTTATTCTTGTAGAGTTTGTTTTAGCTTTATATGTTGTAACTTGATTGATGCTAAAAGTCACCCAATCATCTAACTAATCAAGTGAAACCAAATCATGTAGTTCTCCCTATGCCATAGATCCAATTATAGTGTCAACTTTATTTGCTGGATTGGTGAAACTAGTATAACTTGGAGTGTATATTTTTGAATATGCAGGGTACAAGTTGAGTATCTCGTTGCATCCTTAAATATAAGTTTTCTGAGATGACCATGTGTGAGCCTATATTCTTGTGATATGGATGGCCATGAGTGAGCCACACCTTCTTTTAAGAACAGCCATGTGTGCACTTATTCTTCTAGCGTTGGTGCTTGTACCAAGGTGGGCTAGGTGTTTATATATATGGATGGCCATGCGTATGTCGATCCTTATGCTGTCAATAATTCACTCTTTTGTAGTTGATTAATATGTCTTTGTGGTGTTCTCCTGAGTAGAACAAGAGGTGTTGGAGAGGTCATGGATTTCAGCTCCTTCATGGACCTTATATGGCACTGATTTTGACTTAGTAGTGGTCAGCTGGATTTGGGTGGTATAAATCAAATCCATAGGGCATAATAAAAGACGTAGCATAGTCGTGTAGTCTATATTTATATTCTTAGGTGACATAAGTCTCACATTGGTTGAGCCTTTGCCATGTCTTTTTACTAATTTCTTGAATTATAAGGCGGTAAGAGATGTCAAATGGTATACATGTTTTTCATATTCCATTTTAGAACATAACGTGATCAACTAATTCAATGGTGGCTACCTAATCTTGTTTAATCTATGTTACTGGTTTTACATATCGTTTAGATGAATCTGCTCATCCCGTTAGTATGTTGTCTTAGTTATTTAGTTTATATGTGCTTTAATAGCATTGAAGGAGAGTTATATCTCTTGTTGTGACATTTGGTCTCACCCTATGAGTTTCTACATCTTTTAGATGACCGTGCATGAAGTGGTAGAGGTTGTGTAGTTGAGGAAGAGAAGCAACAAGAGCAGTTGCTGAAAAGGTTGGATGTGCTGCTAGTATTTTGGTGTTAGAGTCCTAGAGTCATACATGTACACTCAGTTCCTTGGGGTGTTTTAAGATGTTTTGTGGTGATGTAATCGTTATGAGGTTTTTGGCTTGTATATATATGTGGAATCAATATCTTATGTGACATGTTGATGATAGAAATGTTAACCTATAGTGATGCAAGCTCCATGTGACATGTTATATGTTGCATGTGGTAGACTTGGTGGGTTCATATGCAATAATTTTTGGCTTATGGTGCTTTATTGAAATCGTTTTTAATTACTTGTGTTTTTTGGTAATATGTTTGCTTAGTGTTGTTTCTACTTTTGGTTTTGAGTAATCTTGCTTTGTGGCACAATGGGGCATCACAGTTTAGTTGGTATCAGAGCTTTAGGTTTGTTGAGTCTATAGGGACCTAGGACTAGGGTTTGTGTCTGATCTAGTATACTCCAATCCATCTTATAGTGACTTCTACTCATGTAGAAGAAGAAGAAGAGTATAAATATGGCTAGATAACATGAAGAACATGCTGTAGAGAGCAGTGTTGCTACAACTAGTGGTGGTGAGAGGGCTCAGGCAAGAGAAGATCAGGTGCCTGATGAGTCCCAATTCAATCTGGCTGCGATAGAGAACCGTGCCTTCCAACCTCTATTTGGGTAGTTTATGGCAATGATGATGCACATGGAGGATAGAATGCCTACCCCTCAGCCTAGGACATCTGTCTCCGTTGGGAGGAGTTCAAGCGAGAGTTTGTTAGTAGGTACTTTCCGCATACCTATCTGGATGAGATGTATGACCTTAGGTGGTAGAAATTTTTTGTGGCTCCAAAGAATTGCATTAGTATGGACACAAAGATCGCTAGTATGTTTTATGATTGCATATTTTGTTTGAGGATATAGCATGTATGTGATACATATTATAAATATGTGGTGATTGGATATGTATATGTAGTTATCTAAAAAATCACTGAAGAAATATTAAGTCTTACATGCATTTCATAAGAAGCACACATGAAAAGCTTGATGAACCAAGTGTGGGCACGCCAAAGTATGGTTTGTCATATTTCTTATAGAAGTGTGATGATAGATATGTGGGTCTGCCAAAGCAGGGTGCATATTCTATAGTGTTGGCTTTTGGGTCAGGCTTAACTAGGAGTTGTGCCCACCATCAATCCAAGAATTACATTTAGATGCAATTGACAAAAGTTGCCTACATAGTCAAGTTGTGGGCGATCAACCAAAGTTGAATAATGATTTGATGAAATATGGACTTGGCTCACTGGAAGGTTGTATGTTGCAATGTTCCAAATTGATAGTGAGAACTATCAATTTGAACAAAATAGTGGGAGTGATAATAAATTAAAAGCCTTATTAATATCATCAAACTTATCAAATCAAGTTAGATCAAAAGTGTTTTAACAAAAGTTGCAAACTTTCTTTTGCAGAAACTAATGGAAAACACAAACACATTTCCATTGCCATCGGTCCACATGAAGGACAAGTTGAATGGAAACAAGTTTCATGAATGGTTCAGGACATTGAGAATCATTCTCACCCAAATGCGCAAGCTCTATGTCCTGGAGATGCCAGAGCTGGATGAACCTATTCCCACTGCGCCTAAGGCTGACAGGAATGCATATAAGAAGCACTCTAAAGATTCCATGGATGTCAAGTGTTGGATTCTATGCTCAATGAATTAATAGTTGCAGAGACAACATGAGAACATGGATGTTATTGAGATGGTAACACATCTTAAAAACATGTACCAAGGTTAGGCAAGACAAGAGAGATATGATGTCTCAAAGGTGTGGTTCAAGTGCAATATGACTGAAGGAGATCTATTAGGTCCTCATGTACTCAAGTTGATTGGGTATGTGGAGAACCTTGCTAGACTAGGATTTCCCTTAGGCAGGGAGTTGGCCACATATGTGATTTTGCAGTCACTTTTGGAATCATACAGTGAGATTGTCATGAACTACAACATGAAAGATTTTGACAAGACATTATCACAATTACTTGGTATGTTAAGGAAATATGAAGTGTAGATGAAGAAGGACAAACCAAATTTATGATGATGATCAATAGAGGCAAATGGGAAGTCCAATGGAAAAGGAAAAGGAAAAGCTAGGAAGAGTTCTAAAGCTAGCTAGAAACTAAAGACTTCTACACTGAAAGCTAAGGGATGAGTGAATAAGGAAGGGAAGTGCCACCATTATTACCATCCTAGACACTAGAAAAGGAACTATCGTCGTTATTAGTTGGAACTCGGGAAGAAGAAGGAGATACAAATCTCCACTTCAAGGCTCGAGAAGAAGTAAGGTAGAACTATATGGATCAAGATTTGCTTCCACCACATTTGGAATCTATCATTCATCTAATGGGTGTGTAACAAAATTAGTGAATTTCTATTTTGCACCTTCCATTAATGAGAAACATCATGTATCTTCAATGGACAAGTGTATTATGAATAAATCATGTTTCATATTAAAAGATAAGATCTTATATGTCAGTACCCTATGTCTCATTATATATAGTTGATAGTTCTAAAGACAAATATGTATAATACATATATTCAATGACTTAATGACTCAAAAATGAATACCTATAGCATTGTCATATAGAACACATAAATGAGACATTTATTTCTAAAATCCTCAAAGATGGTCGTCTAGACTCTTTTGGTTTTGAACCAATAGAGACATGTGAGTCTTATTTGTTGGCAATATGAAAAAATCTCCTTTCATTGTAAATAGTGGGAGAACGAGTATTCTATTAAGGCCCGTACATACTAATGTATATAGAATTTTTTTAGAACAAATGCTAGAGGTGGTCACCAATACCTCATTATATTTATTGATGATCTCAATATATATGGTAATTTGACAAAGTGGATTTTAACATAATGATAAAGTAATTACTCTTTCACCCTCCTTATGCTCACTCATGGTCCCAAAATTATTTTTCTCAACTTTATAATCAATTTTGATACTCAAACACAAAATATGGTGAACAATGTGAACTTCATACACATTATAACACCTTAAATTTGATTAATTAATCACTTTTTCCAAAGAAGAAAATTTGTCCATCAAACTTCATTTTCTAGTTCTCAAACTTTTTCAAATAGTTCTCTACATTTTTGTGAAACTATGATCCAAATTTCATATCAATTGGAGCTTCCTACTATTTACTATGATTTCTTGAAGTTAATGTATTGATAATCCTTCTATTTTCCCTTTTAATTTCCCTTTTCCAAGTCATCAGTTCATTGTAAAGGGAGGGGACGAACCCCAACCCTCAGATCTAAGACCCACGGATCAGGGGTCTGATCTAGTAGTTGTGAGGATATCTTCAACCTCCCGCTGATTACAAGGAGGTATGAATGTGACCATGATGATCGATCTCCCACTCTTGATTGCTATTTGAAATTCTAAGCAAGCCAAAACGACCCTCTCGCAATTACAAACTAGGCAAGCCCTATTTTAATAAGCTTTCAAGCACCCTTGCACCGCCAAAATGAGCTCTCTGCTCTCCTCTCTAACTTCGGCTACAATGGCTGCCCTAGACCTTGATCAACCCCTAAACCTAACCCTAGTGTTGTATAAACCCCCGTAAAGGACCCCCTTCATCATTATGCAGGAGAAGCCTTCGTTTTGGAGCTTGCAACTAGCCTCTAACACCCTGTTTTACCTCCCTGACCTTCTTGCTACGGGTGCGGCATCACTACCTAGCCCAGTTGGGCATCTCCTCCTCGCAGTGCCTTACTACTGCCTGTGACCATCACCAAGCTCGCGAGATCATGGAGATGTTGGACGACCACCTCACTTCCTCCATCGACCACTCCTACCCGAGATCTACCTTGCACTAGTGAGGCTCCTCTGCCTCCTCACGAGGGACATGTGTGAGGGACCCATGCGAAGGGAAGAAATGTCCTTGAACCGCTGGGTTCAGTTCGACCCAAGGGCCCTAGTAGACCTGACTCAGTTGAACCAAGGTCTAAACCAAGAAATCAAGTGATCAAACTGGCCATTATAGCCTCAGAACCAGACCTCCAAGCAAGAGAGTTTCCTTGCCCACATGGACAAATCTTGGTTGTCGTTTACACATCGAACGACCCACTATTTTATGATTTAAGGTACTTTAGCCCACCTATGCTCTGATATTCAATTAAATGCCAGATCTTGTTTTAATTGTAGAAAATACATCTGACCGGCCTAAATCGCGCGTCCTAAAATTGGAGGAAGATTTGAAGTAGTCGGACTTTTACATTTATAACCCGAACCCTTCTAGGCCCCCAGAACTTTGTTTATGGGGTCGAAGTAGATATACGGGGTCAGACACAGGGACAAGGGTGGTAGTGCTGAGAACATAGAATCGACACGCTACACTCCGGCAAGGGTAGAGATATGGTAAATTTTCCAAAAGGGAATAGCAAGATAGGATCGATAAATCAAAAGAAAACTATCTCCAAATGGAGCTACGAGGTAGATTTAAGGTTTTTAAGCATTTATCAGTTTTTAGGGGTTTTAATGCAACAAAAATAGAGAGATAATACTAATGATAAAGCAGTGTACGAAGGAGAACACTTCGGTAAAACAAGCGGTAGCAGGAACATCCTATACCCCTCCTCTCAGAGCGGGTACCTCTAACCAAGCATCAACACCCCTCTCGAGGTTGCTGGACTCAAGTTAGAGTGGAAAGGTTACTAAAGCATCTCTAATTTCGGGCACTCTCATACTCCAGAATCGGGCCAAACACTAGAGCCACAACACCTCTCTCGAGGCTGTTGTGACGGGAAAACACGATTCGGTAGCTAATCAAAACGCGATCCAAACATACAAGCTAGAGTTCAGATGTTAAACGTAGCAATCATCCAACAAAGGTACCAAACGTAAAGCAACAGATAATTAAACTCTTATGTTTCCATAAACAAATAAGGTTCTGATTACATTGTAGAAGTAAAAGAAATAAATGACTGAAATAATAAAGATAGATGTCACCTTCTTGATATAGAAGGATGACAGACTACAGTGGAACCTCTAGCCCGATACCGGGTATGAGCCTAGCCTGATACAACCGTGTCGGGCGGCACACCCTCTCAGGCGACACGCCATGATGGGCGGATTGCATCGTGCAAGGACCCTTGCCTGATACGATCATGTCGGGCGGCACCCTCTCGGGCGACACGCCGTGACGGGTGATGTGTATCGGGGTTCGGTATCGTGCTGGGCTAGAGCGATGCTCCTAGTATCAGTCACTCATGCCGGGGATCCTTGTCGTCCGATATCGGCCTGCAGTGTTGCCCGGGACGACCCTAAGTGAACCATTCCCTCCCTCTCGGGATGGGGCAGTGCTCACCTAGAATCGCCCGGCACAAGCACTGAGGCACGATACACTAGCTCTTCGCAGCTTTCCTGAGGTGACTTGCGCAGGGTTCCGACCTGTCTTTTCGGCTTCCTGTAGCTGCTATTTGTAGGTAGCGGTTGGGGAAGTTATGGTGTTCAGGGCACCATGTGTCCTTCTTTAGCTCTTATTATCGCGGAGTCGGTGGTCGGCCGATATCAGTATCGCCCGGTACAAGGATGTCGAATGTCAGTGGACGTGACGAGCGGCGCTTGCTGGTGGGTGGCCTGTCTCGCACGCCAAGCTTCGGTTGTCGTGGCGAGCCCGGCTCCCTGTCGGGTAGATATGCGTATCGTCCGTTAGTCCCTTCTTGCACGACATCCTCATGTCGCGCGTTCGTGTATTGCGCTACCCTGTCGGGCTGTATTCATATCGACCGGCTAGAAGGCCGATGCAGGTGGAATCATGTTTGCGGACCGGGAGGGGCCTTAAATGGGTCAAAATTGGAGGAAAACTCTGCAAAAGATGGAAATATTGAATTAAGAGCGTAGTTTGGCCTGTTATTGCAAAAGTACATATAAAGGGAGAGGAAAACAGTTTAATAGGGAAGTTTTGATAACAAAATAAGGGTCAAAAACATCACAAAATTTGGTGTTATCAACTCCCCCAAACTTAGCATTTTGATTGTCCTCAATCAATATTTAAACTTTATTTTGTGATGCTCCTTCTTGTGCGGTGTAGCTTTCAGGCCAAGAGGTAAGACAAGTATCACAATGTCTTAAGAGATAATACTGCCCCACTATGAAAAAAAGACCTTGTATTTCCTGCCTTATTATTTCAGTAAAATTTTTCTCTACAGCTTCAGCGAGACTTTGGTGCATGATTCCAAAATTATTTTTCATACCAAATAGCTTTTGGGGCAGAAAGTTGTGTGTTGGGTAGGCTAAGGCTTTTTGGGTTTTTCTTGTTTCCCATCAGTCCATCCAGGTACGGGTCCGTTAGTGGGCAAGGGGTCCCAGCAGTTCAAGCCAGTTGGCCTTAGAGCAGTGATTTCACATCCTACGTACCACTACCCCAGATCTACCATGCATGCCTAAAGATGGGTACTTTTGGAAAACAAGTGTGTATGTATATTTTTTTCTTTTCTTTTATTGGCCACAACTTTCATGCTTTTATTCACTCTCATAAGGCTACTTTCTCTTTTTGGGATTTTTGTTGGGTAAGGGAAAACAAAAGGGATTTTTGCTGTTTGGGCAGCTTTTTCCTTCTCCATACTCATCTCTTAGCTGTTTGCGAGATTATTATTTTTTTCGAAATTTTTGGCGTGGAAAAACGTAGTCTTTTGTCATTTGAAGCAGCATTATCAGAAAGACATAACAAACCTTACATCTCGTTGGGCACATAGAAAACAAACTGGAAAGAAGTTGTATCAGGTTTTTACTAATATGGCGACTTTGTACATATGAAAGGGAACAAGATAAGTAAATTTTTATATGAGCATGGATACATACACATGATATAAGAGAAGACCGAAATAACATAAAGGGTGGAGTTGAAGAAGAAAATTTTTATACCTCCCTCACTGGTACATGGTACCTCCCCAAACATATTCCACACTCTATCCCAGAGTTGTGAGGTAGATAAGGTGAGGTAATGTTACTCCAATGAGGTTAGCTGGTGAGTGCGCCTGTGCTAGATAGAAGCTCCCACACATATTTTCCTCTTTTGCTGTGATAGTCGATGTGGTGGAGCTGGTCAGGCGTTATCCATTCCAGGATGAAGATGTCGCAGTTGTTGGATAGGGGAAGTTGCTGCGGACTGTGGTGGCAGAACTGAAGTTCGTGCCATTTGCTTGCTTGCGTGTCCAGGAATGGTTGGATCATCTTTGATACCTTGTCATAGAATTTTCGAACTAAGCGTTCAAGGGATGTCAACATTGCTGATGTACATGACACTGGATGATCTTTGTTGCTGTCCGAGCTGTTGTAGAAGATTCCTGCTCGTTGCCGAGTGTACATCGTCAGGAACATCCAATGGGTATAATGCAGCATGGACAGGAAGATCGTGTGTGGAACCTCACTCTCCAACTCTGCCAGAAATGCTTGCTTCTCTCCTATTTCATCAGCGAGGCAAATGTCGTTGAACATCATAGGATGAGCTATGTATGCGTGTTCGAGCCTTGGATGTATTGTTTGGATGTAAGCGGCCACCACAGATACAACCAAGCATCCTGCTTCTTTTATAATGTCCCTTAAATCATCGACCATGACTACGACGTTTCCTGCCTCATAGATGACATCCGTTGGGGTAGAATCAGCCAACTTTAGAAGGATTTCGTTGACCTGCTCTTGCGTGAGTGTAGCGTACGAGAAGCGGTCGAAATTTTTGATCCGCCCTTCTGTAGTTTCAGGCAAAGCAGTGTCTTCAAATTCGTGCACTTTTCTTAGGACCTCCAACTGCTTGCCTGCCCCATAGGTGACAGTTGCCAACTCTGCTTCTTTCTCTGAGGAGTTGCTGGGTTGTGAAGAGTCGTCTTCTTGATTGCTGTCCAGCAGCCCCTCTGGTACCCCTGCATCTCGGAAATAGTACCCATCTTTGATCAACAACATGGCGTATACGCTCCTGAGGTGGTAGAAGTTTTGGCCCAGGAGATTCCTCATATATTCAAATATGTTGAGTAGCTCCATGTTGCGCAAGACGACGAAGGCGCTGTTTCCGCTTCCCTCTTCTGCTTGGGCGGGGAGGTCTCGGATGGAAAAGAAGTTCCAGATGCCTTTGTGACGTTGGCTTCCTTTCTTGATAGCTCATAGGAGACGCAGCGGTAGAGCCTCAGATTTTTGTCCTCTGGGTGACTGAAAACATGCCCGGAGTGCGGCACCTCGCTGCTGCTACAGCTCAGCAGCTGGACGTCATGGCTCCTGAGATCTCTTATGCAGAGGAACCAAATGTTGTGGTGCTTGTATGGTGCCAACACAAGATTTGGGTTATGCGTATCTATGTGTTGCAGCATGTTGGCTACCGCATTGGAGTTTGATTCTCTCTACATCAGTCTTCTTGCCAAGGTCGGGGTGGCGTTGTAAACTATCCTCCGACCTGTCCCGGTGCTGATATTCTCTATGATCGCACTTTCAAGGACCCTGAACACCCTTTTGCCGACGACGGCTGGTGAGCAGAACATGTTGCAGAGTGCTCCCCGTTGTACGAAGAAGTAGTCGTTGCTCCAGACGACGTCTTCTTCGTCTGCCTGTGACCTTAGGACCTTGTTCAACATGTTCTGGTCTCTTATCGTTAGGTAGCCGATGACCCTTCTATCGAAGTCGGCCATCTCAAAGGAAGATATCTTTGATGGCTTAGCAAACTTGTCTGCCATTGAGCGTCTTCCTCGGGGGAGGTGTCTTTCATTGGCGGCATAAACGTCCCCTTTTTCTCCCTCTGATTCATCAGAAGAGTCCACCCGATGCTGATATCTCCATTATCATCTTCAATTTCATCCAGGGGGACTGAGGGATTTTCTTCTTCCAGGCCTAGGGATCTCTCCTGTCCTGTTGGAGCTCCGTCGGTTGACCTTGGCAGCGTCCCCTTCTCGGGCATTGTGGGTTGCCCGCTGGAGGAGGAGGAGGACACTGATCTTGAGGAGGATGTTGACGAAGAATGTGGAGAGCCAGGGCCAGGGGGTGACGGAGACCTTCTCGGCTGCCTTCGGCGCGGATGGTCGTCTCTCCTGTTCAGCCTCTCCTCAATCTCGTTGAGGCATTGGAGGGCTTGCTGAAGCGTCGCGGTTAGAGTCTCTTGTTGGCATGGAAGGCTAACTAGAGTCAGCAGCTCTCGTTCTTTGCTATTCAGCCTTTTCTGGAAAGATGAAAACTTGCGGGTTAAGGAAATTCATGTAGCTGAGTTGTTCTCTGTTACCTCCCGCAAGTAGTCCAGTTCGTTCCCTAGCGTCTTCTCGAGTGACGGAGGGGTTCCTATGGGTATCCCCTCCATCCTTGCGACACCTTGCTCGCGAGATGGTCTACCAAACAAGGTAGAATCTATCTCAATTGTTCGCGATGCAGATGTCGTCGGATGAGGTGTTGGCGCTCTTGCGGCCGTCACCGCCTCGCCTTCTCATTGTGGTGGAGATGGCTGTGGTGTGGGCGGATGCTTCTCCACCTCTACACTGTCAGTGATCTCCCCAACAGCTGCAATAGGGGACACCGACGGCGGTATTGGCGTTAGCTGTGCACCTTTGAGCTCCATTCTTAGGATCTCATCGAACACCCCATTACTGGCGTCTGGCTGAGGTGCTTCCTCTGCCTCTACAGGCATTACAGGGATGTCGGGGGCTGCAGTTGTCTCTTCCGTGGCAGCTCCCGTAGTTATTGTCTTGGTGACCTCAACGATCACCGGTTCTTATCCATCCACCACAGTCATTGTTGTGGTTGTGGCTGGTATAGTAGGAGCGACGAAAGCTCTATTAACAGCTATCATCGAGAGCACTAGAATCGCGGCTAGCTCGGCATGGGCCGCTGAAGCTTTTTCCCGCCTTGGGTCGAGATAAATCAGTTCTCCTCTTGTGGCTGCCCTTTCCTAAATTCTGGTGGTGGCGACGTCTGCCACGGCGATGGTCTTCCTCGAACTGATCCATTTCTGGATCTTCAAGTTGATCATTTCCATCGTATCGATCGTTGACTTCAGGAGGAGGCAAATCAGGCCTAACTCTCCCCTGGCGTTCTCCTTCAGAATGGGGTGGCTCGATGCGAGGCGGCATGATGGATGGAGTTGGTGCTCAGTTGAATGGAATGCCTTTCTTCTGAGTACCTGGAATAGCACGAAAGATCAAGTTTAGAAAATTTGTTATTAATAATTTGAATTATTCGTTCTAGGCAAAGAATAAAAATAACAACAAAAGAAAAGAATGAAAGAAAAAGAGAGTGTTGTCAAGCTCATTTCTAAGCTTGAGGCACAGGAGTGTAGTTAGTGGATTTGGGTTCGTCCACAATACCGTTTTGCCTTCTCCCCGACAACGGTGCCAAAAAGTTGACCGGCCTAAATCATGCGTCCTAAAACTGGAGGCGGATTTGAAGTAGTCAGACTTTTACATTTATAACCCGAACCCTTCTAGGCCCCCACAACTTTGTTTACGGGGTCGAAGTAGATATACGGGGTCAAACACAGGGACAAGGGTGGTAGTGTTGAGAACACGGAATCGACACGCTACACTCCGGCAAGGGTAGAGATATGGTAAAATTTCCAAAAGGGAACAACAAGATAGGATCAATAAATCAAAAGAAAACTATCTCCAACTGGAGCTACGAGGTAGATTTAAGGTTTTTAAGCATTTATCAGTTTTAAGGGGTTTTAATGCAACAAAAATAGAGAGATAATACTAATGCTAAAGTAGTGTACGAAGGAGAAGACTTCGGTAAAACAAGTGGCAGTAGGAACATCCTGTACCCCTCCTCTCAGAGCGGGTACCTCTAACCAAGCATCAACACCCCTCTCGAGGTTGCTGGACTCAAGTTAGAGTGGAAAGGTTACTAAAGCAACTTCGACTCTGGGCACTCTCATACTCCAGAATTGGGCCAAACAGTAGAGCCACACCACCTCTCTCGAGGCTGTTGTGACGGGAAAACACGATTCAATAGCTAATCGAAACGCGATCCAAACATACAATCTAGAGTTCAGATGTTAAATGTAGCAATCATCCAACAAAGGTACCAAACATAAAGCAACCGATAATTAAACTCTTATGTTTCCATAAACAAATTAGGTTCTGATTACATTGCAGAAGTAAAAGAAATAAATGACTGAAATAATAAAGATAGATGTCGCCTTCTTGATATAGAAGGACGACAGACTACAGCAAACCCCCTATCCCGATATCGGGCAGGAACCTAGCCCGATACAACCGTGTCGGGCGGCACACCCTCTCAGGTGACACGCCGTGATGGGCGGATTGCATCGTGCGAGGACCCTTGCCCGATACGATCATGTCGGGCAGCACCCTCTCGGGCGACACACCATTACAGGCGATGCATATCGGGGTTCGGTATCGTGTTGGGCTAGAGCGATGCTCCTAGTATCGATCACTTATGTCGGGAATTCTTGTCGGCCGATATCGGCCTGTAGTGTTGCCCGGGATGACCCTAAGTGAACCATTCCCTCCTTGTCAGGATGGGTCAGTGCTCACCTAGAATCGCCCGACACAAGCACTGAGGCATGATACACTAGCTCTTCGCAACTTTCCTGAGGTGACTTGCGCAGGGTTTCAACCTGTCTTTTCGGCTTCCTGTAGCTGCTATTTATAGGCAGTGGTTGGGGAAGTTATGGTGCTCAGGGAGCCATGTGTCCTTCTTTAGCTCTAATTTTCAAAGAGTCGGTGGTCAGTCGATATCAGTATAGCCCGGCACAAGGATGTTGCCTGTCGGTGGATGTGCCGAGTGGCGCTTGCCGGTGGGTTGCCTGTCTCGTGCGACAAGCTTCGGTTGTCGTGGCGAGCCCTGCTCCCTATCGGGTAGATAGGCGTATCGTCTATTAGTCCCTTCTTGCGTGACATCCTCATATCGTGCATCCGTGTATTGCGCTACCTTGCCGGGCAGTCTGCATATCGTCCGGCTGGAATGCCGATGCAGGTGGAATCATGTTTGTCGGTCGGGACGGGCCTTAAATGGGTCAAAATTGGAGGAAAATTTTGCAAAAGATGGAAATATTGAATTAAGAGCGTAGTTTGGCCTGTTATTGCAAAAGTACATATAAAGGGAGAGGAAAACAGTTTAAAAGGCTAGTTTTGATAACAAAATAAGGGTCAAAAACATCACAAAATTTGGTGTTATCAACATCCTAGCTCCAAATATTATGAACAAGTAGTCAATCTTGATAAAAAAAACCCAGTCAATCGATTAAAAATACTTTGCAAACCTGATTCGAAATGATTCTCACTGATATATCAAAATCTTGATCTATTGCTTTTGCAATTGGTCTAAATGACTCTATTTGTGGTTAATCTTGACTAAACACTGAAAACCCTAATCCTGGACTCCAATGTTCATATTAAGACTCTAAAAGCATACTTGACCTATTAGTGATCTAGATCCATATTTTGTTGACTTGATTCAACCTTGAATATGATGATGACATCTTAGTATTATGATTTACCTAAATCTTGTGGAATATTATTATCTATTGACCTAAAACTTGATTTCTAATTTACTCATTTTTCCAATCAGAACTTGATCCAATCTTAAACACCAATGATGCTAAGTATGATGATGATGATCTAGAAACTTGATTATGACTTGAATATTGATCATGAAAACTAGGGTTAACACATATGAACCTATAAAACCTAGGTAAGTCGTTCACACTCGAAATACATGATATTTGAAATAATGTTGGACATATTGAAATATTGATTATAAGTGAATGATCCAACCCTGAGGTTGACAAAGGAAAAGTGTAACCCTAATCTCGAACATTCAAACATGATATTCTAAAAGTCATGATCTTGAACCTTGATCCAATCTTGATGGTTTAGGATTCGACTCGAAGGGTTGACCTATTGATTTGGATATTGATTATACCTGAAACCTTCAGTGAAGGGTATGCTATTATATAAATCCTCCTTGATTGTATTGAAGATACTTTTATGTATCTCTTGACTATATACTTGGCTATTTATTTGTATGAGCTATTGTTCCCTATGATTAGTCATTTGTTTTTCTATACTATATTTTGAAAAACATGAAAACATAAATTGCATGCCCATTATGACTTCTCGTATATTGATAATGATGATGATATTGGTAATGTTGATAATATTGATAAAGTTGATATTGAGTGCAACAACCCTCTCATTTGGAGGTGGGACTTGTACATTGGCCTCCTATGTTCCGATGGTGAGAAGGAGCCTAGTGACCTTCCCCATCGCTTTGGGGTAATCGAGTCACACAAAACATATAAGCATGCTTATTTGATTACAACATAATGGGAACTCATAATAAAAATTGAAATGTTGAATAACAAACATTTTTTTGAATGATATTGATTTTGGAAATCATTTGTTATTGTTTTAAATATAAGTCTTGCCAAGTATATTAATTTTCTTATAAATTGTTTTACTTGATTTTCATAGTGTACTATGAAATTGCATGACTGTGTCTCGATTTTCTTGATTTTAGGTAATACAAATGAAATACTAAATAAGATCGCTTCCTCACTCTACATACTCTGATTATAACGATATTTTGGAAAAATCTCCATATTGGGTTAGTTTGTTATTTAATTATCCAGTTTTTGAGTTATTATTTCTTTTTGTATATGCCAGTGTGATAGATCCTTTCAAACCACTCAGGGACACTCACTTCAATCCCTTTATCACTGTATAGGTTGTGGGATTGGGATTGGGGTAAGAATGGTTTTGTGATAGTTGGTATCAGAGCCTACACACTCCCATATACTTTAAGTAAATAATTTCTCAAGTCTCCTACACTCAAGAAACCCTAAAGTCCATAATGGTGAAAATTGAGGTGTCTAGGCTCGGGGTCCTGACATAATTTCTACTATCCATCTTCACGGTGGCTGAGATCCCCCACTCTACCGGGCCTTAATTGATCTAGAACTGGACCTAAAGGTTCTCTTGTGAAACCCTAGAGAGTCGTCTAGCATCTCATCTCTTCTTTAAGGACTATCCTAAGACACCCATGCAGATGAATATTAGGTAGTCTTCTCACGTGGTCCTTCCTTGTGACTTTTTGCCACATGAAGTCTCGATTATGGGTAGCTTATGCATGGGAAAATGAACATCACAAAATCTTGAAAGTTGATACCATGATCTGACCTTAATGTGAAAAGTCAATTTTTCATCAATGAAAATAAACTTTGAAATCAAATACTCATGCTTGACCCTTCATGAAAACTTGATTTAACCAAAACTTGACTATATGCTTCCTATGTTGAGGTAAATCTTGATTTGGTGAAATAAGGATGACTTATACCTTATACCTCGTTGTTGATAAGGTCCCTATTTGATTAAGCCCATGTTCCCCTATTGTTGATTGAACCTCAAACATAGTTAAGAAAACTCGTATCCTATTTTATACACATCTTGACTATGTTATCAAGTGACTAAGCTTAAGACTCACAAAATCATGATGTAAGACCTATGGTGCAAAAAGCAATTTTCCTATGGACCATTGATGCCTTTTTCAATCTCAATTTTTATATGATAATGATATGCCTAGATTTTGCACAATTATGCTCTAATTCCTCAAATTCCAAATTGAAATCCTTGACTTCCAAATTATACCACTACCTTGATCATGAATGGAAAGGAATGTAAATATAAACTTGTCTTTGTAAAATCGTGACATTATTGCCCTATTATAATATTGAATTTTGATGGAATATGATTTAATCATTGATACTCTCCCTATTTGAATAAGCTCAATTGATAATGACTAATGTTGGTAATGTGCCAGATTAGGGTGGTAGTTGACTCATGAATCCCCTAACCTAGGTCACATCTCCATTATGACTACCTATAAATCTTCATCTTATGGATTATTTAGAGTTTGTAAAGGTATCCCTTTTCACCCAATTTGGATTGGTCGACCTAAGCCTAAATAGGTTAAACCCAATGTTGATACTCAATCTTGAATATTGATAATGACCGTGATACATGATAATGTTGACTATAGCTTGTGATTGAGTTCCTAGATAGACCTAGATCTAGATCATTCATCAAACATGGATACAATGGTGATGAAATCTTGATATGTTGCTCGAATATTGCTTGAATATTAATATAGATGAGTGATCTCCATTAAGGTCTAAATAGGAATCTACACCCTGGCTTCAAAATTCTAGACCTATAACTTTTGATTCTTAAAATCCAGACTCTTGATACTGATATATAATATTGTGACTCACGATTATCAAATCTCAACAATGATACAAATCCTATGATCACACTATTGGGATATTGAGATATATGACTAATGGCTTCAAAATCCCAAATCTTGAAATTTTGAAATGATGACTATGTTGACACTCTCGATTTATGAATTAGGGTTTATCTCTCATTAGAACTAGGGTGGGAACTCCCATTGATTTTGAGCTCAAAATCATGATATTGAAAGTATGATGTTGACTCAAAATGTTGAAATATGAAATCTCAAGTCATTGATGTATAACCCCACCTAGGCCAATGTAGAAGGTAGGACCCTAAGATATTGGGATTGAAAGTCACCTTGTACACTTGATTCAAGGACTCTATTTGATTGACCTAAAATATGATCTCTCCAAATTTGTGACCAATAGGATGGTTTCCATATTTGGTACTCATATGATGACTTTGGATAATATATGCATTGACCTTGATACTCTATTGCTCGATGATGAAATGGTGTTAGTACCAAGTTGATTCTGATATAGAACATGGAATTCCAATTATGATTATTAGACTACCTGAACTTTGATGACATGATTTTGATTTTATAGTTGAGAAATGTTATAGTATTTGAGAATATGTTTTGGATTTAGATAATTGCAATATTTAAGGATAAGACGTAGATTTAGATAGTCCCAATTTTGAGGAAGCTTATGAATTTTGGGGACAAAATTCTTTTTTTAAGGAGGGAAGGATGTGACAAAGTGGATTTTAACATAATGATAAACTAATTACTCTTTCACCCTCATTATGCTCACTCATGGTCCCAAAATTATTTTTCTCAACTTTATAATCAATTTTGATACTCAAACACAAAATATGGTGAACAATGTGAACTTTATACACATTATAAAACCTAAAATTTGATTAATTCATCACTTTGTCCAAAGAAGCAAAATTTTCTATCAAACTTCATTTTTTGGTTCAAAAACTTTTTCTAAAGGTTCTCTACATTTTGTGAAACTATGATCCAAATTTCATATCAATTGGAGCTTCCTACTATTTACTATGATTTCTTGAAGTTAATGTATTGATAATCCTTCTATTTGCCCTTTTAATTGCCCTTTTCCAAGTCAGCAGTTCACTGTAAAGGAAGGGGACGAACCCTAGCCCTCAGATCTAAGACCCACAAATTAGGGGTCTGATCTAGTAGCTGTGAGGATATCTTCAACCTCCCGCTGATTGCAAGGAGGTATAAATGTGACCATGATGATCGATCTCCCGCTCTTGACTGCTATTTGAAATTCTAAGTGAGCCAAAAAGACCCTCTCGTAATTCCAAACTGGGCAAGCCCTATTTTGATAAGCTTTCAAGCACCTTTGTGCCGCCAAAATGAGCTCTTTTCTCTCCTCCCTAACTTCGGCTACAATGGCTGCGTCTAGACCTTGATCAACCCCTAAACCTAACCCTAGTGCTATATCAACCCCCGCGAAGGTCCCCCTTCATCATTCCGCAGGAGAAGCCTTCATTTTGGAGCTTGCAACCAGCCTCTAACACCCTATTTTACCTCCCTGACCTCCTTGCTGTTGGTGTGGCACCACCGCCTAGCCCAGTTGGGCATCTCCTCCTCACAACGCCTTACCATCACCTGTAACCATCGCCAAGCTCGCGAGATCATGGAGATGTTGGATGGACACCTCACTTCCTCCATCGGCCGCTCCTACCCCAGATCTACTATGCGCTGGTGAGGCTCCTCTACCTCCTCACAAGGGACCTGTGCGAGGGACCTGTATGAAGGGAAGAAAGGTCCCTAAACCGCTGGGTTCAGTTCGACCCAAGGGGCCCAGTAGACCTGACTCAGTTGAACCAAGGTCTGAACCAAGAAATCAACTGATTGAACCAGCTATTTTAGCCTCTGAACTAGACCTCCAAGCAAGGGAGTTTCCTGACCCACATGGACAAATCCCTGCCATCGTTTACACATCAAACAACCCACTATTTTCTGATTTAAGGTACTTTACTGCTCCTCTGCTCAGATATTCAATTAAATGCAAGATATTGTTTTAATTGTAGAAAATACATCCTAGCTCCAAATATTATGAACAAGTAGTCAATCTTAATCATGAAAACCCAGTGAATCAATTAAAAATACTTTGGAAACCTGATTCCAAATGATTATCACCGATATATCAAAATCTTGATCTATTGCTTATGTAATTGGTCTAAATGACTATTTGTGGATAATCTTGACTAAACGCTAAAAAAACTAATCATGGTCTCCAATGTTCATATTGAGACTCTAAAAGCATACTTGACCTATTAGTGATCTAGATCAATATTTTGTTGACTTGATTCAACGTTGAATACGATGATGACATCTTAATATTATGATTGGCCTGAATCTTGTGGAATATTATTATCTATTGACCTATAACTTTATCTCTAATTTACTCATTATACCAATCAGAACTTGATCCAATCTTCAACACCAATGATGCTAATTATGATGATGATGATCTAGAAACTTGATTATGACTCGAATATCGATCATGAAAACTAGGGTTAACACATAGGAACCTATAGAACCTAGGTAAGTTGTTCACACTCGAAATACATGATATTTGAAATAGTGTTGGACATATTGAAATATTGATTATAAGTGAATGATCCAACCCTAAGGTTGACATAGGAAAAGTGTAACCCTAATCTCAAACATTCAAATATGATATTCTAAAAGTCATGATCTTCAACCTTGATCCAATCTTGATGATTTACGATTCGACTCGAAGGGTTGACCTATTGATTTAGATATCGATTATACTTGAAATCTTCAGTGAAGGGTATGCTATTATATAAATCCTCCTTGCTTGTATTGAAGATACTTTTATGTATCTCTTGACTGTATACTTTGCTATTTACTTGTATGAGCTATTGTTCCCTATGATTAGTCATCCATTTTTCTATACTATATTTTGAAAAACATGAAAACATAAATTACATGCCCATTATGACTTCCCGTATATTGATAATGATGATGATATTGGTAATGTTGATAATATTGATAAAGTTGATATTGTGTGCAACAACCCCCTCATTTGGAGGTGGGACTTGTACATTGGCCTCCTATGTTCCTTTGGTGAGATGGAGCCTAGTGACCTTCCCCATCGCGTTGGGGTAATAGAGTCACACAAAACATATAAGCATGCTTATTTGATTACAACATAATGGGTACTCCTAATAAAAATTGAAATGTTGAATAACAAACATTTTGTCAAATGATATTGATTTTGGAAATCATTTGTTATTGTTTTAAATATAAGTCCTGCCAAGTATATTAATTTTCTTATAAAATGTTTTACTTGATTTTCATAGTGTACTGTGCAATTGCATGACTGTGTCTCTATTTTCTTGATTTTATGTAATACAAATGAAATACTGAATAAGATCGCTTCCTCACTCTACATACTCTGATTATAAGGATATTTTGGAAAAATCTCCATATTGGGTTAGTTTGTTATTTAATTATCCAGTTTTTGAGTTATTATTTCTTATTGTATATGTCAGTGTGATAGATCCTTTCAGACCACTCAGGGACGGGCACTTGAATCCCTTTATCACTGTCTAGGCAGTGGGATTGGGATTGGGGTAATAATGGTTCCATGACAGGTATTTTGTATTTATCGAATTATGTATCTGAATCTCTTGAATAGGAGATCATGAATGAAGTACGTTACCAGCTTGGTAAAAGTATTAAAACACTTTGATTTGATCAATGTGGAAAATACTTTTAACAGAGAGTTTGAGGACCTTTTGGGAGACAATGATAATGTATCAAAATGAACTCCACATGAAACATAACAATGTATCAAAATGAAGGAATCACACTCTATCAGTCATTATGCGATCATCAACGAATCTAGATAATCTTCCATTTTTCTTTTGGGCATATGTTTCACACTAATAATGTATCGTCTAAAATGGTTCAAAAGACACCATATGAGATATATCATGGGAAGTTTCCCGATATAACTAGAAATGAGAGCTTATTTAAGAAAATAGTTTCTTGAAAATCTTTTTCCACAAGTCACATAAATGTTATTTTGATGAATGTCCTGAACGAATCAAAGGATACTACTTTTATATTCCATGTGAAAACAAAAGTGCATGTTGCTAGGAGGTTGTATTCCTAAAGGGGTATTTAATACAATAGGAATCAATGGGAGATAAGTAGAACACTAAAAGTTTGGTATGAACAAGAAAACATTGAACCTAAAGAGGTACACTAGGAACAAGGAGAATTACAAATTGTTTTGGAATCTCAAGTTCCTTATTTAACACAAAACCTCATAGATCTGGTAGGAAATGCCTTGAGTTAGAAATATTATGATATCTTATGGCTCAAGAAGGTGGTAAGTTTGTCATAGACCATGATCCAATAACTTACCTAGAAGCTATTGAGGAATCAAAGTATGAGAAATGGCTTGAAGATAGTGTATCCAAGATGCACTCCATGTACACCAACAAGGTATGATCGTGCTAGATCCACTTGAAGGGGTAAAACCCATTGGGTGCAATTGGGTATTTGAGAAGAAGATTGACATGGAAGGTAGTGTACAAACCTATAAGGGCACATTGGTTGCAAAGGGTTTGAAATAAGTTCAAGGTGTTGACTATGATGAAACCTTTTCTTCAGTTGCCATGGTTAAGTCCATCAAGTGTATGCTTGCCATTGCATCTTCATGAATGTGAGATTTGGTAGATGGATATTAAAACCACATTCCTTAATGGGAATCTTCGTAAGGATGTGTATATGACACAATCTGAGGGTTTATTAAATCCAAAAAATGCAAATAAAGTTTGTAAGTTGCAAAGGTCAATCTATGGATTGAAGCAAGAATCTTGGACCTAGAATATTCAATTTGACAAAATAGTCAAAGAGTTTGTCTTTAGTCAATATGAAGACGAACCATGTGTTTACAAGAAGGTTAATGGGAGCAGAGTTGTATTCCTCATATTGTATGTGGACATACTATTGATGGGGAATGACATCCCTACTTCACAGGTGGTAAACACATGTTTGGAAAGTATCTTCTCCATGAAGGATTTAGGCGAAGAATCCTATATCTTTCAATTTAAGATCTATAGAGAAAGATCTAAAAGAATTCTGGACCTAATAGAGAGCACATACATTGGCAAGATGTTGAAGGGGTTCATCATGTGGGACTCAAAGAAAGAAATATTTCCATGTCCCATGGAATTAATTTCTCTAGAGCCTAGTGTTCCAATTCTTGTAAACAATGGGAACACATGAGTAAGATGCAATATGTATTCACAATTGGATTTATCATGTATGCAATGTTATGTACTCATTGCATTTTCTCATATGTATTGGACATGATGAGATGGTATTAGTCATATTCCAATGAAGGTCATTGAATGGTTATAAGGAACATTCTTGAGTATTTGAGAAGCACAAAGGACCAGTTCCTTATCATGGTAATAAGGAAGAGTTGGGTGTAAAGGGTTACACCAACACAAGCTTCCAAATTGACAAAGAAGATCGCAATTTAAATTTGTGTTTGACCTTAAAATAGAATAATATGTTGGAAAAGTTCTTGATCAAGAGACAATTGTTGATTTGACAATCGAAGTCAAGTACCTTGTTATTTTGAACACATCAGAGGATATTGTATGGTTCAAGAAGTTCATTTCAATGAACTTGTGGGAGGTTCCAACCATTGATGATAAGGTAGCAATATTGTGACAACAGTGGAGCTACTAGATAGGCTAGGAGTCCCAGATACCATACACATAAATTTCCCTTTCATATGAGAGATTGTATAGTGAGGAGATGAAGATATATGCAAAATATTAACTAGCAACAGATGTTGCTAACATGCTACAAAAGCACTTACACAGCAGAAACATGATGGACATGTTAAGATCACATAGAATAAGATTCTTAGGTGATTGGCTCTAAGCGCAAGTGGGATTCTGTTGGTATTTATGCCCATAGAGCCAATCATATGATGATTGTAATGGGGCATTATATACTTGATTTGATAATAATAATAAAGGTAATTGCATCTACTATCTTTGTGTCAGTCATGCAATGACGACACAAACATGATAGATGTCTAAAGAATGATGTTACTCGATGACATATGACTTTAGGTTGAGGACTTGATGTCATGGAACCGGAATCCCAGTCCCATGAACCAAACAAATACCAAATGCAATATGCGAAAGTGTAAAGCTTAGCACACATGAACAAATAATAAGATAAAGGAACCAACACAGTCTCAACATTCAATTAGTATAAACTATACAAGGTACATCATATTCATGAGTTCAATTACACATTTTTAAAGTTGAGGTACAAGTCATTCATGTGCACTAAATCTGGATCTTACAACAAGTACACCTATCATAGCTCACCAATCCCATCAGCCTTCTAGCCATCTCTGAACCTAAAAACAAAATACAAGAATCGGGTCTACACACGAGGTGTTGAGTATGGGGCAGAAAGATACATATATGTATAAGCTTTGCATAATTTAAAAGATTTCAAGACTAAATGAACAAGAATAAACATGTTAACTATTTAACAAAATGTGAAACCATATTTTATGTCATTTCACTCCATTATACCAACAATATCAAGCATGTTTAAGGACTTTGACCATCTTCCCGTCGAAAGGGTCCGTAAGGGTGCTCAAGATTAGCTAACACTTTTATACGAGAGGGACCTCAAGGCCATAGCCAAGAGCTAACCCTTTATAAACAATATTATAATTGATTTCTATATATATATATGTGTTCAAGTTATAATATCGACGAGGCAAACATCAAGTAAGACATAACAACACTACATGGCAATATTTGAGCATGTAAACAAACAAGCGTACAATACATGTCTTTTCAAAGCAAGAAAGAAATATTCATATAACTAGATAAGGCCCATACCTGATTCATAGATTTCATAACCTAACATATCCTTCACCATCTAGCCACATGCCAAACCTGATTAAGAACAAGATTTCATATACACATTAGATTCTTATCATTAACCCTAATTAGGTGCATTTTAGGGTTTTGGCCAAGTGAGGTTACGAGTTGCTAATTAGTACATTTGATGACCTTATACTTATTTAGAGTCCATCATGTGGGTTTGGTTCAAGTTTCATTCCATTATGACGTTCCATGCACTTTCTATGATCATATCAAGGTTTAAGGCATTTACATGCATTCTAGGGTCAAAAGACTCACAATTGAGCACCCTGGATCATGATTCATCAAGTCAAGAGGTCCAGACCTAAAGATGATTTTAGATCAGCAACATTAATTCATCAGAAACACTTAAAAAGATTAGGTGGGTGTCAATTAGAAGCAAGATTAGCAATCTAGGGCAACGTTCATCATTAAAGTCCAAAGTGGGCACATATGTACAGAAAGGAGTCATTATGAACAATAGGGAGAGTAGGACCTTCATTTAGTTCAAGTCTACATAACATGTACCGATTTAAGGATCATAGTCTAGATTTAGTAATCAAGATCTAAGTTTGCATCAAAATCATAAATCAACTATACTCCAAATGATTAAAGTATGAATCGTTTGGAAACACAGGGAACAAACGATGGAATTAGGCCCAAAAATTTAGTCCATTGTGTAGATATTTTTGAAAGGATCAATTTGGTATATAATTTCGTATATTTTGTCCAAGAGAATTGAGAGTTATCATTTTTACAAGAACAAGCAAATAATCTGAATATTGAGTAGAGAGGGGCGATTTACCAGAAATGACAAAAAAAGATGGTCGTTGATCCTTTTGTCAAAGATGGACCCGTGTGGCAGATTGACGGCTGAGAGATGTCATGCTTCTGGCACGTGCTCGTGAAGGAAACGAGAGAGGGGGAGAGGGTGGGTGACCTTTGGTCATTTATCTGGGGTCACGGTCAAGGTCTGACCGTGATGCGATGGTTGTTGCAGGTCGACTCGGCCAACAATAGCGCCAGCAAATGTGGTGGTGCCGTGGCGGAGATGGTGGCCGAAGAAAAATTGAATGGGAGAGAGAGACCACGACATGGGAAAAGGAGGTGTCATTCATGTCCATGGGGGTGGGCCGAAGGCAGCAGGGGTTTTTTATATAGGAGTTTGGGGCTAGGGCTCCCCGAAGGGGTGACACACTCCTCTGGCTTGGCGGCAGGTTTGCTTGGCCCTCAAGGCAAGGTTTCACAAGATTGAAGGGTGTGGAATGTTTGAGAGAGGGTGAGCGAGAGTTATGGTATTAAATCAAATCTAGATAGGGGGGTTAGTCGGTTGTTCCCTTGGCTTGGTTCTCGCCAGGTTGGGCGGACCTGCCATCTTGGGCGCGAGCTAGAAGATGACCCCAGCACTGTTGGATTAAGATCCAACAGCTGCTGGGTCGTATGATGGGGCGAGTTGAGTCAAGGATCACAACCCATTTTTCATCTGACCAATGGCCGGTTCAAGGGGATTTGATCCCCGGTTCAAAGGCATTGGAGCTGGGTCCGATCGGGGAGGCACCCAAGCGACTAAATGGGTCGGGCCCAGCAAGCAACAAAAGGAAATTTGTTCTAGAACAAGGGGCATATTTTAGAAAATTCATATAAAATCATAGGAATGACCATATGACCTAAAAGTTTGACCATATCTTCATAACATGGTATAGAATAAGTATGAAAAATATAAAATCAAAATAAGCATGTTTGATCAAGAATTTGATCAAAGGGTTCAAGGGTATAACAACACTAACATTTCATGCATATATGTGTATCATATTGACTTAAAATGTGGAATCTTTGACTTTGGTAGACATTATAGAGTTATGAAGTCAAAGGAGACATAAATAGTGAGTACTTAAAGTAACAAGAGTAATTATGCAAAAATAGGAGAAAATCCACTTTATCACACTTGAATAATGAGATCATATGTATGATAAAAGTATATACATTCTTATTATGCCCCTAGTCAGATATTTATTATGGAATCAATAGACAACAATGATGCATAAGACTAGAGTGTGTTTTGGTTGATGAAATAAAATCATTAGTCATGATATGTGATATCAAACCAAACACATAGGTACTTGTTAAAGAACTATGTATTGGACAGACCCACCTTGAGAGTGATACATGGAAACCATTAAGTGGTAGTTAGAATTTGGTCTCATAGTGATAGTAGTGATTGTGGTTCTTAGACTTGAAGTTACTACACTCATCACATGTTGTTTGATGTACTTTGACACCATACAATGTGACCTTGAATAAGGTTTGCCATACATGTGATGTTTGGGTATGTTCTGACACACGAGTATTGACAGTGAGTGATGTATATGGGATTTGTCTCCCTTGTTGGAGTTGATATCTTGGCCACTTGATAATTGAGACCGATAAATGTATGGAAATACTCGTGTGAATCAATATGTGATATGCAAGTTTACATGCATCTCAGATAGTTTTCTCTAGTTCGAGAAACATGAGTTGAATATTAAAATGATGATGATTCCATGCATTTAGTTAAATTGGGATATTAGAGATAAAGGAACTATACGATCATTGTAACATTAATCATGAATTTTAGGTTGATGTTCTTCTCCAACTTTCCAATTACTTGGGTGACAATGATGTGTCTCTAGGTACTGCTCATTGCTTTTGATGTCATAAATTTGTTATGGATATTTACTGCCAATGTAACGTGACACCTATAGGGTCTCCACACATAAGTCGTACCTAGAATAGGAGTTTACTCATGAATAAGGTCTGACTTGGTTACTAAAGTGTTTAGGTAATCAATTTAAACAAAACTGGTTGAAAATCAGATGGCATGGAATGCGAGTCGACTGACTCAAGTGCTGAGTCGACTGATTCGTGTGTCGTGATTCCTAAAATGTTTAGGAAACCAATCTAAACAACATGAGTTGAAAATTGGCTGACAAAATGTGAGTCGACTGATTCATTTGTCGAGTCGACTAATTCAAATGTCGAATCGATCGATTAGATAATCAATATGACTAGATCTAGGATTTATGTTAATGTCATGTTGAGAATAGATTGTTGCATTGAAAGCCAATATGTTTATGAATAGAAAAGCATTCCAATGGACCGAGTGGATGTTCCAGTCTATGACTGGGGTGTGAGTTGACTTACTTTAGTGTTTTGTCGACTGACTAGTGACCCATAACAACTAGAAATTTGTGAAAATTTGTCCCTTTGACTCCTAGTTGATCTGTAAACCCTGACCCTAACTATGATATAAATAGAGGGGTAGTCAAGGATTTCAGGAGACACAACTAATGCTGACAAATGTTGTCCTCTCACATTTGTGGTAACTTGAGAACCTGAGCAAATGTTACCCATAAAAGGGAGAGATGGCCAGGGAGAAAATTTCAGTGCCAATATATTGACATCAAAGGGACAAACTCCTTTGTGTTGGCTCTAGCAAGAACGAAGAGGTTTCCAGTGGTTTGTTAGACTTTGATATAGGTATGGAGGCCATATCCAACACACTAGGAGGACTATGTCAGTTATTGTCCATGGTGTTACACCAAGAAGCTGCCTCGGCCATCGTCCAAGTGTTGTCAGATCTAGAAGCACTATCATGCAAGGATTGTTGATGGCCTTGCTCCAAGACTGGGTATATACCTCAAAAATTCTCTTTCATTAATATATCATTGTTGATGTAAAATGTTAGTTCAAGATTTTGGGCATAATTTTTTTTGGTGGCGTATCCGCTACCTCAATTTCCCAACAAATGGACAATGCACTAAATGGTAGGTAATGATATTAGAATTTTACATTACCTACCCAATGAAAGAAGTTAAAGCATAAGCTTTGGCCAACTAGCTAGCAGATTCCTCACTCATAGAAGAGGAGAAGCATAAATGCGAGTTACCAGACAAAGACATAGGGATGATCAGTCCACCAGACACAAAGACTCTTCCATCCACAGATAGATGGAGAACCTTCTATGATGGGGTTGGAGATCGATAAGGAGCCAAAACAGGTGTAGTGTGTCAGATACCCAAAAAAATACCATTGGAAAGACAACTGGAGTTCCATGCCACTAACAAAGTGTCCATACATGAAGCTAGTATCTTAGGACTTTGGCTTGCTAGGTTGTAAAAGGCACAATGCTTATAGTTCTACAGTGACTCCCTTCTCATAATATCTCAAGTCCAAAACAACTGTAAGACACACCATCGAAACTTGGTTCCATATCAAGAATACATGTGTTCTATAGCATGATACTTTGAGAACATATCCTTTCAGTCATCAGAAATTAACATGATGCATTTTCCGACACTCTAGTAACCCTCACTTCATGGATAAACATTTGAGATGACCAAACCTTCTCTTTTAAAACTCAAACACTCTCAAATTCGGTCATTATTGAAGGTATTTCTCAAAGAGAGTAGCATGCATTCAAACAGTGAGCCACATAAGTCCTAGAGTAGAATAGCTATACAGTAGATCCTACAACCAGATTCTTCCTTAATGTGCTGACAAGGGAAAGCAAAAACTTTGATGAAGGAGGTCCATGTAGGATCTTGTGATACACATATGAACAGAATTATGCTAGCCAAGAAAATTTAGCTCTTAGGGTACTACAGGAATACCATGGAAAATGATTTTTTCCAATATGTCTACAAATGTCGAGCTCACCAAATTCAGAGTGACTACATTCATTTGCCCGCCAATGAACTATAAAACATGTCCATGCCTTGGTCATTCTCAACTTGTTGGATCATCATGATAAGAAAAATCAATCCTATGGCAACAAATGGAAATTGCTTCATTCTGGTCCTAATTGATTACTTCACCAAATGGATAGAAGCAATTTCCATCACCAAGCATCATCCTAGTAGGTCATCAAGTTCTTCAAGAATAATATTATAAGCTAATACGGGATATGATACGATTTCATCTCTAACAAAAGTAAAAAAAAATCATCTCCAAGATTGTGAAAGAATATCTAATCTATTTGGGCATCAAACATTCACCAATACAACCCTACCAAACCTAGATGAATGGAGCGATAGAAGCTACCAACAAGAACCTGATCAAGATTCTAAAGAAGAAAATCATCTCTCATGCCAAATGACATGAGTATGTCCCGATGGAGTAATGGGCCTACCACACTTCTATCGGTACACCCATAAGAGGTATGTCATATTATCTAGTGTATGGAATGGAAGCAGTCATGTCAATCAAGATCTAGATTCCTTCACTACACAACTTCTAAGAAGAAGACATTTCTAAGGTAGAATGGATATATGATGAAATCTACTTCCAAAACACCCTTGAAGAACAGTGGACCAGTGCATCTGCATCATGCACAATGTTACCAACAAATAAAAGATCGAGCATTCAATAAAAGGGTCCGATCATGAAGTTTTAGAAGGGCGACTTGATGTTGCGCGTCATCCAGAGCACTTATTCTAGGGGAAAATTGAACCATAAATGGATGTTTCCCTACATCATCCACAACAACTACAATTGGGTTGGCATGTGCTTAAATGACAAGGATGGAGACATTCATCTTTATCATACAAATGCCAACCTCGTCAAATGCTAGTGTTGCTGATGATCAAGATTCAACAAAAAAAAATCCTCTTGCATAGAACCATGTTAGGGAGCCAAAAGTTCCCATCCCTCTAAAAATGCATAAATCTACTTAAATAACCAACCTGTGAACCAGAAAGGACAAAGTAGAACAACATGCCTAGGATAGAAGGAGAACGATCGTGATCTCGAGACCCAATAATTCACCAACTTAAAAATAACTCCTTAAAAATAGGCTTACCCTAATAAAATATATCAGAAATGTGCATGGTTGCAACATAGGCAAGAAGAAGCCCCCTGGTCAATGAAGCTATGAGTCCCCAATGGAAATCTAGAGCTGACCTTCATAATCAACATCCTAACACCTATATCATAACACTAGCATTTGTCGATACCGGCCTAAAAGGAAAGGACCATAGGGAGAAGGTAGAAATTGAAATTCTTGTGGCTATGCTCACCTCATGTTTTGAAACGAGGCAAGACCAAACTCCACATAGACTAACATGGGTATTATGAGGTTGGAAACCCTCACTAGGAAAACCCCATTCATTCCCCATGGAATACTAGGCTCTCATACTAAGGCCCTATGCATCAAATCCCCATCAAAACTTTTAATGTAAAGACCCACGGGTAGTGGGGAACCTCACAAGAAATATTCTACAAGCCCTTTAATAGGCAGACACAGGACTATGGTAGATCGCTAAGTTAAGGCATGTTGGGAGTAAAGCCTATCGGTTTGTCTCTGACACTTGGCACCTTGTCCCAACTAGGTAGGGAATTTTTGTTGATACACCTACTACATGGCATGACTTTAGAACTTAGATTGACACCCAAGATGAGTAGAGTTTTTATCCATCTCCTCCCCTAAAATGTGGGTCCCCTTATGATAGAATGAGCCATAAACATTTGGAAAGAAGAAGCACCTATCATCATATCGTGAGGGGGATAGCTTAAAAATTCTTGGGATTTCAACCTTATGACTTCATTCAATGGTGGATGAGAAGGAGGTAATCCTGACATATGCTATGAAGACATATAACCACTCTCAGTGTCCTAAATAGGAGGTCCAGATTGATTCTAGTTGACATAATTAGCAGAAAGGAATCCATAGCACTATGCACCTCGAGGACCCAAGTCCACACATAAATTCCTGAATATCATGGAGGGAGTACCCATAAACGGTGTTGCTTGACATCAACCAAATTTATATATTATAAAAACAAATTTATTACAAAACATTGGCTTCTCATGCCAACAAAAAAGAGAAAAGCATGAATATAAAATAAAATAGATATTAGTGTTGTTCTCCAAAAGAGAATAGGTGACTATCATACAAGGCATTGATACAAGTCACTCCTGATTTTTGGGATAACAGTCTATAGGGAAGGAATAGTGAGTCGACTTCTTTTGATTCAACCACATATGCTCCACCTTCTCATGAACCTTCTAAGAATGTATCACCAACATCTTAAAGAAAGAATGAAATGCTTCAACTTGATTTGCACACTGGTGATGATTGAACTGTCTCAAAATGGATACGGGGTAGTATGTGATGTAGCTCTCCAAACCTAGAAAGACTACTAGCCACTGAAAATAAGCCATGAACACATTGTTGTTCCAATTAACAATGAAAAAACTCCATTCATCCCCAAAACACATCCATGAACTTCATAAATGCAAGCCACCTAGCCAAATCACCACGTAGGTGAATAGAACCACCAACCAAAATATGTTTTGATAAAACCTCCTTCTCCATGCATAATGAGGGTTGAAAACTCCATCAATCTCTTAGTGCCAATGTAAATTCCTTGATAAATCTGCAAAACATTAAAGGATCCTCTCTCTTCCCGATCAGTTGGGCCTCACCCCAAACATTCATACAAATCCTGTATAAAAGGAACAATGATCTTCTTCCTCCAAAAGGCGACCACAACCCTAGCAGCAGTGATCATAAATCACCCAACAATCTCTCCAAAAAATAGCTTTGTCATGTTCATCAGAGTATATGCCCGCAAATGGGGTATATTGGAAGAGTCGGAACCACATTGTGATTCCCTCTTAAATGACTCCCACAGAAAGCGACCAACATCATTCAATAGTGAACCAGCTTGGGACTTCATCACACCTACAAAATTCCTTAGCCCAACATCCCAACATGACTTCTTTGGTACCATAGTCCAACAATCATGGAAAGGAAGTTGGGTGGTCTTGTACATGTCTTATATAGCAGGAAGCGAAATCATATTTCCAAAATGGAACGAGTGACTTAGACAATCCCAGAAGGGGATCACTATTGACATCAACTCACTAGCTTGTAGTAAGGACTTAAGCCAGATGACTAAGATGATGGATCATGCCAAAGCTTGTCAACTCCACTTCTTCAGTCTTAGAGAGGTCAATGATACAATGACACACTAATGGCAAGTTAATGGGAGGACATTGTATAAGTGTTATTTCCCATATATGTCTCTCCCATGACTCTGGGTCATGAAAGCCAAGTTATGAAGAAAAGTTGAAAGTGTGTAGTCTTATTGTCCTATAAGAGTAGATTTGTGTTCTAGAGAAAAAAGGATTATTGTCCTCTTCCCAATTGGAAAGTTACAATGTGTAACATGCATCTACATCAACAGTCAATCCAGACATGCTTTGTAACACAAAAGGACTTTGTATCCCACATGCCAGTAGATTGTTGTAATCTGCCATCCTCTATCAGAACATAGATCAAGGTAGCCAAATCTCCCAGACATCTTCTAAAGATCAAACTCCCAAAATTTGTTTCCATTTTTAAATCAAAAAACCTCACAATCTAATTCAAACCAAATTTTTACTTTTATGTGAAATTAGATCTAAACATTTTACAAATACAAGCATCAATGATATATGATTTTTTCTCAGCAAAGGAAAATACATCATCATAGGAAGACCACTACTTCTTCAGCCACCTAGTCAAACACTTGGCCAAAGACCAATGATCAGTGGAAGAAGAGTCGAAAGAATGATGCTCACTTCTCATGTTAGAGTGGATACTACTGGTAGGCCATTAGTGGCCTAAAGAGGAGATACTAGAAGGCACCTCCACAACCAAATTAACATCCTTACAATTAGAGGACCTACCTAGTCACTAAATGATGGTGGATATATAGTCAATATAGGGAAGTCTAAGGAGAAGTCGCCAACATCAAAAAATCCCACAATGTGTTGACTATTCCTATAGCCAGGTGGGATACTTGAGCCAAAGAGACTACCCACTACATTTGTAGTTGCATCCACTTCCTAGAAGGACAAGGTCCTTCCAAAGTCACCCAGGAAGTGACACAAGCCTCTCACGCCAAAATCCTAATGAGCTCTCAGCCTGAGTAAGTCATCAAAGCCATGAGCATCAATAGGCGAAGAAGGTGGAGCCTCAAGAGAATGAACTACCTCAAGCGGATGTGGATGAGGAAACTCATTCCCCTCATCATTCTACTATTCAGTATAATCATAGTCAATCACAAGTAGAAATTGCATGTCAGGAAAATGCAAGAAAATAAAGATAGAATTAGAATCAAAATACATACCACAAGAGGATTTAGAACTCGGTTCAATGCTTCTCTAGAAAAGAGAATTAGTTGACAATGAGCATAATTTCACTTTGGGTACTCATCATATGTCACCTGACCATACATCAGCTCCTAAGCAACCTTACATATTCTGAGACCAAGAGAGATCAACCATGGTAAAGGGACAAAGAGGATGTGATAGCCACCAACCCACTGATGAGTAGCACACTTTCCCATATACATTCTACTCCTAGAAGGAGACTCTAATTGGATTCAGAAAGAATACAGAGACAACATCTCAAATAAATAAGGTTGCATAAGACGTGACTTCCTTACTACACTACAACCTGGAGAAGATCCCAAAACAAACCTAGGAAGAACAACAGGTTGGAGTGAGCTAAAGCACAGATGCAGAGAATAATATTCTGATAGCGTACTGCACATACCTCAAAAATGGTCATCATCTTTAGTTCACCCCTCCACATCTCATGCCTTACCCTACTACTATAGACAAAACAGTGATGACAAGTAGGGAGGGATGCAAGAAAATAACCTTATGGACCACTCAAAGTAATAGGCATGTGAAGCCAGAAGTTGTCCTATCCCCACTACTACAAAGAAGACATCAATGTTATCAACTAATATAGATATTTCAAAGCAAAAAATGCAAAAATAGTAGGTAAAGGCTTACCACAATAAAGGCTATAAAGTCACTAGAACCCTTTGTAGCCCAAATTCCCCCCTTAAAGTGACCCATAAGATACTTCCTTCAGTGAGTCCGCAAAGGGCATACACATCACCACCCAAGTTAAAGGAGGGAACTGCTTCCAGGTCTAGAAGAAAGGAGAGCCATTTAATGTCTCCTCTATTCCATGTGTGGTTTCTAAATAAGCAACCAGTGATCAAAACATATAAGAACACCCTGACCCTTAGAGCTGCATAAAATTATCACTGGCAACCCACCACTTACTGTCACAAAAGAAGGTAACCAATTAAACTTGACCTCATATATAGAGTCCACCTCAATATCATCAGGTATCACTCCTAGAATCCAGACCAGACGGTGACATCCCTATTCTTGTCAGTTAGGCAAAGAACTAATAGGGTACCCACCAAATCCTAACCTAGTGATCTCAAAAAACTCACCAGGGGTGATGGCTAGCTCTCCAAAACCAATCTGGAATGTTCTAGTCTCTAGGTAGAAATGCTCAATCAGTGGAAGGAGATAGGGTCTATCTATAATTATGCACCAAAAAATATTGTGAAAATGGGTCCTCTCTAGAAGGTCTACCTTCTCAGCCACTAAACTATCATACAAAATCCCCAACTCATTCAAATGGGTCTGCCAATACACATTTGACAATCTAAGACCCTAAAGAAATAAGGCGGAAGAGAAACTCAAAATTGTTGATACATGATGATAATTTTGTTTCAAGCTCATAAAAATAGATATAAAATAGAATGAATAAAAGTTTCTAGGTTATATCTCATTGTCTTCTCACTGACCTGAGTGATACATATTCATCCACATCATGCTTGGATAATGCTTGCTCCATTATGATGATTGCTCAGAATAAATGCCAATTAGAGATCTCATAAGCCAAATATGAACTCTATAAATGAAGCTACCATGCATACCTTAGATATTCCTTGAACCCCACATCATCATTACCATCCTTCTCATCCATGACAAGGTCCTCCTCACTCCATTCATAAGCCACTGCCTGCACAAATAAGACAACAATGCCATAAGTGTTCCACAACAACTAAATTCGGCTCAATCGGACAACAGACAGCCGGAAAAATGGCAAAATAATGAAATCAATTGGATCATAATTAAAAATGTGCATCCATGTCATCTTCAACCTATAGACTTTGAGGAACGTCGGGAAGCTAAAAAATAGACTTCTCCATCAAGGGCCTAAATGGTTAAACTAGAGTGCAAAAAAAGGTACACCTTACTTGAGATGGATGTATTTAAGATCAACATGAAAGTGCCATTAGAGTGGGTGATCTAAAGATCCTCCTCTACCACACAGTTGGAGAGGGCTAGTGGAATGTCACAGTTTTCCAGTTTGAGATTGGCAGTTTAGCACAATCTACCGATTCTCTTTATCTCTCCTCTCATTATCATCTTCATCTTAGTTGTCTTTGAACTGATAGTCATTGTTGCTACTTTACATGAAGAAGAAATGGGAAGGATGATCAAACCTACTCCCATTTTCCATCTTCTAAAAACAAAAACTTTTACAAAAATTGCAAGTAGTGTAGATTTTTAGCAACATTTTCTGAACCTTAGAAAAATAACAGATAATAGAAAATACAAATAAAATACCAAAAATGGTTAAAAAAGAAAGTGTAAATCTTGATTTCAAATGTTCAAAATCCACATTTTTTAAAGAAACATAATTATCAGATCTAACTATAGTCATTAGAGTCTCAGGTCATGACCTAAAACTGGAAACCTATCATATTTTTCAACTTCCAATCTTTTTGGGTCTCAGATTATGACCTAAAACTTGACTAACCATGTGTGTTTCTCTCCAATCTTATAGGGTTTCAAATTACAACCTAAAACTAAACCAACTCAAAGCTTCATTTTCACATATACAAAGGGTCCCGACTCATGACCTTGGAAGCAAAACAAGATTGTCCTTCTGCTTAAATTAACTTTGAGTGACCCCGGATCATGACTAGGGCATCATCTTTGCTTTCATGCACACATCCTTTGAAAATCTCGTATTGTGACTTAGAAATGAACTGAAATGCCAACATCACTTTTTGACATAGGGTTACGACTGAAATTCCCAATCCCCAAGATTGGGAATTAGAGAGTTAAAGATAATAATTTATTGGTGCTCTGGGGTAGGGATGATGAACCGGTAAGTGAACATGTTGTACAATACATCTTTTTCTGGATCATCACCTAAGAAACCAACCTCATCTCAACCTCAAATGCTTCAAAAGAAAATAGATAGATGACCAATAAATTCAATGACCAAAAGGTGATGAAAAGTCTAAAAGCTTCTCTGGCACTCAATCTCCAGTATTGTTGATCCATGACCTATCCAAGATAGGAAAAATCCCCATATTACATATTTTAAGAGTTCTAGACCTAAGTCTAAATTCGCCCACTCACAATATATATATATATATATATATATATATATATATATATATATATATATCTGTGTGTGTGTGTCTATATATATATATGTATGTATATATATATATGTATGTATGTGTGTGTCTATATATATATATATACATATATATATATATATATGTATATATATATATATTTGTGTGTGTGTGTGTGTGTCTATATATATATATATATTTATTTATATATAGGGTAGCGGTCAAGTGAGAAACATCCTATGGTGAGAGCATTAGAGGCATTTTTTTGGGGGGGGGAGTCAGGAGGCCATCTTATTCATCTCGCCCTCCTCATGCGAGATGGATAAAAGGGTTATTACAACTAAATGTAAATTGACTGAAATTAAATTTTGCAGTACTACTGCCATTACATTCATTATTAACTATATAAGTGAGGTTATCTGATTGTCGGATATAATGCACCTCCTTCATATTTTGGTTTTGGTGGTGCTTGGCTAACACATCAGCCAAGTTGTTCATTCCTCTCTTCACATGAATTATCATCCAGTCATGCTTCATCATCTTCCTAGTCCTCTTGATCTCAATGGAGAATCTTGGAGCTTGCTTCAGATTCCCTTGAAGGATTTGAACAGCAGTTCTGCAATCAGATTCGATAATGACTCTCTCAAGTCATATTTTAGTGGCGTCCTCCAGAGCTAAAAGAATCACATGTACTTCAGCATCTAGGGCATCCTCCATAGGTTTGATAACTCCCCTACCTGCCAACCATTCACCTTTCCCATCCTGGCCAACATATGCATAGTTGCCCGTCTTCTTTTTGAATGCAGCAACTACATTCATCTTGATGTAACCCTCCGTTGGCTTCTTCCAAACCAGCTACATGTGTTCTTGGGTTGTGACGTCCCCAGATTTTCTAAAACTTAATCTGATGTGTGATGTCCAAATTGAAACCCTCACCTCAGTGAGAATCCCAATTTAAACATCCCACACTAGGCTAAGAAGAAGAAAATCAGAGTAAGTCATAAGGAAACAATCAGTAGCACATGTACATGAACAATAATAAAACCATACACACATGTTCACCATTCAACATATAATTACAACATGAACTGTTACAACATTTGATATTACATATTGAACAACAAACTATAAAATATACATGTACTACATCTAACTACAGGATCTTAAGACAACAGGTCCACCTGTACATCAGCTCGCCACACAACTCTCACTATCCTGGATCTTCAAAAGCATAACCACAACCTAAACAAAAGATTACATGCGGTACACGTCAGCACAATATTTCAAGAATATTGTACTGAGTACGCCTACGTGTCTTTTATTTACCTCTCATCATATCTTGGCAATAAGATAAAACTAATATACTTGGCAGTAACAGAAGAATATAAGAAAAGCATATACTTGCACGAAGATGTTCATTAACAAAAGAGAACACATATTTTAAGCTCATTTTCCATTATATCATCCATGCATTTACTACCTCAGAGTTGAATGCATTAAGGCCTTTATGATCTACTACCAAAGAGTTGGATCATTTCACAATGTGATCTACTACCAAAGAGTTGGATCACATCCAAGTACTTTACTACCAAAGAGTTGAAGTACTTATTTCCAGCACTTTACTACCAAAGAGTTGAAGTGCTTAGATATAATGGAACATACATATTATGTTTCATGTGTTCATAGCAATAAGTATTGAAAATCATGCAACATATCATACAAGAACAATCATTTCATCCAATATCATATGCCAAGTCTTTACTACCATATAACATAAGCATAATGTATAATAAGCCAAGTAAGAGGTAATGGCGTACCTTCCAAAGAGATAGATCATCCTAATCACATATCATTGATTTCAACTATAAGCTTGGTCAAACCTGATCAAGACAAGATCATATACTATCATCAGGTTCACATCATCTTACATCTCGTCTTAACCCTAGTCGTGTTCATTAGGGTTTATCTTATCTCATTAGGATATGTGTATTATTACTTGCATTCTTATCTCATATTTATCTTCCTGATGTCATTTTCCAGATTATGGTTCATTATCAAAGTTCATCATCTGAACATTAGGTTCCATAACCTTAATGTGCACATATTAGCTCTAGGTTACATCATTAACCTAGATTAGGGTTTTATAACATGTATTAATATTCATCTTCATATAACATGGATTTTGTTCATCATTATGATCTCATAACTAAAACGGAGGTTCAATATACTGATATGAGCTTTCTCTGTAAATTTCACCATTTATTGAGCATGTATGCATTAATTGCATTTTAATTAGGGTTATTAGCCCGAATTAGACATTCTAAGCAAATTACATGATTTCGTACTTCATCTTGACCATAACTGACAACATATGCATTATAAACATGAAATATGATTTACAGGTATTTTCTCATAATTTTAGGGAATCGTTTGATATTTATTATCCATCATATGAGCATTACACAACTAACAAGATATCACTGATATTAGTGCAACAAAAGACTGATATTATTATTCCATCTTGTGCTAAGCATTTTTCTGAGAATTTGCTAAATATTTACCTTCTGTGGCCAATCTGATACCGCCACGTGGCTACCAAGGGGCGCTTCCTTCTTTGGCCAGTGACCCGATTCATTTAGTTGAGTGGGAGTCGGACCCGGTCCACTCCCTTCGTTGCGTGCTTATCAACAGAGTCCCCTAGCGGGACTTCTGTTTCTCTCTGCTCGTCAGTTCCTCCATCCACCTGCAATCGTCGGCGCTTGACTAGAGCTCAAGCGAGAGATCGGCCGTCTCCTCCTCCCGTGCATTAGTCTCATCCAAGACAAGTGGTCCTTCTCTGCAACGCAGGATCATAGAGCTGCAACTCTGGCTCCTCCTCGCGGTCTGGGAGCCCAACGCTCTGTTCTCTCGTTCTCGCACGACGGGGAGTCTGCGTTCTCCTCTCCTTCATCCAGTGAGCGTCGCCGTTCTTGGACCTCCGGTGACCAAGCAAGTGACACCGCCCTGCTCCTTTGGTATTGCTGCAGATCTCCAGCACGCAGACATTTTGTGAGCGCCTCCCGGCACCAACCGCCGCCTCCGCACGGCTGATCCCCAGCCTGCACGACATCTGCGTGAGGTCTACAAAGTCGTCGCCACTGGCTCTTCTCCACGTGGCTAGCCTTTTAGGTGGATCGCAACTGAACGGTCGTCATCGTGGTTGTGATAACCCCGTTGCTGGTTAGCATCGTCGAGAGGTTCACCTACTGAGAGTGCCTTGACCCGGCCTCCATGTTGCACGGCTCCCTTGTGCCAGTGCTGCTACTGGGTTGGGGTTTGACGCCAGACCTGCCTCTCTCTCTCCCTGCTCTCACGTCGAGTCCGCACCACTGCCCAAGCCACCGCCGCCTAGCTTGCTGGTTCGCCGCTCCTCACACCGGTCTGCGTTCTCTCCTATATGCGTGAGGTCGCCAGCACCAGCCGCTGCTATAGAGCTTCAACTCCATGGATGCCCCATCTCCAAACGCTACCACGATGGTGGATTTGGGGGTTGCGCTCCTCCAACCCGTCCTATCTGTGCTAAGGGGAGATGAGAAGGAGGTTGGCTCCCACAGGTCTGTAATGAGCGGGGGAGGAAGTGTGGGGAAAGGGAAGTGTAACTTCCTCGTTCCTCACCCTCTATCGTGAAGTGAGCAGTTGTAGGGAGGCCACGATCAAGTCGAAGCCAACTGCTGGGTTCCCGCATACCCATGACCCACGATGCACTATCTTGGTAGTGTGGGAGCTTGATGTACCAGAATGAAGGGTTCCCACTAGGTCGATCCACGACACAAACCAGTGGAGCGTGTGGTCGGGGCTTATATCAAACTTAGAGCTAAGCACAATTAAAACATGTTTCTTTCATGCCTAAATATATGTATATTAATATATCATTTCCATACCTCAAAATCTTCTTCTAGGAACATAGAAGTACTATGAAACTTTATCCATAGATTCATCGCTATCCAACTTATGTCTAAACCAAGGTGGTTCATAATTAGGGTCATTAATCATAATACTAACATCAAACATATATACATCATCATCATCGTCACATTACATATTGACACATGTTCATTATTCTAATATCCAACTCATGATTCAAATATCCAATTAGGTATTTAAGAACATTAAAAGTTCACTCCATCACATGGGTGCTCTAGTGTATAGGTCCCCAAGCTTCAATGCTTAGTTCAACATCCTTTTGAGTTCTTATAGCCACCTGACTCGGGTTTCTCATTATCCCCTCCATCACCTGAAGGTTGTGGCTTTTCCAAATGTGCCAACATCCATACATGAACTTTGCTTTGTCCTCCTTGTTTCTCAAATTCTTATTACCTAGGCATCCATGTTATGCTCTATTTAGAAGTGTTGAGGAATGGTTCTCATATATATAGCATTCCAACTCTCCTTAGCATACATGTAGTCCCTAACCGCATGCAGACTATCTTCCTCATCATTGTTAAATCAATTGCAGATACTACTGGTGGTCATATGTCTTTCTACTCTCCTCTTATTTGTTATAATGGCATTGTGAGATAAGGTCCACATAAAGACTCTTACCCTCGAAGCAATAGGTGTTTCCCAAATTATTTGAGGCATTTGAATAACTACAAATTGGGAGCTGTTTTTAAAAATCCAACCATAGAGATGGAAAAAACATCATTTCATTTACCTTCTCACAAAAAATCATTGCAATTAGACATTATTTACATGGCCATATGTACAATATATACTTTTTACATCCAACAGTTAGCCTGAAATTCAATATAGAGCATCAAAAAGTATTTTGTTGTTGTGAATGATCTATAAATGGGATGGTGATAAAATTTTATAGGAAAGTAAATATTAATATATACTTGTAATCTATATGGTTGGATTATGAAAAATTAATATATATGGAGAGTTATTAAAATGCCTCTCATGCCCTCACAACATATGTTTCTCACTGGATCGCTACCCTATATATATATATATATATATATATATATATATATATATATATATATATATATATATTGTTTGTGTAAGAATAGAGGTGATTACTCTTTTCTCATAGATCTTCTTATAAGAAGAGGAATCGCCAATATTTTTCAATGATTATAGACTCCTTATCTTCTCAACTTACAAAAAACCAGAATGCACATTTTCTTTTTCACGTCCACCTTTCTATGACTATGACATGAGTAAGTGAGATAATCAAACATGCTAATTTAAGAGCTAGAGCAATGATTAAAGTCTCTTTCGTGGCCAAAAACCTCTTATGGCTCATCAGAACTTCACGGGAAGGATCAACTAGTCAAATGTAGGTAAGTGCCTTAGTACAAGTTCACTCTTACTTTGGAGAAATCATTCACTCTCAATCCTATTTTGTTACGAATGAATATCTCATTAGCTCATCCTTAGAAGGAAAATATATTACATTGGCTTTCTACACTCTACAAGGATTGTCAGAACATTCTTGATGACTCCAACCCTTTTGACCTTTTGTGATAAAAAATGGGGGTCAAACTTGTCTTAAGCATGCATTCTCACTCTTATCTTGAACCTTTCTTTCAGAGGGGCAAACCTTTGACACCCCATCTTTTCTCACTCAGAAGACATTCATAGTTAATGCAAATTCTCTAGCTAATGATGGAATGCATTCCACATTCCACCCAATTTCCACATTAAACATTTTCTCCACAATTTTCCACTTGTACCATATATTTAATTCAACCACTTTCACGCAATTTGGGATTTTCTATAAAGAAGCCTTCTTTTCAAACTGAAAATGTAATTTGCTCAAGAATTCTACTTTCTATGAGCTCTTTTTCATAGATTTCCCTGTTGACTTATCTAGAATAAAACCATTCCTTTTTTACAAGGATTTTCAATTGATTTTCCCATATACTTCCCAGAAATAATCATGAATTTTTTTCTTTGAATTTTTCCTCAATTTTATCTAAAACATTCCTGAAATTACTGGGAAATCGAGAAACCAAATTTCAACAAATTGGGACACCCAACAGATTTTATCCCTCTGCCACGTGCTACATCGAGGATCATCTCAATATGTGCACCCCACCTACATGGTGTATTAGGATGATCTGCCACCTATTCCAAAAGGTTTTGTCCAGATCCCCAAACCCTAAAATCCACCTATAATAACCCCCATATCATATGTATTCCAGGCCCTTTTCAAACTTCCAAAAGTCATAGGATTAAAATACCTCCCTCTTTTATATTCATATTGTTCATGATCAAGGGATTGTTCTTGTGATACATTCAGCCATGTTACCATCTGTAGAAATGGTAAGCTTTTGTAACTGATGCACCTAAACTACTATAATTGTTGCATCATATTTGTTCATGTGTTACATTTAATATATTTAACTACTATAACAACTTTTCTTTACTTTTATTATAAATGTATGATGTTCACTTCTTTTGAAAAATTAGATCCCACCATTAGCCTTTATATGTTAATCACCCTCTAATCCTACACAACTATCCTAATCACCCATGAGGGATCTCTGTCGTAGGAGGTCCTATGGTGATTAGGACCTGAATATGCCTAAAACATATGACTTTTAGGCCAATGATGGAAATCACACAGACATCTCTATCCCTAATATCTTGCCCTCCAACAAAAATTGTTTCTTTTCTTGTTTTTTTATTTCTATTTTTATCATCTTGAATTGCTTGTTTCTTCATAACACAAAATTGGTTTGATATTGGTTCAATGAGAGGAATGAGGGTGCTAATCCTACCCCACTCGTAAAAAAGATTTCTAGATCCCATATGTGCATTTAGTTTTTCATTCATATTCTTTTTTATTTATCTGACTCAGATGAAAACTCAGATTTCTACCATTACATCAATGACTTATTGTATTTTTCCTCATTTTCCATATAAAATGTAACAATGACTTCAAATACCCATCATTTATCTCCCATGTGACTACCGAATGAAGTTTCACTACACAAAGGTTAGGGTTCTTTGTATGTCTCCTCTCGTCCTTTTTTGGATAGGGAGCAACAAAGTCCATATAACAAAAGTTATGTTCAAACACGTTTGATATCACTAGATTTCTGTAAAACAAACATGAATTCTAAATTTCATAATGAAATTCTCAATTTACCACTAAATCAACCAAATTCTCTCAAATAGGAATAAATTAGCATCAAATAGCTCAAATTGAATTTGTTGCATACAGTATAATGGGTGTTAATCCAATAAGCGCAACTATAATAAGCATGTGAAATACATTCTCCCTTGTTTAAGAAGGTAAATTTTGGAATTCTACTAAAGGTTCCAACAAACTTCTGTAAAGTTTAAAATCACCACAAAATCCTTATCTTGGGATCCTTCCTAGATGAAGGAATGAGAACATAGAGAAATGATGGAGAGGTTTTGATTTTTTATCCACTTTCAGATATGTTTTGGCCAAACTAATATGTCTCAGTAAACTTGGAAAAAAGAATATGAGAATCAAAGAAGTTACTAGATTCAACTTGAATTAGGGGAGGAACTTGCTCTATATCAATATGAGGTTGGTATTGAAGTGTTTCATGACTAAATAAACTTATAATTCCATTCTAGGTGCGTGGTTATTTTGCAAAAATTCCTATAAATGAAGTTTTTCTTTAAATTTTGTTTTTTCAGAACAACAATTTAGTATATCTTAAGCACTTGACATCCAAATAAATGTTTATAAAATTTTATAGATTCCAGTATCATTTTAAAGTTTATTAGTAACCTAAGTTCTCTTACAGTAATTAAAAATGAATTTATTAAATTTATTTACCATAATGCATCATTTCTACCCTATCTTAGGAAAAATTCAATACAAAAACCCTAATTTCAACCAGTCTAGGGTTTTCTCTACACAAACCCTATTAGTCAGCGATATTGTTATATGACATGTTAATTTATTAATAAAAAAATAAATTTATTTTTCCACCAATTTGACAAATACACACTATTAAGAATAAAAATGTATATTAAATGTTCATAAGGGTTTAGGGTTTGACAAATCACCCCTCCTTCTGAAATTTCATCTTGAAATCCAAGAGAAGGATGAAAGATAACATCAAATCATATCAGTGACTCTCAAAAACATTTTAGTCTTTGAATTCTCCTCCCCTTCATCATGATACCAGATTTAGTGCATGTTTTAAATGAGTATAGGACTTGATTTATAAATATAAGTAGGATTTCTTTTTTATCAATATTGTATTCATTTTATGATCAAGAATCTCATAATGTTTCTTACATAACTTTATCACAATTATCTTAACTATAATTTTCCGCATATATGGGCATACCACAATTTTCTTTTTTTTGGAAATAGGTAAATATATTGCCAAAGGGACTAAAATCCCAACCAAATGACACAAAATGTATACATGGGGGTGTTATCTACAAAAACCCCAGTATCTTTTAGCTTGCTCTAACAGACCAGAAGCAAAGCCTTCTTTACAACTTAAAGCGCGGCCTAAAGCCAGCGCTATCTTGGCCACAATCTTCTCCTCGTCCCTAGCCAAACCTCCATGAATCCTACTATTTCTCTCCTCCCATATGTAGTAGCAAGCACCAGTCAAGCAAAAACCCCCAACCGCAGTGCTGCTTCTGTTGTTTAGCTTCTCATTATTTTTTATAACAGTACTAATGAGATCCACTTCAAAAATCTACCCCCACTCACATTTCAAGCATATAAGCGACCAGATTCTTCTAAAGAACCTGCAGCTACCAAAGATATGTTGGTGGCTTTCCTCCTCGCCATTACAAAGGCAGCAAAGAGCATCAACTTGTAGGCCCCATCTTCTAAGTCAACGTAATAGAGTGGATTGGTTCCTTAGACAGAAGGAAAATATATGGAGCAGCTGGATGACTGAAAGATATGTGTGTTTGCATAACGGGTTTGACAGTAACTCTTCTCGGATTTGGAGGAGTATGTGCAAATAGTGGCACGAGATGCAACAATGGTATAGTGTTCATAGTCATGGTTTGGTCTGCTTATCTTCTCCTAGAACAAGATCATGGATCAACATTAGTACCGATGAAGAGGTAGTTTGGAATAAGCTATTGTGGAACCAGTTCCATATGCCCAAGTGGAGTACTACAACTTATGGGGCTTTACTCGCAAATTAAATGGCATACCACAATTTTCATCAATGCATGTATTTAGCTTAATTTTCATGATAAGCATCATGTTTTGTATATTATGAATTACTAAAAAAACTTCAAAATATTCTATTAAATTTAAGTATTTATTTGTTAGGATTAGTTTCATGCATATGGGTCCTATTCCATCAAATTTATGTATAATTTCTATTTCTATTTTAAATTTTTAGTTTTGAATATGTTCTCTATATTCGAATATTGTATATCCATCTTACATTTAATTATACTCCTGGACTATCTCCAATTAGATTTTGTACTTGAGAAACCATAATAAGTATAATTAGGTAGTTTAATGCAACACACTCACACTTAATCTGACATGTGGTTTGATGTGGGACTCTAATATGTCAATCAGCTGGGAAAATTAGACGTTCAATTTTTTACTATAGTATTAATAGGTAAACTTTTAGTTATCACTATTGGGGATAGACATGGGTAGAGGAGTGATAGATGAACAAGTAAGGATGATAGAGACTAAGGATAGATCATATGGTGCCAATACTACTAATACCAATTGTTGGCTATATAGGCTAATGAGTTTCAATCCTAACAAGGAAAGTTTACCCAACCTAACCAATCTATGCAAGTATACAAAGGTAGTGTAGTCGAGGTTGAACACAAGGAGCTTAAGTAATTAATTGAGCACAACAACATTAAAGTTCAACAATCTAGATCGGTTTAAAAAGGATGGTAATGTATATCTAATTGCAGAAATTCAGATTTAAACAAGCAATGAAAAAATTACTAAAAGGGTTTAGATTCAGAAATTAATGGATCTTGGACATTAGAATTTCACTCACATATCATAGCACATCATAGGAACACAAAAATCTAAACATACATAAGCACTTGTTTTAAAGGAAAAGTTGTGTTGCACTTCACCTCCCGGTATAAGTGCAACGATCCAAACTCAAAGTCACATTATCATGCATAAATTTTGTTTTTTATCACAACATATACCTCAACTCATTTATCTCCACTCTCATGGTAGAAAAAGAGTTGCCAAGAAGAGCACCTCCATACATTCCTACTTATCTTCTCAGATCAAGCAAGAAAACAGAACACATGCATATAAAGTGGCCAACAATACATGCAAGAGATGATAAAACTGGTACTTTCATGGTAGAAAAACAAGCAGCATAATATTTAGTATGAAATTAACTTGTTCCATACATGCTATGACATGGGAGCTACTCTCGCATGCCCAAGAAAAGGGAATTACTCTTCCATAATCATGCTTTGCAGATTTGCTACAGAAAATTCAGGTTTTAACATGATCTAGAGGAGGACAAACAAAAAGATCCAAAAATGTAACCACAAGAAGGAGAAATTTCGGCTTGGGGACGCAATTCTCCTTCTTTAGCTGCCCCAAAACGAACTGGCTCCTCTCCCGAAAAGTTGCATGAAGTTGGGGAATCTTGGCTGCACCATGGAGAAGACAATGGAGAAGAAGAGAAGGAGAAATGGGCTCCTTTGGCAAGAAACCACCTGCTTTCTCCTCAAAATTGCCCCCTCTACTATAGCCTTGCTCTGGGATGAGAGAACTTTGAATTATGACCAGTAATAACTGCCATTGAGTTCCCTCTTCATTCTAAATAAAAACTCATATTTTTCAAAATGTTGAAACTGCCAGAGACACGACGTGCGTCCAGAGTGCACACCGTGCAAAAGCTTTGACAATTGCTCTAGAATGTATTGTGTACGGCGTGCAATGTAGTAATGCATGTCGTGCAACTTTCTAAAAGCTTTCAATCTACTCCAGAATGCACTACACATGGCGTGCGCTGAAGTAATGTACGTCGTGCGACTTTCTAGAAGATTTTTAGTTAGCTTGACGCTCCAGGTTCACACTGTGCATTTGCTTTTCTGCACTTTTCTGGAAACTTGCACGTCGTGCTCAAGGCTAGAACACGCCGTGCATTTTGCTATCTGGCTGAAACGGAAATTCTTCTAAAATCTTGCACGTCGTGCGTTAATCCTGCACGTCGTGCATTCCGCTATTTTGGTAGAATTAAACTGTACAATTTAGTCTTATTTGGAATGTATCTACAATGCAAGTTATGTGATAAGTAAAGTAACAAAAAGATGGCAAAAGTAATATGAAAAGAGGCTAAATAATATCAGAATGAACCAAATGTGTGTGATAGAATGTGAAAAGATGATGTAGAAATCACACAACAAATCCCCCTAAGCTTGAACTATTGCTTGTCCTCAAGCAAAAAGAACATGGATACAATCAAAGTGAAAGAGTAAACAAGCTCATGCATGGATTAAATGAAAATGAGATATGCAATTAGCTCAACCAATCAAGTGCACTGTGCTTGTATTCATTGTTATCATCTCAAATTTTCAACATCCAAGATAGAGAAATTAAGTTCAGCAAGGTTGGTTCCAAATCAAGCGAAATGATCAACTAGACAACACTAAATAGAATTTGGATAATCAAGCCAAACAATCAGTGCATGTACATTACAAAATTTTCAGCTAGTATGGATGTAAGATGATGAAATCAGTGCTAACACTAACAAACTTAGTTGTACTCTTTTTCTCAAGGATATGATGATGGAAATTTTTGGGTTTCCGGCATTCGACAGCTAATTTAGGCTTATGCTCACATGGAATGACGATTTAGGTGTTGTTTTTACCCTCTTTTGATATTCATATCACCTAACCATCGTTGCCAGATCGGACACACACTAAGATAGCATGATATGTGGGCCATTTGCCATCTTTTATTGGGTAAGGGTGAAAAAAGGATAGCACAAATCATTATTCAACACCAAAGAGTCAACAAGAATGTTAAGGTAACAAGATTTCAGTCCTTATTTTGTAAATTTTTTACTAAAAATTTATTGTAAATGCACTAAAGGTTTGGAAAGAGTATTCTGTATTCTATTAAATGTTGTAAAGTTGATTCATTCGCTTAAAAATGGAACTGTTACGTGTATTGACTAAGCAAAGATGTAAAAATATTTTGAGATTATAACAACAAACACAAGGCAAAATCATGTACATGGGGATTTTCAATTCCCATTTCATTCATACATGCTCTTGATTTTTCTTTTCATGTAGCCAAGAAACATAAAGGACAAAATAATTCAAGCATACAAGGGGGTTTTATTCTAATAAGATAGCCTCAAATCATATTAACTTTACCATCAAGGAAACTAAACATGGAATAAAATGGAAAAAAACTGACACAAATAACTCAATTAAAGAAAAACTGAATGGAAACTACAAATATCAACCGGTTGTGCCACCCCCCCACAAGCTTGAAGTCAGCAGTGTCCTCACTGTGTCAATCAAACCTAAGGAGTTCAGAACCGGGTACCTGGCATGGATCAAATATAAAAAAGGAGGGACACCGCCCTGATCTGGGAAAAATTGGCTGACGAGATCTGGAATGTCCATGGGCTGGTCTGCAGAATCATGCTACTAGGGAAACTGGGGATGATGTGGTGGAAACTCTGGTGGTTGTTGTGCGAACTGAGGCGGTGGAAACTCGGGTTGCTGTGGTGGCGGTGACTGATACGGTGAAGGGATGGAGTAATGGCCCTGAGAGATATGCCAAGTAACCATCTGGGTGACCATGTCATACATCGCAGTGTACTACATGCCCATCTGGTCCAAACGACCGTCGATGTGATCAAACCGCTGCTGAACATAATACTAAAGGTGTCTCACATCAGGCATCGCCCAAGTGTACTCCGTTTGAGTACTAGTGGAGGGTGGAAGTGGTGTTGTAGCTGCTGGTGTCAATGAGGCTATAGAGCTACTGGTTCCATGGGTGGGTGTCTCCATTTCATCCTCGGGTTGCAACTCCACCTTCCAACTTGCTTTGTTGCTGAGGTCATTGCGGGCTGCATCGGGGATGATAATGAACTGTTTCTTTGTGATAAAAACCTTAAACTTTCTGGTGCTATCACCATGCCTTGATATTAGGCCACAAGAAATAAGATAATTGATGTCTACAAGGTTTTTACCCGATGTAGGTTCTAAGGTAGCCACATCTAACCCTATATGCATTGCAAGTATAGTAATCAACCCGTCACACATTATATCCTCTACCTCTCTTTGTTTCTTCTTATTTGATTCTAGAAGTTTGTTTACAATGTAGTAACCTAAACTGATTTTCTCATTGTTTACCATGCACCACAAGAAGAAAAGGTCAGTTTTGCCCATGACCCCTAGAGTTTCGATTTTGGCAAAAGGACCGATGCTTAGAAGGTGATGCACAACTCTGAAAATCGGATTATGGAGTGACAAAGCTCGGGCATTCCTAGCCTTGTGCACTGGTTTACTGGTAATTTTAGACCAAAAAGTATCACTATGGAAAGTGGGTGGATAATCAGTATAGCCTCCATAGTTACACCCAAGCAAAGCATAAAACCGCCAAAGATCCATAGCAAAATGTTTGTTTAGAAGGCAAAAACTGATCTTGGATACGTCTCACAGTAGTTTTGGGTGTCTTCTTCCGCATTAAAGGTGGTCAAAAATTTATAAATGGGGCGGGGGTAGGTCTTTGTGACTCTAGTATAGAGTAGATGGAGGCCTAAAAACCAAAGATACCCCATTACCTCAGTCTTGAAACCCAGCTTGTCAAGTGTTTCTTCACAAACATAGCAGGAAGGTAGAACCTGCCTAGTAATGAGAAACTGGTAGTCCGCATTTTCCTCATGGGTGACTCTGAATTGAGTGGAGGGGACAAATGCAGCTGCTTCAGAAGGTGTCTTGGAAGATGACGCTCCACCATGGCGTCTTCTCGAGCCTCTCTTGATTGGTGCCATTATCTGTATAGTAGTGCACGGTGTGTAGATCTTGATCACAACATGTACTCAGAATGTATTACTACTGCCCTGAACCTGGAACGCACGACGTGTATACTGGATGCACGGTGAGCACCTACAGATTTTCTGCAGTCTGAAATCAGCGTCGTGAGTGCAGAAGAAGGGGGGAAAAAGGGGACCCGGTGATAGGACCCAGATGGCGGAGCTCGGAGGTGTTGTTAGGCAGCTCTTCCACTATTGTGAGAGGTGGACGATGGAGGTGGAAGCGATGGTGGTGGAGCTAACAGTAGAGATGGAGGCGCTACTAGGCGGCTCTCTCTCTGCTAGACAACGCGGAGAGGGCTTGGAGGTGACAGTTTGAAGGTGAACTTGCACGGAACCTAGGCGGTAGTTATGGGCGGCAGCGCTAGGTCAAGCGTGGAGTTGGGAGTAGCTTCGGTGGCCTTGAGTAGTGATAGTGGCGATGGCTGAGGTCGGTGGAGGCTTGGTGGTGCACGACGTGAATGGGTGGTGCACGATTGGAAGAAAGAGGAATCGGTGTGTGTGAGTGCATGGCTGAGTTGGGGAAGAAGGAGGCGGCACACGGCTTCTAGGGTTTTTCTTTTGCTCTTGCATGACTATTGGAGTGAGAAGTTAGGTCGTGCACTCCCCCTTTTTGACCAATCTTTACAAAAAAAAGACACAGCGTGAATGTGATATGCACGACGTGTTCCTCTTAAGTTTCCTCTTTTCAAACTTCTTTTTACACCCATATGCAAGTCATGTAGGTTACGTGCATGACGTGTATGGACTCAAAATCTCTTTGCAGACCTGACTTTGCACCCAGACGCATGACGTGCATGTATGGATGCAGGTCATGCGAGTTTACAGAAACTCTTTCTACTTAGTTGATAGATAGATGCACGAAATACATCGTTTAAATGCACGTTGTGTAAGATTCTAGTAACTTATTTTCTCATTTGTAGATCCAGGGGCACGGTGTGCGTGAACAAGTGCACAACGTGCAACTTTCTAGAAAGTTTTTGTCTTCTGTAGCTCTCTGGGTGCACGACGTGCATCGAGTAAATGCACGCCATTTTAGTTTCCAGTAACATATTCATGAATAAAACATGGTGTGTTGGAGAAAACGCATCGTGTACCTAGAGATATGTCCCGATTATAGTATATTTTATGTTGAGGTGCACGCCATGTCAAATAAAGACACACCATGCATTTTGGAATTTCTGCAGAAAATAGCAGTCAGTCAACATGAAATAAAGATAGTTATGGAAGAAATCAAGTCTAAATTATTACATTCATCCATGACAGGCTTATTGAAAAAATTAAAGAGTGTTTTTGACTCGAATAACTTTAAAAGAAATCTATCCTAAAGTGTGGTCAACTCCTATATGGTCCTCCATTTAGAGTCTGGAGTGAGACTCTTCAATTCCTTCAAACATCTTGGAGGGAGCAAGAGTCTCCCTTCTCCACTTCATCTCCGCAAGAATAAAGCTTGCAATGATGTCCATTCACTTTGAAGTTTCCGTGTTTTCCTTGGAGTTCTACAATTCCATATGGGAAAATCTTTACACAAGAAACAGGATGGACCACTTTGATTTCAGCTTCCAAGGAAATAGCTTTAATCTAGAATTGAATAGCAAGACTTTAACTTCTTCTTTGAAGTCCTTCCTATGAATTCTTTTGTCATGCCAAGCTTTTGTCCTTTCTTTGTACAACCTTGCATTCTCATAAGCATCAAGGCGGAGTTACTCAAGTTCCTGTAGCTGCAAAAGATGCTTCTCTCCTACCTTCTTCATATCAAAGTTCAAGAATTTAATGGCCCACAAAGCAAGTGCTCCAACTCCAGTGGAAGGTGACAAGATTTGCCATAAATCAGCTTGAATGGAGTAGTCCCTATGATAGTCTTGTAGGATGTGCGGTACGCCCATAATGCATCACCAATCTTTAAAACCCAATTTTTTCTCGAACTAGAAATAGTCTTTTCTAGAATGTTTTTCAGCTGTCGATTTGAGACTTCTACCTACCCAGAAGTTTGAGAATGATATGGCGTAGAGATCTTATGAGTTACACCATATTTAAAGAGAAGGTTGTTGAATTTTTTTCCAGCAAAATGTGTTCCTCCATCCGAAATTACAGCTCGAGGAACCCCAAACCGAGGAAATATGATCTTTTGAAATAGCTTTACTACAGATTTGGCATCCGATGCTTGGGTTGGGATGGCCTCAACCCATTTGGACACATATTCACAAGGAACAAGAATGTATTGGTACCCGAAAGAGGATGGGAATGGTTCCATGTAATGCACTCCCCATACATCAAACACCTCAAATTCTAAGATACATTTAAGGGGCATGTTGTCACGGCGGGATATACCTCTTGTTCTTTGACATCTATCACAAGATTTTACAAATAGATTGACGTCCTTGAATAATGGGTCCAATAGAAACCAGCTTGTAGTATCTTAGCAGCAATTTTCTCTCCTCCAAAATGGCCTCCATAAGGATAGGCATGATATTCAACAATAATGTTTGGGATTTCTTCTTCAACAACACACTGGAGGATTAGCCAATCACTTCCATGCTTGAATAACAATGGATCATCCCAATAATAGAATTTCACATCATGAAAGAATTTCTTCTTTTGTTGATATGTCAAATCAGGTGGGAGTTGTCTGGTAGCAAGAAAGTTGGCAATGTCTGCAAACAATGGTGCTTGAGTAGATGATAATGCATAAAGCTTTTCAATGGGTAAGTGATCTTCAATGGTCAATGGATTTCCAGTCTCCATGGTTAATCTAGAAAGATGATCAACAACATTATTTTATGTACCTTTCTTATCCTGAATCTCAAGATCAAATTCTTGTAGAAGCAAAATCTAGTGAATAAGACGTGGTTTAGCATCTTTCTTGTTCAGCAAATACTTTATGGAAGCATGACCAGTATATACAATCACCTTGGATTCCACCAAATATTGTCAGAACTTGTCAAAATCATATATAATGGCTAGCATTTCCTTCTCCGTGGTTGTATAGCTGATATGTTCGTCATCAAGGGTTTTTCTTGCATAATAAATGGCATGGAGTTTCTTGTCCTTCCACTATCCTAGAATAGCTCCCACTGCATAATCACTTGCAACACACATTAACTCAAACGGAGAATCCCATTCTGGAGGTTGAATAATTGGGGCTGAAATGAGGGCCTCCTTGAGCTTAGAAAAATATGTGTGGCAATCATCATCAAATACAAATTCGGCGTCTTTTGCAAGTAGGGAACACAGTGGCTTTGCAATCTTAGAGAAATATTTAATGAATATTCTATAAAAACCTACATGGCCAAGAAAGTTTTGGATGTCTTTAACTGAAGATGGAGTAGACATCTTCTTAATGGCTTCAACCTTTGCCCTGTCCACTTCAATACCTTTGTTAGATACAACATGTCCTAGTACTACACCGGATTGTACCACGAAATGACACTTCTCCCAGTTTAGCACTAGGTTAACCTTTTTACAGCGGGCTAAGACTAAAGATAGGTTCAATAAACATTGATCAAAGGAATCACCGTATACACTAAAGTCATCCATGAAAATCTCCATTATATTTCCAATAAAATCAAAGAATATGGCCATCATACACCGCTGGAATGTTGCGAGAGCACTGCAAAGACCGAACGACATATAGAGATAGGCATATTGTAAGGACCCTGACCTGCGTTTAGGGTTTACCCTATTTGTTTTGCTTGATCTTGGTGCTTTGGTGCTTGCTAATCACCTTTGAGTGGCAATTAGGGTTTTTGTTGTGCTTTGTGAGAGTTCGAGGGGCTACTTGCAAATAACCCAAGTTTAGGGTTTTGTGGGCAAGTTTGCCATCTTGTGAGATGTTTTTCCTCTTTGCTTCCTCTAGGGTTGAGAGGAAGGCTTGGGCTTGTTGTTTGAGTCCTTTGGGCCTGAGTTGAGCTTGTTTGGGCCTTGGAGTTCCTTGTTTGGGCTTGCTTGAGCCTTGTGTCGCCCAGGGCAGGTGGTGTGTCGCCCAGTTGCTTGGTGTGTCGCCCAGTAGCTCTTGTTGTGTCGCCCATATGGCTTGGCTTGGTTGATGGACACATGGTGCACATCTTGGACAAGTGCCTTATGGCTTGCATGAGAGGTGGCTTGAGTTGGTGGACATGTGTCCCTTGGGTGGACGACACATAGCATGGTTGTACCTTGGTTTCTCCTCCCCTTCTTCCTATATAGGTAGCTCTTCTCCTTGCCTTAGTCTCCTTTGGTCCTTTGGTCTCCCCTCCACCCTTGGTGCACGATACCCCTCTCCATCTTGCTTGTGTTGGCCGATACACTTCCTTGGAGCTGAAGTGGTGGCCGATACACCTTCCTGGAGCAGCCTGGTGGACGATAGCTTTGGACCTTGGAGTGCTTTGGAGCTTTGGTGGCTGACAACCTTGGAGCTCAAAGTGCATCTTCTTCCTTGGAGCTTTAAGGCTGGTTGCATAGTTTCTAACCCTAACTCTCTTACCTCTAGCTTTAACCTTGTTACATGTGAGTAGACTAGCTTAGTTCCTTTCTTGTGCACCTTGCTTATATACCTTAGTGGCCGATATCCCTCTCTTGGTTTTAGGGTTCCTTGTATACCTTGCTTTTTAGGGTTTGTGCTCCCTTGTGTTGGAGGTTGAAGGTGACCTAGGGTTGGGCGATATCCCTTCCTTGTGGGTGTGTTGGGCGACACCCTTGTCCTTGAGTTGAACGATATCAGTGTTCTTGGTGTTGGGCAACACCCTTCCTCTTGGGTTGGACGATAGGTTGACCTAGTATGGATGTTGGCCGACATGGTGACCATGTTGGGCAATATGGTTCCTTGGGGTGAGCAACACCTTTATTTTTGAGTTGGACGACATGGTGTTCCCCTTGGTGGACGAGATGGTAGCTGGTGTTGGGCAACATGATGAGTCCTTTAGGTTGGCCGATACCCTTGCCCTTGAGTTGGGCGATAGGGTGAGCTAGGGCTTGTTGGCCGATTTGGTGAGTACCCTTGGAGATGGGCGATACTCTCTCTCTCTCTCTCTCTCTCTCTCTCTTGTTGGGCGACATGGTCTGATGGTGTTGGGCGACATGGATGTCCTTGAGTTGGACGATAGAATGGGTGCTCTTGTGTTGAGTTATCTCCTTGTCCATGTGGTGGACGATAGGGCCAAGTAGTGCCATGATGGACGATAGGCTATGTGCCCTGATGGCCGATACCATGATGGCCGATACCATGTTGGGCGACATGCCTTGGGCCATGATGGCCGATAGGGTTAGTGTGGTGGCCGATACCCATGTTGGGTGATAGGTTTCAGATGAGGGTTGTGAGGCTATAGTGAGGGTATGAGTTTCTTTGGCGACGGTCCCTTATGTGATAGAAGTGGATGTTTATACATTAACCAATAAAACGATGGTGGTGTTTGTGATATCATCAATATGTAATATGTTGCCTTGCAAATAATAAGGATGCTAATGGTAGTAATGTATATGATGATAGCCCTCATGTAATAGATGCATGATGTGACCCGTTATGCTTAATTGTTAATGATAATGAAGATGATGATAACTACCCTAGTAGTTTGTTTAATGATAATAATGTTGGTAATAATGATGCTAAGTGACAGTTATGTTAAAGGTTGCTTCATGATAAAGATGACAATAGTTGATGACATAGTAATGACCTTGTTAATAATAGTGTTGGTTCTGTAAACACAACATGATCTCTATATACCCTGATTGTTTGTACAATCTCGATATAAGGGTAACTATCAGTATGGTTGTTTAATGATGTACTTAACATACTTGATTACCAAATAACTGTCATATTGATAAGTAGATTATCTTGAATGATATTTCATGATAGTGAGCATATTCCTTACGTTGAATCTACAATTATTGCATACCTTAACCTTGCAGGTGATGACTTAGCCATGAAAGGGCTATGTGACATATGTAATGAGTAACATTACTTTGATAATTGCTCTATAAGATTATGTATGTGATGTGTTGGTCCCATGATGATGATGTGAGCCTTAAAAGGCAGTGACAGTACATGATGAGGGGTTGAGACCCTGCGGTATGTGGTGATCCTTGAGATGGATATGGATGGTTGGCAAGAGGCCAAGTGGTAACATGTGATGTTGGATCCTTAAGATGGATCAGGTTGATATGAATAGATCATAATATAATGTTCTTTACTTTCTGTTATACCTTGCATGTTATACAACTTGGTTGAATCTTGCAATCCATCTAAAAGATACTAATTAATCACACTGAAATATATCATGTAGTTTGCCCTGGCCATAGATCCATCATCGTCAGGACTTGGTGATGGTGAAACAGGTTTTCCTACGGGTTAACCTGGAAGCGCATATTGTTGAATATGTGTAGGTTTCTCCTAGCCTGAAAATGAGGAGGTAAGAGTGTAACTTCAGTTGCAGACTCAGATATGTGTGTAGAGCATGGTGAACAGGCCCATGGCTCAGGATATGTGATGTATGGAGCATGAATGCGTTCATGGCTCAGAGCACGGTGATCAGGCCCGTGGCTCAGTTTTACTAGCGCCGAGACCTGTACCAAGGTGGGCTAGAGAACGGGTAGCCTATGGAGTAACCCTGTGGCTTAGACCACTTCAGCATGTGACTGCGGTCCTGCTTGTGTTGTACTCATGTACTGACCATGAGGTGGGAGGTCATGGAGTCCGGCTCTTCCATTGACCTTGTATGGCACCGTCTTGGGTTTCGTAACCGAAGGTTGGATTTGAACGGTACAGTTCAAATCCTCAGGGCATAATAAAATGTAATACATCCGTTTAGTATTTACTAGTCATATCAAAAATGAAACATTGGTTGAGGCCTTGTTTGTGTAATATTCCGTTATACCTTGCAGGTCATGTGGTAATCTACCTTATCTTGATAAACAGGTTATATGGCATTATATTCTGTTCTAATAATCCTGTTACATGTTGATATATCTCATCTTGATAGTCATGTTCCTTTGAAAGACATCTGGTTTTACGCTTTAGTACAGCTGGTATGCTTGCCGGTAAGAATGATCTTGATATATATATATTTATAACTGCTTCTGATATATCTGCTCATGTTATAATTGTTGTTATGGTTTATTTTGCTGAGGTTCTATAGTTGCGGTGGGAAGCTATGTTTCCCGCTGGGACAATTGTTCAATTGTCTCACTCCGCTGGTTTACACCCTTTTTAGGTGGTCGAGGTAGACGTGGTCGTGGTTGTGGTGTTACGGACGAGCAGCTTTGTGGCAACACATCCCATTATCACACAGATAACGAGGTGTTACGCGAAAACGTGCGGAAAACACCATAACCACAGATTATCAAAAACATGCGTTAATTAAAACCGATTGCGGAAAACTGATAAACTGTGAAACTATTACTTTCCAGTCCTCATCCTGCATAGAAACATGTCATAGAAATATGTACATACACACGATCCGACATGTGTCCACAGCTCAAGAACAGCTATTCATCCATCACATGAGTTCACCACCTGTTCATATATACATAAAGGCCCACATCCGGCCAACAACAGGATATACAGATATCATCGAACGATCTTCGTGAAACATCGTCAAAACACTGCCAAGGACCTGAGAGTATAGGGATGACTCTAGACTCTACTACAAAACATCCAAAATAGCAGCATGTCCAACACTTGCCTTCTACTGTTCCTCAAGCTGCTCGTCTGCAACACCACAACCACGACCACGTCTACCTCGACCACCTAAAAAGGGTGTAAACTAGCGGAGTGAGACAATTGAACAATTGTCCCAGCGGGAAACATAGCTTCCCACCGCAACTATAGAACCTCAGCAAAATAAACCATTACAGCAATTATAACATGAGCAGATATATCAGAAGCAGTTATATATATATATATATATATATATATATATATCAAGATCATTCTTACCGGCAAGCATACCAGCTGTACTAAAGCGTAAAACCAGATGTCCTTCAAAGGAACATGACTATCAAGATGAGATATATCAACATGTAACAGGATTATTAGAACAAAATATAATGCCATATAGCCTGATTATCAAGATAAGGTAGATTACCACATGACCTGCAAGGTATAACGGAATATTACACAAACAAGGCCTCAACAAATGTTTCATTTTTGATATGACTAGTAAATACTAAACGGCTGTATTACATTTTATTATGCCCTGAGGATTTGAACCGTACCGTTCAAATCCAACCTTCGGTTACGAAACCCAAGACGGTGCCATACAAGGTCAATGGAAGAGCCGGACTCCATGACCTCCCACCTCATGGTCAGTACATGAGTACAACACAAGCAGGACCGCAGTCACATGCTGAAGTGGTCTAAGCCATAGGGTTAGCTCCATAGGCTACCCGTTCTCTAGCCCGCCTTGGTACAGGTCTCGGCGCTAGTAAAACTGAGCCACGGGCCTGATCACCGTGCTCTGAGCCATGAACACATTCATGCTCCATACATCACATATCCTGAGCCATGGGCCTGTTCACCATGCTCTACACACATATCTGAGTCTACAACCGAAGTTACACTCTTACCTCCTCATTTTTAGGCTAGGAGCAACCTACACATATTCAACAATATGCGCTTCCAGGTTAACCCGTAGGAAAACCTGTTTCACCATCACCAAGTCCTGACGATGATGGATCTATGGCCAGGGAAAACTACATGATATATTTCACTGTGATTAATTAGTATCTTTTAGATGGATTGCAAGATTCAACTAAGTTGTATAACATGCAAGGTATAACAGAAAGTAAAGAACATTATATTATGATCTATTCATATCAACCTGATCCATCTTAAGGATCCAACATCACATGTTATCACTTGGCCTCTTGCCAACCATCCAGATCCATCTCAAGGATCACCACATACCGCAGGGTCTCAACCCCTCATCATGTAGTGTCACTGCCTTTTAAGGCTCACATCATCATCATGGGACCAACACATCACATACAGAATCTTATAGAGCAATTATCAAAGTAATGTTACTCATTACATATGTCACATAGCCCTTTCATGGCTAAGTCATCACCTGCAAGGTTAAGGTATGCAATAATTGTAGATTCAACGTAAGGAATATGCTCACTATCGTGAAATATCATTCAAGATAATCTACTTATCAATATGACAGTTATTTGGTAATCAAGTATGTTAAGTACATCATTAAACAATCATACTGATACTTACCCTTATATCGAGATTGTACAAATAATCTGGGTATATAGAGATCATGTTGTGTTTACAGAACCAACACTATTATTAACAAGGTCATTACTATGTCATCAACTATTGTCATCTTTATCACGAAGCAACCTTTAACATAACTGTCACTTAGCATCATTATTACCAACATTATTATCATTAAACAAACTACTAGGGTAGTTATCATCATCTTCATTATCATTAACAATTAAGCATAACGGGTCACATCATGCATTTATTACATGAGGGCTATCATCATATACATTACTACCATTAGCATCCTTATTATTTGCAAGGCAACATATTACATATTGATGATATCACAAACACCACCATCATTTTATTGGTTAATGTATAAACATCCACTTCTATCACATAAGGGACCGTCACCAAAGAAACTCATACCCTCACTATAGCCTCACAACCCTCATCTGAAACCTATCACCCAACATGGGTATCGGCCACCACACTAACCCTATCGGCCATCATGGCCCAAGGCATGTCACCCAACATGGTATCGGCCATCAGGGCACATAGCCTATCGTCCATCATGGCACTACTTGGCCCTATCGTCCACCACATGGACAAGGAGATAACTCAACACAAGAGCACCCATTCTATCGTCCAACTCAAGGACATCCATGTCGCCCAACACCATCAGACCATGTCGCCCAACAAGAGAGAGAGAGAGAGAGAGTATCGCCCATCTCCAAGGGTACTCACCATATCGGCCAGCAAACCCTAGCTCACCCTATCGCCCAACTCAAGGGCAAGGGTATCGGCCAACCTAAAGGACTCATCATGTCGCCCAACACCAGCTACCATCTCGTCCACCAAGGGGAACACCATGCCATCCAACTCAAAAACAAAGGTGTTGCTCAACCCAAGGAACCATATTGCCCAACATGGTCACCATGTCGGCCAACATCCATACTAGGTCAACCTATCGTCCAACCCAAGAGGAAGGGTGTTGCCCAACACCAAGAACACTGATATCGTTCAACTCAAGGACAAGGGTGTCGCCCAACACACCCACAAGGAAGGGATATCGCCCAACCCTAGGTCACCTTCAACCTCCAACACAAGGGAGCACAAACCCTAAAAAGCAAGGTATACAAGGAACCCTAAACCCAAGAGAGGGATATCGGCCACTAAGGTATATAAGCAAGCTGCACAAGAAAGGAAATAAGCTAGTCTACTCACATGTAACAAGGTTAAAGCTAGAGGTAAGAGAGTTAAGGTTAGAAACTATGCAACCCGCCTTAAGCTCCAAGGAAGAAGATGCACTTTGAGCTCCAAGGTTGTCGACCACCAAAGCTCCAAAGCACTCCAAGGTCCAAAGCTATCATCCACCAGGCTGCTCTAGGAAGGCGTATCGGCCACCACTTCAGCTCCAAGGAAGTGTATCGGCCAACACAAGCAATATGGAGAGGGGTATCGTGCACCAAGGGTGGAGGGGAGACCAAAGGACCAAAGGAGACTAAGGCAAGGAGAAGAGCTACCTATATAGGAAGAAGGGGAGGAGAAACCAAGGTACAACCATGCTATGTGTCGTCCACCCAAGGGACACATGTCCACCAACTCAAGCCACCTCTCATGCAAGCCATAAGGCACTTGTCCAAGATGTGCACCATGTGTCCATCAACCAATCCAAGCCATCTGGGCGACACAACAAGAGATATTGGGCGACACACCAAGCAATTGGGCAACACACCACCTGCCCTGGGCGACACAAGGCTCAAGCAAGCTCAAACAAGGAACTCCAAGGCCCAAACAAGCTCAACTCAGGCCCAAAGGACTCAAACAACAAGCCCAAGCCTTCCTCTCAACCCTAGAGGAAGCAAAGAGGAAAAACATCTCACAAGATGGCAAACTTGCCCACAAAACCCTAAACTTGGGTTATTTGCAAGTAGCCCCTCGAACTCTCACAAAGCACAACAAAAACCCTAATCGCCACTCAAAGGTGATTAGCAAGCACCAAAGCACCAAGATCAAGCAAAACAAACAGGGTAAACCCTAAACGCAGGTCAGGGTCCTTACAGCCATAAACCTCTACAAAAGGATTTCATCCCCGAAATCCGAAGAGAAAAGTGAGGGATACTTCCTCCTCATCTCTTCCTCAAGCTCCCACGTGGATTCCTCAACGCCACGGTGATGCCAAAGGACCTTCACAAGAACCAGATCCTTTCTCTTCAGCTTCTTGACTCTTCTGTCAAGGATCATCATAGGACCCTCTTCATAAGTCACATCTTTGTCAAGCTCAACTTCAACTGGTTGTATCACTGTCCCTGTATCAGGATGACTTTTCTTCAGCATACTGACATGGAACACTGGATGTAACCTGTGCAACTCTGGAGGCAATTCTAACTCATAAGCCACCTTGCCAACACGCGCTAAGACTTGGTAAGGCCCCATATATCTGGGAGCTAACTTACCTTTCCGTCCAAACCTCAGCACACCTTTCCACGGAGAGACTTTAAGATACACCTTGTCTCCCACCTGGAACTCCAAGGGTCGTCGGCGATTGTCTGCATAAGACTTCTGCCTATCCTGTGCCGCTTTCAACTATTGTTGTATCACCTTGATCTTTTCTTTCGTTTGCTGTACTAACTCAGGGCCCAAAAGCTGATATTCACCTGATTCATACCAACACAAAGGAGATCTGCACTTCCTCCCATACAAAGCCTCATAGGGAGCCATGTCAATGCTCCCCTGATAGCTATTGTTGTAGGCAAACTCTATCAAACTGAGATGTACGTCCCAACTACCTAGGAACTGCAAAACACAAGCATGAAGAAGATCCTCCAAGGTCTGAATAGTCCTCTCAGACTGTCCATCTGTCTGTGGGTGGAAAGCGGTACTGAACTTCAACTACGTTTCCATCGCCCTGTGTAACTGTTCCCAAAAACGACTTGTAAACTGAGGACCTCTATCAGAAACTATCGTTGCTGGCACACCATGCAAACGAACTATCTCATCCACATATACTCGAGCGAGCTTTTCAGCTGTATACATGGTCTTCACAGGTATGAAATGGGCAGACTTCATTAATCTGTCCACTATCACCCAAATGGAATCATGATTCCTAGTTGTCCTGGGTAGACCAACTACGAAATCCATGGTTATATGATCCCATTTCCACTGTGGTATAGGCAAAGGTTGCAACGTACCTGCTGGCTTTTGATGCTCAGCCTTGACTTGCTGACACACCGCACACCTAGCCACAAGCTCAGCTACATCTTTCTTCAGGCCGGGCCACCAATACAAGTCCTTCAGACTATGGTACATCTTGGTGATGCCTGGATGCATAGCATACATCGACGTGTGTGCTTCCTTGAGCACCAACTTCCTCATATTATCAGCATCTGGAACCACCATCCTATTATGATAGCAAACCACTCCATCCTCGGACTCATGGAACCCATCACGCTTTTCGCTGCCAAACTCTGATCTGATTAGCTGTACTGTATCATCCGTTTGTTGTGCATCCTTGATCTGCTGTCTCAACGTGGGCTTGATTTGCATCTGTGCTAAAAGTCCAGCTAATGAGGAAACCTCCATCTGTACGTTCATCTGCCGTAAGGAGACGAACATGTCCCGCCTATGGCATACCAAAGAACTCATCTGTGCCTTCTTGGGAGTAGAAGACTTTCTGCTAAGCGCGTCTTCTACCACATTCGCCTTACCAGGATGATACTCGATAGTGCAATCATAATCATTGATCAACTCCATCCACCGATGCTGTCGCATGTTCAACTCTTGTTGTGAGAAGATGTACTTCAGATTCTTGTGATCTGTAAAGATCTGACACACTTCCCCATAAAGATAGTGTCTCCAAATCTTTAACGCATGAACCACTGCTGCCAGCTCCAAGTCATGGGTCGGATAGTTCTCTTCGAGTTTCTTAAGCTGTCGCGAAGCAAAAGAAACCACATGATCTTCCTGCATCAGCACACAACCCAAACCTTTCTTGGACGCATCACAGAAAACAACATAGCCTTTTCCAGATTCTGGCAAGATCAACACTGGAGCACTGGTTAGCTTTTCCTTCAAACTTTGGAAAGCTTGCTGACATCGATCATTCCAAACAAAAGGTACATCCTTCCTGGTCAACTTCGTCATCGGTAGAGCTATCGAACTGAAGTCCTTGATAAACCTCCGGTAGTATCCTGCTAGACCAAGGAAACTACGAACTTCCGTCGGCGTCTTCGGCTGTTCCCAATCCGCAAAGGATTCCACTTTCTTCGGATCTACTTTGACTCCTTCAGCAGATATCACATGACCTAAGAAAGTCACTTCATCCAACCAGAACTCACACTTACTAAACTTAGCATACAACTGATGTTGACGAAGGAGAGTCAACGCTTGACGAAGATGTTGCTCATGCTCTAACCGGTTCCGACTATAGATCAAGATGTCGTCTATAAAAACTACAACAAACTGATCTAAGAACGGACGAAACACTCTGTTCATCAGGTCCATGAAAGCAGCAGGTGCATTGGTTAATCCAAACGGCATAACCACAAACTCAAAATGACCATACCTCGTCCTAAAAGCTGACTTTGGTATGTCATCCGCCTTTATCCTCAACTGATGATATCCAGACCGTAGATTGATCTTCGAAAACACTGTAGCACAACACAACTGATCGAATAGGTCATCTATCCTCAGCAACGGGTACTTATTCTTGATCGTGACCTTGTTCAACTGTCGGTAGTCTATACACAACCGCATCGAACCATCCTTCTTCTTAACGAACAACACGGGAGCACCCTAAGGTGACGTGCTCGGTCTGATGAAACCTTTCTCCAACAACTCTTGTAACTGCTTCTTCAACTCTACCATCTCTGCTGGAGCCATCCTATAAGGTGTCTGTGAAATCGGTTGCGTTCTCGGAACCAGATTGATCTCAAAATCGATCTCTCGGGGTGGAGGAACACCAGGAAACTCCTCGGGAAACACATCTGCAAATTCTCGGACCACTGACACTTCTTCAAGGTTAAGGCCTTTCGCCTTGGTATCCACAACGGTATCCACAACGTGAGCTAAGAACGCCTCACATCCTTGTCGCAACAACCTATCTGCCACCATAGATGACACCAGACACGTCGGAAGAATCTTCCTATCTCCCTGGAAGATCCACTTCTCTCCAGCAACATCAAACACCGCCTGCTTTGAACCACAGTCCAAGACAACCTTATACTTCTCTAAGGTATCCATCCCAAGGATAACATCGAAACCATGCATATCAAGTGGTATGAGATCCACCTGAATGTTGTGTCCCGAAAAAGACAAAACACAAGATGGACACTCTTCTCGAAGCAAAGAGGAACCATCAAGAGGGGTTTCTAACAACAAGCTATCCTTCTTACAACTAACAGGTAGATGACAGTTTTCAAGCATACTATAGGTGATAAAAGAGTGTGTAGCACCCGGGTCAACCAAAACAGATATAAAGCAAGAAGAAGACATATCAGAATGAAATAACTCCATCTGACGTGTCACCACTCGCGGGTTGACTATCGCCTCCGGCTGATTCATGGCATAGAATCGAGCCGTAGCTTGCTGTCCACGACCTCTTCTCCCTTGAGCAGACGATCCAGCTTGAGACGCTTGACCGCGTCCTCGTCCTCTGCTACCACTGGGCTGTGGTCTCTCAGACTTCTGGAAACTCTGCCTCAGTTGTTGCGTCACTTCAACATCTCTATTCGGGCAATTGAACTTCCAATGCCCGACTTGTCCACAGAGATGACATGCTCTATTGTCAACTCATGGCCTAGATGGCCCTGTCACTGCCACCGAAGCTGAACTGGGTGCCTTGGACGGTGAAGAAACATAACCTTTCCCCTTACTCGGAGACCACTGAGATGGTACACCAGCACTTCTCATCACTGACGGTGCTGAAAACCTGGGTTTCTTGAAGCCACCAAACCTTCGTCCTTGAAACTGAGCAGGTCTTTTAAGAGACACCGACTCTCTTTTCTCCCTTACTGTCCTCTCGATCCGTCGAACTGATTCCACAAACGTAGCAAACCGCTCTCGGTTTTCCAGCGCAGACACAGGGGTTGTCAACTCAGCACTCAAACCCTTCTCAAAATGTCTGATCCGCTCATCATCTGTCGCCGCCATGTGAGGACAGAACCTCAACAGATCCATAAACTTAGCTTCATACTCGGTGATATTCATCGTTCCTTGCCGCAACCTCTCAAACTGACTGATCTTCTCATCCAGGTACGTCTTCGGAAAGTATTTGGTGACGAACTCGCATCGAAACACTTCCCAACAGATCACCTCACCAGGCCGCTTCTCTTCCTCGATGGTCCACCAGTGACCAGCACTACCCTTCAAAAGGTAGACAGCATGCTTTACTTTGTCTGCTTCGGGGATGTCGAGGATCCGGAAAGCCTTTTCAAGACTCGTCAGCCACAGATCTGCATCCGCTGGATCAGCCGTTCCAACATAATCCGAAGCTCCGACTCGGCGAAGCCGCTCAAAGGTCTTCCCAATACCCGATGCTTCTCCATGGGGAACCTGTGCTCGTGGAGGAGGCACTGGTAATCGCTCAACCATGAGATTCATCGTAGCCATTAACTGCCCCATAAGCTGTTGGTAGGCAGGGTGTTCAAGTATGGCTGGGTCTGGTTGGGGGACCTCAGACACCCGATCTTCATGTGCCCGTCTATCTGCTCCATCAACCGATGCAACATCACTATGCTCAGGAGCATGTTCTTCGTGGTTTCCAGACATCTTGGCTTTTCTTCTGCTGAGGGCAGAAGATTTTTGTAAGATAACCTGGAGAACTCATAAGAACAGACTCAACCTAGTCCTAGATCCTTGTAGACTCAGTGAACCTAGAGCTCTGATACTAAGCTTTGTGGCAACACATCTCATTATCACACAGATAACGAGGTGTTACGCGAAAACGTGCGGAAAACACCATAACCACAGATTATCAAAAACATGGGTTAATTAAAACCGATTGCGGAAAACTGATAAACTGTGAAACTATTACTTTCGAGTCCTCATCCTGCACAGAAACATGTCATATAAATATGTACATACACAAGATCCGACACGTGTCCACAGCTCAGGAACAGCTATTCATCCATCACATGAGTTCACCACCTGTTCATATATACATAAAGGCCCACATCCGGCCAACAGCAGGATATACATATATCATCGAACGATCTTCGTGAAACATCGTCAAAACACTGCCAAGGACCTGAGAGTACAGGGATGACTCTAGACTCTACTACAAAACATTCAAAACAGTAGCATGTCCAACGCTTGCCTTCTACTGTTCCTCAAGCTGCTCGTCCGCAACACCACAACCACGACCACGTCTACCTCGACCACCTAAAAAGGGTGTAAACCAGCGGAGTGAGACAATTGAACAATTGTCCCAGCGGGAAACATAGCTTCCCACCGCAACTATAGAACCTCAGCAAAATAAACCATAACAGCAATTATAACATGAGCAGATATATCAGAAGCAGTTATATATATATATATATATATCAAGATCATTCTTACCGGCAAGCATACCGGCTGTACTAAAGCGTAAAACCAGATGTCCTTCAAAGGAACATGACTATCAAGATGAGATATATCAACATGTAACAGGATTATTAGAACAGAATATAATGTCATATAGCCTGATTATCAAGATAAGGTAGATTACCACATGACCTGCAAGGTATAACGGAATATTACACAAACAAGGCCTCAACAAATGTTTCATTTTTGATATGACTAGTAAATACTAAACGGCTGTATTACATTTTATTATGCCCTGAGGATTTAAACCGTACCGTTCAAATCCAACCTTCAGTTACGAAACCCAAGACGGTGCCATACAAGGTCAATGGAAGAGCCGGACTCCATGACCTCCCACCTCATGGTCAGTACATGAGTACAACACAAGCAGGACCGCAGTCACATGCTGAAGTGGTCTAAGCCACAGGGTTAGCTCCATAGGCTACCCGTTCTCTAGCCCGCCTTGGTACAGGTCTCGGCGCTAGTAAAACTGAGCCACGGGCCTGATCACCGTGCTCTGAGCCATGAACACATTCATGCTCCATACATCACATATCCTGAGCCATGGGCCTGTTCACCATGCTCTACACACATATCTGAGTCTGCAACCGAAGTTACACTCTTACCTCCTCATTTTCAGGCTAGGAGCAACCTACACATATTCAACAATATGCGCTTCCAGGTTAACCCGTAGGAAAACCTATTTCACCATCACCAAGTCCTGGCGATGATGGATCTATGGCCAGGGCAAACTACATGATATATTTCACTGTGATTAATTAGTATCTTTTAGATGGATTGCAAGATTCAACCAAGTTGTATAACATGCAAGGTATAACAGAAAGTAAAGAACATTATATTATGATCTATTCATATCAACCTGATCCATCTTAAGGATCCAACATCACATGTTACCACTTGGCCTCTTGCCAACCATCCAGATCCATCTCAAGGATCACCACATACCGCAGGGTCTCAACCCCTCATCATGTATTGTCACTGCCTTTTAAGGCTTACATCATCATCATGGGACCAACACATCAGATACATAATCTTATAGAGCAATTATCAAAGTAATGTTACTCATTACATATGTCACATAGCCCTTTCATGGCTAAGTCATCACCTGCAAGGTTAAGGTATGCAATAATTGTAGATTCAACGTGAGGAATATGCTCACTATCATGAAATATCATTCAAGATAATCTACTTATCAATATGACAGTTATTTGGTAATCAAGTATGTTAAGTACATCATTAAACAACCATACTGATACTTACCCTTATATCGAGATTGTACAAACAATCAGGGTATATAGAGATCATGTTGTGTTTACAGAACCAACACTATTATTAACAAGGTCATTACTATGTCATCAACTATTGTCATCTTTATCATGAAGCAACCTTTAACATAACTGTCACTTAGCATCATTATTACCAACATTATTATCATTAAACAAACTACTAGGGTAGTTATCATCATCTTCATTATCATTAACAATTAAGCATAACGGGTCACATCATGCATCTATTACATGAGGGCTATCATCATATACATTACTACCATTAGCATCCTTATTATTTGCAAGGCAACATATTACATATTGATGATATCACAAACACCACCATCGTTGTATTGGTTAATGTATAAACATCCACTTCTATCACATAAGGGACCGTCACCAAAGAAACTCATACCCTCACTATAGCCTCACAACCCTCATCTGAAACCTATCACCCAACATGGGTATCGGCCACCACACTAACCCTATCGGCCATCATGGCCCAAGGCATGTCGCCCAACATGGTATCGACCATCATGGTATCGGCCATCAGGGCACATAGCCTATCGTCCATCATGGCACTACTTGGCCCTATCGTCCACCACATGGACAAGGAGATAACTCAACACAAGAGCAACCATTCTATCGTCCAACTCAAGGACATCCATGTCGCCCAACACCATCAGACCATGTCGCCCAACAAGAGAGAGAAAGAAAGAGTATCTCCCATCTCCAAGGGTACTCACCATATCGTCCAGCAAACCCTAGATCACCCTATCGCCCAACTCAAGGGCAAGGGTATCGGCCAACCTAAAGGACTCATCATGTCGCCCAACACCAGCTACCATCTCGTCCACCAAGGGGAACACCATGCCGTCCAACTCAAAAACAAAGGTGTTGCTCAACCCAAGGAACCATATTGCCCAACATGGTCACCATGTCGGCCAACATCCATACTAGGTCAACCTATCGTCCAACCCAAGAGGAAGGGTGTTTCCCAACACCAAGAACACTGATATCATTCAACTCAAGGACAAGGGTGTCGCCCAACACACCCACAAGGAAGGGATATCGCCCAACCCTAGGTCACCTTCAACCTCCAACACATGGGAGCACAAACCCTAAAAAGCAAGGTATACAAGGAACCCTAAACCCAAGAGAGGGATATCGGCCACTAAGGTATATAAGCAAGGTGTACAAGAAAGGAACTAAGATAGTCTACTCACATGTAACAAGGTCAAAGCTAGAGGTAAGAGAGTTAGGGTTAGAAACTATGCAACCTGCCTTAAGCTCCAAGGAAGAAGATGCACTTTGAGGTCCAAGGTTTTCGGCCACCAAAGCTCCAAAGCACTCCAAGGTCCAAAGCTATCGTCCACCAGGCTGCTCCAGGAAGGTGTATCGGCCACCACTTCAGCTCCAAGGAAGTGTATCGTCCAACACAAGCAAGATGGAGAGGGGTATCGTGCACCAAGGGTGGAGGGGAGACCAAAGGACCAAAGGAGACTAAGGCAAGGAGAAGAGCTACCTATATAGGAAGAAGGGGAGGAGAAACCAAGGTACAACCATGCTATGTGTCGTCCACCCAAGGGACACATGTCCACCAACTCAAGCCACCTCTCATGCAAGCCATAAGGCACTTGTCCAAGATGTGCACCATGTGTCCATCAACCAAGCCAAGCCATCTGGGCGACACAACAAGAGCTACTGGGCGACACACCAAGCAACTGAGCGACACACCACCTGCCCTGGGCGACACAAGGCTCAAGCAAGCCCAAATAAGGAACTCCAAGGCCCAAACAAGCTCAACTCAGGCCCAAAGGACTCAAACAACAAGCTCAAGCCTTCCTCTCAACCCTAGAGGAAGCAAAGAGGAAAAACATCTCACAAGATGGCAAACTTGCCCACAAAACCCTAAACTTGGGTTATTTTCAAGTAGCCCCTCAAACTCTCACAAAGCACAACAAAAACCCTAATCGCCACTCAAAGGTGATTAGCAAGCACCAAAGCACCAAGATCAAGCAAAACAAATAGGGTAAACCCTAAACGCAGGTCAGGGTCCTTACAAGCTTGAGGAACAGTAGAAGGCAAGCGTTGGACATGTTGTTGTTTTGGATGTTTTGTAGTAGAGTCTAGAGTCATCCCTGTACTCTCAGGCTCTTGGCAGTGTTTTGATGATGTTTCACGAAGATCGTTCGATGATATCTGTATATCCTGGTGTTGGCCGGATGTGGGCCTTTATGTATATATGAACAGGTGGTGAACTCATGTGATGGAGGAACAACTATTCCTGAGCTGTGGACACGTGTCAGATCTTGTGTATGTACATATTTATATGACATGTTTCTGTGCAGGATGAGGACTAGAAAGTAATAGTTTCACAGTTTATCAGTTTTCCACAATCGGTTTTAATTAACCCGTGTTTTTGATAATCTGTGGTTATGGTGTTTTCCGCACGTTTTTGTGTAACACCTCGTTATCTGTGTGATAATGGGATGTGTTGCCACAAAGCTTGGTATCAGAGCTCTAGGTTCGCTGAGTCTACAGGGACCTAGGACTAGGTTGAGTCTGTTCTTATGAGTTCTCCAGGTTATCTTGCAAAAATCTTCTGCCCTCAGCAGAAGAAAAGCCAAGATGTCTGGAAACCACGAAGAACATGCTCCTGAGCATAGTGATGCTGCATCGGTTGATGGAGCAGATAGACGGGCACATGAAGATCGGGTGCCTGAGGTCCCCCAACCAGACCCATCCATACTTGAACACCCTGCCTACCAACAGCTTATGGGGCAGTTAATGGCTACGATGAATCTCATGGTTGAGCAATTACCAGTGCCTCCTCTGCGAGCACAGGTTCCCCATGGAGAAGCATCGGGTATTGGGAAGACCTTTGAGCGGCTTTGCCGAGTCGGAGCTTCGGATTATGCTGGAACGGCTGATCCAGCGGATGCAGATCTGTGGCTGACGAGTCTTGAAAAGGATTTCCGGATCCTCGACATCCCCGAAGAAGACAAAGTAAAGCATGTTGTCTACCTTTTGAAGGGTAGTGCTGGTCACTGGTGGACCATCAAGGAAGAGAAGCGGCCTGGTGAGGTGATCTGTTGGGAAGTGTTTCGACGCGAGTTCGTCACTAGATACTTTCCGAAGACGTACCTGGATGAGAAGCTCATTCAGTTTGAGAGGTTGCGGCAAGGAACGATGAATATCACCGAGTATGAAGCTAAGTTTATGGATCTGTTGAGGTTATGTCCTCACATGGCGGCGACAGATGATAAGCGGATCAGACATTTCGAGAAGGGTTTGAGTGTTGAGTTGACAACCCCTGTGTCTGCGCTGGAAAACCGAGAGCGGTTTGCTACGTTTGTGGAATCAGTTCGACGGATCGAGAGGACAGTAAGGGAGAAAAGAGAGTCGGTGTCTCTTAAAAGACCTGCTCAGTTTCAAGGACGAAGGTTTGGTGGCTTCAAGAAGCCCAGGTTTTTAGCACCGTCAGTGATGAGAAGTGCTGGTGTACCATCTCAGTGGTCTCCGACTAAGGGGAAAGGTTATGTTTCTTCACCGTCCAAGGTGCCCAGTTTAGCTTCGGTGGCAGTGACAGGGCCATCTAGGCCACAAGTTGACAATAGAGCATGTCATCTCTGTGGACAAGTCGGGCATTGGAAGTTCAATTGCCCGAATAGAGATGTTGAAGTGACGCAACAACCAAGGCAGAGTTTCCAGAAGTCTGAGAGACCACAGCCCAGTGGTAGCAGAGGACGAGGACGCGGTCAAGCGTCTCAAGCTGGATCGTCTGCTCAAGGGAGAAGAGGTCGTGGACAGCAAGCTACGGCTTGATTCTATGCCATGAATCAGCCGGAGGCGATAGTCAACCCGCGAGTGGTGACAGGTCAGATGGAGTTATTTCATTCTGATATGTCTTCTTCTTGCTTTATATCTGTTCTGGTTGACCCGGGTGCTACACACTCTTTTATCGCCTATAGTATGCTTGAAAACTGTCATCTACCTGTTAGTTGTAAGAAGGATAGCTTGTTGTTAGAAACCCCTCTTGATGGTTCCTCTTTGCTTCGAGAAGAGTGTCCATCTTGTGTTTTGTCTTTTTCGGGACACAACATTCAGGTGGATCTCATACCACTTGATATGCATGGTTTCGATGTTATCCTTGGGATGGATACCTTAGAGAAGTATAAGGTTGTCTTGGACTGTGGTTCCAAGAAGGCGGTGTTTGATGTTGCTGGAGAGAAGTGGATCTTCCAGGGAGATAGGAAGATTCTTCCGACGTGTCTGGTGTCAGCTATGGTGGCAGATAGGTTGTTGCGACAAGGATGTGAGGCGTTCTTAGCTCACGTTGTGGATACCGTTGTGGATACCAAGGCGAAAGGCCTTAACCTTGAAGAAGTGTCAGTGGTCCGAGAGTTTGCAGATGTGTTTCCCGAGGAGTTTCGTGGTGTTCCTCCACCCCGAGAGATCGATTTTGAGATCAATCTGGTTCTGGGAACGCAGCCGATTGCACAGACACCTTATAGGATGGCTCCAGCAGAGATGGTAGAGTTGAAGAAGCAGTTACAAGAGTTGTTGGAGAAAGGTTTCATCAGACCGAGCACGTCACCTTTGGGTGCTTCCGTGTTGTTCGTTAAGAAGAAGGATGGTTCGATGCGGTTGTGTATAGACTATCGACAGTTGAACAAGGTCACGATCAAGAATAAGTACCCGTTGCCGAGGATAGATGACCTGTTCGATCAGTTGTGTTGTGCTACAGTGTTTTCGAAGATCGATCTACGGTCTGGATATCATCAGTTGAGGATAAAGGCGTATGACATACCAAAGTCAACTTTTAGGACGAGGTATGGTCATTTTGAGTTTGTGGTTATGCCGTTTGGATTAACCAATGCACCTGCTGCTTTCATGGACCTGATGAACATAGTGTTTCATCTGTTCTTAGATCAGTTTGTTGTAGTTTTTATAGACGACATCTTGATCTATAGTCGGAACCGGCTAGAGCATGAGCAACATCTTCGTCAAGCATTGACTCTCCTTCGTCAACATCAGTTGTATGCTAAGTTTAGTAAGTGTGAGTTCTGGTTGGATGAAGTGACTTTCTTAGGTCATGTGATATCTGCTGAAGGAGTCAAAGTAGATCCGAAGAAAGTGGAATCCTTTGCGGATTGGGAACAGCCGAAGACGCCGACGGAAGTTCGTAGTTTCCGTGGTCTAGCAGGATACTACCGGAGGTTTATCAAGGACTTCAGTTCGATAGCTCTACCGATGACGAAGTTGACCAAGAAGGATGTACCTTTTGTTTGGAATGATCGATGTCAGCAAGCTTTCCAAAGTTTGAAGGAAAAGCTAACCAGTGCTCCAGTGTTGATCTTGCCAGAATTTGGAAAAGGCTATGTTGTTTTCTGTGATGCGTCCAAGAAAGGTTTGGGTTGTATGCTGATGCAGGAAGATCATGTGGTTTCTTTTGCTTCGCGACAGCTTAAGAAACATGAGGAGAACTATCCGACCCATGACTTGGAGCTGGCAGCAGTAGTTCATGCGTTAAAGATTTGGAGACACTATCTTTATGGGGAAGTGTGTCAGATCTTTACAGATCACAAGAATCTGAAGTACATCTTCTCACAGCAAGAGTTGAACATGCGACAGCGTCGGTGGATGGAGTTGATCAATGATTATGATTGCACTATCGAGTATCATCCTGGTAAGGCGAATGTGGTAGCAGACGCGCTTAGCAGAAAGTCTTCTACTCCCAAGAAGGCACAGATGAGTTCTTTGGTATGCCATAGGCGGGACATGTTAGTCTCCTTACGGAAGATGAATGTACAGATGGAGGTTTCCTCGTTAGCTAGACTTTTAGCACAGATGCAAATCAAGCCCACATTGAGACAGCAGATCAAGGATGCACAACAAACGGATGATACAGTACAGCTAATCAAATCAGAGTTTGGCAGCGAAAAGCGTGATGGGTTCCATGAGTCCGAGGATGGAGTGGTTTGCTATCATAATAGGATGGTGGTTCCAGATGCTGATAATCTGAGGAAGTTGGTGCTCAAGGAAGCACACACGTCGATGTATGCTATGCATCCAGGCGTCACCAAGATGTACCATAGTCTGAAGGACTTGTATTGGTGGCCCGGCCTGAAGAAAGATGTAGCTGAGTTTGTGGCTAGCTGTGCGGTGTGTCAGTAAGTCAAGGCTGAGCATCAAAAGCCAGTAGGTACGTTGCAACCTTTGCCTATACCATAGTGGAAATGGGATCATATAACCGTGGATTTCGTAGTTGGTCTACCCAGGACAACTAGGAATCATGATTCCATTTGGGTGATAGTGGACAGATTAACAAAGTCTGCCCATTTCATACCTGTGAAGACCACGTATACAGCTGAAAAGCTCGCTCGAGTATATGTGGATGAGATAGTTCGTTTGCATGGTGTGCCAGCAACGATAGTTTCTGATAGAGGTCCTCAGTTTACAAGTCGTTTTTGGGAACAGTTGCATAGGGCGATGGGAACGCAGTTGAAGTTCAGTACCGCTTTCCACCCGCAGACAGATGGACAGTCTGAGAGGACTATTCAGACCTTGGAGGATCTTCTTCGTGCTTGTGTTTTGTAGTTCCTAGGCAGTTGGGACGTACATCTCAGTTTGATAGAGTTTGCCTACAACAATAGCTATCAGCGGAGCATTGACATGGCTCCCTATGAGGCTTTGTATGGGAGGAAGTGCAGATCTCCTTTGTGTTGGTATGAATCAGGTGAATATCAGCTTTTGGGCCCTGAGTTAGTACAGCAAACGACAGAAAAGATCAAGGTGATACAACAACAGTTGAAAGCGGCACAGGACAGGCAGAAGTCTTATGCAGACAATTGCCGACGACCCTTGGAGTTCCAGGTGGGAGACAAGGTGTATCTTAAAGTCTCTCCGTGGAAAGGTGTGCTGAGGTTCGGACGGAAAGGTAAGTTAGCTCCCAGTTATATGGGGCCTTACCCACTCTTAGCGCGTGTTGGCAAGGTGGCTTATGAGTTAGAATTGCCTCCAGAGTTGCACAGGTTACATCCAGTGTTCCATGTCAGTATGCTGAAGTAAAGTCATCCGGATACAGGGACAGTGATACAACCAGTTGAAGTTGAGCTTGACAAAGATGTGACTTATGAAGAGGGTCCTATGATGATCCTTGACAGAAGAGTCAAGAAGCTGAAGAGAAAGGATCTGGTTCTTGTGAAGGTCCTTTGGCATCACTGTGGCGTTGAGGAAGCCACGTGGGAGCTTGAGGAAGAGATGAGGAGGAAGTATCCCTCGCTTTTCTCTTCGGATTTCGGGGACGAAATCCTTTTGTAGTGGTTTATGGCTGTAAGGACCCTGACCTGCGTTTAGGGTTTACCCTGTTTGTTTTGCTTGATCTTGGTGCTTTGGTGCTTGCTAATCACCTTTGAGTGGCGATTAGGGTTTTTGTTGTGCTTTGTGAGAGTTCGAGGGGCTACTTGCAAATAACCCAAGTTTAGGGTTTTGTGGGCAAGTTTGCCATCTTGTGAGATGTTTTTCCTCTTTGCTTCCTCTAGGGTTGAGAGGAAGGCTTGGGCTTGTTGTTTGAGTCCTTTGGGCCTGAGTTGAGCTTGTTTGGGCCTTGGAGTTCCTTGTTTGGGCTTGCTTGAGCCTTGTGTCGCCCAGGGCAGGTGGTGTGTCTCCCAGTTGCTTGGTGTGTCGCCCAATAGCTCTTGTTGTGTCGCCCAGATGGCTTGGCTTGGTTGATGGACACATGGTGCACATCTTGGACAAGTGCCTTATGGCTTGCATGAGAGGGGGCTTGAGTTGGTGGACATGTGTCCCTTGGGTGGATGACACATAGCATGGTTGTACCTTGGTTTCTCCTCCCCTTCTTCCTATATAGGTAGCTCTTCTCCTTGCCTTAGTCTCCTTTGGTCCTTTGGTCTCCCCTCCACCCTTGGTGCACGATAACCCTCTCCATCTTGCTTGTGTTGGCCGATACACTTCCTTGGAGCTGAAGTGGTGGCCGATACACCTTCCTGGAGCAGCCTGGAGGACGATAGCTTTGGACCTTGGAGTGCTTTGGAGCTTTGGTGGCCGACAACCTTGGAGCTCAAAGTGCATCTTCTTCCTTGGAGCTTAAGGCAGGTTGCATAGTTTCTAACCCTTACTCTCTTACCTCTAGCTTTAACCTTGTTACATGTGAGTAGACTAGCTTAGTTCCTTTCTTGTGCACCTTGCTTATATACCTTAGTGGCTGATATCCCTCTCTTAGGTTTAGGGTTCCTTATATACCTTGCTTTTTAGGGTTTGTGCTCCCTTGTGTTGGAGGTTGAAGGTGACCTAGGGTTGGGCAATATCCCTTCCATGTGGGTGTGTTGGGCGACACCCTTGTCCTTGAGTTGAAAGATATCAGTGTTCTTGGTGTTGGGCAACACCCTTCCTCTTGGGTTGGACGATAGGTTGACCTAGTATGGATGTTGGCCGACATGGTGACCATGTTGGGCAATATGGTTCCTTGGGTTGAGCAACACCGTTGTTTTTGAGTTGGATGGCATGGTGTTCCCCTTTGTGGACGAGATGGTAGCTGGTGTTGGGTGACATGATGATTCCTTTAGGTTGGCTGATACCCTTGCCCTTGAGTTGGGTGATAGGGTGAGCTAGGGTTTGCTGGCTGATATGGTGAGTACCCTTGGAGATGGGCGATACTCTCTCTCTCTCTCTCTTGTTGGGCGACATGGTCTGATGGTGTTGGGCGACATGGATGTCCTTGAGTTGGACGATAGAATGGGTGCTCTTGTGTTGAGTTATCTCCTTGTCCATGTGGTGGACGATAGGGCCAAGTAGTGCCATGATGGACGATAGGCTATGTGCCCTGATGGCCGATACCATGATGGTCGATACCATGGTGGGAGACATGCCTTGGGCCATGATGGCCGATAGGGTTAGTGTGGTGGCCGATACCCATGTTGGGTGATAGGTTTCAGATGAGGGTTGTGAGGCTATAGTGAGGGTATGAGTTTCTTTGGTGACGGTCCCTTATGTGATAGAAGTGGATGTTTATACATTAACCAATAAAACGATGGTGGTGTTTGTGATATCATCAATATGTAATATGTTGCCTTGCAAATAATAAGGATGCTAATGGTAGTAATGTATATGATGATAGCCCTCTTGTAATAGATGCATGATGTGACCCGTTATGCTTAATTGTTAATGATAATGAAGATGATGATAACTACCCTAGTAGTTTGTTTAATGATAATAATGTTGGTAATAATGATGCTAAGTGACAGTTATGTTAAAGGTTGCTTCATGATAAAGATGACAATAGTTGATGACATAGTAATGACCTTGTTAATAATAGTGTTGGTTCTGTAAAAACAACATGATCTCTATATACCCTGATTGTTTATAGAATCTCGATATAAGGGTAAGTATCAGTATGGTTGTTTAATGATGTACTTAACATACTTGATTACCAAATAACTGTCATATTGATAAGTAGATTATCTTGAATGATATTTCATGATAGTGAGCATATTCCTCATGTTGAATCTACAATTATTGCATACCTTAACCTTGCAGGTGATGACTTAGCCATGAAAGGGCTATGTGACATATGTAATGAGTAACATTACTTTGATAATTGCTCTATAAGATTATGTATGTGATGTGTTGGTCCCATGATGATGATGTGAGCCTTAAAAGGCAGTGACAGTACATGATGAGGGGTTGAGACCCTGCGGTATGTGGTGATCCTTGAGATGGATCTGGATGGTTGGCAAGAGGCCAAGTGGTAACATGTGATGTTGGATCCTTAAGATGGATCAGGTTGATATGAATAGATCATAATATAATGTTCTTTACTTTCTGTTATACCTTGCATGTTATACAACTTGGTTGAATCTTGCAATCCATCTAAAAGATACTAATTAATCACAGTGAAATATATCATGTAGTTTGCCCTGGCCATAGATCCATCATCGCCAGGACTTGGTGATGGTGAAACAGGTTTTCCTACGGGTTAACCTGGAAGCGCATATTGTTGAATATGTGTAGGTTGCTCCTAGCCTGAAAATGAGGAGGTAAGAGTGTAACTTCGGTTGCAGACTCAGATATGTGTGTAGAGCATGGTGAACAGGCCCATGGCTCAGGATATGTGATGTATGGAGCATGAATGCGTTCATGGCTCAGAGCACGGTGATCAGGCCCGTGGCTTAGTTTTACTAGCGCCGAGACCTGTACCAAGGCGGGCTAGAGAACGGGTAGCCTATGGAGCTAACCCTGTGGCTTAGACCACTTCAGCATGTGACTGCGGTCCTGCTTGTGTTGTACTCATGTACTGACCATGAGGTGGGAGGTCGTGGAGTCCAGCTCTTCCATTGAACTTGTATGGCACCGTCTTGGGTTTCGTAACCGAAGGTTGGATTTGAACGGTACGGTTCAAATCCTCAGGGCATAATAAAATGTAATACAGCCGTTTAGTATTTACTAGTCATATCAAAAACGAAACATTTGTTGAGGCCTTTTTTGTGTAATATTCCATTATACCTTGCAGGTCATGTGGTAATCTACCTTATCTTGATAATCAGGCTATATGGCATTATATTCTGTTCTAATAATCCTGTTACATGTTGATATATCTCATCTTGATAGTCATGTTCCTTTGAAGGACATCTGGTTTTACGCTTTAGTACAACCGGTATGCTTGCCGGTAAGAATGATCTTGATATATATATATAACTGCTTCTGATATATCTGCTCATGTTATAATTGCTGTTATGGTTTATTTTGCTGAGGTTCTATAGTTGCGGTGGGAAGCTATGTTTCCCGCTGGGACAATTGTTCAATTGTCTCACTCCGCTGGTTTACACCCTTTTTAGGTGGTCGAGGTAGACGTGGTCATGGTTGTGGTGTTGCGGACGAGCAGCTTGAGGAACAGTAGAAGGCAAGCGTTGGACATGCTACTGTTTTGGATGTTTTTTAGTAGAGTCTAGAGTCATCCCTGTACTCTCAGGTCCTTGGCAGTGTTTTGACGATGTTTCACGAATATTGTTCGATGATATCTGTATATCCTGCTATTGGCCGGATGTGGGCCTTTATGTATATATGAACAGGTGGTGAACTCATGTGATGGATGAATAGTTGTTCCTGAGCTGTGGACACGTGTCAGATCTTGTGTATGTACATATTTATATGACATGTTTCTGTGCAGGATGAGGATTGGAAAGTAATAGTTTCACAGTTTATCAGTTTTTCGCAATCGGTTTTAATTAACCCGTGTTTTGATAATCTGTGGTTATGGTGTTTTCCGCACGTTTTCGCATAACACCTCGTTATTTGTGTGATAATGGGATGTGTTGCCACACATATGTTCCATAAGTACAAGTGAATGTGGTTTTCTCTTGGTCAGGTGGATAAATAGGAATCTGAAAAAATCTGGAATACCCGTCCAAGTAACAAAAGTAAGAATGCTTAGCGAGGCGTTCAAGCATCAAATCAATGAAAGGCAATGGAAAATGATCCTTGCGGGTTTCCTTATTCAAGCATCGATAGTCAATAAATATGCCATCTGGTGACCATGCGTGTTAGTATTAACTCATCATTGTCTCCCTTAAAGATAGTTGCACCCCACTTCTTAGGAACCACATGAACGACACTAACCTAGGGGCTGTCACTAATGGGATAAATGATTCCAACATTAATTAATTTGGAAATTTTTTTCTTTACCACTTCAAGCATAATTTGATTTAGGCGCCTAGGTGGTTCAACTATTGGTTTATCATCATATTCCATATTTATTCTATGCATACAGATTGAAGGATGAATGCCTTTTAAATCATCTATGGAATAATCGATGATGTCTTTATACAAACACAGTTTGGCAAGTAATTTATTTTCTTCGTCATTGGTTAATTCATCATTTATTATAACAGGGGATGTAGAGTTTGGGTCAAGAAATGCATACCTCAGCCCTGGTGGAAGGGCTATTAGTTCTACCTTTTTTCCCTATTGTACCTTCATCAACTTTTTCATCAACAAGTGGAGCATCTTCATTAGTAACTTGTGCTTTAGAGATAGGAAATGCTCCAGAAATTTTAGATTTGTTGATTTCATCCACATCATCATCACAAAGATTAATCATCAAATCAGAAATATCATCATTATCCTCCTCAATTGGATCTATAGTATCTAACAAACAGATTTCTTCAACATGTGTGGGTTTTTTCATGGCATCACAAATAGAGAATTCTATTTCTTCCTCACCAACACGTAGAGTGAGCTTTCCTTCTCAAACATCAACAAGACATCCAACAGTCCTCAAGAATGGCCTTCCAAAAAGAATGAGATTGGAAGGGATCTCCACCATATCAAGAACAACAAAATCACATGGTATATAGAACTTTCCAATCTGTACTAGTACATCCTCCACTATACCTTTTGGGTATTTAATAGAATGATCGGCTAACTCCATCGCCATCTTTGTTGGCTTCAAATCTCCAAGATCTAGTTCTTGCCATAAGGTGGATGGAATGAGACTAATACTAGCACCAAGGTCTAATAGACCTTTGTTAAAAGTGGTATTGTTGATCTTACATGGCAGTGTAAAAGCTCTCAAATCATCAAGCTTTTGTGGAAGATAGTTTTGAATAATAGAACTCACTCTCTCTGAAAGAATTATTGCTTAAACTTGATCAACCTTTATTCTTTTAGTTAAGATATCCTTTAGGAACATAGCATAAGAAGGCATCTCGACAATAACTTCAGCAAAAGGAAGATTGACATGTAGTTTATTGAGAATGTCCATAATTTCCTAAACTTGAGATCTTCCTTCTTGTTGGCAAGCCTTTGAGGAAAAGGTGTAGTGGCCTTGAAAGAAGGTGGTGTTTCAGCCATACCTTTCTCCTTGTTGCAATTAGGAGTGTTGGACTCATCTTCATCGGCCACATCCATGTTCTTCTCTTTGGGAGGAGAAAGTCTCTCAATTTCAACTCCACTTCTTAGAGTAATTGCATTAGCTTGTTGCCTTGGGTTCACTTCCAGTTAGCTTGGAAGAGAACCGGACTGTGGATTCCTTTGTTGTGCTAGAGCTTGTTGTGCTATTTGGTTCTCCAACATTTTGGTATGAGTGGAAATACCATCCACTTTAGCAGAAAGTTGAGCAATAGCATCTTTCAACAACTTGTCATTTCCCCGGAGTTCTTCATTCTGTTGCATTTGTGTAGACATAAATTTTTCCATCATGGCTTCTAGAGAAGAAATTTGGGGTTGTTGTGGCTGTTGGTAACCCATATTATTAAAACCCAGTAGATTCCCTTATCAGTTGAAATTTTTTTGTTGTTGCGGCTGCTATTGTCCTTGTTGGAAGTTCTGAGCATTGCTTGTGTTCCGGTAGGAGAAATTAGGATGATCTCTCCATCCCAGATTGTATGTGTTGGAATAGGGATTGTATTTCTTATTCCCTTGCATTTCAATAGAATTGACCTATTCAAAACTCCCTTCATTTGTATTAGGAGAAAAGCATGAAGAAGAAGTATACCCTACATTTCCACAAGCTTCACATATAACTTCAGCTGATTTAATTTGCATAGTAGTCATCTTCTCAAACTTTTGTGTAAGAACATCTAGTTTGGCAGCAATAAGATCCATGACATCAACAGTATGTTTCCCTCCTTGCTTCTGGATTGAAAAACTAGTTGTAGAGGTTGATTTTTCTCCCCTATATACTCCCCATTGGAAATGATTAAGCGATATTTATTCAATGATGTCAAAAGCCTCCCTATACAACTTAGTCATCAATGCTCCATTGGCTGCAGCATCCAGTGTCGACTAGGTGTTGTAGAACAGTCCATTATAGAAAGTTTGAAGTAGGATCCAGTTGGTCAAACCATGGTGTGGGCAAAGGCGTTGAAGATCCTTAAACCATTCCCATGTGTCATATAGAGTATCTCCTTCATTTTGAGAGAAATTGGTCAGCTGATTTCTTAATTGGGTTATCTTGCTAGGCGGGAAATACTTTGCAAGGAAAGCATTTATGAGTTGGTCCTAGCTTTTGTATTGACTTCTTTGGAAGAGACAAAAGCCATGCCTTGGCTCTATCTCTTAGGGTGAGAGGGAATAACATAAGTATTACGCCTTCGACAGATACCCCGTTGATTCAGAAAGTATTTAGATATTCCAAGAACTCGACAACATGAAGACTTGGATATTCATTAGCTATACCACCAAAATGATTCTTCTATATCATCTGCATCATAGAAGGGGTAATAGAGAAATTGTTCTCTTCTACTGTAGGCAGGTCAATGTCCCCACATATGTTTATGGCGACCGACATTGTAAAATCCTTCAAAGGACGATCATCCTCCATCGTTGGATCACTTGGTGTAGCTTCTTCAAAGGGTGAAGAAGATGGCATTGATGATGATGGTGGAGTACCTCCTAGCAGCGGTGACTCTACTCTCCTTGCCCTTATTAAGCTTGAAAGAGTATGCTTGATTTCAAGGTCTAACAATGTATATGTTTGAAGACCCCTTTGTGAGCGACACATACAACCTGAAAAATAGCAAGAGGAATTAAGAGCACAACTAGACGATACAAAGAAATTTGAAAATGGAAATGGTGATCTAGTCTCAAATACTAATTAGTACTTATTACTCCAATTAAATTACTATAGCTCCTCAGCAATGACACCAAAAACTTGTTGGCTATATAGGCTAATGAGTTTCAATCCTAACAAGGAAAGTTTACCCAACCTAACCAATCTCCGCAAGTATACGGTGGTAGTGTAGTCGAGGTTGAACACAAGGAGCTAAATTAATTAATTGAGCACAATAGCACTAAAGTTCAACAATTTGGATCGGTTTAAAAAGGATGGTAATGTTTATCTAATTGCATAAATTTAGATTTAAACAAGCAATGAAAAAATTACTAAAAGGGTTTAGATTCAAAAATTAATGAATCTTGGACATTATAATTTCACTCACATATCATAGCACATCATAGGAACACAAAAATCTAAACATACATAAGAACTTGTTTTAAAGGAAAAGTTGTGATGTACTTCACCTCCCGGTATAACTGCAACGATCTCAACTCAAAGTCACATTCTCATGCAAAAATTTTGTTTTTTATCACATCTTGTTCCTCAATTCATTTATCGCCACTCTTGTGGTAGAAAAAGAGTTGTCAAGAAGAGCACCTCCATACATTCCTACTTATCTTCTTAGATCAAGTAAGAAAGGAGAACACATGCATATAAAGTGGTAAGCAATACATGCAAGAGATGATAAAATTGGTACTTTCATGGTAGAAAAACAAGAAGCATAGTATTTAGTACACAATTAACTTGTTCCATACATGTTATGACATGGGAGCTACTCTCCCATGCCCAAGAAAAGGGAATTAATCATCCATAATCATTCTTTGTAGATTTTCTACAGAAAATTTAGGTTTTAACATGATCTAGAGGAGGAAAAACAAAAAGATCCAAAAATATAACCACAAGAAGGAGGAATTCTGGCTTGGGGGAAAAAGTCTCCTCCTTTAGCTGCCCTAAAACAAACTGGCTCCTCTCCTAAGAAGTTGCACGATGTTGGGGAAGCTTGGTTGCACCTTGGAGAAGACAATGGAGAAGAAAACAAGAAGAAATGGGCTCCTTTGGCAAGAAACCACCTCCTTTCTCCTCAAAATTGCCCTACTATGCTCTAGCCTTGCTCTAGGATGAGAGAACTTTGAATTATGATAGTGATAACTGCCCATTAGGTTCTCTCTTCATTTTAAAGAAAAACTCATAATTTTCAAAATACTAAAACTGCCAGAGACATGGCGTGCGTCCAGAGTGCACGTCGTGCAAAAGCTTCAATAGTTGCTCCAGAATGTACTGCGCACGACATGCGCAATAGTAATGCACGCCGTGCAACTTTCTTTCAATCTGCTACAGAATGCATTGTGCACGTTGTGCGCTGAAGGAATGCACGCTGTGTGACTTTCCAGATGATTTTTGGTTAGCTTGACGCTCCAGGTCCACACCGTGCATTTGCTTTTCTACACTTTTCTAGAAACTCGTACGTCATGCTCAAGGATCGAACATGTCGTGCATTTTTCTATCTGGGTGAAATGGAAATTCTTCCAAAATCTTGCACATCGTGCGTTCATCCTACACGCTGTGCATTCTGCTGTTTTGGCAAAATTAAACTCTACAATTTAATCTTATTTGGAGTATATCTCCAATGCAAGTTATGTGATAAGTAAAGTAACAAAATGATGGCAAAAGTAATACAAAAAAAATATCAAAATGAACCAGATGTGTATGTGATAGCATGTGAAAAGATGATGTAGAAATCACACAACACCAACCTATCTTATATATAAATAAATCTTCAATTTTGTTTAATAACAATAAGAACATCTAAAATACTTATATCCATGTGGATATAAGATTTCTCAAGATTCTCCATAGGTTATAAAGTTTTCAAGAATACACAAATTCCAAGGATAGTCACATAATAAGGAGTATATCTCATCTATATATCTGGGTTTTTACTTATCCTTAGCACTATTAAGAACTTGTCACCTTGTATCTTAAATTCTCATTTCACCCTTCCTAAAAAACATGTCCTATTTAGGGCTCCATGCAAGTTACTTATCCTTATATCCCACCATTCTCTTCTTTAAACTTTGCTGCAATTAGTCCATATGTATGCTTCTCCTATTCTCTCATCAGTCCATTTGTCATGGCATATTTATTTTTCTGTATTCTCGAGAAAGGAATACATAGAAACGGAAAATATGTACAAAACTAAGACTATATCACTTTTCACATTCTGATGGTACTTTTATTTTTTCCAAATCTAGTTTATCTTTATCATGGACCTTTAATATTTCTCACTCTTTACCATTTCTTCTACAGAAAGACCAATTTTGAGCTTAACATCCATATATCACTTTTGTTATGTTAATTGTCCTATACTTCTTATCATCTTCGCGAAATATTCTAAACCTCCAATCTAGCATAATAACTTGTTCTTCTAATTTACATTTATTAGTATGGTTGTTTATTCCATAATAATGTTTCTCAATATATCTTAGCTATTTTCATACTTTATTTTTTAAATCAACATTATCCTTAGAGGAATCATCTTTAAGCTCAGTACATATCATATTTTTATCCAAAACTCATATTAGGGTCAAATTTTCTTTCCACACTTGACTTTTATATTTCTCCTAACGTTCATATTCATGTAATTTACTCTTTTTTTTAGCATTGTCTTTATCTTTTCTAACCACATATAGTTACAAGGAATTCATTGAAATAAATTAAAGCAAAACAAACTAGTTTCTTTATAATGGCAATCCTGAATAAGAGCAAAGACAATTATTTTTAGCACATATCTACATGTTCCTATCTTATCACATAAATTCTCTATAAATATATGTTTATATGCCCTTGCACATCTTCATATTATCTAGATTTTTTATTTTTATCTCATCTTTCATATATTCAAGTAGTACTCTTTACTTTAGTCCTTATGGAAAAAAATTCTTAATGTCTATTTTGATATTGTTTAATTCCTCTATTCTTGACTTCCTTTGATCAAATTTTGGATAGTAACTCAAAAGAAATTATACCACCCAGTTCCTTAATTTTTTTTTCTTTCTACAAATCATTTCCTAAGATGGAAATATCTTTAGTGATGAACACCCTCATTGCATTCCATATTTACTCTAATAATTTATTAATCAGAGTCTTTATATCCAAGTAACACTTCATGTCAACTGGGCCAAGCCGAGCAAGTAGTCCTGAAGACAAGATATACTTTAGACTAACCAACCCATTTTTATTTCGAAATTATGAGATGTATGATCACTAAGGGGAGTCCATATGAGAATAACTATAGGCCTACTTTACATCAAAAATGACAAACAATATATCATCTAATTATCAATGCACTACAATCTCAACTAAACCATATATGTTTTATTATAGAACATCTAATTCATATAGGTAAGAGACCTTCTATTCATTTCAAATAAAATCAATAGTCTAGAGCACAAATCGTACCATATTTTATCTTTTTGTGATCTTTTATTTTGTTACTTGTATGTCTTCTAACCCTAATATTTCTAGGGTTTATTTCTAGACCTGACTCCCTTTGCATACCTAGATAGGGTATATAGTGAAGTATACATAGAGTAGCTTGATAATGATCAATCAAACTATTTAGATATCGGACCATGGTATCTAAATGCTCAGACATCCTAGAACTATAATCACATGAACTTCTAACTGCCACACGTATGACTATGACTATCTCACTTAATTGTTCCATGGTGACTCCTACTAAACTCAAATGCCAAGATGTCATGACTCAAATCCTATAACCTTTCTAAGACTATAGGATCCGGGTTTGAGTTGATCAAGATAGATAATAAAAAACATCACTTGAGAACCTATTTCTCTATTATGTTAGACATGAAAATTGATGTTATTTTCGCATATATAATCCATAAGAACTATTCTTACTGATCACTTGACAATCCCTCATATTCCATGAATCATATACTCACAACAATTTTACAAGAGAAGAAATTACATTGTTGATTCACTTGACTGGTATGGTTACTTCTTCCCACATTGAAGGACCTAGAATAGTTAGGGTTTGAGACTAATTAATTCTACCTTAAAACACTACTAACATACTTATGTGGTAAGACTACTAGATTCATTTCAGCAATGTGAACTAAAATTTTGTTCAGTAGAGTGTGTGAGATACTAGCTCAGTAAGTGTAAATTCACCCAAGTGGACAAGATAATATAGACATTCTTTATTAATTGGATTGCAATGTAAATAGAAATAAGAAAGTTTTTAAATGTTGAACTTAATGATCAATACTATAAAATCCATCATCATAGTAAAACATTAAAAATAAGTAAATAATTCCCTTATGAATGTTATTACTTAATTTGAATAACCAAATAATAAATTCTTGAGCATGAATTTTGTATCTCTTAGTTTTCTTATTAATGCTCGGGACCCACATGATATGTACCACAACATGTGAAGGAATCATAGCAATATATCTCACCATACAAGATGTAGTAGATTGAGGATCCTAAGCCTACTAACTAGCTATCCTATGTGCACCAAAGCCCACCATGTTTGACCTTGGTAGTTACATCAGCTAGACAGAAAAACTAGACTCCTCCACTGAACTTGGGTACTTAGGCAAAACGTCAAAGTATTTTGTCTCAAGTTTCCTACATTAGTGATTCCTCAAGGGTTGAGTCACTATGTATTAAATGAATTGGATACCACCAAAGTATTTATTTAATGTTGGATACCCCTACTATAAATGAAGAGGTTGTCCACATAGGGCTTCACCCCTCATGGCCTCATGACATGCTCTGGCTTCCTCTCCTAGATGTTTCCAATTGGTAAGTCATTTCTTCCATCATAGTGCAGACCTCTGCAAGGAATCCATGGTGTTCATGTTGATATTGTTGGTATGTATGCCCAGAGAGCCAATCACATGATGATTGTGATGGAATATCTTGTAAATGATTTTATTAATAATAAAGGAAATCTTCCAACTTATTATGTTTTATTAAGTTATGAGATAATGATGAAACATAATAAATGTCTAAAGAATGATATTACTCAATGAGGTATGTCTTCAGGTTAAGGAACTTAATGATAAGATCATATGGATGTCAAGAGTATATACATTCTTGTTATGTCCCTAGTCAAATGTTATTGTGGAAGGATAATAGACAACAATAACAATCAAGACTAGAGTGTGTGTTGGTTGATGGCATATTCTCATTAGTCATGATATGTGACATCGAACTAAGTAGATATATATTTGATAGAGAACAATGTATCAAGAAGACCCACCTTGAGAATGACACATGAAAACCATGATTGGTAGTCAGATTCATCTCTCATACTGATGGTAGTGATTGTGGTTCTTAGACCTGAAATCACTGCACTCATCACATGCCCTTCGGTGTACTTTGAAATCATCCAACATGATCCTGAATAAGGATTTCCATAAAGGTAGTGCCCGGGTGCACTATGACACATGGGGATGATTGTGTGTGTTGTAGATGGGATTTGTCCCTCCTACATAATTTTGATATCTTGTCCACTTGATAAGTGAGTCTAAAATGCTGGTATGAGTCAATATGTGATATTGAGATTACAAATATCTTAGACAGTTTGCACTAGTTAAAGGAACATGGATTGAACATTGAAGAGGATGACAATTCCATGACTTGAGTTCAATCTGGATATCAGAGACAAAGGAACTATACAATCACTATAACATCAATCAAAGATTTTAGGTAGAAGTTGGTCTTCAACTTTTCCAATTACTTGGGTATCAATGAAGACTTGCTAGGTACCAATCATTGTTTGTGAATTCATAACATGATTATGAGTATCACTGCCAACATAGTTTGGATCCTATTGGGTCACACACATAGGATATATTCGAATAGGAGTATAATTGGGAACGTGATTGGAAATGTTTTGAATCAAATCGATTACTAAAACGTTTAGGTAATGTACTATAATAATATTGAAATATAATCTGTGTTAATTGGTTAAAATGTTTAATCCATTTAATTAGACTTAATTGTTAAGTTGGCTGGTTAATCCTAAGAGATTGAGTAGAGTCAGAGATGAGAATTAGTTAAACGATTAATATGATTAATCGGTTAATTAATTGATTCTAGAATATTCTTTTAATAGTCCACGAGTGTCTCACTTTAAATGCAACCACAACATGTTGTTTTCCCCAGGGTTTTAGGAAACCTACTACCATTTCTATACTATTTATAGGGGCATGATGGCCATGTTTTCATATATGCTTATATAACGCTCTTGTATGTGAAACCTTGTTGTCATCATACCCAAGCGAGAGAGAATGAGAGAAAACATGACACTAGCATTTCCTCAAGCTGAAGGCTACTCCTTCCCACTGGATTGAGAAGCAAGACCTAGAGTTTCATTCCATCTGCATGGATGAATTACAGACGCATATGTTGTTGTGCCTACATTCAGAGGATGTCAACGACCATTGTCTGTGCACATGAGGAGTGACACATGTCACCGCATGAAGGGACATTGCCTGACTTTATCTAGGATGAGGTATATCATGTGCTGATGCACACCCTCTTTTTGAATATTCTACTATCAACGATATCTGGTAGTAGGGTATGTGGACAAAATTTTATTGTTTTTGTTGTGCTTTTCACTTCTACAAAACCCAACAGTGGTATCAGAGCCGCATTGATCTATGAAATATTTGGATTTATTTTGATATGATTGTATTCATGTATACCTTTTTCTATGGTTGCATGTGATGCGAACTTAAAATTGTTGATGTACATATTTAACCTAATTTCACGTATGCCGCAGAACTATTGTTTTTAACCTGATGGATGGGGTCGACTATGAAAAATATGATTTTTCCTAGTGCATGAAAGTGAAATTTTGTAGACCACTCAGGGGATATTCTCCTGAGACCCCACGAGGATCAACCTCCCCTCGACCCTACACGGGGGTGTTGCCCCTGTGTACCCCACCTAGTCTATGCAGAAGTCAAAATTATTTAATAGGGAATGTCCCACATTAAAAGTTCTACAATTTAATATATGTATATATATATATATGTGTGTGTAAAGATATACCTATAAAATCACACATATTGCCCTTGAAAAATGTTTTATGTGGTGAATTCATGCATGGTTGTGGCCTCAAACCCCTTTTATGAATGTTGTACCTAGTTGTATATCTTGTGCTTGGATGTAAATCATTGTACATGGATCCTTTGTATAAGTATTCACCTTGCATGTTGAGCCTCATATGTTATCTCCGAGTGTAGTTAATTCTATTCCCTCTAAACTCCCCTTGATTGTAACTCGAGGTTCTCCTTTTACATAATGTAATAGAGATAGGATTAACCTTAGTTTGGAAGACTTATAGTGAAGAGGTCACTTGAAGATCAAAATCCAAGGAGCACCCATGGAGAGGCAACTTGAAGGTCTAACACTAAGGAGCATCGATGAAGTTGTTCATCTTGATGATGATCAAATGTAGGTTCATATGATATTCACATGTTTTTGTTGCATGTGATGTTAAATACCATAGGTGGATAGTAATCCTTTTTGAATCCAAAGGACTATAGTAGTATGACCATAACCAATGCTTTAGTGTTTATGGATTGCATTTTTGTGAATTGTGATAGTATGTATATGATACATGTTATAAGTATGTGGTGTTTGGATATGCATGTGTATACATATAAAATCCCTCAATATAATATTAAGTTCTAGGTTCTTTCAATAAGTAACACATTTGAAAAGCTTGATCGAATATGCATAGGTAACGCCAAAGCGTGATGCATTGTCCATCTCATAGAAGTGTTATGGTAGATGTTTAGATCTGCCAAAGTAGGGTGCATATTCTATTATGTTGGATTTTAGGTCAGGCTTAACTAGATGATCTTAATGAGATTAAGTACCTAGAAACATAGTGAGAATATGGCAATAAGTTATGCATACCATCTATCAAGAGTTGCATATGATGTGATTGGTAAATGTTGCCTACCCAAATAGTCATGTTGTGGGCGATCAGCCAAAGCTGACTCATTTTATGATGAAATATGGATCTTGGCTCACTAGAAGATTGTTATAAGTGAGGGTTATCCATTTTAACAAAATAGTGGGAGTGATAATTAATTAAAGTCCTAATTAAATATTGCCAAGTTTTACTGATGCCTTCAGTAGGTATGGTTATGTTTAATTGATGAAGCATAAGTTAGAAACTCTTGAAAAGTTCAAAGATTTCATGAATGAAGTACAAAACCAACTTCATGAAATTATTAAGGCACTTCATTTTGATCGAAATGGAGAATACTTAATTCAAGAGTTTGAGGACCTTCTGTGAGCCCGTGGTATCATATCACAAAGGACTCCATCTAGAACACCAAAGTTGTGACAAGGTGAGTTTTCCAAAAACCTTGTTTACATTCTCAAGTGTGCTCACTAATATCCTAAAATTATCTAATCTTAATTACCTAACATTTTTTAACTCTCAATTTCGAAATATGATGATTAATTTGAATATTATGCACTATGTGACCCTTCAACTAGGTTAATTAACTACACTGACCAAAGTAGTACACTAAAAGATATTACTTCATCTTTTAGACCCAATAATTTTTCTATAAATTCTACACACCTTCCTAAACCTATGTTCCAAATTTCACCTCATTTGGACATTCCTGTAATTTTCTAGTATTTATTGAAGATTTATGTGCATTATTTGGCCTAGGACCTAAGTTACCCGATTAATCAATCATGTGACACATAAATGTCATGCACCCCTTGACACCTTGGTTGTGGGTACTTAGTATTGATTTGATGATCTCGATCGCCCGATCTGGCCGTCGTAGATCAAATGGGGATCTGAAACATGAGGCGTCATCCCTAACCTCCCGCAAAGGACGGGGAGGAAGGATCAGACCCGACCAAGTCAAGTCATCACCACAGGTCTTATCTCAACTTTTTGTTCGCATAAAAATCTTCCCCTCAAGATTCTCCACCCAACGAGCCCTATCTTCACCTAACTCCATGCACTATTGCACCATCCCAACAACCCGAGCATGACTTGCTCTCACTCTGGCGGTGGCCAACATATCCCAGATCCCATCTAACCCTAAACCTATCCTGAACCTCTATTTAAGACCCCCAAAGGGTCGTCGCCACCCCCCCCTTTACCTTAACCTCATTCTTCTGAGCCTACTAATGATCTAACAATCTACAATTGACCTTTGTGGTCTACTACAGCACCATTGCACTACCCATTTGGGCTTTTCACCTCTGCACCTCCTCCCTCCAAATCTCACCCTCCAGACAACTCACCATCACCTAACGAACTCGAGTGGCATCTCCTCTCTCGATCTCAGAGCCTACTTCTCATAATATCTCCTCATACTGGTGACCCTCTCCACCGAGGCTAAATGCCCTGTGAGCAAAGAAGAAAGAGGGGTCCAACCACATGGCTCTAGCTTGGACGTGAGGCGGCATATCTCGAGTCACCAACTCAGTAGGCGAGTCAGGAGCTGGCACAAGGAGACTTGGCAAGTGAGGTCCCTGGTGGACCAATAAAAGTTCCCCACATTAACAAGGGAAGGCATGGATTAGAGGGGAAAGCTTGCACGTGTGGACCAATCGGGAGCCTCCACATAAGCTCACATCACTATTTTTTCTCTTTTTAGTAAACTTATCTTAAAAAACATAGAAAATAATAGGGACGTCAAAAAATAGCATAATTGTATATAAAAATATTCAAGAAAAAATGAGGAATCGAATGGAATCCTTTTCATAACCTGAATTGTTACCCTTTTACAAAAATTATAGTCTATAGCCTAATTATTGCATATATGTCTTTTAATATGCAATAATGGACATTAATTGATACAACCTAACATGTTGTGATAATCAAACCCTAATAGGGTCCCTGAACCTGACATGTCACGAAACCCTAATCGAGTAGAGATAATTAACTCAAAAACCCTAATTTTCAGTTTCTCTCTCTATATGTGTACTTTCATGCATTTAATTGCCAAACCCTATCTATATCATGACCCCCTTATGATCATGATCAACCCAAAAACCATAGATCCAATGTTGAACCCCTTGGATCATGTAAATCTAAAAAAGGAAACCATTAATGATCTAAACCTCTATAGAAACCCTACTAATGAATGTTCCTTTGTTAAATAATTATGGGTATCATTAAATAAATGAAACCCTAATTTGATATCTGATCTTATGACTCCTCAAATAAGATAAAAGTAGAAGATAATCTCTGATCTAATCATAGGACTATGAAAATAACCCCAACTAGAAATCAAACCCTAATAATCCAAAAACCCTATTATGGGATGATGAGAACCCATAATGACATTGAGTCTTTATCTCTCTTTCAGGTAGATCTACTCTTTATTCTAGGCTTGTTAAAAATTCAGATCTGATTATATTAGGTATGTGGGTTTTATTAAGTATAAGACTAGTTTTCATGGATACATAATCATAAGGTGTGCCTTAGATGCTTTTATTTGCATATATATTCTTGGATGAATACTAGTATTATATTATTTGCCAAACATAAAAGATTAAGATGATTTGTATCTATTGAAGTGAGATAGTGATTCCCTCTCTCTTCTAAATACTAATGTCGAGAAAAACCCCATAGCCCAAGGGGTGGGGATCCCTATAGACCTAGGAGTGGGGAAGGGCCCAAGATGTATGTCAAATAAGGTGCTTACGCACTTAGTAGTACAAATGCATCTAAAGACATGCATAAAAGAAATGTTTACCTAATTTTCTACCCTAATATAAGGTTTTCCTTTATTTCTTTCTTTCTCAAGTTTTTCATTATGCAAGTTACTATATAAGTACTTTTACTCACGTACACAACTTTGTTGATTCATTTGTTTCTCATATTTTCTCGGTACAAGGAACAAGTAATGCATTTCAAAGTACTTGAAGATATTAAATAAAGTTCATGGAGGATGATCAGCTAGATGGCTTCCTCTCATCTCTATTTCTGTTTAACTAGTTGTTTTATTTCTGTGAGATGATGTGTAGGATGTCTATGTCCTATGTATTTCATATCTTTTTCCAGTGAATGATGTACTATGACCTTTTTATCCTTATTAATGATAGTTTGTGTGTCTACTTAAATTATGCTTGTGAACAACAATCTGTCTTCTTTATTATATACTAGTTGACAATCACAATCCCTTCTATTTTCCTTTTTGACATCTTATAGATATGAGTGCATGCATATCTAAGGAATGTCATTGTGGAAAGTATACATGAATTTAGGTTGTCATAACATCACAATGGTGTATTAGAGATATAAATCATAAATGTCTAGATATGGTGTGATCAAGATGAGTTTTGCCAATCTTCCAACTTCCTTTTGTGGCTATGCTCTAGAAACCACAGTGTTTATACTTAACTTGTGCCTTCTAAATCAGTTCAAAAGACAGCATATGAGATATGGATTGGGAAGCGTCCCAAAATTCTTTTATTAGCATTTGGGGATGCAAAGCTTATGTTAAGAAAATGTGTCCTCAAAAGCTTGGCCCTAGATCAGATAAATGTTATTTTGTTGGTTATCCCAAAGAACTAAGGGGTACTACTTGTATAACCCAACTGACAACAAAGTGTTTGTTTCCAGGGATGTTGCATTCCTAGAGTAGGAATTCATTTCCAAAGGAATCAGTGGGAGGAAAGTAGAACTCAAATAAGTTTGAGACCAATAAGAAAGCATTGAACCTATAGAGGTATAAGAGGTACACAGAGAATCATAAGCCATTGTGGAATCTCAAATTCCTCATGTGACGTAGGAACCTCCCAAATCTAGTAGGGAATCCCTTGAGCTAGATAAATTTGTCTATACACAGGCTCAAGAAGGTGATGAGTCGGTCATTGATGATTATCCAACTACCTATCTACAAGTTGTGAAGGGATCAGAGTCCAAGAAATGGCTCGAGGTCATGAGATCTGAGGTGGAATCCATGTACACCAACAAGGCATGGACCTTGGTAGATCCACCTGAAGGGGTAAAACCCATAGGGTGCAAGTGGGTCTTCAAGAATAAGACTGACATGGATGGAAATGTACAAACATACAAAGGTTGATTAGTTGTAAAGGGTTTCAAATAAGTTCAAGGTGTTGACTATGCCAAAAGCTTTTCTCCAGTTGCCATGGTTAAGTCCGATGTGATCGTGTTGTCATTGGAACTTATCATGACTATGAGATTTGGTAGATGGATATTAAAACCACATTCCTTCACGAGAATATTCTTGAGGTTGTGTATATGAAAAAACCTAAGGGTTTTATAAATCCAAAGGATGCAAATAAAGTTTGTAAGCTACAAAGGTCAATCTATGGATTGAAGAAAGCATCCCGAAGTTGGAATCTTCAATTTAATGAAATTGACAAAGAGTTTGCAGATAGTCAAAATGAATATGAACCATGTGTTTCCAAGAAGGTTAGTGGGAACATGCTTATATTCCTAATGTCATATGTATATGACATACTATTGATGGGGAATGACATCCCTACTTATAGAAACTAAATACCTAGCTAGGAATTACATTCTCTATGAAAGACCTAGGTGAAGCATCCTATATTCTAGGAATCAATATCTATAGAGGTTGATCTTGAAGGATTCTTGGACAAAGTCAAAGCACATACATTGATAAAGTGTTGAAGAGGTTTAGCATGGAGAACTCGAAGAGAGGCAACATGCACATGTCTCATGGTGTTACCATCTCTAAAGCTTAGTGTCTCAATGCTTCTGAAGAAACGAAGCGCATGAATAAGATTCCATATTCTTCTCCAATTGGGTATATCATGTAAGCAACATTATGTACTCGTCTAGATGTCTCTTATGCCTTGAGCATGATGAGCAGATATCAGTCAGACCCTGGTGAAGCTCACTAGACTACCATGAAGAACATTTATAACGACCCACACTTTTGAGTGTCCAAATGTCCTTAAAGTTGTAGATCATTACTCATAAATTCCAGGATCATATTCAAGAAATAATACTGAATAGTAAATAATTTCCATTAATGAACAAATATTTACTTATTTGCATAACAAGCTCCTCTAAGGAGTTACCTAACTTCTAAAAAGAATTAACTTATACATGTGTGAAGATATACCACTAAGACTAAACCTTAATGAATTACTTTAGAGTCTTCAACATCTTTATTATGTAACCCCATGTCCACACATGAAGTATACCTAATACCTAAAATGCCGACAAACAAATACATAGTCAGTATATTTCCATACTGGTACATGGGTTCATTCAATAATCACAAGTACAGATATAAGGAAACATCTTTATCTTGTACATAAGAACATAAACTTGTTTTTTGTATTCTAACCCATATCTGCTTTACTACCTCAGCTGTAATCACTGTCCCTCCTGGGCTTGAGTGCATTACCCTTAAGATCAGTCTAACCCAAGGTTCATATATTGTTATTTAATTTACATTATACTCATAGGAACTTTATAATTTGCAAGAAGTAAATAACCAAGAAAGCAGTTTATCATTCATTCAATCTCATTGAGAAACCCCAACAAACTCAGAATTTGATACATGTATTCATAAGCGTAACCACGTGCCTTATGTCAATGTAGAAACCATGCAGAAAATCAAATGTACTTTAAGAGTTCATCCAAACATCCAAGAAACAAAGCATGCAATCAACATTATCTGAAATACACATACTACATATGTATCACCATGTATTCACATTACATTAATCAGATCTAGATCCACTCCCAAACTAGGGTTTAGTGTTATCTCATGTTTGGATAAGGGATTCGGGGTTACAAACCCTAATTCCATCATATCATGGTTTCTAAGATTTCAACCTTTAGTTATTCATATTAGGTGAAAACCTAATCGTCATCTTAAGCATATTAGACTATCCATAATACCTAGATCATATTATTAGCATTAACATCATAGCAAGGTATCCACATTGGTTTCAAAATCCTAAAACAACATGTATAATATTATTAATCTAGAAATAACAATTATTCATCTTTATCAAGGGTTTTCTCATTATACATGTCCAGATTAGGTATTCTCACAACATAACAAATCTACTCAATTAAGTATCATATTAAAGGAATCTAGGTTTTCCTTTCTATTAATCACATCAAAACATGTAGTGCATATACTTGTAGAACATGAATCATAATTAGGTTTTTGAACTAATTTATTTACATTCCTCTCATTCATCTGATGAAGTTTCATATATTTCTTGTCTAAATATGATCATCTGAGAAATTTCTATAATTATTTTAAGATAGCATATTCATTGACCAATTATCAAGTGAGACGTTAGAGTTAAGCCTTATTTTTAACTTACCAAAATATGCAGCAGAAATACATGGAAAAGACTCCTCTGCCCTTCCATGTTGAACATGCAGGTTGTGGCAAAAGAGTATTTTGACTCCATTTGCTTCTTCCTCGTGATCCCGTTCTGTGTGACCCTGACGTGGCATCATGTTCCCGTTACTAGGCGTGGAGTTGGAGAAGGCATCATCCATCGGGGTTTCAACCCCTTTTCCACCACATCACCCTCCTCCTCCTGGCCATGCCACCGATGAGTCTCACCCTATCATGGTTTGTACTCCCAGGTCGGCAAGATCTCCTTCTTCTGATCTGCTTCTCTATCCCTACCTAGCTCACCACTACTTCACCGCCCTCCAATGAGGGGCCATCAATTGAGGACAATATTCATCCATCAAAGAGCCCTCATGCACTATTAGCGATCGTCCCCATCTGTAGTCATCCCTCACAAAATGCCTTCCTCACGATGGCCTCATCCTCCAAGACGCTACTATGGAGATGGCACTCAAGACCGTGGCTCATCGCAATAGGGTTGATAGGGTGTCTAGAATCTTTGGCAACTCTCCTTTCCATCCAGAGACCTCTACGGTTGCTTGCCGGAGTCCGAACTCAGCCAAAGATAGGTGGGGGTTAAACATCATAACCAGGTAGGATTTTCCTTGAGGCCACTTGACCATTGTATTGTCGGGGGATGGATGTCTTTCTTGTTTTGGAGAGTTTCAAAACACTTAAAAAAGCCTTGGGTGTTAAGAAAGGGAAAACGGCTATGGAGATTGAGTGATGGTACAGAGAGGTGAGGATTCCCTAGAAAGGAGGAAGACATGTGCATGTATATATATACTAGGTCTACATAGTTCTTCCCCCTAGCCCTGCCTTGGGTCTTGTTCCCTAAACACTTATCGAATCCTTTTCTTTTAATTACTTTCCAAATTTATCACATACTACCATATCTACAGTGGCTTAATCCAAAATCACTTTTTTGTTATTCTCCCTCTTTTTCATGGTTAATACTAAAAAGGCATGCACAATTGTTACAGGAAGGAATTCAAGATCTTTCCATCTATATAAACACATATATTCATGGTCCAATTATTTACTGAATTGAAAAGTTCGTTCAAGTACACATAAAAAATCATGTCATTTATTGAATAGTGAATTCTAGATTAATCATCTAGAATTCTTTCTCTTTACCTTATTATTTTCAAATGTATCAAAAAGGCAACCAACGTAACACTACTTGGCGTCCCAAATGTTATGTTACCAATAATGGCTAGATAACTACTCTTTTAATTATCTAACACATCATATACTTTATTTTCTTTTGGAAACATTTACCATATCAAAAGTCATCACCATTTATTCATGCATGAATTTCTTTCATTTATTTATCTTGTGCCCAAAAGCACCTGTGCCACAAAGGTGATTAACATTATTATTCAACCAATAATATTATTGAGGAAATATCAAATAAATTCATGCATCATATTTTATAATTTAATTTTATCAAAATTGAGGATATAACATTCACCCCTCCTTAAAAGGAATTTTGCCTTCAAAATTCAAACTTAGTAAACTTTAAGGTGAATGGATCTCATCTTAATTTCAAAAAAATTAGGGTTAGAAACCCTGCTTAGATATCCTTAATATCTTTTATTGGTAGACAAATTCCTCATATTACCACTAAGGTTGCCACCCGAATTGAACTTCAAGTATATCCACATCTATAATATACACATCTTATCATCACTTGATGATTTTATTCTTATTTTGTAATCTCAATTTCACTTGGTGATTTCTCTTTTCACCAAGGTTTCCAACCTATGATTCATTATTTTCACATAAGGGTGAAGTGACACCTCTAACCCTAATTCATGTGATTACACATTCAATGTAGGATATTCATCCTCTTTATCTCAATTTTAATCATAACATGTGTCTATCCAATCTCCCTCCCTAATAATGAGATGAAATAAGCATTTGATTGTAGCCCAAACACAAAGTTCATTCCATTCCAAGAGTGGAGATGGTGCATCCACACATTACCTTTCAATTTCACTTATTAAGTTGAATCATGCTCGATATGCCTCTAAACTTACTTGTACTTAATTTCATAGTATTCATATATTCTATGGAGTCATGTATCCCTTTTCTTACTCTTAAGTTATGGCACAACTTCTCTCAAGTTTTCATGACTTCCTTATATCTTTTATATTTACATCTCATGTATCATTATGAGCCTTAGCCAAATCCTTGAGGTGTCTTGGGGTATAGGTACATTTGGAGTGATCTCATCCTTAACCATCAAGAGAGTGCCTTTCACATTCACGCATTAGGCTACATGATCCTCATGGAAGTAGCTAATCTCCTGAGTCATGTACCTAGGGTAAACCTAGTTGTTACCTCCTGACCACATGGTCATGTGCATTCAGGGCATATCAACTCCCAACCCATCAGTCCTATGTACCTCTAATACACCCTACTTGACCCTAGGATTGCATTAGGACTCTACCCCCCTAAGGGTTTCTTTTGAGATGTCACATATTTTAAGCATATTACTCTCTCATTTAATTCTTTAACCCGGAGCCTTCATCTCTCTATTTTGAGTACACATTATGTAGTTTAGTCCTAATGTTGGGTTCAGGCCACCTTCCCTCCAGGGCTTGGTTCCATGCCTGTCTTCCCTCCTGGGCTTGACTTTTTGTGATCTTCCCCTCTAGGGGCTTGATACTAAACATCTACATTGTAGACTTAGGCCATCTTCCCTCTTGGGCTTGACCATTTCATGACCTTCCCTCCTAGGCCTGGTGCCTTACTGGTCTTCCCAATCCTAGGCTTGACCAGTTGTGTTACTTAGAGATGGCATACTTGGGTTCAAATAATATATGTGATTTCATTTTTATATATTTAACTCTTCACCCCTCTAGATGAGGATTAAGGTTATCTCAATACTTAAATATGTTTATTCACTTACCTTATAAGGGAGTATCCTAGCCCAAGGTTCCTTCTTGTCTCTTAGGAGGGGGTTAGATCTCTAGCCACAACCTGATCCTAAGATATAAGGTTTTGCCTCCCTCATAGGTCATCTTCCCACAATTGGGTTGACCCACCTCAGGTTGGCACACTAACGCTAAAGGTTTCATATATATATCTTTCATCATGATGCATGAATTTTTATCATTATACTTTTCAACCCATATTTTCTCAATTTTTGGGATACCCCCTCATGGTTTTTGTCCATTCAGTGAACTTTGGTCACCTTCCCCTCCAGGGGCTTGGTGCTACACCAGCCTTCCCCTTTAGGGGCTTGGCCTCCATCACCAAACTTCTAGAGACAACATGAAGGGTTTGAGCAAGTTATATTCAAAAGGGGTTTGAGCAAGTTATATTCAAACTTTCATTTTCATATATATATAACTATTGGGTTCATATATTCCTTAAGACCTCTTACATAAGTGTTATGCTCCTTGTAAACACATGCATGGGAGACTGGGTCACCTAAACCCATCCCTTTATCTTTCTTATTCCTAATTTAAATTTTCATATGGGTGGTGTCCCATGCACCACACCATTCTCATTATTTAAGATTAAGGTATTAGGGTTAGGGTTAGGGACTATACTCTACCTCTTACAGTATCCATATCCCTTGATTTACTAGAGTTTTCATACCCTAATGGGTTATCTCAAACCAAGTCCTCTCAATGAAAGATTTTACCAATACTAGTATCTTTCTAGCATTTACCCTCTCCAGAGGGACCTACATCAAAATGTTACATCATTCCACATTTACTTCTCTAATTAACAATTTCTTTTCAAGTCTTATTAAGCAAGAGGTGAAAAGTAGACAAAATGTGAGATGAGAAACCTTAAAGATACATTATGCTTTACTATTTTTTTCCCTTGGATTTCTAAGGATTATTTGAAATCATAAAATATTAAGTATTAGTTGACAAATCTGGGATCTAATACCAAATGTAACGGCCCACACTTTTGAGTGTCCAAAAGACCTTAAAGTCGTAGATCATCACTCATAAATTCCAGGATCAGATTCAAGAAATAATATAGAATAGTAAACAATTTCAATTAATAAACAAATATTTACTTGTTTGCATAACAAGCTCCTCTAAGGAGTTACATAACTTCTAAAAAGAATTAACTTATACATGTGTGAAGATATACCACTAAGACTAAACCTTCACGGATTACTTTAGAGTCTTCAACATCTTTATTTTGTAACCCCATTTCCATGAATCAAGTATACCTGATACCAAAAATGTCAACAAACAAATACACGGTCAATATATTTCTATACTAGTACATGGGTTCATTAAATAATCACAAGTACACATATAAGAAAACATATTTATCTTGCATATAAGAACATAAATGTTTTTTCGTATTCTAACCCATATCTGGTCTACTACCTCAGGGGTAATCATTGTCCTTCATAGTCTCATGTGCATTACCCTTAAGATCATTCTAACCTAGGGTTCAAAATATTGTTATTTACTTTACATGATACTCATAGGAAATTTATAATTTGCAAGAAGTAAATAACTAAGCAAGCAGTTTATCATTCATTCAATCACATCAAGAAACCCTGGCAAACTCAGAATTTGATGCATGTATTCATAAGCGTAACCACGTACCTTATGTCATTGTAGAAATCATGCAGAGAATCACATGTACTTTAAGACTGCATCCAAACATCCAAGCAACAAAGCATGCAATCAACATTATCTGAAATATGTATACTACATATGTGTCACCATGTATTCACAATACATTAATCAGATCTAGATCTGCTCCTAAACTAGGGTTTAGGGTTATCTCATGTTTAGACTAGGTATTAGGGTTACAAACCCTAATTCCATCATATCATGGTTTCTAAGATTTCAACCTTTAGTTATTCATATTAGGTGAAACCCTAATCATCATCTTAAGCATATTAGACAATCCATGATACCAAGATCATATTATTAGCATTAAGATCATAGCAAGGTATCCATTTTGGTTTCAAAATCCTAAAACAACATGTATAAGATTATTAATCTAGAAACATCAATTATTCATCTTTATCAAGTATTTCCTCATTATACATATCTAGATCAGGTATTTTCACAACATAACAAATCTACTCAATTAAGCATCATATTAAAGGAATCTAGGTTTTCCTTTCTATTAATCACATAAAAACATGTAGTGCATATACTTATAGAACATGAAGCATAATTAGGTTATAAAACTAATTTATTTAGATTCCTCTTGTTCATCTGATAAACTTTCATATATTACTTGTCTAAATCTGATCATCCTAACAAGTTCTATAATTATTTCAAGATAACATATTCACTGACCAATTATCAAGTGACACGTCAACGTTAAGCCTTATTTTAACTGACCAAAATTTACAGTAGAAATATAGTGAAAAGACTCCTCTGCCCTTCCATCTTGAACATGCGGGTTGTGGCAAAAGAGTCTTTTGACTCTATTTTCTTCTTCCTCACAATCCTATTCTGCATGACCCTGATGCGACGTCGTGTTCCCGTCGCTATGTGTGGAATTGGCGATGGTGTTGTTCATTGGGGTTTCAGCCCCTTTTCCACCATATCACCCTCGTCCTCCTGTCCATGCCATCAATGAGGCTAGCCCTGTCGTGGTTTGTACTCCCAAATCGGCAAGACCTCCTTCTTCCAATCTACTCCTTGATGCCTGCCCAGCGCACCACTACTTCACCACCCTCTGATGTGGGACCATCAATTGAGGATGATATTCATCCAACAGAGAGCCCTCATTCCGAACCTCTATCAACAATCGTCCCCATCGGTAGTCATCCCTCACCAAATGCCTTCCTCATAGCCTCGTCCTCCAAGACGCTATCTTGGAGATGGCGCTCAAGACCCTAGCTCGTCATAACAGGGTTGATAGGGTGTCTATGAACTTTGGAAACTCTCCTTGCCACCCAAAGACCTCTGCGGTTTCTTGCTAGATTTCGAACTCAGCCAAAGACAGGTGGGGGATTAGACAGTGTAACTAGGCAGGATTTTCCTTGAGACCATCGAGCCATTGTATTGTTGGGGGACGGATGCCTTTCTTATTTTGGAGAGTTTCACAACACCTAAACAAGCTTTGGGTGTTAAGAAAGGGAAAACAACTATGGAGATTGAGTGAGGGTAAGGAGAGGCAAGGATTCCATGGAAATGAGGAAGTCATGTGCATGTATATATATATATATATATATATATATATATATATATATATATATATATATAGATATATTAGGTCAACGAAGTTCTTCCCCCTAGCCCTGCCATGGGTCTTGTTCCCTAAACACTTGTTGAATCATTTTCTTTTAATTACTTTTCAAATTCATCGCTTACTACCATGTCCACAATGGCTTAATCCAAAATGTCCTTTTTATTATTCTCTCTCTTTTTCATGGTTAATACTGAAGAGGCATGAACAGTTGTTACGGGAAGGAATTCAAGATCTTTCCATCTATATAAACTCATATATTCACGGTCCAATTATTTACTTAATTGAAAAGGTCATTGAAGTACACATAGAAAAGCATGTCATTTATTAAATAATGAATTCTATATTAATCATCTAGAATTCTCTCTCTTTACCTTTTTATTTTCAAACGTATCAAAAAGGAAACCAACATAACACTACTTGGCACCCAAACAATATGTTTCCAATAATGGCTAGATAACTACTCTTTTAATTATCTAACACATCATTTACTTTATTTTCTTTTAGAAACATGTACCATATCAAAAGTCATTACCATTTATTCATGCATGAATTTCTTTTATTTATTTATCTTGTGCCCAAAAGCACCCGTACCATAAAGGCAATTAACATTATTATTCCACCAATAATATTGTTGAGGAAATATCAAATTAATTCATGCATCATATTTTATAATTCAATTTTACTAAAATTGAGCATATAACAACATTCTTAAGTACTTGAAAAGAACTAAGGATCAGTTCCTTATCTACAGTGGAGAGGAAGAGTTGGTGGTAAAAGGTTACACCAGTGCAAGCTTCCAAACTGACAATGATGATTATTGATCACAATCAAGATTTGTGTTTTGCCTCAACAAAAGAGTTGTGAGTTGGAAGGGTTCCAATCAAGAGACACTTGCAGATTCTACAATAGAAGTTGAGTATATTATTGCATTCAATGTAGAAAAGGAGGTTGTTTGGATAAAGAAGTTCATCTGAGAACTTGGGGTGGTTCGAAGCATTAGTGATACAATTTAGCTATATTGTGACAACAACAGATCTATTGCTTGCGCTCTCAAACCAGTACGGAGGTGTAGATGTTAAATGGGAGGATAGTGAGAGAAAGCTCCAACTTCTCTCTAGAAACATCCAGAGGGTTTCGTTGTCCTTGTCCCCTCTCCTCCCATCTGGCGAGCCCCTGCCCAAGATCCCCCATCCTGCCCGATGAGCAATACATTAAAAGGTTAAAAAAGGGCTCAGTCCTGCCCTCCCGTCTGACGAACTCTATCCCCAACTTCTCTTGAGCGGCTGGGACACTCACAACATGTAAGAAAAAAAAACAGGGGGTTTCACTCATCACCCGATGATCTCCCACTGATCCTGCACTCTCATTGGTGGAGTTAAAGTACATCCTCCCCTTACATCTCTCTCCCCCCATCTTTATTCCTCGGCCCTTGCCCCAAGGGTTAGGTTCACTACCGAGGCTTATCATTACAAGCCCAAGGTTTTATGGCAACATGTAGATATTTGAATCACAACTATTGATCTTCCCCATCTGGTGACGGTAGGGGAGATTCCATCTCCTGGTCGCCCAAGACCTACTTACACTCTAAAACGTTCCCTACCTACGAATCTCTCCTACTACAAACCTTTCTGTCGGCCTGTCACATTAGGGAACGATTCTCTACTACCCAGAGAATATTGGCTCCAAAAAATTTTCAACCCTGCAAAAGCTCCACCAGAATCACATCATGAGAACAGGAGGCATGTTCATCTTGGCTACATGCTTTAATAAGCCCCAATTGTCTACAAAGGGCAAACCATCAATTTTCAGGAGTGCTCTAAAGATGAAAAAAACCTCAGTTCTGGAGGCAAACACAAGGGCTCCTACTACACCACTAGACATGGACTCTCGCTTTTCCTTCATGGAATATCCTCTCTCAAACCCTACATACTCCACATGCATTCCCCTCCCCTAAGCGTGGATCTATCACAAGTTCGACCTTTTTCCAGGGTCTTGCATGATCAACTTAGGTCACCGTTCCTTCCAGGTGATGGTCACTTGGTCTTGTCAGGCGCATCACCACTGGAAGAACAAAGCTTCAACCCTTCTCATTACTGAGGGTTGGGCCCAGATGATCGTAGATCTCAAACTCAAATTGAAATGGACTATCTACATTAAAGCAGTAGGTAATCGAACATTCCTGGCTTGGGCAAGGGACTTTAGTGCCGACACACCACCTGAGCTTACACATCTCTATGGAAAACACAACCGAGAGAGCTCAGCTTCATCAACCTCGGCAGATCAACTCTTTATTCGGGACATCCATCAACCCCCAGTTGGTTCAAAGACATGGCCTATCTCTATCTCCTGTATCTTAGAGGAGGACGATGTTGCAGACTTAGCAACAACACCACACCAAACAAGCTCCATCATAGCAAGGTATCACCTTTTTTCCCTCCAGAATAAAAAAGAGACTACAAAACTTTCAATCAACATGCTCCACAAAACCCTAAACCCTAGATCTTTCCCTGTGGCAGATATCATCCCAAAAGACACCGTTCTCCTAAACCACCTTTTCCCTATTCTAGGATAGGAAAAATCCACACACCTCATAAACAAACACCTAGAGGAAAACCCCACTGCCCATATCTGGAAAAAAGTCCCTCTCAGACGACCTTTTCGGGCCCTCTTCTGCCTTTTGTGCAGTAGCAAACATCATTCTGCCCCCAGACGTCCTTCTCGCTGAACCTGTTTCAGATGTCACCAAGTAGGACACACCAAAAGAAACTGTAAGACTCATCTCCCCCCAGTAAAATACAGACCTTCTGCTGTCTCTGAGCATTTTTTCCCTAGACACTTTTCTGAAAAAGTTGTGATTTTCAAAGAAAACAACGAGTTCCCAAAAAAAGTGCTTCAGATCATAGACACCCCAACTATCCCTCACCCCCACTCACAAGTAACACTTTTGCATGTCTAGAAAATCTCCCGCCTAAGCATGAAGACACACTCCCAACCTCCCAAAAGCATATAAACACCAGATATGTGTCATACACAAAACCCTACCACAAACCATCAAACCACAATGTGTCACCACCAATACCTCACTCATCTGGCATACCTTCATGTGCTTTCATACACAACACAAACCCTACACCATCAGACATGGAAGCACTGGGACACCTTGATTACGCAATAGCTCTAGACTTACCTGCAAACTCTATGAGGCTGCTCAAAGTCTTCACTCTGAGAAGCATCCTAATCTCCATTGAAAATAACATCAACAACAACCTGATCAATGTCCTGGACATCACCCGCACTCTATCCCTCCTTATTCCAGGACAGACGATCCTTAAGCCAAAGATCTTCTCTCTAACCCAGTTCATTTACATGGTCCCAGAAGGCACACAAACCAACCATCTTTTCAACCAGATTCTCACTATCCCTTGTGGATCTAGCTTCATTCAAGCCAGATTGTCAAAATATACAGCTGATCTTGGGGCTTTCCCAGCTCCTTCCGGTGGCTTTGATTGGGTTGCCATCTCCAACCTCCCTCCACACCTCTAGGAAGCTAAGATTTTTAGAGGTATAGCCCACTCCATAGGGGCTACTCTTCAATACATTAGCCCTAAAACACTACATCCCACCCAATACTTAAAAGCCTATTGCCTTTTCTCCGTCAAAGCTGCTATATCCCTACCCCCAGTCATCAATATTAGGATTGGTTAATCTATCTACAACATCAAGCTGTCAGCAGAACATCCTTCTGAAAACAAAATAGCCTTCTCAGATCTATCAACCCACCCACCATCATGGTTCTGTCCAAATAAAGATAGAAAGGCTCCTAACCCTACTCGCAAAGCAGGTGATCGACATCTAGTTTGGGAAAGAAAAATCTCAAACACCACCTCCTCAGGAAACATAAACACTCCTTCAAACTGAAAAAGAACCAGATCCCCCACTCCCTCCAAACATGAAACTGCCTCTCCACCCTCTGGCACAATTTTTCCTTCCCCACCACCTTCCAAGGAAAATAGTCCAGATCATTACTTTAGTTCAAGCACCATGAAAAATCTCAAATTTGTCATGGTAAAGAAATCCAAATCTTCATAGAGTCCTCGGCAGGAGAGCCCAGGGAAAGGGAAAGGAGGTAGCAAACTCCCAAAGTTTTTGATGCATTGCCCTAGCGAGGCAAATTAGAAACACATCATTAATAGACTGGAACCAGGTACATCCACAAACACTTCATCTAGAACATCTTACACGAAATCTTCTATTTTGGATGCCTCTTCCCCACCATTTACAAAGCTTATAAATTATGATATTGATAACATAAAAGACCTTGCATCTTGGTCAAACATTTCAAGTTTCACAAATTTTTCTAGAAAAATAGGCATACACTTTGAAGATGAGGACAAGGCAAACAAGGCTTTAGATGACATATAACTTTTTATGGGATGGACAAATAGGAGGCATTTGGAATCCACCAAAGTCAATCTTGACTTACTTACTATTAAATAGATTGCAACTGACCTTCCTTTTCACTGTAAAATGAAACCACTAAGTATGACAATTTCTTCCTAGAACATCTGTGGGGCTGCAAACCTTAATAGACGTAAGGAAATCCGTTCACACATTTACAAAAACAAAATAGACTTGATCACTATAAAGGAGACAAAAACTAGTCTTTCCCCATTTGCTCTCAAAACCATTGGTGGAAATAGAATTACAGACTGGATCCAAATCTTCCCCTCTGGTTTCAAAGGAGGACTCGTTGTGGGATACAACAATCTTATCTTCTCCTCCACAAACTCCTCCACTCTAGACTTCTCCATAACCATCACTTTTAAAAATACATCAGATGGTTTTTGTTGGAATTTCATAGGGGTCTATGGAGAACCTGGTCATAATAAAATAGCTTTCTTAACAGAAGTAGAATCGATTATGACTTCTTTCTATAAAACACCATGGGTAATTGGTGGGGACTTCAATTTGATAACCCAAAACTCTGATAGATTCAACCCCACAAATTCAGCACAACCCATGACATCCGCAGACAAACACTTTAGCCAGCTCCTCACAAAACAAGCTTCAATAGAACTGAATCCATCAAATGCTTCCTTTACATGGTCAAGAAATCAAACATTCACTAGACTTGACTATTTCATCTCCCCCACCTCGTGGGAGGACCAACACCCACTCTCCACAGTTCACATATCACACAGAGCCATCTCTGATCATTATCCTCTTATTTTTTATACCTCCATTGAATCTTGGGGTAAACGACCTTTTCGATTTGAAAATTACTGGCTCTCCATAAATAACTTAACTCTAAACTATGTAGAGAAATGGAAGTTGGACGACTCTTAGACCACAAACCTTGGTCTCCACATTTTCCAAAACACTAAAATAATCAAAGAACACATAAAAAATTGGAAACTCATCAACCCAAAAAAACTCTCAGAAACCCTCAAAGACCTTGAGCAACAATTCCTCTTTGTGGACAAGGACCCTACATCTGACCCAACTCTTGTTTTTCAATCAAAGTTGACCTTGACTACACAAAAAATTATATCGACTCAAGATGGAGACAAAGAGCAAAAATCACATGGGCCAAAGAAGGAGACAAAAACACAAACTTCTTACACAAAATCTGCAACAAAAACCACCAAAAAAACTCCATCTCATACCTCCAGATAAATAATGAGATCACAACCCATAAATCAACTATCACCAACCACATTACAGACCACTTCAAAAACATTTTCAACAACAACCACAATCCTGCATGCCTTAATGAATTGGATTGGTCTTTGATTTGTCCAACAAAACTTGAAAATCCTTTTGACCTAATAAAGCCATTCTCCCTGGAGGAATTGGACACAGCCATAAAAACTCTAGGATTAAATAAATCACCTGGACCTGATGGACTAAATGTGGAATTCTACCTTGCAAATTGGAACCACTACAAAGTTGACTTCCTGTCTTTACTTAAGGCTTTCTACAAAAGTGAAAATACCCACAACATCATCAAACAGCTAAACCAGACACTCATCACTCTTATAAAAAAACCAACCAACCTAACCTTATTTCCCAATTCAGACCCATCAGCCTAATCAACACATCATACAAAATCTTAGCCAAAACATAAGCAAACAGAATAAAACCCCACATTAAGAAAATCATCCCTCTAAATCAAAATGCCTTTCTCAAAGGTAGAAGCATTCAAGATGCATACCTGATGGTAAATGAAACAATACATCTCTGTCATAAAAACAGAACACCTTTGCTGCCATCAAATTGGATTTTGATAAATCTTTTGACTTTGTAAACTGGAATTGTTTAACTAAAACTGTCATAGGCTTTGGTTTTCCAAACAAATGGGTCTGCTGGATCCATGCATGCATCTCCACAAACCACTTCTCTACAATCATAAATGGTGTACCTTTTGGATATTTCAAAAATACAAATGGTCTCAGACAAGGGGACCCTCTCTCCCCTTACCTTTTTATATTAATCACAACCATTCTCTCATGCATGATAAAACTAGGAAAAATTAGCGATCTTATTCAATCACCAGAGGAATGCAAAGAGAACATTATACAATTGGTTGATGACACCATCATCCTTACCTCCCCAGAGGACGCCTCTATCCTCAACACCTTCAGAATTATAGGCTTATTCTCCTACATTTATGGACTCAAAATTAACCTTCATAAGTCGTCCATTTTTGGGGTCCACCTCAATCACTCTATTTTGACAAGATTCAGGGATCTTCATAGTTGCAAGATCAAAGACTTCCCCATTAAATACCTAGGACTCCCCATTACCCCCCACAATATCACAAATGCAACCTAGACACCCATCCAAGACAAAAGAAATAAAAAACTCTCAACTTGGACAAACAACTTTGTAAATCTCTCAGGATGGCTTACTCTTTTAAATAGTGTCATCACTCCTATTAACACTCACTACCTTAGTTGTATCCCCTTTCCAACCAAAACAAGAAAACTCATTGATAAAACTCACAGAAAATTCCTCTAGAACAACTATCATCCCTCCATAAAATTTGGAAACAACTACCATCTAGTAAATTGGGACACTATTGCTGCTCCAAAAGACTAAGGTGGTTGGGGTATACTATGTTGGGAATTAGAGGAGACAGAGAAGGTAGCGGAAACAAAAAAATTTCTTCTCCCCGAACCTAGAATAAAGGAATCGCGTCAACGTCTATACAGTTGGAAGGATGGTTTGTAGAAACATACCTTGTCCTGAGGCTTGTGCGGCGATGTTACCTCGCAGCTTGCACGGTCTTCACCTCCAGTCTTGGATGGTGTATGTGTAGCTCCTGGTCTCACCGGGACTGTTGGGATTGATAGCTATCCTCCGAGCGACAGAAATCTCCCACCTCTGAAGTAGTCCACACGAACCACCTGGAACTCCGATCGCTTTGTCACACAAGGCACTGAAAGGAGTCACACCCTCCTATCGGCGTACTAGTCACCAACACACTCTCCTACCATGAGTCACATTTCTGTAGTTGTATTTCCCTTGATGTGCCTCCCTTATCGGGTAGCATTGCTCGTGCTCTCCTAGTTACCACAACCAGAGAGAACGACAACTTTACATAGAAACTGGTGTTCTGAGTTGTACTTTGAAAAGCCCCCAATACCCCTATATATATAGGAGGGTCATGGGACAGGGTTCTCTACCCCGGGCAATGAGGGATTAAAGCAGGAGTAGAAGGGTTTGACATTTTTCACAAAACAACCAACTGCTCCAGCTGAACCGATCGTTTCAAGCATGAACCGATCGGTTGGGGACCTGAGTCGGTCGGTTCACACCTGAACCAATCAGTTGAGGCACCTGAGCTGATCAGTTCACTTCTCAAATGACCGGTTCACTGCCCTGGTCAGTGCTCGATTGACTTTTTCTCTTTTGTTTCGAATAGATCCAAATACCAATCCTTGTTCCAATCAAATTGGATAAGTGAAACAAAAAGAAATTTCTCACCAACCTAACTTTCCCAACTTGCTCGTCTGGACCAGTTGAGCTGATCGGTTCAACCCTTGAATCAGTCGGTTCAGTCTATCCTGAGCTGATCGGTTGGGTGTGCAGACTATGCAAAATCAATCAATTGTACTTTCAATCAATCCCATACTCTAATCAATCAGTCCAACACCTTGAACACTATGATATTGAGCTATCAATTGATTGAGTGTTTAATTGAACTACTAAACTCCTTTACTAATGAATCTAAACATCATTTGTGGACAAACTCCTCTTCCATGTTAAATCCTTTGTGTGTAACCCTATAGGTCCATTTCACATTGGCAGTGAAAGTCCATAACACTTATGACTTCACAAGCAAAGAGTGGTGCCTAGTCACACATCAGTGCTACCCAAGTGAAATAGAAAGTTGGAGAACAACTTTCAATCCTACAATCCATGAATGGTGTTACAGTGAATGTATAATTCCTTTGTCACTAATGTCCTGAATGAACTCAAGGCATGATAAAGTCATCCTTTCAATGTTCATCCATTTCCTTGATCTTAGAGCAGACTGGGTGAGATGTGTGTGACATCAATATCACATATTGATTCACACATGCATGTGGATGCCTTTCTCAATCCTACTCATCAAGTGGCCATGGACATAAAACTCCTTTAGGAGGGACAAATCCCATATCTATCACTCACCCCTCAAAAGCCCCATGTGTCAAAGTCACCCAATCATCACCTTTATAACAACCCATGTTTCAGGACTGCATTTGATGATGTCAAAGTGCACCCAATGACATGTGTTGAGTGTAGTGATTTCAGGTTGAAGAATCACACTCACCAGCATCATTGTGAGAGCTGATTGTGACTACCAAATCATGGTTCCATGTTTTACTCTCATGGTGGGTCTGTCTGGTACACAAGTTCTCTAACAAGTACCTATGTGCTTGGTTTGATATCACTATATCATGACTAATGAGATTCTGTCATCAACCAACACACAATCTAGTCTTTATTGTTATTGATGTCTATGGTTATTTCCACAATAACAACCGACTAGAGACTAAACAAGAATATATACTCTTAACATCTGTATGATCTCATCATTTAGGTCCTCAACCCAAAAGCATATGCCATCAAGTAAAACAATTCTTTAGACATCTATCATGTTACACTATCATCTCAGAAACAGTTAAAACATATAGATCAGAAATTGCCTTTATTATTATTCAAATCATTTACAAAGTATCCCATTACAATCATCACATGACTTTCTCTATGGGCATACATACCAACAGACTCCCACTTGTACTTAGAGCCAGTCACCTAGGAACCTCAGTCGTTGTGACCTAGCATGATCATCATGATTCTGTTGAGAAAGGGCCTTAGTCTGTGGATCAGCTATGTTGTCTTCAGTTGGTACTTTGCAAATCTTCACATCTCCTTGTTGTACGATCTCTCATATGAGATGGAAGCACTGCAGTATGTGCTTGGACCGCAGATGTGATCTAGGCTCCTTAGCTTGAGCAATAGCTCCATTATTGTCACAATAAAGCTCAATTGCATCATAGCTACTGGGAACTACACCAAGTTCAGTGATGAACTTCCTGATCCACACAACTTCCTTTGCAGCATGTGAAGCAGTGATATACTCAGCCTCTGTAGTAGAATCTGCAACTATTTCTTGCTTGGAACTCTTCCAGCTTACAACTCCATTATTTAGGAAAAATACAAATCTTGATTGCGATCTGTAATCATCTTTTTCAGTTTGGAAGCTTGCATCAGTGTAACCCTTTACTACCTATTCTTCCTCGCTGCCTTCTATAAGGAACTGAACCTTAGTCCTTCTCAAGTACAGGAGGATGTCCTTTACAGCTGTCCAGTGAGCATCCCCAGAATCTGACTGGTACATGCTCATCATGTTGAGGGCATACGAGACATCTGGGCGTGTGCACAGCATAGCGTACATGATGGATCTGATGGCTGATGCATATGGGATCCCATTCATACGATCCCTCTCTTCACAAGATTGGGGACTTTGAGCTCTAGAGATGGTGACTCCATGTAGCATGGGGATGTTGCCTCTCTTTGAGTTCTCCATGCTGAACTGCTTCAGCACTTTGTCAATGTACATGCTTTGATTTAGTTTGAGAAGACTTTTAGATCTATCTCTATATATCTTAATACCTAGAATGTACAATGCTTCTCCTAAGTCCTTCATTGAGAAAGTATTCCCAAGCCAAGTCTTCACCTTCTCTAAGGCTGAGACATCATTCCCCATCAATAGTATGTCATCCACATACAATATGAGGAATTTGGTCATGCTCCCACTAACCTTCTTGTACACACAAGGTTCATCTTCATTTTAAATAAAGCCAAACACTTTGACTTTCTCATCAAATCGAAGATTCCAACTCCGAGATGCTTGCTTCAATCCATAAATTGACCTTTGTAGCTTATAGACTTTATTGTCATACGATGGATCTTCAAAACCTTCAGGTTGTGTCATGTACACATCCTCATTTATATTCCCATTAAGGAACATAGTTTTAACATCCATTTGCCAAATCTCATAGTCATAGTAAGACACAATAGCAAGCATGGTCCTAATGGACTTTGTGGCAACACATCCCATTATCACACAGATAACAAGGTGTTACGTGAAAACGTGCATAAATCACCATAACCACAGATTATCGAAAACACGGGTTAATTAAAACCGATTGTGGAAAACTGATAAACTGTGAAACTATTACTTTCCAGTCCTCATTCTGCAAGGAAACATGTCATATCTATATATATATATATATATATATATATATATATATATATATATATATATATATAATATATATATATATATAAATATATATATATATATACGAGATCTGATACATGTCTACAGCTTACAGAAATAGTTGCTCATCCATCACATGAGTTCACCACCTGTTCATATACATAAAGGCCCACATCCGGCCAACTGCAGGATATACAAACGTCATCGATCGTTCATCGTAAAACATCGTCAAAACACTGCCAAGGACCTGAGAGTACAGGGATGACTCTAGACTCTACTACAAAACATCCAAAACAGCATCATATCCATCGCTTGCCTTCTACTGCTCATCAAGCTGCTCGGCTGCATCACCACGACCATGACCACGTCTACCTCGACCACCTAAAAAGGGGTTAAACCAGCGGGGTGAGACAATTGAACAATTGTCCCAGCGGGAAACATAACTCCCCACCGCAACTACAGAACCTCAGCAAGATAGATTATAACAGCAGAGATCTAATCAATAAATGTAACAAGAGCAGTCTATATAAAACAGATTATTCTTACCGACAAGCTTACCAGATGTACAAAAGCATATATCCAGATATATCTCAAGGAATATGATTAGCAAGATAATATGTATCCCTATGTAACATGATTATCAGAACAAGATATAATGTCACATAACCTGCTTATCAAGATAAGACATATTGTCACATAACCTGCAAGATATAACAAAGATATTATACAATCAAGGCCTCAACCAATGTTACGTGTTTATCTTAAGAAGTAAATACTAAACGGTTGTATTACGTTTTATTATGCCCTGAGGATTTGAATCATACCGTTCAAATCCAACCTTCGGTTACGAAACCCAAGCCGGTGCCATACAAGGTCAATGGAAGAGCCGGACTCCACGACCTCCCACCTCGTGGTCAGTACACGAGTACAATACAAGCAGGACCGCAGTCACATGCTGAAGTGGTCTAAGTCACAGGGTCAGCTCCATAGGCTACCGTCACTCTAGCCCACCTTGGTACATGTCTCAGCGCTAGTAAAACTGAGCCACGGGCCTGTTCACCATGCTCTGAGCCATGAACGCATTCATGCTCCACACATCACATATCCTGAGCCATGGGCCTGTTCACCATGCTCTACATACAAATCTGAGTCTGTAACCGAAGTTACACTCTTACCTCCTCATTTTCAGGCTAGGAGCAACCTACACATATTCAACAATATGCGCTTCTAGGTTAACCCGTAGGAGAACCTGTTTCACCATCACCAAATCCTGACGATGATGGATCTATGGCCAGGGCAAACTACATGATATATTTCACTGTGATTAATTAGTATCTTTTAGATGAATTGCAAGATTCAACCAAGTTGTATCACATGCAAGATATAATGGAAAGTAAACAACATTATATCATTATTTAATCACATCAACCTGATCCATCACAAGGATCCAACATCACATGTTACCACTTGGCCTCTTACCAACCATCCAGATCCATCTCGAGGATCATCACATACCATGGGATCTCAATCCCTCATCATGTACTGTCAATGCCTCTCAAGGATCACATCATCATCATGGAACTTAACACATTATACATATCATCTCATTAATTAGAGTAATTACCAAGTGATGTTACTCATCGCATGTGTCTCATAGCCCTTTTCAAGGCTAATCATCACCTGCATGGTTAGAGTACACAATAATCGTAGATTCAATCACAAGGAATATGCTACCATCATGAAATGCTATTCAAGATACTTCTACTTATCATTCTTACACTATTTTCTGATCAAGTGTATAAGGTACATTATCAACAAGCCATATCTGTGCTTACCCTTATCTCAGAATTATATGAATAATCAAGATGTTCAAACATACAGAACAAGTACTATTGTTACAACTACCATTATGTCACCATTCACTATAATCATTATTATCATTATGCAAGCTACTAGTGTAACTATCACCATTCTCATTTAACAATTAAGTACAAGGATTACTTCATGCATATCATTACTACCATTATTGTCATCATTATTATGATCAACATTACTATCATCTTCTTTATTATTAACAAATAAGCATAAGGATCACATCATGCATCTTATTACCATTACCTTTCTCATTATCATCACTACTACCATTATCATCATTAATATTACCAGCATTATCATCCACTATTATCTTTATTGCCATGTCATTAAGCCAACTATTAATGTAACTGTCACTTAGCAACATTATTACCATCATTAATCAACATTATTACTTTCATTACTAGCAAAGCATTACCATCATCACACGACTATTAATATCATTGCTATCAACAACATTATCATTGGCATTATTATTGTTTGCAAGGCATCATATTCATTGTTGTTATCACTAACAAGACACCACCATCATTAAGCATAAACATCCATTTTCATAACATATGGAACCGTTACTCTAGGATCACAAGACTCTCACCATAACTCATCACCACCCTCACTAAACCTATCATGACCTATCACTCAACACACACTCAACCCCTATCGGCCATCACCACCCAAGGTTGTCGCCCAACATGGCTATCGGCCATTAGGGCTATCGTCCAGTATAGATATCGACCACCACACCATGCATGGCTATCGGCCAACAAACCTCCAAGAACTTAGGTCTATCGCCCACCATGAGGGAGAGGATGTCTCTTAACACAAGAAGGACCATCTCGCCCATCATGATCACCATGTCGTCCACTAAGGGCATACATATCATCCATCAAAAGGGGATACCATATCGCCCAACTCAAGGACAAAGGTGCCATGTTGCCCAACATGGTCACCATATTGGCCAACACAAAGAACACCACTATGTCGCCCATCACAAGATCAAGGGTGTCACCCAACTCACCCAAACCAAGGGTGGACATCGCCCATCCTCAAGGCAAGAGAGGATGTCGCCCAACCAAGGGTCATCACCTACCTCCAGTACAAGGAAACCCTAAACCCTAGAAAGCAAGGTGCACAAAGGAACCCTAAAACCTAGAGAGGGATCGGCCACCAAAGGAACTCAAGCAAGGTATAAAAGCAAGGAACTAAGCTAAACTACTAACATGCAACAAGATCATAGCTAGAGGTAAAGGAGTTAGGGTTAGAAGTTATGCAACCCGCCTTAAGCTCCAAGCTCCAAGGAAGAAGATGCACTTCAAGCTCCAAAGGATGCCGTCCACCAAAGCTGATCCAAGAGAGTGTATCGGCCAACACAGCAAGTAAGGAGAGGAGTGTCGTGCACTCAAGGTGGAGGGGAGACCAAAAGAGCAAAGGAAACTAAGGCAAAGGAAAGAGCAACATATATAGGAAGAAGGGGAGGAGAAACCAAGGTAGATCCATGCTAAGTGTCTTCCACCCAAGGGACACTTGTCCTAGGGTTCAAGACAACACACTAGCACACCAAGAGACACTTGTCCAAGCCATGCACCAAGTGTCCACCAAACATGGTCAAGGCTGGACCAAGCAACATAGGCGACACAACTAGCAGCTCTGCTGGGCGACACACCACCTCTAGGTCGACACAAACCAACCTAGGGCGACACACACAACACCTTGGGCGACACAAGCTTCACTTGGCCGACACAAGGCTCAAGCAAGCCCAAACAAAGCACCCCAAGGCCCAAAACAAGCTCAACTCAGGCCCAAAGAACTCAAACAACAAGCCCAAGCCTTCCTCTCAACCCTAGAGGAAGCAAAGAGGGGAAAACATCTCACAAGATGGCAAACTTGCACACAAAACCCTAGACTTGGGTTATTTGCAAGTAGCCCCTTGAACTGTCAACAAAGCACAACAAAAACCCTAATCACCACTCAAAGGCGATTAGCAAGCATCAAACCACCAAGTTTAAGCAAAACAAACAGGGTAAACCCTAAACGCAGGTCAGGGTCCTTACAATCTAACCCCCTTTAAGGGATTTCGTCCCCGAAATCCGAAGAGAAAAGCGAGGGATACTTCCTCCTCATCTCTTCCTCAAGCTCCCACGTGGCTTCCTCAACGCCATGACATTGCCAAAGAACCTTCACAAGAACCAGGTCCTTCCTCTTCAGCTTCTTGATCCTTCTGTCAAGGATCGCCACAGGACCTTCCTTGTAGGTCATATCTGCATCAAGCTAAACCTCAACTGGCTGTATCACTGTACCTGAATCCGGATGACTTTTCTTCAGCATACTAACATGAAACACTGGATGCAACCTGTGCAACTCTGGAGGCAACTCTAACTCGTAAGCTACCTTGCCAACACATGCTATCACTGGATAAGGCCCCATATACCTGGGAGCTAACTTACCCTTCCGTCCAAACCTTAGCACACCTTTCCATGGCGAGACTTTAAGATACACTTTGTCTCCTACCTGGAACTCCAAAGGTCATCGGCGATTGTCAGCATAAGACTTCTGCCTGTCCTGTGCCACTTTCAACTGTTGTTGTATCACTTTGATCTTATCTGTCGTCTGCTGAACTAACTCAGGACCCAAAAGCTGATACTCACCTGATTCATACCAACATAAAGGAGATCTACACTTCCTTCCATAAAAAGCTTCATAAGGAGCCATGTTGATGCTACGCTGATAACTGTTGTTGTAAGCGAACTCTATCAAACTCAGATGTACATCCCAGTTACCTAGAAACTGCATAACACAAGATCAAAGAAGATCTTCCAAAATATGAATAGTCCTCTCAGACTGTCCATCTGTCTGTGGGTGAAAAGTTGTATTGAACCTTAACTGCGTTCCCAATGCCTTGTGCAACTGTTCCCAAAAAAGACTCGTAAACTGAGGACCTCTATCAGAAACTATCGTCGCTGGCACACCATGCAAACGTACTATCTCATCCACATATACTCGAGCTAGTTTCTCAGTTGTATACGTCATCTTCACTGGTAGGAAATGGGCCGACTTCGTCAATTTGTCCACTATCACCCAAATTCAATCATGATTCCTAGTTGCCCGGGGTAGACCAACTACGAAATCCATGGTTATATGATCCCATTTCCACTGCAGTATCAAAAAAGGTTGCAACGTACCTACCGGCTTCTGATGTTCAACCTTCACTTGCTGACATACCGCACATCTTGCTATGAACTCAGCTACATCTCTCCTTAAACCGGGACACCAATGCAAGTCCTTCAGACTATGATACATCTTGGTGACACCTGGATGCATTGCATACATCGACGTATGTGCTTCCTCAAGCACCAACTTCCTCAGATCATCAGTATCTAGAACCACCATCCTATCACGATAGCAAACTAGCCCATCCTAGGACTCATGAAACCCATCATGCTTGTCGCTGCTGAACTCTGATCTGATCAACTGTACCGCATCATCTGTCTGTTGTGCATCCTTGATCTGCTGTCTCATCATAGGTTTAACTTGCATTTGTGTGAAAAGACCAGACAACACAGAAACTTCTATCTGCACATTCATCTGCCGCAAAGAAACGAACATATCTCGCCTATGGCAGACCAGAGAACTCAACTGTGCCTTCTTTGAAGAAAGAGAAGAAGACTTTCTACTAAGCGCATCAGCTACCACATTCACCTTACCAGGATGATACTCGATAGTGCAGTCGTAATCATTGATCAACTCCATCCATCATCGTTGTCGCATGTTCAACTCTTGCTGCGTAAAGATGTACTTCAGATTCTTATGGTCCGTGAAGATATGACACACTTCCCCATACAGATAGTGTCTCCAAATCTTTAACGCATGAACCACAGCCGCTAACTCTAGGTCATGAGTCGGATAGTTCTCCTCATTCTTCTTGAGCAGTCGCGAGGCAAAAGAAACCACATGATCTTCCTACATCAAAACGCAACCTAAACCTTTCTTGGAAGCATCACAGAAAACTACATAGCCTTTCCCAGGCTCTCGCAAGATCAACACTGGAGCACTGGTCAGCTTCTCCTTCAGACTCTAGAAAGCTTGCTGACATCGATCATCCCAAACAAAAGGTACATCCTTCCTGGTTAACTTCGTCATCGGCGAAGCGATCACACTGAAGTCCCTGATAAACCTCCGGTAGTATCCAGCCAAACCAAGGAAACTACGAACTTCAGTCGGCGTCTTCGGCTGTTCCCAATCCGCAACGGATTCCACCTTCTTCGGATCTACTTTGATGCCTTCAGCAGATATCACATGACCCAAGAAGGTCACTTCATCCAACCAGAACTCACACTTACTGAACTTGGCATACAACTGATGTTGACGAAGAAGAGTCAACGCTCGACGAAGATGTTGCTCATGCTCTAGCCTGTCCCGACTATAGATCAAGATGCCATCTATAAAGACTACAACAAACTGATCTAAGAACGGACGGAACACTCTGTTCATCAGATCCATGAAAGCAGCAGGTGCATTGGTTAACCCAAACGGCATAACCACGAACTCGAAATGACCATACCTCATCCTGAAAGCTGACTTTGGTATGTCATCCTCCTTTATCCTCAACTGATGATATCCATACCGTAGATCGATCTTCGAAAACACTGTAGCACCACGCAACTGATCGAACAGATCATCTATCCTAGGCAACAGGTACTTATTCTTGATCGTGACCTTGTTCAACTGTCGGTAATCTATACACAACCGCATCGAACCATCCTTCTTCTTAACGAACAACATGGGAGCACCCCACGGCAACGTACTCGGTCGGACAAAACCTTTCTCCAACAACTCTTGCAACTGCTTCTTCAACTCTGCCATCTCTATTGGAGCCATCCTGTATGGTGATTGTGCAACTGGCTATGTCCCTGGAACAAGATTGATCTCGAAATCAATCTCTTGGGGTGGAGGAACACCAGGAAACTCCTCAGGAAACACGTCTACAAACTCTCGAACAACTGGCACCTCCTCAAGACTAGGACCTTTCGCCTTGGTAACCACAACGGTATCCACCACGTGAGCTAGGAACGCCTCACATCCTTGTTGTAACAACTTATCTGCCACCATAGTTGATACCAAACACGTCGGAAGAATCTTCCTATATCCCTGGAAGATCCACTTCTCTCCAGCAACATCAAACATTGCCTGCTTGGAACCACAGTCCAAGACAACCTTATACTTCTCCAAGGTATCCATCCCAAAGATAACATCGAAACCATGCATATCAAGTGGTATAAGATCCACTTGGATGCGATGTCCCGAGAAAGACAAAACACAAGATGGACACTCTTCTCAAAGCAAAGAGGAACCATCAAGAGGGGTTTCTAACAACAAGCTATCCTTCTTACAGCTAACAGGTAAACGACAGTCCTCGAGCACACTATAGGCGATAAAAGAGTGTGTAGCACCCGGGTCAACCAAAACAAATATAAAGCAAGAAGAAGACATATCAGAATGAAATAACTCCATCTGACCTGTCACCACTCGTGGGTTGACTATCGCCTCCAGCTGACTCATGGCATAGAATTGAGCCGTTGCTTGCTGTCCACGACCTCTGCTTCCTTGAGCAGATGATCCAGCTTGAGACGCTTGATCGCGTCCTCGTCCTCTGCTACCATTGGCCTGCGGTCTCTCAGACTTCTAGAAACTCTGCCTCGGCTGCTGCATCACTTCGACATCTCTATTCGGGCAATTAAACCTGAAATGCCCGACTTGTCCACAAAGATGACATGACTTGTCCTCAAACCGTGGCCTAGCTGGCCCTGTCACTACCACATAAGCTGAACTGTGTGCCTTAGACGGTGAAGAAACATAACCTCTTCACTTACTCGGAGACCACTGAGATGGTACATCAGCGCTTCTCGTTGCTGATGGTGCTTAAAACTTGGGCTTCTTAAAGCGACCAAACCTTCATCCTTGAAACTGAGCAGGTCTTTTAAGAGACATAGACTCTCTTTTCTCCCGTACTGTCCTTTCGATCCATCGAACAGATTCCACGAACGTAGCAAACCGCTCTCGGTTCTCCAACGCAGACACCGGGGTTGTCAACTCGGCACTCAAACCCTTCTCGAAACGTCTGATCTGTTCCTCATCTGTTGCCGCCATGTGAGGACAAAACCTCAACAAATCCATAAACTTGGATTCATACTCGATAATGTTCATCGTTCCTTGCCGCAACTTCTCAAACTGACTGATCTTCTCATCCAGATACGTCTTGGAAAAGTATCTGGTGACGAACTCGCGTCTAAACACTTCCCAACAGATCACCTCACCAGGCCGCTTCTCTTCCTCGATGGTCCACCAGTGACCAGCACTACCTTTCAGAAGGTAGACAACATGCTTTACCTTGTCTTCTTTGGGGATGTCGAGGATCCAGAAATCCTTCTCGAGACTTGTCAGCCACAGATCTGCATCCCCTGGATCAGCCGTTCTAGCATAATCCGAAGCTCCAACTCGGCGAAGCCGCTCGAAGGTCTTCCCAATACCCGATGCTTCTCCATGGGGAACCTGTGCTCGTGGAGGAGGCACTGGTAATCGCTCAACCATGAGATTCATCATAGCCAATAACTACCCCATAAGCTGTTGGTAAGCAGTATGTTCAAATATGGCTGGGTTAGGTTGGGGGACCTCAGGCACCCGATCTTCACGTGCCTGTCCATCTGCTCCATCAACTGATGCAGCATCACTATACTCAGCAGAGTGTTCTTCATGGTTTCCAGACATCTTGGCTTATCTTCCGCTGAGGGCAGAAGATTTTGTAAGAAAACCTAGAAAACCCATAAGAACAACTCAACCTAGTCCTAAATCCCTGTAGACTCAGCGAACCTAAAGCTCTGATACCAAAACTTGTGGCAACACATCCCATTATCACACAGATAACGAGGTGTTACGCGGAAATATGAGAAAATCACCATAACCACAGATTATCGAAAACACAGGTTAATTAAAACCGATTGCGGAAAACTGATAAAATGTGAAACTATTACTTTCCAGTCCTCATTCTGCAAGGAAACATGTCATATATATATATATATATATATATATATATATATATATATATATATATATATATATATATATATATATATATATATATATATATATATATATATATATATATATATATATATATATATATATATATACACGAGATCTAATACGTGTCTACATCTTACAGAAACATCTGCTCATCCATCACATGAGTTCACCACCTGTTCATATACATAAAGGCCCACATCCGGCCAACCGCATGATATACAAACGTCATTGATCGTTCATCGTAAAACATCGTCAAAACATTGCCAAGGACCTGAGAGTACAGGGATTACTCTAGACTCTACTACAAAACATCCAAAACAGCAGCATATCCATCGCTTGCCTTCTACTGCTCGTCAAGCTGCTCAGCTACAACACCACAACCACGACCACGTCTACCTCGACCACCTAAAAAGGGGTTAAACCAATGGGGTGCGACAATTGAACAATTGTCCAAGTAGGAAACATAACTCCCCACCGCAACTACAGAACCTCAGCAAGATAGATTATAACAGCAGAGATCTAATCAATAAATGTAATAAGAGGAGTCTATATAAAACAGATTATTCTTACCGACAAGCTTACCAGCTGTACAAAAGCATATATCCAGATATATCTCAAGGAATATGATTAGCAAGATAATATGTATCCCTATGTAACATGATTATCAGAACAAGATATAATGTCACATAACCTGCTTATCAAGATAAGACATATTGTCACATAACCTGCAAGATATAACAAAGATATTATACAATCAAGGCCTCAACCAATGTTACGTGTTTATCTTAAGCAGTAAATACTAAATGGTTGTATTACGTATTATTATGCCCTGAGGATTTGAATCGTACCGTTCAAATCCAACCTTCGGTTACGAAACCCAAGCCGGTGCCATACAAGGTCAATGGAAGAGTCGGACTCCACGACCTCCCACCTCATGGTCAGTACACGAGTACAACACAAGCAGGACCACAATCACATGCTGAAGTAGTCTAAGCCACAGGGTCATCTCCATAGGCTACCCTCACTCTAGCCCGCCTTGGTACAAGTCTCGGCGCTAGTAAAACTGAGCCACGGGCCGGTTCACCGTGCTCTGAGCCATGAATGCATTCATGCTCCACACATCACATATCCTGAGCCATGGGCCTGTTCACCATGCTCTACATACAAATCTGAGTTTGTAACCGAAGTTACACTGTTACCTCCTCATTTTCAGGCTAGGAGCAACCTACACATATTCAACAATATGCGCTTCCAGGTTAACCCGTAGGAGAACCTGTTTCACCATCACCAAATCCTGACGATGATGGATCTATGGCCAGGGCAAACTACATGATATATTTCACTATGATTAATTAGTATCTTTTAGATGAATTGTAGGATTCAACCAAGTTGTATCACATGCAAGATATAACGGAAAGTAAATAGCATTATTTCATTATTTAATCACATCAACCTGATCCATCACAAGGATCCAACATCACATGTTACCACTTGGCTTCTTGCCAACCATCCAGATCCATCTTGAGGATTATCACATACCATGGGATCTCAATCCCTCATCATGTATTGTCAATGCCTCTCAAGGCTCACATCATCATCATGGAACTTAACACATTATACATATCATCTCATTAATTAGAGTAATTACCAAGTGATGTTACTCATCGCATGTGTCTCATAGCCCTTTTCAAGGCTAATCATCACCTGCATGGTTAGAGTACACAATAATCGTAGATTCAATCATAAGGAATATGCTACCATCATGAAATGCTATTCAAGATACTTCTACTTATCATTCTTACACTATTTGTTGATCAAGTGTATAAGGTACATTATCAACAAGCCATATCTATGCTTACCCTTATCTCAGAACTATATGAATAATCAAGATGTTCAAACATACAGAACAAGTACTATTGTTACCACTACCATTATGTCACCATTCACTATAATCATTATTATCATTATGCAAGCTACTAGTATAACTATCACCATTCTCATTTAACAATTAAGTACAAGGATTACTTCATGCATATCATTACTACCATTATTGTCATCATTATTATGATCAACATTACTATCATCTTCTTTATTATTAACAAATAAGCATAAGGATCATATCATGCATCTTATTATCATTACCTTTCTCATTATCATCACTACTACCATTATCATCATTAATATTACCAGCATTATCATCCACTATTATTTTTATTGCCATGTCATTAAGCCAACTATTAATGTAACTGTCACTTAGCAACATTATTACCATCATTAATCAACATTATTACTTTCATTACTAGCAAAGCATTACCATCATCACACGACTATTAATATCATTCCTCTCAACAACATTATCATTGGCATTATTATTGTTTGCAAGGCATCATATTCATTGTTGTTATCACTAACAAGACACCACCATCATTAAGCATAAACATCCATTTTCATAACATATGGAACTGTTACTCTAGGATCACAAGACTCTCACCATAACTCATCACCACCCTCACTAAACCTATCATGACCTATCGGTCAACACACACTCAACCCTATCGGCCATCACCACCCAAGGTTGTCGCCCAACATGGCTATCGGCCATTAGGGCTATCGGCCAGCATAGATATCGACCAACACACCATGCATGGCTATCGTCCAACAAACCTCCAAGAACTTAGGTCTATCACCCACCATAAGGGAGTGGATGTCCCTTAATACAAGAAGGACCATCTCGCCCATCATGATCACCATGTCATCCACCAAGGGCATACATATCGTCCATCAAAAGGGGATACCATATCGCCCAACTCAAGGACAAAGGTGCCATGTTGCCCAACATGGTCACCATATCGGCCAACACAAAGAACACCACTATGTCGCCCATCACAAGAACAAGGGTGTCGCCCAACTCACCCAAACCAAGGGAGGACATTGCCCATCATCAAGGCAAGAGAGGATGTCGCCCAACCAAGGGTCATCACATACCTCCAGCACAAGGAAACCCTAAACCCTAGAAAGCAAGGTGCAAAAAGGAACCCTAAACCCTAGAGAGGGATCGGCCACCAAAGGAACTCAAGCAAGGTATAAAAGCAAGGAACTAAGCTAAACTACTAACATGCAACAAGATCATAGCTAGAGGTAAAGGAGTTAGGGTTAGAAGTTATGCAACCCGCCTTAAGCTCCAAGCTCCAAGGAAGAAGATGCACTTCAAGCTCCAAAGGATGCCGTCCACCAAAGCTGATCCAAGAGAGTGTATCGGCCAACACAGCAAGGAAGGAGAGGAGTGTCGTGCACTCAAGGTGGAGGGGAGACCAAAGAGTAAAGGAAACTAAGGCAAAGTAAAGAGCCACATATATAGGAAGAAGGGGAGGAGAAACCAAGGTAGATCCATGCTAAGTGTCGTCCACCCAAGGGACACTTGTCCTAGGGTTCAAGACAACACACTAGCACACCAAGAGACACTTGTCCAAGCCATGCACCAAGTGTCCACCAAACATGGTCAAGGATGGACCAAGCAACATGGGAGACACAACTAGCAGCTCTGCTGGGCGACACACCACCTCTAGGTCAACACAAACCAACCTAGGGCGACACACACAACACCTTGGGCGACACAAGCTTCACTTGGCCGACACAAGGCTCAAGCAAGCCCAAACAAAGCACCCCAAGGCCCAAAACAAGCTCAACTCGGGCCCAAAGAACTCAAACAACAAGCCCAAGCCTTCCTCTCAACCCTAGAGGAAGCAAAGAGGGGAATACATCTCACAAGATGGCAAACTTGCACACAAAACCCTAGACTTGGGTTATTTGCAAGTAGCCCCTCGAACTCTCAACAAAGCACAACAAAAACCCTAATCACCACTCAAAGGCGATTAGCAACCATCAAACCACAAAGGTTAAGAAAAACAAATAGGGTAAACCCTAAACACAGGTCAGGGTCCTTACAGACTTAATCATGGCAACTGGAGAAAAAGTTTTGTCATAGTCAACACCTTGAACTTGTCAAAAACACTTTGCAACCAATTTGCCTTTATAAGTTTGCACATTGCCATCCATGTCAGTTTTCTTCTTGAAAACCCACTTTCACCCTATGGGTTTTACCCCTTTGGGTGGTTCCACCAAAGTCCATACTTTGTTGGAATACATGGATTCCATCTCAGATTCCATGGCTTCAAGCCATTTCTCAGATCTGGTCCCTCCATAGCCGCTAGATAGGTAGTTGATCATCATCTATTCACTACCTTCCTGAGTTACAAGTTATCCAAACCTTTTAGGTTCAAGGCATGTTCTACTAGATATATGAGGTCCTTGTGTTACTTGAGGAGATTGAGATTCCACAACACCTTGTGAACCTCTATGTTCCTCTTATACATCTATTGGTTCAAAGTTTTCTTGTTGGGCTTGAACTTCTTCAAGCTCTATTTTCCTCCCACTACTTCCTTTGGAAATAAATTCCTTTGTCAGTTGGGTAGTATAAGTAATATCCCTTGGTCTCCTTAGGATATCCAACAAAATAACATTTATCAGATCTAGGGCCTAGCTTGTCAGGAAACATTTTCTTGACATATGCTTCACACTCCCAAATCCTCATAAAAGACATATTGGGATGCTTCCCAATCCATATCTCATATGGTGTCTTTTGAATCGATTTAGATGGTACACAGTTAAGTGTAAACGTGGTGGTTTCAAGAGCATGACCCCAGAAGGAAATCGAAAGATCAGCAAAACTCATCATTGATCGCACCATATCAAGTAAAGTGTGATTCCTTCTTTTAGACACACCATTATGCTGTGGTGTTCCAGGCAGAGTCCATTGTGATACGATACCATGGGCTCGCAGAAGGTCCTCAAACTCTTGGCTCAAGTATTCTCCCCCTCGATTGGATCAAAGTGCTCTAATACTTTTACCAAGTTGGTTTTGTACTTAATTCATTAAATCCTTGAACCTTTCAAGGGTTTCTGACTTATGTTTCATTAGGTACACATAGCCATACCTACTGAAGTCATTAGTGAAGGTAATGAAGTACTGATACCCACCTCTAGAATTAGTTCTAAAAGGCCTACATACATCAATATGTATGAGTCCTAATAGATCTATAGCTCTCTCACCTTTACTTGAAAAGGGAGTCTTGGTCATCTTACCCAAAAAATAAGATTCACATGTCTCTATTGATTCCTAATCAAAAGAGTCTAGATAACCATCTTAATGGAGTCTAGAAATGCGCTTCTCATTGATATCCCCTAGACGACAATGCCAAAGATATGTTTGATTTGAGTTGTTGAGTTTTTTCCTTCTGGTGTTTACGTTGTATACACTTGTCTATAGATCTATCAAGTATAGACCATACAACATTGGGGCACTGCCATAAAAGATCCCATCTTTTGAAATGGAACACTTTCCATTATTAATAAGAAATTCAAAACCATCCTTGTCCAAATAAGAGATGGAAATGATATTCCTATTTATGGCAGGTACATAATAGCAGTTCTTCAACTCTAATATTATCCCACTAGGTAGAGTTAACTCATAGGTTCCTACGGCACTGGCGGAAACTCTTGCCCCATTGGCAACACGTAGTTCAACCTCACCTTTCCCCAAAGGCTTACTTCTCTTAAGATCCTTCACATTTGAACAAATGTGAGATCCACATCTGGTATCAAGTGCCAATGACAAAGAAGTAGTAAAGTTAATCTCTATTACGTATACGCCAGAAGTAGAGATCTCTATCTCTCGCTTCTTCTTCCATTGTTCCTTCCATCCTGTCCATGTAGAAGACTCTGACATTGGTTTGGTGAGAGAACCCTTCTCTCCCTCATATTTGTCCTTGGACTTTGTTCCATTGATCTTCATTAATGAACTATCCTTCTTCTCAAACAACGCATTAAGTATACATGGAGTAGATTCAAAGGCTATCAGTATATCTAGATTGTACAGAACACTTCTCACAATCCCCAACCAGTTATGGAATTTATTCTCAATTAATTTGCCCATTTTAAAAGATGATTATTTTGCCAATATACAAGAGAAAATTGCATTTGTCAAAACTCCTTTTGATTTGATTTTATTTGAATAAAATTTGACGATAGTTAATTAGTCCTTTAATTAATTACCGCTCCCACTATTTTGATTCAAATTGACAGCCCTTACCATCAATTCGAAAGATTGCAGCGCACAATCTTCTAGTGGGCAAGATATGTATTTCATCAAGTCATGAGTCAGCTTTGGATGATCGCCCACAACTTGACTATTTAGGTAGGCCATCATGCCAATTGCATCATATGCAAGTCTTGATGAATGAACATGCGCAAGACCTTGCCATTACCATTTCGTGCCTATGGGCTTAGATGCTCTAAGAATCACCAGTTATGTCTATCCCAAAAGCCGACACGGTAAACATGCACACTGGCTTTGCAGAACCTACATGTTTACCTTCACACTTCCGCGAGAGCCACGCTTTGGCGTAACCTATGCTTGGTTGATCAGGTTTTTCATGTGTGTCACTAATGGAAGGTGTGAAAGACTTAATATTTAGATGAGGGATTTGGTTTTTATAGGTACATATACATATCCAATCACCACAATATAGTAAGTATCATATACATGCTATATCCCATAGAAAACATGTGAAATGATAAAAACAATGATTATGGCCATCCTAATGTGATTCCTCGAGCCAAGAGGAATCACGATCATGTAGGTCCACATCACATGCAACATGTACAAGATGAACTCTGTTCTTTGCCTTTCTGGGTTTGATCAACTCATCTCCATGATTGATCGGCTCCCCATCAGGCCGGTCAGTTGGGTGCCACCAGCCGATTGACTGGAACCTCCATCCAATCAGTTCACTGGTCATCGTGCATCTCCTCAGGTCGCCACCCACTTGTCTCCCTCCTCGAACCGGTCATCTAGAATGCCAACTGATCGGTTCATGCCTTGAACCGATTGTCTCAGTCGTTGTCAGGTTGTCTGTCGTTCTTTGACATAATCAAGAAATAAAAGATCTATCCTATTTTACATTTGAAAAGGGAAAACCATGTGTTTCATTCGGAGGGAGCAAAGGTAGGAAAGAAATCTTGAGTTATCTCAAGTTACATTAGGAATAGGAGATAGGGAATCAGTGTGCAGACTGAGATGCAAGCAACCGGATTCAACCAAGCATACATAGGGTTTATTGGCCATAATCATGTTGTACATCCACCAAAAAACTCATTTAAGGGTGACGTGTATCGAGTGCATTCATATTACATATCATATATGTATATTAGGATTTGTGGATTTAGGATTGGACATGCATAAAGCCAATTTTATTCGCATCGTATGCAATAAATAAAGGCGACAAACTAAAATCGATCACATCGATAATCCTAAAGTATAGAGCAGTTGATGTGGCTCTGATACCACTGTTGGGAATTCGGGGAGATAGAGAAGGCAGCAGAAATAAAAAAAATTTGAGGTTCATGGGACAGGGTTCTCTACCTCGGGTACTGCGGGATTAAAGCAGGAGTAGAAGGGTTTGAGATTTTGCATAAAACAACCAACTGCGCTAGTTGAACCGATCATTTCAAGCACGAACCGATCGGTTGGGAACCTGATCCGATCGGTTCACACCTAAATTGATTGATTGGGGCTCCTGATCCGATCAATTCACTTATGAAATGATCGGTTCACTGCCCTGGTCAGTTCCCGATTGACTTTTTCTCTTTTGTTTCGAATTGATCCAAATACCAATCCTTGATCCAATCAAATTGGACAAGTGAAATGAAAAGAAATTTCTCACCAACCTGACTTTCCCAACTTGCTCATCTAGACCAGTTGAGCTGATCAGTTCAACCCTTGAACCGGTCGGTTCAGTCTGTCCTGAGTCGATCAGTTCATCACATGAGTTGATCGGTTGGGAGTGTAGACTGTGCAAAATCAGTCAATTGTAGTTTCAATCAATCTGATACTCTAATCAATCGGTCCAACACCTTGAACACTATGATATTGAGCTATCAATTGATTGAGTGTTTAATTGAACTACTAAACTCTTAGTAATCTATCTAAACATTGTTTGTAGACAAACTCCTCTTCCAGGTTAAATCCTTTGTGTGTGACCCTATAGGTCCATTTCATGTTGGCAGTGAAAGTCCAAAACACTTATGACTTCACAAGCAAAGAGCAGTGCCTAGTCGCACATCAGTGCTACTCAAGTGAAATTAAAAGTTGGAGAACAACTTTCAATCCTACAATCTGTGAATGGTGTTACAGTGAATGTATAATTCCTTTGTCACTAATGTCCTGAATTAACTCAAGGCATGGTACAATCATCCTTTCAACGTTCATCCATTTCCTTGATCTCAGAGCAGACTAGGTGAGATGTGTGTGACATCAATATTACATATTGATTCGCACATGCATGTGCAAGCCTTTCTCAATCCTACTCATCAAGTGGCCATGGACATCAAACTCCCTTAGGAGGGACAAATCCCATATTTATCACTCTCCCCTCAAAAGCCCCATGTGTCAAACTCACCCAAATATCACCTTTATAACAACCCATGTTTCAGGACTACGTTTGATGATGTCAAAGTGTACCCAACGACATGTGTTGAGTGTAGTGATTTCAGGTCGAAGAATCAAACTCACCACCATCACTATGAGTGCTGATTGTGACTACCAAATCATGGTTCCATGTGTCACTCTCACGGTGGGTCTATCTGGTACACAAGTTCTCTAACAAGTACCTATGTGCTTGGTTTGATATCACTATATCATGCTAATTAGATTCTATAATCAACCAACACACAATCAAGTCTTTAGTGTTATTGATGTCTATGATTATTTCCAGAATAACAACTGACTAGGGACTAAACAAGAATGTATACTCTTAACATATGTATGATAACATCATTTAGGTCCTCAACTCAAAAGCATATGTCATCGAGTAAGACAATTCTTTAGACATTTATCATGTTACACTATCATCTCTGAAACAGTTAAAACATATAGATCGAAAATTTCCTTTATTATTATTCAAATCATTTACAAAGTATCCCATTACAATCATCACATGACTTGCTCTATGGGCATACATACCAACATACTAAACATTGACACTCATGCTTCTTGTCTTATAACCAAAATAATCAACAGTCTGGTCAAAAATAAGACAAAAAATTGGACTAGTCTCATAAACTGCAAATACTATCAAAATCCCCACCCTGGCACAAAGTGCCAAAAAAATCTACCTCACCCCTTTGGAAATACATAAATAAGAACATCCAAAAATAATGCAACTCATCAACACACCACAACACTCTCATCAAAAAATATCCTTCTGGAATGACCCATGGCACAAAAATAACACTGTTCTAAACTTGCACACAAATTGGTCCATTCCAAACAACCTCATCAAGATTAACATCGTCAAGGCCCTTGGCCTTTTCACCAGCAATAGATCAAACACTCTCAAAATATGCATTCTCATGCATCTCAAACCAGACGACCTCTCTGCTATGAATCAGATACTTGAAAACAATTCCTCAAACAATATCACCTGGCGATGGGGAAACACTTACTTAGTGAAGAAAGCATACACTTACCTATCCTTCAGAGGACTCTCCCCCACCACCACAAAAATATGGAAACAAAAATGGCAACAAAAACATTAATTTTTTCTTTGGCTGCTCCTTCACAACAAGTTGCTTACTGAACAAAACCTCTCCAAGAGAGGCTTCATAGGCCCATCTCGATGCTCTCTCTGCCACAATGACATAGACTTGGTGGACCACATTTTCTTTAAATGTAAATTTTCACTAAGTGTCTTATCACACTTTACACAACATTACCAGCTTGATCTCTCATCGGCAACCTTTCCATTAAAGGTTTCACCAAACAGACGCTACAACTCCTTCACAGGAAACAATATCTTCATCATCATTAGCTGGAATCTCTGGCTTGAGAGAAACAACAGATTCTTCAACCAAACTCCAAAACTGAGGCAAATTATTATCTCACAAATCAGCGCATACCTTCATATGATCACCATGTATAGGTAAATAGGAACATGAAGGGAAGGAGGACTTTGAAGAAGGTGAATCTGAATCTCACTTTCTATGTGACCTCAAGGAAATGGTGGACGATGAAATGGGAGTTAGTTTGCTGCTTCAACACCAGTGATTTTGGTTTACCAACTACTCCTTACAAGCATTTAGATGATCCATCATCTTCCATACTTTTCTGTCTTAGTGTTAAAGAGGCTTGTTAAGGTGTGCCTCCCCCATGAACATTTACATCTCATTTCCTTTCCAACTTAACGTACTTATGTTTTACTCTGTATTACCCGACAAAGAAGGTGTTTTCTTGTTTTGCTTTAATATATGCCATGAACTTTATCAAAAAAATGGATCTATTGCTCAAGCTAAGAAACCTAGATCGCATCAGCGTTCCAAGCATATACAAAGGAAATTCCATCTCATAAGAGAAATCATACATCACAGAGATGTGAAGATTTGCATAGTACCTACTGAGAGAAACATGGATGACCCCTTGACAAAAGAATTTTCACAGTAGAAGCATGAAGGTCATGTTAGATCACTTGGGATTAAGTTCATGGGTGATTGGCTCTAAGTGCAAGTGGGAGTCTATTGGTATGTATGCCCAGAGATCTAATCATATGATGATTGTAATAGCAAATCTAGTAAATAATTTCATTAATAAAGGTAATCTTCTAACTTATTATGTTTTATTCAGTTATGAGATTATGATGAAACATCATAAATGTCTAAAGAATGATATTACTTAATGATGTATGCCTTTGGGTTGAGAACTTGAACGATGAGATCATATGAATATCAAGAGTATATGCGTTCTTGTTATGTCCCTAGTTGGATGTTATTGTGGTAGGCTAATAGACAACAACAACACTAAATACTAGAGTGTGTGTTGGTTGATGATAGAATCTCATTAGTCATGATATGTGCTATCAAACGAAGCACATAGATACTTGTTATGGAACAGTGTATCAGACAGAAGCACCTCAAGAATGACACATGGAAACCATGATTGGTAGTCAGAGTCATCTCTCATAGTGATGGTGGTGATTGTGGTTCTTAGACCTAAAATCACTACACTCATCACATGTCATTCTATGTACTTTGACATCATCCACCATGATATTGAATAAGGGTTTCCATAAAGGTGGTGTTTGGGAGCAGTGTGACACACGGGGATGACTAACTGTGATGTAGATGGGATTTGTCCCTCCTATGGGAGTTTGATATCCTGACCACTTGATAAGTAAGACTGAGAAATTTATGGCCATGTTGGTATGAGTCAATATGTGTTATTGAGCTTACACATATCTCAAACAGTCTTCTCTAGTTCAAGGAACACGGATTGAATGTTGAAGAGGAGGAGAATTCCATGCCTCGAGTTCAATACAAATATCACAAACAAAGGAACTATACAATCATTATAACACCAATCACATGTTATAGGTTGAAGTTGTTCTCCAACTTATCCAATTACTTGTGTAGCAATGAAATCTTTCTTGATACCATTCATTTCTTGTGAAATCATAATATGATTATGAGTATCACTACCAACGTAGTTTGGAGCCTATCGGGTCACACACATGGAATTTATTGGAATTGGAGTATATTTGTGGATGTAATTGGAAATGTACCAAATCAAATTGATTACTAAAACGTTTAGGTAACCTACTATAATAATATTGGAATATAATTTGAGTTAATTGGCTAAAATATCTAAGCCAATTAATTAGATTTAATTGTTAAGTCAGCTGGCTAATCTTGAGCGATTGAGTAGAGTCGGATGATGAGAATTAGTTAACCGATTAGTATGATTAATTGGTTAATTAATTGATTTCAGAATATTCTTTCAATAGTCCATGAGCAGCTCACTTGAAATGTAACCATAACCTTTTATTTTCCTGAGGTTTTGGGAAACCTTGCTTCCTTTTCCCTATTATTTATAGAGGGACAATAGTCGGATTTTCATATACGCTTAGAATACACTCTTGTACGTGAACCCTAGTTTTCATTATCCCCATGTGAGAGAGAAGGAGAGCGACCATGATGCTATAAAGTCATCAAGAAGAACGCTACTCCTTCCTCCTGACTTGAGAAGTGTGACATGGAGTTCTAGTCCATCGGTGGGGACAAAGTAGAGATGCAAACATTATTGTGCCTATGTTTGGAGGACGTCAACAATGATCATCAATGCACATGAGGAGTGACACACATCACTATGGGAAGGGATGTCGTCAGACTTACTCTGGGATGAGGTATATCATGTGCACCCACTTTCTGAATATGTTGTTGTTGACGAGATCTTCTAATAGGATATGTGGATAAAATTTTGTTGTTTCCACTGTGTTTGTCACCTCCAGAAAACCCAACAAGTATGTATGCCCAGAGAGTTGATAATATGATGATTGTAATGTGCCATCATGTACTTGATTTGATTAATAATAAAGGAAATTTTGTCTATTATGTTTCTTCAATTATGAGATGATTATATAACATGATAAATGTCTAAAGAATCATGTTACTTAATGACATATTTTTCAGATTGAGGACTTGAACAATGAGATCATATGTATGATAAGAGTATATACGTTCTTATTATGTCCCTAGTAAGATGTTGTTGTGGAAGCAAAATTGATGATAATAATACATCGACTAGAATGTGTTTTGACTAATGACAGAGTCTCATTAGTCATGATATTGGATTATCAAGTCAAACACAAAGGTACTTGTAAGATAACACATTGTTCCAGACAGACTCACCTTGAGAGTGATACATGGAACCATTGAATGGTAGTCAGAATCAACTCTTAAAGTGATAGTGGTGATTGTGGTTCTTAGACCCGAAGTCGCTACACTCATCACATGTCATTCGAAGAACTTTGACACCATTCACTGTGACCTTGAATAAGGATTTCTATAAATATGCCACTCGAGTACGTTGTAACACATGGGGATTGACTCTGAGTGATGTATATGAGATTTGTCCCTCCTACTAGAGTTGATATACTGGCCACTTGATAAGAGATATCGAGACATGCATGGCCATTCTCATGTGAGTCAATATGTGATATTGAGATCAGGCGCATCTCAAGAGTCAACTCTATTTCAAGAAACATAGATTGAGTATTAATAGGATGACAACTCCATGCCTTGCATTCAATCTGGATATCTAAGACAAAGGAACTATATGATTACGGTAACACTGATCATAGATGTAGATTGAAGTTCATCTCCAACTTTCCAATTACTTGGGTAGTAATGATATGTTTCTAGACATTTCTCTTTGCTTGTGTTGTCATTATCTGGTTATAGGCATTCACTTCCAATGTCATTTAGGACCTTAAGGGTCATGCACATAGGATGAACTTGGAAGAGTATTCTAGTGATGGATAAGATTCAATTTGATTACTAAAGTGTTTATATAATCAAAATGAGTTCCCCTCCTGGTGCTTACTACAAATGCTAGCATCAAATTTAGCACCAACAACGACTAGTCTTCCAAGCATCACCTAATGCCTAGGGACCTTTGGTTGTCACCAATTTTGGCTGGGACTCCCTGAATCAATGTTGAAATCTCCTTATGCATTTCTACTGGCAGTGACTGTGTTTTATAAGGCCTAGCCAAGATTTTGCAATTAACCTCATGATAAGCTTTTATAACCCCAATCCTTCCTTTCCTTGATGTTTATATTGTCCATTTTAGCCTCATGGGATCCCCAATCACATATACCTCCTTGAAGATCACAATGATCAGAAAATCCTCTCAATAATGTTTTGAGTCCCAAAAATATGTCACATACACTCAATGTATTACTTTGAACTCAGTTTTTTGATCAATTTTCTATTCATGCAATTGGGATTCCATCTCCAAGTTTTATACTATTCTCCCCTTCTGCTATTCTTGCCATAGATGCCCATGGCTCCTTCCATCACTAGGCCATGAGAAAGAGCCTTTGAGTTTGCTAGGGGATGCAGCACAACCTTATGCGATCTTAGATTGTGAGACCTTCCCAATCACATTTATTTTGAGAGAACATGATGCTGTTTGGTGAGAGAAGAATCAAAACAACATTTTGAGTATTTCACCCTTGTGGAAGCATATTCTCTTATCATGATGTTATGGGCTATGGCATAATTTCATAGTTTATCTCGATGTTTGTCACAGTTGAATATGAGATTTGTTTGATGGTTTCAATGTCATGATTATGTTGGGAAAATTAAGAGAAGGTATACTTGTCTTTATGCTTTTGTTTGAATCGAGATTCCATGAAAATCATCTTATTGACTTATTTCTCTCTTGATTGATTGATTTGAGTCTGATCTTCAATAAATCATAGAAATTTATTTGTAGTTTAGATAGTATTGAACTTTATATGCATTTTGATCATCCTTTCGAGGTCTACCTAATGGGATATATTAAATGACCTATTTTGGTTCAATTTTCACAAATATTTTAGACTTAGTATGATTATATTTAAGGATCCTAATTTAGAAATCTTGGTTTATTATTACAAGTTTATTGAGTGATAAGATCATGATAACTGTAGTAGCCTTGTTCCTATTAAAAACAAGTGGACCATGCCTTGGGTTTTGATTATATTGCATCATGTATTTTACTCATACATCATATTTTAAGTATATAATGTACTTGCTATCATGTGACATAGAAATTATATAAGATGTAGAGTGATTATGTGTATCTTGTTACAATTTCTATATAAGTGTATTAAATTTGAGATTAGATAAGTTACTTATTACCACGTCCTATTTAAGATAAATTAAGAAACATGGGTGTAAACCTTAGGTTAAGATCCAATAAGAATAACATTAAGTATGTGTGCAAATAAGGCCTTGTCTCATGAACATTCATGGAAGGTTGGTGCTTCATGACCCACCTTTTTTTGAATCATTTTTTTGGGTTGTTTAACCTTACATGCACACCTATCAGTGTGTCATGTCATATAAGATAATTTTGGATTACTTAACCCTATCATGTACACCTCATGTTTGTTTAGTGAGATTAGATTATATCAGGTTCATAGAGAAGGTCCTTATATGTAGTTAACAAAGTTGAGGATGCACTATCACACCATTGATAATGACTATGCATCCATAATATTTCAATTTTTAAGCATAATGTTAAGTTTGATGTTTAACTTATTATAAGATTGAACCACTTACAACAATTTGGCGTATACATGTCTATATGTGGAAGCACATAGGTGGTGGGCAACGCTAGTAACAGCCACAATGAGAGGTACAATTCATGAATCTTTTCGAGTCTTGCACTGGTGGGGTGCCTATCTAGAAAGATCCTCTAGTTTATATCTTAGTTTATTCTTATGTTAGGTTTTTATTTGTATTCAAAATTATGTTGTGACTTTTTAATCGTTTCCTAAAGCATGTAATAGGACTACATGGAAGATTTGTTTACTTCAAAAGATTTTACGTATTAATGGTATTATGCCATGAAATTATTTATATGTTGTGAATGCTTCCACTCTGGTTGTATTGTGTAAATTAAGGAGGTTGTAACATCGGGTATAGGCCACCATTTGGGGAGAGAATCACATTATAATCTTGCTATGGCCCATAAACAAGGATGAACACCGGTCACAATTTATCAAAACTTGATATGTCCCACCAGATGCCCATCTCAATGGTATATCTATCTAAATGAGAATGTTATTAGATATTTTAATGGTCCCTGCTACTTTTGAGATGTTTGCTTTAATTTATTTTTATATTCTACCAATATTATCATCATAATCATCAGTCATAGGGTCCTTGATCCGTCTAAAAATGACAAGTAGTAGAAGTCATGTTTATAAGAACACGCTCCCCTAGGTGAATTTGGATTTTAATGCCTTTTCCATTGATGACACATCTGGGAGTATTTGAACAAAACCTATCCAGTTGTGAACTTCTTCATTCAAGTTTTTAGTGTTATTCCTTCATGCTTAAGAGCATCGATGCCCTCTTTCTTTGTGATGGAGATGGTATCAGAATGATAAATAAGGATAGTTCCCATGGTGAAATGTTTCTTTAGCATCTAATCATAGTTTTGCTCCTCGTAGAGAATGTAAAGCGAGCTTAAGAACCTTTATTTTGTCTAACTCAGTTTTTTGCTACTTTGTTGACAACACTTATGACCCAAACTAAGTGAATTCTTTTTATTTTTGGTTTTGAGTCATGAATGGATGATGTGGACATCTTTTTATGCTAGAACTTGACCATTGATGTGTGAGCATTGTGAAGGGAAATTCTTATTATGAGTATAGAGAGTCATAAATATAGCCTTGTCTCAACATAACATAATCTAAACTGATTCTAATGGGCCTAAGAAGAGTAAACCCAATTAACTAATACAAGGGAAATAAATAACCAAAAATACAACCAACACTCACCCTCAAGTTGGACAGTACACATCGTGTATTCATAGCTTTCCACACATATAGAAAAAGGATGAAGGTGAAAGAGTCTTTATGAATATATCAATAGTTTGTTCTCTAGTCTTTGTATTTGGTGTAATGATCTTCTTGTCACAAATCAGGTCTCACACGAAGTGGAAGTCAACTTTAATGTGCTTGGTACATTCATGAAAAATTAGATTATTAGTTATATGAATAGTTGCTTGATTATCACACTTAAGAGTTCCTATAGAAGATATAGGAAAGCCTAATTATTGAATAATAGATGTCACTCGTTGAATTTCATAGAAGACATGTGTCATGGGATGATATTCTACCTTAGCACTTGAGCGAGCAACAACAAACTAATTCTTTCTCTGCCAACTGACAGGATGACCTCTAAAAATAATGCATAAACAAGAAATAGATCTCCCATTATTCACATCTCCAGCCCAATTAGCATTTACATAGTAATTAAAAGAGATATATGGATTTTTAGTTACTTATAAAGGTGACGACTGCCAGATGCAATTTTTAGACAGCATAGATTGTGTTGTTCCTGACTCTAATTGCACGCAAGAGGTTTATCCATGTGTTGACTAACAACACTGATAGCAAAGGCAATATTTGGTAATTGTAATATAGATGAATTTTCCAACCGTATGTTGATATTTTGTGTGTGAGTGCACGTTTATGCATGTGTCTGTGTGTGCCTGCATGTGCGTATGTGTGTGCATCTGTGTTCATGTGTGTGTGTTGTGTTGTGTTGTGTTGTGTGTGTCTGCATGTGTGTGAGTGTGTGTGTGTGTGTTTCATCAAGGAGACTTCATATCCCTAATCCCTCATAGCGTGTGGAGGCCCAACATACAAGGGTTTTGGTAAATCAAGTGTGCAACCCATTATTTCTAGTGCAAGCCATGTCAGACATAAATCCCAATTTGGATTTGAACCTAGGACCTCTACATGTGACCATGGTCTATCCACCAATGATCTACACTCTTGCAGGCATATATGTATGTATCCAAATTAGGTAGTTATATTCCAACTTCCTCCTATAAAAATAGGAGGTCAAGAGTTACATCCAGTCCTAACGCCATACACCCAGAAAAATAGAGCAATAGCTCACTCATCTGACTAATGCGTAACTTGCATTTAACACATTTAAATTTTTTTACAGCAATACTCCTCTCATTAGTGGTTGCACCTTGGTGTCTTCTTGCATTCTATTCCTCCCAAATATGGTAGAATATAGAAGAAAATAAAATCTTCTTTGTATCCTCATTTCAACTACTTGTCAACATTTTCCTTAGGTCTGCTTCAAGCATAATTTGTAGCTGAAAATCCTCAAATATAAACCTCCAAACCTATTTTGTGAAGTTGCAACCTCCCACCAGATGATCATGGGACTCTTCCTCCTTCTTGCACAGCAAGCACTGCACAGATATGTCATAGTTCCATCCACACATCTTGTCAAGGGTGGCCAATGCATTATGTACAATTTTATAGACACACATACTCCATTTCAGAAAATGAATACTTGTCCAAATCTGTTCTACACATATGTCCTTTGTTTCCCTTGACCATGTTACTTCCCATACATTCAGCTCTATGTCTTTAAGCCTCGACTTCCCTAAAGCATGGGGCTGAAAGAGATGTCTAATCATCTGCCAAACCTTCATCAGGACATTAATGGTATGTGAGTATCCCTCCCTTAATCTTAGCTTAAAATCTAGATCTCTTTGATATATCTCTCTCTCATCCATCTCCCACATGTTGAGGAACCTTCTTGGTAGATAATAATTCTCTACATTGCCCCCCACTTTGATATATCTCTGGGTTTTTTCAAATTCAGACCTCCTTCTTCTTTTAGAAGAGCCAATCTTGCATATCTCATTGGGTGATGTTCACTTGCCCATAGGAAATTTTCCATCTTCATCTCCATTCTATCCAGGAATGAACCAGGAATCTCTCCTTGTTGAACCCAAAAAATAAGAAGCCCCTCTATAGATGTTGCTTCTCGTATTAGAGTTGTTCTTCCCACCATGGTTGTCTTTTATGTCGGCCATCTTTTAATCATTTCCTCTAATCTATCCATACAAACAACAAAGTCCTTTACCTAAAGGTTATCGCCAGCTAAAGGGAAACCAAGGTATTTTTTTTTTAACATCCCTTTCTCTACTCCCATAGCCTCCAATAATCTATCTTCCACCTGGTAGCAATTTTTGGATAAAAAGAGGTGTGTTTGTTTGCATTCACACACAACCCTGTCTGCTCCCAGAACACTTTGAATAGATTTTGCAAACTCCCTAGTGTGTTGTGTTTTGCTTCCACAAAGACCAACACATCATCTACAAAAATTAGGTGGGTCATCACCTTTATGGCGTGTACTATATAGGGTTTTATCTCCTTCCTTCTTTCTACCATCAACATCTTCTATGTGAAGTACTCAATAACAATCACAAAATGGAGAGGAGACAAGGGGTCCCCTTGACGCAGCCCATTGCCTCCCCTAAACATTCTTGTGATGTTCCATTGACCAAAATAGAAAAGCTTGTAGTTTCAACATATTGTTCCATCCAGCCAATCCATTGCTCAGTGAACCCCATTTTCCACATGATCCACTATAGTTTTCTCACCTGACACTATCATATGATTTGGAAACATCCAGCTTTAGGCAAGCCTTCCTACTTCCTCTCATGACATTTTAGTGCAATAAGAATTCTCCAGCCAAAAGAGCACAATCACTAATGCTCCTTCCTGTCACAAAGGCTCCTTGATTTGCAGATATGAGATAAGGAAGAACCAACTTTAGTCTAGCAGCCGGAATATTTTCAATGATTTAATATTGTATTGAGCAACATGCAATGGGTCTAAAATCAACAAGGAAATATGTCACCTTTTCTTGATAATGAGTATCAGAAAAGAATGATTAACCTATCTCTCTATGTTTCCGCCTTCCATGAACCAACTGACATATGCAACCAGATCCTCCTTGATGATGTCCCACACCTTTTTGTAGAAATAGCAATGAAACCATCTGAACTGGGAGACTTATTTCTTCAAATACTCCATACTACTTCTTTGACTTTCTACTCATTGGTCTTTCTTGTAAGGATTTTGTTGTGCATGCCAGTGAGTTTGAACTTCCACTCCATCTCCTCCTCTTTTATTTCTTTCTCAAAGCTTTTATAGTAAAGAGAAGAATAGAAATTTAAAGCTTGTTCTTCTAAATCCTCATGCTTATTGACCAATCTCCCTTCCCCATCAATCAACTCAAAAATGATATTATCTAGATCCCTTCTACTCATAGCAGTATGATAGAGTTTGATGCTTCTATCCCCATCTACCATCCACTTCACTCTACTCCTCTACTCCTCTACTAGTAGATTTTTTCCTCTACTTTCTTCAGGTCCTCTAGAATCATATTTAGCTCTTCATTCTTCATTATCAGTTTTGTATTGAGTGGGTCACACAAGAATTTTCCTCTGACATCTTTACATTCTCTCTTTGTTTCGGCAAGCAAGTTTGGGATATTCACTTCATTCTTGGCCCATCTTTTGAGTGCAACTTTAGTATTCACCAGCTTTTTTGCAAAAACAAACGTTGGGTTTCCTATCACTTGTATGCCCCATGCCTCCTTTATGATATCATTGAAGCCCTTCCAATCATCCTAGTAGTTTAGGAAATGAAATGGTCTCCTCTTCAGCTTCTTTTCTATAATATGGATTGAAATAGGAGCATGGTCACTCAGTTCAGACCCACATACTTTCACATGTACCTTAGGAAATATATGTAGCCATTCATCATTCACCAATTCTTTGTCTAGATTTCTTACAATAATGTATTTTGGGATCCTCTCATTGTTCCATGTGAAGATATCACCCCTAATCATTGGTAGTTTAAACAAACAAGCTTTATCTATAGTATGGTTGAAAGCATCAATCTCTGCATTCAATGCTGGTCTCCCACCTCTTTTCTTTGCCTGCATCCAGACACTTTTGAAATCCTCGATCACCAACCATGGTAGAGTTACCTGTCCAAAAATAGAAATCAATTTCTTCCATAGGTCCAGTCTAGCTTTTGCATCATTATGAGCATACACAGATGTCACCCACATCTGTAAACCCTCATTATTCATGCAGTCAACTGTAACATGTTGATCTGACATCTGTATCACTGACACCTACCAAGAATTCAATTTCCATGCCACACAGACTTTGTCCACCTCACCACACGATACATTAGATACATTCTCCCATCCCTGTGGAAACAAATATCTAATACTATTTTGTTATTTTCATTTATTTTTATTTCCATCAATGCATCCAAAGAGTGACTACTAGTAGCAATACATTCATGAATCTCCTTCTTCTTGCTCCTATCACACCCCACTTTAATATTCCATAAAAGAATGGACATATTAATGGGGTTTTTTGGGATCTGGTATGCCTATTCAGTTCCTTCTTGTTATCCTTCCTCCTATCACCTTTTCTTCTTGTCTCAATGCTACAACCTCTTCAATGTCCAAATTTGTTAATGCCTCAAAGCTATTTCCTATGTCCAATATGCTTCCCACCCCTTGGTTCTCAGGAATGTCATTTTTCTCAAAGGTTTTCCTCATTTCATGGGTCCAAGAAGTTGCCCACCCCTTGGTTCTTGGGAATGTCATTTTTCTTAAGGATTTTCCTCTTTATAGATGAAATAAACTCACCCTCCTCTTTCTTAGTGCCTAGGTTACTGATTTCACCTTTCTCCTGAACTTTGTATGACTCCTTGTAAGGCGTTGTTGGCCCATCCTCATTTTTCTACGTGTTCTTGGTATTATCTTCTCCATTGCTTGCACTCTTTGCTATTTCTTTTGTAGATCGGTCATCCTTGGGCCCTTGATGCACCCCTTCATAGACTTGCTTGTTTTTCTTTTTTACTCTCCATATCTTCTCCGATTCAGGATCTTGCATCTTCTCCTCCTCCTTGCAATCAGTGTTCCTGAATGCCTTACAACTATTGCATCTTGTTAGTACATAGTCGTAGTTGATTTTAACTGGGATCACCTCATGGCCCTTGACGTTAAGCCACACCATCATCGGGGTCAGACTCTCATCTTTTAGTTTGACCAAGACTCTTGATGTCTCTCCTTCCAAGGATCTTTCTTCTATATGCAGGACTCTGCTGACTCCCACCATAATCGTCCTCACTACCAACTTCGTCCATGATCATCCAAAGGAGTTTACGGATATCTAGGCTGGGATAGTGGCTAGAAGTTCATTTCACAATTCATCTCCATGCTCATAATCCTTCACCACGATGAGTTGGTAGTTGAACCACTGAGGTCCTAGGTTGAGCATTGTCGCCTTGTACGCTATTTTAGAAAAATGATCCAAAAACATACCATTCTCCCTCATCAAAAACTCTATGGAACCCTTAGATTTCCAAGTCCTCTGTATCCAGGCTAGCAAGTGTGGGTAAAGTGGTTGTTTTTCCTCAACATACACTAGAATTGTAAATTCCCAAATATTTCTCATCTGGTTGAATTCTTCCATGTAGAGCATGACATGGATCTTGACCTCCTTCATGGTTGTCTTAGGGAACTTCATCTCGTCCTCCTTTTGTACCAGTGGCTACTTTACCACCTGGTTCCATCCTTTTGTGATCTTCATTGTGCCTCCATCTACCTCTACCGTGGATAAGTCGGGGCTAGGGTTGTGGTCTCTTGAGTTCCTTCCTCTCTCTCTTCTCTCTCTTTCGACATCTGATGGCTCGGAAGTGGTGTGTGGATGGTTGTGGGTGGTGTGGAGGTGGACATCACCGGCTGGGGTGGCCGGAGGCATAGGCTCCATGACTCGGGTCACGATCGCCTGGGCATTGCCAAGCAAAGCCCTAGAGGATCAGTGGCCATTTTTCTTTTGTATTTACAGTATATATATATGTATGTATGTATGTATGTATGTATGAATGTATGTATGTATTGAAATTAGGTAAATATATTCTGACTCCCTCATAAAAATATAGGAGGTCAAAAGTCACATGTAGGCCCAATGCCATACATCCACAGACACAAGTTACAACTCACTCATCTAAATACTATGCATCTTACATCTAACACATTTACAAATTTTTACAACAATAGACATGCAATTTGCAACTACACCTCAATGTTTTCTGGCATTTCTTTCCTCCCAAATATGGTAGCATAGAGCAGAAAATAAGAGCATTTTCTATCATCATTTCCACACTTTATCAACATTCTTTTTGGGTCTCCCACAAGATAAAATTGTAACTTGAATTCCTTGCACAGCGCATCCCATATATCTCTTGTGAACTTACATTCACCCTCCAAATGATTGTGAGATTCTTCAGTGGCTTTGCACAACAAGCACAACATGGAGACATCATAATTCCATCCTTTTATCTTATCAAGAGTGGCTAGAGCATTATGTAAAATTTTGTAAATGCACATACTCCATTTCAACACATACATGCCTGTCTAGAGCTGCTCTCCATATTTATCCTTCACATTTATTGAGTGCATCACCTCCCATAGGAAAGTCTTTGGATTTTTGAGTCTTCATATTCCCATGCCCTGCATCTCAAACAAATGTCTAACATGTTGCCAAGTTTCTATCATGACGTTGACACTGTGTGAGTACCCCTCCCTTGTCTTCGGTTTGTAGTCAAAACCTTTTGGATATCTCTCTCTCATCCATTTCCCCCATGTAGAGGTACCTTCCTGATAGATGATTATCCTCTACATTCTTCCCAATTTTGCTATGTCTCTTGTTGCTTTTAAATTCAGCCCACCTTCATCTCAGGGAAGCACCACTCTTGCGTATTTTATAGGATGATGCTCACTAGCCCACAAGAAATTAGTCATCTTCATCTCCATTCTATCTAGGATAGGACTAGGGACCTCCCCTTATTGTACCCATAAAATAAGAAGTCCTTCAATGGAGGCCTTAATTAGTGTAGACCGTCCCACCATAGATGTTTTCTATGTTGGCCATTTATTGATCATTTCCTCAATCCTGCCTATGTAGTTAGAAAAGTCCCTAACCCTCATATTACCCCCGTCTAGGGGAAAACCAAGGTCTTTAGTAGGGAAGCTTCCTCTTTCCACCCCCATTGCATTAACCAGTTTTTCTTCCATCTGAGCACAATTTTCGGAAAGGAATATATGTGTTTTGCTAGCATTCATGCACATCCCAGTTTGCTCTCTAAAATTGTCAAGCAGAATTTTGTGATTCTCTAAAGAGTACCGATTAGCTTCAATAAAAACTAACACATCATCCGCAAAAATCAGATGGGTCATTACCTACACGCCATGAATTGTGTAAGGCTTGATCTCCTTCTTCATTTCAACCTGTTGCATTTTTTGTGTGAAGTACTCCATGACGATCATAAAGAGGAGAGGTGATAGGGGGTCCCCTTGGCATAGCCCATTTCCTCCCCTAAACATACATATAGATTTTCCATTAACCAGAATAGAGAAGCTAGTAGTTTCCACACACTACTTCATCCAACAGATCCATTGTTCATTGAAACCCATATGTTTCATAATCCACCATAATTTATCCCACCTCACACTGTCATAGGCTTTAGAAACATCCCATTTTAAGCAGACTTTCCTACTCCCGCTCGTGACGTTGTAGTCATGCAAAAACTCTACAGCCAATAAAGCACAGTTACTAATGCTTCTTCCCTTCACAAAGGCTCCCTGGTTTGAAGATATAAGATACAGAAGGGCCAACTTCAATCTGGCTGCCAGGATTTTAGCTATTATTTTATACTATACCAAGCAACATGCAATAGGTATGCAATCAATGAGAGAGGAGGTAACCTTCTTCTTTGGGACGAGAACCAAGAAAGAGTGATTCACCTATCTCACCATATTCCCTCCTTCCCGAAACTAGCTAACATATGCAATCAAATCATCCTTGATGATATCCCATGTCTTCTTAGAAAAGAAAGCATTAAATCCATCTAACTCGAGGGACTTATTGCTGCCAATGCACAATACTACATCTTTGACCTCCTGTTCATTAGTACTTCTTGTGAGAATATTATTTTGTGTACTAGTAAGCTTGAACCTACACACCAATTCCTCCTCTTCAATGTCATTCTCAAACCTTTTGTTGTATAGAGACGTGTAGAAGTTTATGGCTTGTTCCTCTAAATCCTCCTATTTGTTGATCACTCTCCCTTCAGCATCAATCAATTTAGAAATAATATTGACTGCCTCTCTTCTCTTAACAGCAGTGTGATAGAGTTTTGTATTCCTATCCCCATCTTCCATCCACCTCTCTCTACTCCATTTCTAGTAAACAAAATTCCTCTACTTTTTTCAAGTCTTCAAGCATCTTCTTTAGATCTTTATCCTTCTCTATCAAAGCAAGATTAAGGGGGTCAGCCGCCAGATTTTCCCAGACCTCTTTGCATTCCTATTTTGTTTCTTTTATCAAGCTAGGGATGTTGACTTCTGCCTTGGCCCACTTCTTCAAAGCAATCTTGGTATTTTCTAGGTTTTTTACAAAGACATACGTCAGATCCTGTCACATGTGTGTTCCAGCCTTCCTTAATGACATCATCAAACCCTTTCCATTCAGCCCAGTAGTTTAAGAATGGTTTCCTTTTTTGCTTATTTAATGTAATCTGAATCGAAATAGGCACATGATCACTTAACTCAGAGCCACCAACTTTCACCTACACATTAGGAAGAATTCGTAGCCATTCCTCATTCACTAAATCTTTATCCATCTTGCTCACTATTCTATCATCTAGACTCCTTTTCATTATTCCATGTGAAAATATCACCGCCCACCATTGGAAGTTCATAAAGATCATCCTTATAAATAGCCTGGTTGAAAGCATCTATCTCCACATTTAATGTCAGTCTTTTCCCTCCTTTTTTAGCCTCCATACAAATAGTATTAAAGTCCCCAATCACTAACCATAGTAAAGTTACGTGTTTGGACAGAGAGACCACATCCTTCCATAAATCCAGTCTAGCTTTAGCATCATTATGACCATACACAGTTGTCATCCACATGCACAACCCTCCACTATTTCTACAATCAATTGTGATATGTTGATCTGACATCTATATCCTTAACACCTACCATGCACTTGGCTTCCAAGACACACAAACCCTTGCAACCTCATTGCACTCTACATTAGAAATATGTTCCCATCCCTGTGCAAAGAGGTACCTAATGCTATTTTTATTCTGTACCTTTATTTTGGTTTCAACCAACACAATTAATGACTACCCACTAGCAGCAATATGCTCCCAAATCTCCTTCTTCTTAAGTCATAGACTCATTTTATATTCCATAATAACATAGACATATTGATTCTTCTTTTGGCTCTAGTGTGCCTCGAAGGCTCCTTGGTTGTCTTCTTTCTCTCTCCTTTGTTTCTATGGTTAAGCTTTGTCTCTTCTTTATTAAAATCACTCAAGACCTCAAACACATTGGATGTATCCAGAATGGATCCCACTCATGCATCTTAGGTATACCAGGCTTCCTTACTCCTTTTATTTTGGATGGAGGAGAGAATTCTCCTTCTTCTTTCTTCTCAATAGATCCTTCTGCATCAGTATTGCTTGTATCAATAGGAGGTGCTTCCTCAGCCCCAGCAACTAAAATGCCCATGCTTTGCCCACCTGACTACTTGGACTTGGATGTTTCCCCTACAGTACCGATTTTTGCTTGATCTGCCCCATCTTTAGGAATCTTCACCTATTTTGACCCATCTACAGTAGTTGGTTTCTCTTTCCAGACCATAGTCTTTTGTGCCATCTTCTCTATTCTTTTCATCTTCTCATCATAGACTCTATCAGGGTGGCCAAAGGCTTGACATATGTTGCATTTGGGTAGCTTGTAATCGAACAAAACCTTCACCAATATGGGTTGCTATCCACAAACATTCAGCCACATCGTGTCTGGAAGGTCATCTTCTGCCTTCACCTCTACCAAGACTCTATCTTCGTCTCCTTCAGTGAACACTCATTGATGAAGAGGACTCTACCAACTCCAGCAGCGATGGTGCCAGCCACCCGTCGGGTCCAAGATCTCCCAAAGGGCTACAAGGTAACCCAAGTCAGTAGCATAGTAAATGTGTCATGTTGTAGCTCGTCTCCATGCTTGTAGTATTTGGTAATCACCAATTGACCATCAAACCACCTAGCACCAAGGTCCAACACTGCCTTCTTGTTCATAGCATTGGAAAACCAAACCAAGAAGACTCCATTATCCCTTGAGAGAAGCTCAAAGGTGCCCTTGGGTCCCCACATCCATCGCATCCATGCCTGGAGATGTGGGTGGAAGGGCCTCATGCCCAAGACATAGGTCATAATGTTGAACTCCCGGACGTTCTTTATTCTCTCGAATTCATCTTCCACTAGCTCAACGTGTACTAGTTTGTCCTCTTTCCTTCGTGATGGGAACACCTCCACCTCATCCTGTGATGGTGGATGCTTCAACACCTAGGTGCACTAGCGTCGACCCGGGGCTCCTCCTTTGTTGCTCCCTTGATCGACCTTGGTGATGTCTGATTCCTCCTCCTCTTCCATTTCCCACCCAACGCTAGCACTAGGGTTAGGGTTCAGGTCCTTAGGAATCTTGTCGTTGTGTGAGTGAGATCACAGGTGGGGGTGGCTGGTAGGCATGGTGGTGGCGGTTGGGGTGCGGGGTGTTGGCTGGGAGTGGAAGCCCCCATGCATGTATGTATGGGATTAAGAGAGAAAGATTTCACCCCCTCTCCAATGCCCGTAGTGGAGGCCAAACGCCCAAGAGGGTGGTATATCAAGGCGGCAGTTGGGATTCAAACTCGGGCCCCTTCATGAGGAGACATCGTGCTTGACCACTTGAGTATGTATGTATGTATGTATGTATGTATCAGAATCAGGTAAGTATATTCTGACATTCCCCCTAAAAATATTAGGGGGTCAAGATTACATGTAGGCCCAACGTCATACACCCAGATTCATAGTACAACTCACGTGACTAGGCATTACGTAGTCTACGTCTAATGCATTTACAAATTTTTGTAGCTATGCTATTGGCATTTGTGGACTTTCCTTGGTGTCTTCTCGCATTCCTTTCCTCCCAAATATGATAGCAAAGACCAGCTAACATCATGTTCTTTTCACATCTTTCCTGCATCTAATCAGCATCCTTCTTGTGTCCGCAGTGAGTTGTATCTGAATCCTAAAATATTTGCATAAGTGCTCCCATAATTCCTTTGTGAACTTTCACTCCCCGGAAAGATGGTTGTGGCTTTCATACCCCTCCCCACAAAGCAAGCAAGTGGTAGATATATTGTACTTCCAGCCCTTAATTCTATCAAAAGTAGTAAGGATATGGTGCAGAAATTTATATACACACATGCTCCACTTTGGCACATGCCTATCCATCCATATTTGTTCTGCCAGAAGATCTTTCTCACCTTTGGTCTGAGATATCTCCCACACATTTATCCTCTGGTCTATGAGCTGCCACCCTCCATAATTGTTTGCAGTAAATAGATGTTTTATTTGTGGCCACATCTCTCTCATCATGTTGATAACTCTTGAGTATCCTTCTCTTATTTTGGGAATGAAGTCCATCCCTCTAGGATATCTATCTCTCATCCACTTTCCCCATGTGGATGTGTCTTCTTGCAAAGCAATAATCCTTCTCATAGATCCCCATTTGGAAATGTCTCTAGGGGTCTTCAAGTCCAACCCTCCTTCATCTATGGGAAAAGTCAATCTAGAGTACTTCATGGGGTGATACTCGCTCCCCCATAGAAAGTTAGCAATCTTCATTTCAATTCTATCTAGAACAAATAAGGGGATTTCACCTTGTTGTACCCAAAAAGTGAGAAGTCCTTCAATAGAAGCTTTGATCAAGGTCCTGCGCCCGGCCATGGAAGTCTTTTGAGTAGGCCATCTATTAATCATATCCTCCACTTTATCAATGCAGTCTGTGATGTCTTTGACATGAAGGTTGCCGCCAGCAAGGGGGAAAACCCAGGTATTTGGTTGGGAAGTCACCCTTTTCCACACCCATAGCCTGTATGAGTCTATCCTCCATCTGATGGCAGTTCTTGAACAGAAAGATATGTGTCTTTTTGCATTAATACACAGCCCCGTTTGCTTTCCGAACACCTCCAGTAAATTTTTGAGATTTTCCAAATAATGTTGTTTGGCTTCAATGAACACCAAGATGTCATCTGTAAAGATCAAGTGTGTCATTACCTTTGTGCCATGGATAATGTAGGGCCTGATATCTTTGTTGTCTTCAGCTTGTTGCATCCTCCTTGTGAAATATTCCATGACAATCACAAAAAGAAGAGGGGAGAGAGGGTCCCCCTGACACAGCCCATTGCCCATGTATGTATGTATGTATGTATGTATGTATGTATGTATCAGAATCAGGTAAATATATTCTGACATCCCCCCTAAAAAATATTAGAGGGGTCAAGATTACATGTAGGCCCAACGCCATACACCCAAAACAGCATTACAACTCACACATTTAATCGATACGTAGTCTACGTCTAATGCATTTACATATTTTTACAGTAATATTAGAGGCATTCATAGACTTCCCTTGATGTCTTCTAGCATTTCTCTCCTCCCATATGTGGTAGCATAGGGCAGCAAATAAAAGATTTTTCTTCACATCTCTTCTGCACCTAGCAAGCATTCTTCTCGGATCAGCAATGAGTTGAAGATGAAGTCCAAACTCCTTGCACAAATGGTACCAAACATCCCTTGTGAAATTACATTCTACAACAAGGTGATTATGGCTTTCTTCCTTATCCTCACATAGTAGGCATACAATAGATATATCATAATTCCAGCTCTTAATTCTATCAAGAGTAGAGAGAATATGGTGGAGAAATTTATATACACACATGCTCCATTTAGGTACATACCTATCCATCCATATTTGTTCTCCCACGAAATCCTTCGCTCTCTTGCTACAGGACATTTCCCATAAGCTTATCTTCTTATCTATGAGTTGCCATCCACCAGAATTATTAACAATAAACATGTGCTTCATTTGCGGCCATATTTCCCTCATGACATTGATGGATCTTGAATACCCTTCTCTTGTGTTCGGAATAAAGTCCAAACCTCTAGGATATCTATCTCTCATCCATTTGCCCCATGTAGATGTGCCTTCTTGATATGAAATCAGCCTTCTCATGGAACCCCATCTAGCTATATCTCTAGGAGTCTTCAAATTCAATCCTCCTTCATCCTTAGGAAAAGCTAGCTTGGAATATTTCATAGGGTGGTGCTTGCTTCCCCACAAAAAATTAGCAATCTTCATTTCAATTCTATCCAGAACAGAGACAGGAATTTCCCCTCATTGTGTCTAAAAAATTAGGAGACCTTCAATATAAGCTTTGATCAAGGTACTATGCCCAGCCATACAAGTCCTTTGTGTAGGCCATCTATTTATCATCTCCTCCACTTTATCAATACAGTCTGTAAAATCCTTGACTTGAAGGTTGCCACCTGCAAGCGGAAAACCCAAGTATCTGGTAGGAAATATTCCTTTTTCAACCCCCATTGCATGCATAAGTCTGGCTTCCACCTGATGGCAATTCTTTGACAAGAAGATGTGTGTTTTATTTGCATTTATGCACAACCCTATTTCCTTCCCAAAGTCTCTCAGTAAGCCTTTTAGATTTTCCAAGTAATGTTGCTTAGCTTCAATGAACACCAGGACATCATCAACAAAAATTAAATGTGTCATTACCTTTGTGCCATGTATAGTGTAAGGCTTTATTTCCTTCACTTCTTCGGCTCGCTGCATCCTCCTTATAAAGTATTCCATGACAATCATGAAAAGAAGGGGGGATAGGGGGTCACCCTGGCGCAGCCCATTGCTGCCCCTAAATAGGCCAGCCGACGTGCCATTCACCAGAACTGAGTAGCTGGTAGTTCCGACACATTGTTTCATCCATCCAATCCATTGCTCGTTGAAACCCATCTGTTGTAGAATCCACCAAAGTTTATCCCAATGTACACTGTCATAAGCTTTGGAGACGTCAAGCTTTAATCAAGCCTTCCTACTACCTCTCATAACATTATAGTCTAGGAGAAATTCACCAGCAAGAAGGGCACAGTCACTAATATTTCTACCTGTAATAAAAGCTCCTTGATTTGCAGAAATCAGAAACGAGAGAACCATTTTCAGCCGGGCAGCAAGGATTTTTGAAATTATTTTATATTGTACCGAGCAACAGGCAATGGGCCGGAAATCAGCAAGTGAATACGTAACTTTCTTCTTCGGAATAAGAACAAGAAAAGAATGATTAACCTGTCTCACCATATTCCCTCCTTGGAGAAACCAATCCACATAAGCAAGCAAGTCACCTTTAATAACATCCCAATTTTTCTTGTAAAAGAAAGCATTAAAGCCATCAGACCCCGATGACTTATTGCTTCCAATGCTCCAAACAGCATCCTTGACCTCCTGTTCATTAGTTTTTCTGGTAAGAATATTATTGTGAGTGCTAGTGAGTTTGAATTTCCAATCAATTTCCTCCTGTTCATCAATATTGTCAGAAAATGTCTTGTTGTACAGAGAATTGTAGAACCCAATCGCATGTTCTTCAAGATCTTCTTGTTTGTTGACAACCATCCCATCAGCATTAATAAGTTCAGAAATAATATTACCTGCCTCTCTCCTTCTAACCGTAGATTGATATATCTTTGTGTTTCTATCTCCATCTTCCATCCACTTCTCCTTGCTTCTCTTCCAGAAAATTTTTTCCTTTGCCTTCTTTAGATCTTCAAGCATCATTTTTAATTCCCTTTCTTTCTCTATCAAAATAGTGTTTAGTGGATCAATTAACAGTCTTTTGCGAATGACTTTGCACTCCTGTTTGGTCTCCTTCAACATCTTTGGAATGTTCACCTTTTCTTCCGCCCACTTTTTGATAGCCACCTTGGTATTTGACAGCTTCTTTGCGAAAACATACATGGGGTTGCCTGTCACCTGGATACTCCAACTTTGCTTTATGACCTCATTGAAACCTTTCCAGTCCACCCAATAGTTTAGAAATCTGAAAGGTCTTCTTTTATGTTTTTTTCTCGGTAATATGGACAGCAATAGGAGCATGATCACTAATATACCAACCTTCGGCCTTCACCTGCACATTAGGAAAAAATTTCAGCCATTCATCATTCACGAGAGCTCTATCCAGCTTGCTTGCTATTCTGTCACCCGGGCCCCTCTCATTATTCCTGGTAAAAATATCTCCACCAACCATTGGTAACTCAAAAAGACATGATTTATCAATGGCTCGGTTAAAAGCGTCCACTTCAGCACCAATAGCAAGTCTTTTCCCTCTTTTCTCAGCCTACAACCACACTGTGTTAAAATCACCAATGACCATCCAGGGAAGCGCAGCTTGTTTAGAAATAGAAATCATAGTGTCCCATAGATCCAATCTCGCTTTTCCATCATTGTGCCCATAAACGGCTGTCAACCACATATGCAATCCTCCATTAATGACACAGTCCACAGTAATTTGCTGATCTGACATTTGTACAACTGAAAGTTGCCAAGCGTTAGGTTTCCATGCCACACAAACTCTTGCAACCCCGCCACAGTCAATATTGGATATTTGCTCCCATCCATGCAGAAATAGATATTTGATACTATTTTTATTTTGTACCTTTATTTTTGTCTCCACCAATGCAACCAAAGAGTGACCACTAACAGCAATCCACTCTCTAATTTCCTTCTTCTTGATCCTATCACACCCACCTTTAATATTCCATAAAAGAATGGAGATATCAAAGATTTTTGTTAGACCTGGTGCGCCTAGGAGGCTCCTTTCCAGCATTCTTGCCCTTCCTTTTCTTTTCATGTTGCTTTGTTACATTTTCCTCCTTAGCATCTGATTCGGAAAGTGCCCCAAAGCTATTCGTTGTATCCAGAATAGCACTAACACCTTGATTATTGGGAATGCCTGGAATACCTGCTTTGACCCCTTTCCTACGTGAGCTTAACACAAACTCACCCTCCTCCTTATTATTTGTCTTCTCGACTCCTTTGCTGCTGCTCGTCCCTTTATCTTTGGGTGTACGCAGCACCTCTTCTTCGACTGCACCGCTGCTGCTAGTTTCTTTCCCCTTGTGTTGTTCTGCCTTGTCCTCAACTACCTTGTTCTTCTCGATCTCAGCATCCTGGGTAGTTGCAGTCGGCTTGGCTGCGGTTGGCTTTTCCTTCAAGACTTACCGGCCCTCCTTGTTGTTGTCCGCTGGTTTCCTATCACAGTAGTCATCAGCATGCCCGAACGCCTTGCAGATTGAGCATCACGCCGGCACATGGTCATACTCGACCCTCACCGGGATGGGCTCCCTTCCCTTCACGTTCAACATAACCTTCCATGGTGTAGGCTTATCCACCTCCAGTTCTACAATAACCCAGGCTTCATCCGTCTCGAGCGATTGGTCATTGATGTGCAGGACACGTCCAACTCCGCTAGCAATCGTCCCCACCGCTCGCCTGGTCCAGGAGCGTCCAGCGGAGTGCATCGTGATCCATGTCAGAACGGTAGAGAAGATGTCCCTCTTGAGTTCATCACCAAATCGATAGTCCTTCACGATCACCAACTGATGATCGAACCACCTAGGACCGGCGTTTAGGGCTTCCTTCTTGTCGGCGTTGTTGGCAAACCTCACGAGGAAGATGTCGTTTTCTCTGGACAACAGATCAAAGGACCCCTTTGGTCTCCACTTGCATTGAATCCACGCCTTAAGATGAGGGTAGTAAGGCCTCCTCCCGAGAACATAGATTAACACAGTGAATTCCCAAACATCTCGCATACGTTCAAATTCCTCCAGCTCGAGATCAATGTGGATCTCTCCCTCCTTGACCAACGGCTTCGGGAAATCTAGGGATTCGTTGGCCGTCATTGCTGGTTTGGTCAGAATCTAGGACCAGGCCTTGCGGCCATCCTCAGCATCCTCGCAGCCGTCCGCAGCATCCTTGCTACCGTCCGCAACATCTTTCACCCGCCTAGGGTTCAGCGCTCCCTCCTGCTGTCGAGCGGTAGTTCCGTTTCTGTCTTCCTTCTGGTGGTTACGGGTGGAGGCCGGGGGTGTGTGCTGGGTGTCGCTGGATGCGGAGGAGTGGACATCGCCGGTCGGGATGATAGGCGACGTTGGCGCCATGCCGCATGTCGGCAGAATTCCGTCGGGAATCGCCAGAGCCAACGGGCTGGGCGTGACAGACGGGAGTATATATGTATGTATCAGAATCAGGTAAATATATTATGACATCCTAAACATATAAGAGGTCAAGAGTCACATGTAGGCCCAATGCCATACATCCAGAATAAGGAGCAAAAAACTCACGCTTCTAACTAATATGCAACTTATGTTTAACACATTTACAAATGTTTACAGCAATACTCTTTACATTAGCGGTTGCACCTCCATTTCGTTGTGTGTTTCTTTCCTCCCAAATATGGTAGCATAGAGTAGCAAACATGATCCTCTTTTTGTCACTTTATCCATAGCTTGACAACATGCTTCTCAGATGTTCTTTCAGCTGTAGAAGCAATATGAAATCATCGTATATTATCTTCCAAACATATTTTGTAAAATTATAGCATCCTACTAAGTGATTATGGGACTCATTCTCCTTCTTACATAGTAAGAAAATAGCAGCAACTTATGTTGACTCAAGGTCAATTAGGTCAATGTTGACTCACGTCTAAGTTGACTAAACCCGTGTTTTGATAATGACTAACCATTCCACATATTGGTGTCTAATGTCTCTACTTGAGTGATTTTAGATTAGGTATAGACACACTCCAATTGCCCTAACTTGCGCATATCAAATTGGAGAAAAGACAAGTCAAAGTCAATACAAGTGCACATTTTCGTAATATGATGTAAATCCATTAGAATCATGTTGAAAATCACTTGTAATGATTGTAAGACTTGTAATTAAGCTTAGAAAAAATCAGGAGCACTTAGATCGAATGTTAGATCACTTTTGATGCAACTTTGAAAATTGATTACATGCACTTTGTCGGTCGAGTTTCCCAGCCTGAAAACTTGACTGATCATCCTTGATCAATTTTCTGGAGATTGCATTGATCGAGTTGTGTTTACACAGAACTCGACCGATCAAGTAACTAACCATTTTGATTCCTAATGGTCGGTCGAGTTTTGTCAGGACAAACTCGACTGATCATTTGAGTATCGGCCTTGTCATTTACTTGATCGGTCGAGTTACCTTTATAGAAACTCGACCGATTGCACTATATGGAAAAGTGCAGAAAAGTGCTTCTAGCCATTGTGGGGTTGCAACAAGTGAAAATATATCTGTTGCAAGCCAAAAAATGGCTAGTTTTCATTCTCAAGTGTTCCAAAAGGCTAAGAGGCATCCCCAACTATAAATAGGACCCCTTGGGGTTCATTCCAAGGTTGAGCATTCATTGCAAAACTCTATGTGAGGTTCCTATTCTATAGTTTAATGCTTCCTATAGCCTCCTCTCTCTCTAAGCTTAATCACTTGCTACATCCATTAGAGTGAGTAGGAAATCTATAAGAGAGCTAGTCCTATATGTATATCTTGTGAGGCTCTCACTTCCACCACCTCCCTATCTCTCATTTCAATCATGAAGATGAAGGTTCTCTCTCTTATCCAAGAGAGGTGAAGAAGAACAAGGGAAGGCATCCCTTGGTGAAGATCAAGGCTGATGACTTGGAGCAAGAGTTGGTAAGCCCTTGGTGAAGGCAGAAGACTCCTTGCTCAAGTGGGTAAGTCCTTGGTGGAGGCTTCTCCGAGTAAAGGTGAAGTCAAAGGCGGAAGATCCAAGAAGAGTAGGTAATTCCTTGAAGGCTGAAGATGTGTGCAAGAGTAGGTAAGTCCTTGGAAGAAGGTAGAAGACTCTTGCAAAGTGGGTAAGTCCTTGGTAAGGTTGAAGACTCTTTGTATTGGATAGGTAAGCCCTTTGTTTGGTCATGTATTGTAAGTCTTATGAATGAATATAAGAATGCAATGGTTAAGAAATCCTAGAGGTTGACCTCTCTAGGTAAGTGTACTGACATACTTCTAGTTTGAAGTGTGGAACCACTCTAAATAGCTTGTCTACTTGTGTTTTCTCAATCTCTCTCTCCCTTGCTATGTATGTTATAGTTGCACACAAATTTCCTATTTAGCAACCTTATCTTGTGATATATCTTGAAGGTCTAATGAATTTTTTTAAGTGCATTCATCTCTATTCACCCCCCTCTAGAGCATCTAATCACCAATCTAGAATCCAACAACTTCATGATTCCATCCATGTATTTTATCCAAAGTAGCTAGAGTGTTATGCAGATTTTATAAACACACATACTCCATTTTGGTACATGTATTCCGGCTCATACCTGCTCAATGTGCTTGTCTTTTACAGTTCTTGATCTAATGACTTCCCAAAGATTAGTCTTCATGTCCTTAAGTCTCCATCCACCTCCCATTTGAGGGTCAAAAATATGTCTAACTTGTTGCCACATCTCCAACATGACATTAATAGTGTGTGAGTATCCTTTACTTGTTTGTGGTATGAACTCAAGTCATCTTGGATATCTTTCTCTCATCCACTTTACCCAATCCTGATAGATAATTATTCTTCTCATTGTCCCACCACTTTTCTATATCCCTTGGTGATTTCAAATCTAGGCCTCTTACATCTTTTGGAAGAGCCATTTGTGCATATCTCATCGGGTGGTACATAATTACCCATAGAAAGTTTGCCATCTTTATGTCCATTATATCTAGAACCAGACTGGGGATCTCTCCCCGATGCACCCATAAAGTGAGAAATCCCTCTATAGAAGCCTTTAAAAGTGTATCTCTCCTTGACATGGATGTTTTTTTAGTTGGCCATTTATTAATCATTTCCTCTTATCTATCCATGCAATCATCTAAGTCCTTAACTAGTAGGTTGCCTCCAGTTAGTGGGAACTCGAGATATTTAGTAGAAAATTTCCCCATCTCCACTCCCATAGAATCCTTCAATCTATCCTCCATTTGATAGTAGTTTATTGACAAAAAAGGTGGGTCTTGATTTCATTTACACACAACCCAATATGCTTACCAAATTCCTTGAGAAAAAGTTGTAGGTTCACCAATGTATTTTGTTTGTCTTCAATAAAGACAAGCACATCATATGCAAAGGTTAGGTGTGTCATCACTTTGGTACCATGTATTGTATATGGCTTGATCTCCTTTTTTCCTTATACGTCCAACATCTTCTGTGTGAAGTACTCCATAAAAATAACAAAGAGAAGAGGGGAGAGTGGGTCACCTTGGCGTAGTCCATTTCCACCTTTGTACATACCAGCAGAAGTTCCATTCACTAGTATAAAGGAACTAGTTGTTCCCACACACTATTTCATCCAGCCTATCCACTATTCATTGAAACCCATCTGCTCCATGATCCACCAAAGTTTGTCTTGTCTAACACTATCATAAGCTTTAGACACATCCAATTTCAAGAAAGCCTTTCTACTGCCTCTCATCACCTTATAGTCTTGTAGAAATTCCACTGCTAGCAAAGCGCAGTCACTAATTCTCCTTCCTATCACAAAACCTCCTTGATTTTCATAAATGAGGTAGGGAAGCACAGACTTCAATATGGCAGCTAGAATTTTTCTATGATTTTTTACTACACTGAACAACAAGCAATAGGTATAAAATCAACAAGAGATTTTTTCACTTTCTTCTTAGCAATAAGAACCAAGAAAGAGTGTTTGACCTATCTAACCATGTTTCCCCCTTCTATGAACCAGTTAACATATGAAATTTGGTCCTAAAAGCATTGAAACCATCAGATCATGGGGACTTATTACTACCAATACTCCAAATAGCTTCTTTAACTTCTTGCTCATTTATCTTCCTTGTAAGAATATTGTTATGAGTTCTTAAGAGTTTGAACTTCCATGTCATCTCCTCCTTCTTCAGCTCATCATCAAAGTTCTTATAGTAGAGAGAAGAATAGAAATGTACAGCTTGTTCCTCTAAGTCATCGTGTTTGTTTACATCATTTCCATATTAGTCAATAAGTTTTGAAGTAATGTTATCAACCACCCTCATTTTAACTGTCATGTGATAAAGTTTGGTATTCCTGTCACCATCTTCCATCCATTTGTCTCTACTTCTTTTCCAATAGAATTTTTCCTCTACTTTTTTAAAATCCTCCAGCATCATCTTCAGCTCGCCATCTTTCGTTATCATTTCTTCATTTAGTGAATCATGTAGAAGCTTTTCTCTGCATTTTCTACATTCTCTTTTGGTATCCACCAGCAAGTTTGGAACATTCACCTCATTCTTGGCCACCTCTTTAATGCAAGCTTTGTATTTGTCAATTTCTTTAAAGACACATCATTGGGTTCCCTATTATCTATATATTCCAACTCTCTGTAATGAAATCATTGAAGCCCTTCCAATTAGCCCAGTAGTTTCAGAATCTACATGGTTTTCTTTTCTATTTCCTCTCTGTGATATGCACTAATATAGGAGCATGATCACTTATTTCAAATCCACCTGCTTTTACCTACACATTAGGAAACAATTCTAACCACTCATCATTCACCAGTGCCTTGTCCAGCTTACTTGCTATTCTATTCCTGAGATCCCTTTCATTGTTCTAAGTGAAGGTGTCACCCCCAATCATTGGTAACTCAAATAGCCTATCCTTGTCTATTGTATGATTGAAATCATTCATCTATGCATACAAAGTTGGCTTTTTCCCCTTTTTCTCTGATTTTAAGAGAACAGTATTGAAGTCCCCAATAGCTAACCATGGTAGAGAGTTTTGTCTGCAAAGGGAAACCAGGACATGCCATAGCTTCTATTTGCTTTTCATGTCATTATGAGCATATATAGCTAATACCCACATATGCAAGCCCCAATTATTTCTGCATTCAACTGTGATGTGTTGACTGACATCTTTATCAATGTCACCTGCCACACACTCAATTTCCAAGATACACAGACTCTGGACAACTCAAAGCACTCCACATTTGAAACATGCTCCCATCCCTACGGAAATAAATATCTAATGTTGTCTTTATTTCTCTCCTTTATCTTTATTTCCACTAGAGCAACTAAGGAGTGTCCACTAGCAGCGATCCATTCTCAGATCTCTTTCTTCTTTCTCCTGTCACACCCTCCTTTAATATTCCTTAGAAGCATGACATATTAACAAAGTTTGTTTTGGGCTCTAATACGTCTTGGGGGCTCATTTTTGTTGTTCTTCTTGATGCCATCCCTCACTTCCTAGTTGACCAACTATTATTCTTCTTTGTTTGAGTCACTCAGAGCATCGAACATGTTCCCCTTATCAAGTAAATCTCTAACACCTCAAAATTTGGGAATACCAACCTTAACATTGCTCTTCTTCCTGGGAGATTGTATGAATTTTCCCTCTTCTATCTATGAACTTACTTTCTCAGTAGTTTTATCCTCGTGATTTTGTTTGAGTTCTTATATCCATCTTTCTCTTTATACAAAGTTGTGTCTCCCTCATCTAGCCTGCTATTGTCAGGATCTATAGAACCTATGGTTCCTTTGTCCACCTGTGTATAGCCCTCAGAGTCACAACTCCCCTTTACTTTGCTATCCATTGTTGTTCTTGGTTTATCTTCAATCGGCTACTAGTGAGGTGCCCCTCCTTTGGATTTCACTACCCATATATGAACCACCTTCTCTTCCCCCTTGTCCATCATCTTCTTCTCATCACACTGATCATCACTATGGCCAAAATCTTGACAATGGTTGCACTAGGGTGGGAAATGGTCATATTCCACCCTGACTGGGATCGGCTTCACTCCTTTGATGTTGAGCCACACCTTTCTCGGTATTGGGCATTCGATGACCAATTCAACAAGTATCCTCACTTCTTCTCCCTTGAGAGGCCTATCATCTATATGGAAGACTTTCCTGACTCTTACATCCATGGTACATGTCGCCCTCCTTGTCCATGTTTTGCCAAAAGAATAGACTGTTATCCAGGTAGGGATGGCTGAGAATAGCTCCTTCTTTAGTTCATCTCTAAATTGGTAGTCATTCACAACTACCACTTGAGAATCGAACCAGTGAGGGCCTAGATCTAGGACTGCCTTCTTTTCCTTCGAATTCAAGAACCTAACCAAGAAGACACCTGACCTATGGTTTTTACTGCACTAACAAACTCACTTAGGGCTGAAATCCCTATGTTCTTACCAAAACCTTGTGCAATAGTACCACACGCAAGCGAACAGATCTTATTATAGTATAGTTAAGGATCAAATCCCAAGGGACAATGTTTTTAAGAATCTTACTAGCTGAATCTCCAGATCAATTAAGATTAATATTTAGAACAAGAGTTGATTTGGGTTTAGTTAAACTAACTGCAAGGAAAGTAAAAGAGCAGGATTAAAACTGAGTTTAGATTAATAATGGGAATCACTGGGTTGGAATCAGGTTTATCCACTACTACACATGCAAACACATCCAAAACACATCCAGGAAAGATACAACTATCCAAATGGAGTAGAAAACCATCTATTAGGAAATAAAGTTTGTTTAAGCATCTCCATGGGCTCGATGTCTTGTTACCCATAGGTCACACTTACTACTCCAGAGATATCCCTTTGGAAGTTCTCATTCGGGCATCAACCAGGTGAATCAATATTCAAATCCTAAGTTTTGAAGTTCTCACAACAAAGGAATATAATAGATCATGCAAGGTAGGTGATCAATACACAACGCATGCATTAAATGATTAACAACAAAATGGAAAGTTATATACAAGCCATGGAATGTTATAAAATGGACATGTAAGCATGGGCAGTGGGGCTAGTACCCACACCCCAGCGAAATGGACTACTCGCTCCTCATGATAGAAACAAAAAGAACAAGAGAGAGGGAAGATTCTGGCATGGTCATGGTGAAGAAGATGGTCACAGCTCGGTGGAGAAACGGTCTTCTACACGATGGAGGGGTAGATCTGGACAAGGAGGAGTAGAACACAAAGTTAGTCAAGGAAGGTCTTCTCTCTCCTTCTTCCTTATCTTCTCATGCTCATGCTCATAGGAGATGGAGCGATAGATGGTTGATGGATGAAGGTGCTACAGATCTAAAATCCCACCACTTTTGTGGCTAGGAAGTAGATCTTGATGGAGCGGAGATGGCAGAGTAGCAAGGACACCACGGAGGTAGTCTTTGGTAGCGAATATCATCTTCCTTGGCTAGGCATAGAGCAGAAGCATGTTGGCATCGTGGAGTGGAATAGTGTGACATCCCCAGATTTTTTAAAACTTAATCTGATGTGTGACGTACAAATTGAAACCCTCACCTCAGCGAGAATCACAATTTAAACATCCCACACAAGGCTAAGAAGAAGAAAATCAAGGGAGTCAGAAGGAAATAATCAGGGGACGTCACAGGTGGTATCAGAGCATGAACAATGAGCAAATGTCAGGCTTTTCTATTGTTCATAATAAATTGCAAGAGTTAGTAGTGATTTCATCACAAGATTAACCAACAATATCACATTATCATCATTATTCATGTATATGGTTAACTATTTATGCATTGATATCGATTAAACCATTTCTAGGTTTCATCATATCATGTCTATATATCATGTCTCAAGATTAGATCACATCCTTACATATGTTTTACCATGGTTAAACAACTTATACAAGTGGCTTATCAACATACATCAACAAGTCCAATGAGGTTCCCTTAACCTATACTCGAGGGTAGTGCTATGCTCAGTCTCGCTGAGCTAACTCATCTCGATGAGTTTCTCATATGTACAAACTATATCTTCCCTCTCGGTCTAAGGTTCTTAGGTTACCTCAATGGCACTGGCTAATAGCTTCATTAGCTCTAGCCACATAAGCACAAACCAAAACATGATATGGTATTCTCTTCAAAGATCTTACCCATGAAACATCTTACCCAAAAGCTCTCTTATATACACCCCTAGATTCCTATGTGGGGAACCACCAACTCGAGCATGAGGCTTCACAGAAACTAACATAGCTACCTCCTCCAGGGTCTTGGGCTCTCTCCCTCACCCAGATGGCAGGCACTCATATTGATGTTTGCATATGTACATGTAACCAGCCTCTCTCTATCTCTTAGGGTTTGGTCCTCCCAAGGACATCTAGGGTTCAAGATAACTATAGGAATCATGCATAGAGTGACTCAACTCAATCACTCAGGAGTAGTCTAGTTTAGGACATATCATAACACATATCTCAGAATTCTCATATCTTGGAGTTTAGGTTCTCTGACCTTCTCCCTTTGGGTTTCACTCTCTCTTGAGCTAACCCCAAAACTGGTCCTAATACTAGAGGTCCTCCTTTGTAAAAGAGCTTGAGGCTCAGGGTGATCCACTTCTTGTCTTAACTTAACATATCTTATCTCATAAAAGCCTAGTTAGTTTCCTCATCAAAACTTATATCAAAACCTCAAAACTGAACTTAAGTCCTCAAAGGAAAACCTATATCTTCATAAACATCTTATGTCTTCTATATAAGACTTACATCCTATCATCAAAACTTATATCATCTATTCCATCTATCATATATACCAAACAAGGCTCTAGACATCTAATCTAGAACTACACTCTCATCTAGACGGATGTCATCACTTTCACTTAGGTTGCATGACCACCTCCTACTCGTACATGTGTGGGGACACATTTTTTTTGTAATACATATACATAATAAAATATTATATAGTTTTTCTCCAATAAAACAAGTGTCAGAGAAAACTATCGAGGTTCGATCCGTTTGGAATCAAAAACCAAATCCTGAAAACGAGTGTCCCACACATAGTAGAGAGTACAGTGTCATGAAAACTAGTGAAAGGGGTGAGAACATGGTGTAGACTAGTGTAGCTACTCTAGACAACGAGCGCCATATGTCTAGGGTTTCTCTTCCTTTTATGTACGTCATTTCCAAATAGTGCAACGTCCCATACCGCTACACTACAAGGAAAGAACGACATCTAAGGACTTGCTACTCAACAAGCACCAGTCTAGACCTAGTTCTCGGACATCTAGGTGCTAACCTAGAGGCTAGGTCAGATCTAGTCTCTAAAAGATGACTAATCTAACCCTAAAGATTATTATGGTTCAAGGTTCTTTAGTTTTGTCTCTGCGTGAGTCCTCCTCGCGATGCAAGCACCGCCAGAGTCCCGAGCGGGACTCCCATCTTCGGCGAGGCACCAATGGGATGAGAACGCGACCAGAAAAGAAAGAAGTAGACCGGGTCCATACCGCTGAACCAACCGGCTCAACCAGCAGACCAACAGGCCCTTAGACCGGCCGGGCTGAACAACAAGTGATGCCCTAGTTGCCACGTGGCGGCGTGCCACTGGCCACAAAAAGGTAATTTCCCAATAAATGCTCAGATCTTTGAAAATGTCTAGTAATTAGTACGTTTATCAGAAAAATACAAATAAGGTATCAAAATTCTCAAAAACATGCATAGAACAACCTGGAACTATAATATCAGGCTTTTGATGCTCTAATCTTAGTGATATCATGAAAGATGTGTAATTCTCGTTTAATGGATAATAAATATCAAATGATGATATAAAATTATGGGAAAATGTCAGTAACTCCATAATAATGTTTTTAACCCATATGATGTCTGTAATCATGATGTTGATGCACGAAATCATGTAATTTGCTCTATATGGGTAATTAGGGCTAATAACCCTAAGTTAAATGCAATTAATGCACATATGCTCAATAAATGATGAAATTTATAGAGTAATCTCATATCAGTATCTGGAACCTCAGAATTAATTATGAGATCATAATGATGAACATAATCCATGTTATATGAAGATGAATCTTAATACATGGTTTTAAACCCTAATCTCGGTTAATGGTGTAACCTAGGGTTAATTAATGTGCACAAAAATACTATGGAAGATAATGTTCGGATAATGAATCACAATCTGGAAAATGACGTCAGTATGATAAATCTAAGATAAGAAGACAAGCAATAATGTATATAACATAATAAGATAAGCAAACCCTAAAATGGATATAATTAGGGTTAAGATGAGATATAATAATATGACAACCTGATGATAGTATATGGTCTTGTTTTGATCAGGTTTGACCAAGCTTATAGTTGACATCAGTGATATGTGTTTAGTATGATCTATCTCTTTGGAAGGTACGCCATTACCTCTTACTTGGCTTATTATACAATATGCTTGTGTTATATGCATAGTAAAATACTTGGCATATGGTATTTGATGAAATGATTGTTCTTGTATGATATGTTGGTTGGTTTTCTATACTTACTGCTATGAACACATCAAACATAATATATCTGTTCCATTATATGAAAGCACTAACTCTTTGGTAGTGTGCTTGGAAGTGACTTAACTCTTTGGTAGTGGTCACATTGTACATATGACCTAACTCTTTGGTAGTGGTCTGACCTAACTCTTTGGTAGTGGTCACCTTGTACAAATGATCTAACTCTTTGGTAGTGATCATAAAGGTCTTGATATATAATGGAAAATATGATTAAAATATGTGTTCTCTTTCGTTAATGAATATCTTTGTGCAAGTATACACTTTTCTTATGTTCTTCTGTTACTGCCAAGTATTAGTTTTATCTTATTGCCAAGATATGATGAGAGGTATATAAAAGACACGTAGGCGTACTCAGTACAATATTCTTGAATATTGTGCTGACATGTACCGCATGTAATCTTTTGTTTAGGTTGTGGTTATGCTCTTGAAGATACAGGATAGTGAGAGTTGTATGGCGAGCTAATGTACAGGTGGACCTGTTGTCTTAAGATCCTGTAGTTTAGTGGTAGTACATGTATATGTTATAGTTTGTTGTTCAATATGTAATATCAAATGTTGTAACAATTCATGTTGTAATTATATGTTGAATGGTGAACATGTGTGTATGGTTTTATTATTGTTCATGTACATGTACTACTGATTGTTACCTTATGACTTCCTCTGATTTTCTTCTTCTTAGCCTAGTGTGGGATGTTTAAATTGGAATGCTCACTGAGGTGAGGGTTTCAATTTGGACGTCGCACATCAGATTAAGTTTTAGAAAATCTGGGGACGTCACAAATAGACACCTCAAATGGATGAGGCGGTCGTCTATTTATAGGTGCAGACCACCAACTTAGTGATACAGTCGAGGTGTGGACCGACTTAACTCCGCATTCGAGGTATTGGCCACGATCACGGTTGAGCTGGGTTTCATGTTCCTCGATCTAGGTCATGTGGAAGTACCTTAGTCGCAGTGGAGGTCGAGCTACTTTGAGCCTCGGTTGCGGTGGAGACACTGTTGTGGTCACAGTCAAGGTGTCTTGCCTCGATCATGCTAGGTGTATCGGTCAGAGCTTGGTCCCCTTGGCCGCGATCGAGGTTGTATGCCGCAGTCGCAGGCCTTCTCTTCTTGGTCGTGGTCGCGGCCCTCATGGATCAAACCCACCTGGGGGGGAGGGGGCTTTTGTTATCGGTTGATGGGCCTACGTTGATGAATCCTCTGAATGATGAAGATGATTTCTGATGAAGGAATTGTCCATCAAAAAAAGGGTCCAAATTATCGAAAGTTTCTTCGTCATAGTGGGACCACAAGGGTTTAGGGTTTAGCGGGACCATCACCTACTACACTTGTGCACATAGTTCCATGCTTAATCATGTAATGGAGACAAATGGATTTGATCAAAACTCTAAGTAATCATCTGAAACTGAGGAAAATTGTATATGAGCACATTCAGGGGGCATATAAGAGCTTTCAGTGCAAAACTGGGCAAAAAATGATGATTAAAACTAAGATGAATATGCATTCATCAAAACACCCCAAACTTAAACGTTGTACATCCTCGAGTAACACAAAATCTGAAACAGTCGCCAATTGAATACTTTCAACTCTTGTGATTGCCTCATCTTCACATCACGTTTTTTTTCAGCTTTGTATGGTTGAGCATCTCAACATCCTGAGATCACTGAACACATCTTACAATATATTCATTCCCAAGTTCATTTCCTAAAAGCACTTCCTCTCAACTTTTTCCAACACCAAGCATGTCTAAGAGCTTCGTAAGGGTCCAGAGATACCCACAGAATAACAAGTGTGCATCTGATCTAATATTGGTGTTTTTCAAAAGAGTGACAAAAAGGGGCATTCATTGTGCATGAAGGTAGAAAAGGGAGTGAAGGGGGTATGGAAAGAAGTAGTAAATCTCTCCTCTATTCGACTTGAGATTTTTATGATATGGTTGCAATTTCATTGATTGCAACTTTTTTTAATGTGAATCTCTCTTCTATTCAACTCGAGATTGCATTTCTTTTTCTTGTGTGCACATTGGCATCTTTTCTTTTTCATTTTGGTGATACACCCCTATTTTATAGAGATGGGTATGGAAGAAAAGAATAAAGAGAGGGATGGTGTGCCACCCCGAACTTAGGGTTTGGCACTATTTTTTATGGATTTTTATTTCTTTTTTATTGATGGAGGGGTATGAAGATGGTAGAAGAAGCGTAGAAGAGATTTCAGATCATAATGCAACTTGATTTATGATTCAGTGCACCGAGTTGTTCTACTTATCATACTATGCTCAAATAATGACTTGATGGGGATTTGGTAGAGATTCCATGCTATTGTTCCACTAGTCAGTTAGTAAGAACAATGTGATTGATCCCTCTCAGTTCAAAAGATACTTTCCATCTTTATTGAAGAATCATGATGTTAGGATTCATAAGCTTCACAAGGTAATTTCTAACCATTGGCTAGTTTTAGAAATTGTCCCCCTTGAGGCTTTGCTTCAAATAAGGAGTATAATGATTCAAAATTGCATGGAAAAAGAACTAGCCAACTAGGTAAATGCTTTGATTGAAATAAAAGCATCAAAACTTCATCAAGTTTCTATACAAACTACTTTGAAAATTTCAAAAATTTAAAAATTTTGATCAGAATTGCTTCAAAATTGCAATGATGGAATCTTAAGTTTGAAACAAATAGGTGTGGGTGGAAATTAAATTGTGTACCACCCACCCTCCACCCTGAAGTTAGAAATTTACTCATTCTGAGCAAACTCTTAATCTGAGATGGAGGGGAAAAACTATGATGGTTGGACCACCATATGTGGTTGCGTTCCTTTCAGTGACATGTCCTCCATATGAAATCTCAAAAATGAAAACTATTAGAACTTAAGTTTGCATCTTGCGATGCGATGTCTACTGATTGCAAGATTTTCTAATTCAAAACTAAAAGTAAAAGATAAGGTAAGGATCGGGTTGCCACCTGACAAGAGCCTTTGTTTTATGTCGTTGGCTCGACATTCTTCTTTCAATTTTCTAGTCGATATGCTGGTTTGGAAAGATACACTGATGCTTCAATGCTCATGTCATCTATGGTGAAATATCTCTTCAGACAATGGCCATTTGCCACGAAATCTCCTGACTTTTCACTACATAAAACTAAAGCACCACATGGGTATATGCTCTTGATAGTGTATGGTCCGGACCAGCGGGCATGGAGTTTCCCTGGGAACAATCTCAGTCTTGAGTTAAATAGTAGAACTTGGTCTCCCACTTGTATATCTTTCCTTTTCAGATGACCATCATGCCATAATTTTGTGTGTTCTTTGTAGATTCTTGCATTCTCATAGGTTGTCATCCGAAGTTCATCCATCTCCTTAAGTTGCAGAATCCTGGCTTAGCCAGCTTTCTTCATGTCAAAATTTAGTTGTTTGATTGCCCACCAGGCTTTTTGTTTGAGTTCTATGGGCAGGTGACATGATTTTCCATAGATTAATCTAAAGGGTGACATTCTAAGAGGAGTCTTGAAATCAGTTCTATAAGCACATAAGGCGTCATTGATTTTTACTGACCAATCCTTTAGGTTGCGGCCCACTATCTTTTCTAGGATAGCTCTGAGTTGATGGGTTGAAACCTCTACCTATCCACTCATCAATGGATGGTACGGGGGAGATACCTTGTGATTCATGCCATATTTTCTCAATAGTGCTTCAAAACTTCTTTCCAGAAAATTAGAACCTCCGTCGGATATCACAGTGTGTGGAACTCCAAAATGGGGAAAATAATATCTCTAAACATTTTGATGACTGGTTTTGAATCTCTAGTAATGGTTGGTATGGCCTCCACCCATTTAGAGACATAATACACTGTGACTAGAATGTAGCAAAATCCATACGAGGATGGGAATGGGCCCATGTAGTCCACTCCCCAAATGTCAAAAATCTTGAATTCTTGCCAGAGCTTAAGGATCATCTCATCTCTTTTTGTAATGTTACCCACCCTCTGGCATTTGTCACAAGACAAGACAAAGTTGTAGGCATCCTTGGATATGATTGGCCAAAAGAAGCCACATTGTAAAACCTTCAAAGTAGTTTTCTTGGAACTCATGGCCTCCAGTAGGGTCTGAGTGACATTGCTCTAGAACAAACTGAGCTTCTTCCTCAGTGATACATCGTCTATAAAGACCTTCAACATAGAGCTTGAAGAGGTACATCTCATCCTAATGATATTGCTTCACATCATGATTCTTTGTGCCTTTCTTATCTCTTATCTCAAGATCAAATTTTTGTAAGAGGAGAATACATCTGATTAGCCTGGGTTTTGCATCTTTCTTTGCTAGGAGTTAGTGAATTGTAGCATGATTTGTGCTGATGACCTTGGAACTGATGAGGTAGGATCTGAACTTGTCAAAGGCATATACAACTACTAAAAGTTCCTTCTCAGTAGTTTCATAGTTCCTTTGAGCTTCATCAAGGGTCTTAGATGCATAGTAGATGACATGATGTTTTTTTTCTATATATTGGTTCAAAATAGCACCGACTGTGTAATCACCAGAATCACACATTATTTCAAATGGGTGCCCCCAATCTGGAGCTCTAATGATAGGGGTTGATGTAAGGACATGCTTTAGAATTTTGAAACTTTTGATGCACTCTTCATCAAAGTGGAAATCAGTGCCCTTCAGCAATAAGTTCATCATAGGCTTGGTTATCTTGGAGAAATCCTTTATAAAGCTTCTATAAAAGCCTACATGACCAAGAAATGCATGGACCTCTCTTACATTTTTTGGGAGACAGAGTTTAGAAATCACTTTGATCTTTGCCTTGTCTACATCGATCGCTCAATTATTGACCCTATGGCCAAGGACAATGCCTTCTTTTACCATGAAATGACATTTCTCCCAATTTAGCACTAGATGAGCTTCTTCACATCGTTTTAGGACCAGGGAGAGGTTCTTCAGGCATGATTCATATGAATCTTCATACATGGATAAATCATCCATGAAAACTTCCATTATGGCTTCAGTGAGTCCAGCGAATATGGCTGCCATGCAGCGTTGAAAAGTAATTGGCACATTGCAAAACCCGAAAGGCATCCTTCTAAAGGCATATGTTCCATAAGGCAAGTAAATGTTGTTTTCACCAGGTTATCTGGATGTATGCGAATTTGATAAAATCCAGAGTAACCATCAAGATATCAAAAATATTCTTGGTGAGCCAATCGCTCTAAGACTTCGTCTAGGAAAGGCATCAAGAAATGATCTTTACGTGTGGCCTTGTTCAATTTCCTACAACTGATACACATCCTCCATCTAGTGGTTGTTCGAGTGGGGAGGAGTTCATTCTTTTCATTTTGTATCACAATAGTTCCACCTTTGTTTGGGACAACATGTACAGGACATACCCACAATGAGTCAGATATAGGATAGATTATTCTCGTAGTGAGCAATTTGATGACTTCAAGGTAGACTACTTCTTTCATATTAGGATTCAGCTTCCATTGATATTTGATAGTCAGGTTGTGGTCTTCCACCATGGGAATCCTATGCATACAAAGTGCTTGACTAACCCTGGTGAGGTCACTCATTTTGTAGTCGAGGGCCTTTCTGTCAGGAGTTTATCTTCTTGTTCAGATGTTAGGTCAAAATTTATAATAATTGGGCAGACCTTGAGATCATCCAGAAACATGTACTTCAGTCCCTCTAGTAGGGGCTTCATTTTAGGGGCCTCTAGTTTCTAGCATATGTCTTCAGTTACGTTCATAGTCTTGAGTTCCTCAAATTTAGCTTCAGGATCTTCTTCTATAGAATTAAGGTGGAGAACACAATTCTTAACTTATTCATTGATGGAGTCATCAGTAGATGGGTTTGTTAGATCCACTTTTAAAGGATCATGTGATTCATGGTTCTCTTGTGTGAGTAGTGATATTTTCTCTATGCAATCAATCAAATAGACTTCTTCTTGAATGCTTGGTCTTTGCATACTTTCAAAAACTCTGAACTCGAGTATTTCTTTTCCCAGTCTGAGGAGCAAGGTTCCTACTTCAACATCAATCAAGGCACTCACAGTGGTGAGGAATGGTCAGCTAAAGATAAGAGGGTATCTAGAGTCCTGTTTTATGTCCATGATTACAAAGTCACATGGGACATAAGAGTCTTTACCTACCTTGACTGGGACATCCTCAATGATTCCCAAAGGGGGAGTCATAGAATTGTCTACAAGCTGTATGGTCATGCCAGTTGGGAGAAGTTCTGTGAATCCTAGCCTCTTGCAAAGTCTAAGTGTCATGATAGAGATGTTATCATTGAGGTCAGCTAGTCCCTTCTTACATGTGGAGTCTCCAATATCACACGAAATCCCAAAAGATCCTAGATCTTTTTGCTTCTTGGGCATTTTACTCTGAATAAGATCGAAAGTAGTTTTTGCTAATTTGATTGTCTCATATTCCTTGGTTATATACTTCTTTGTGAGGAGAGATTTTAAGTACTTCATACATGCTGGTATCTCAGCCAGCGCATCTAGAAAGGGTATATCAACATGAAGCTTCTTCATTGCATCCTTGAACTTTGTGAAATGAGTGTCCAACTTTTTCTGCTTTAGTTGAGCTTGAAAAGGAGGACGAGGCTTGTATACTGGTATAATTAGCTCAGGCATTTCTTCTACTTCTGCAATGATAGGTTTCTCAGAACTTGCTTTGTCTACCTTATTAGTGGTTAGCAATTCTTTCAGTTGAGATTCAGGTACTTCAGTGTCTTGAACAATCACCAAGTCATTCTCATCTGTAACTTCCACAGGTGTCTTGATAGGTGGATCATAATAGTCCTTTCCGGACCGAGTGGAAATAACTTTTAGCTACTCTGGATGTTTAGGATTGTTCTCTGGTTGGCCAATAAAAACTTCAGTAGGTAGCTTGACGCTAGCTGAAAGTTGAGCAAGTTGGGATTCAATAGCCTTATGATGGGCTTACTAATTTGCTATCATAGTCTCTTGTGACTGTAGCATCTTCTCAATGGCTGACCGTTTGTCATCAAAAGAGATGGGACTGGATTGTTGTCCTTGTTGTCATTTCTGATGTGGGACTTGGTTGAGATTCTGGAAGTGAGAGGTGTTTTGATACTGGTTGTAATTTCTATTCTGAAAGTTACCCCTAAAGTTCCCTTGATTCCTAAAATTTTGTTGTTGATTATACTGGAATCATGTCGGGCCTCGTTGTTGATTATCTGAACTGAGTTTTTGTGAGTTTTCTACTCCTGAAGGATTTCCATACTAAAAATCAAGATGGTTCTTGTTTTGATTTGGAATATAATACCCTTGACCAGGGATAGTGTCGATGGCATTCAGATTTTCCATCTAACCATTACCTCCTTGGGCACAAGCATTTCCCAGAACGACATCGTAGAGAATGTTATAGGCTAAAGTAGAATGATCAGTGCCTGTACATGCTTCACAAAATAGAGAAGCTGACTTGACTTCAACTGGTTGTCGAGGAGAAGAACGCCTCCTTTCATAGGCATTGAAAGATGATTCGAGGTTGTCTTTCCTGGCAACTACTAGCTTTAGAGACTCACCGATAGATTTATACTAAGGACTACTTTCTGCCATAGCTACCTTTAGCACTCCTTTGCCTACATATCTTCCCCAGTTAGCTTGATTTTTAGCTCCAAGGGTGAAAACCTTCCATGCGCTATTGTAACTTTGGCACATGAAGTTTCCTCCATATGAGGAGTCTAAAAACTTCTTGATATCATCATCCACACCCCTATAAAAGATCTCGATGAGATAATTCTTAGGTATGCCATGGTGTGGACACTTGCATAGTAACTCATTGTATCTCTCCCATGCTTCTGTGAGGGATTCTCTAGGGACCTGAACAAATTGTGTTATATGGCCCCTAATGTCATAGGTGAGGGAAGGTGGGTAGAATTTTTCCAAGAAAGAATTTTGAAATTGTTCCCAAGTAGTGATGGGGTTGCATTGCAAAGAGTGGTACCACCTCATGGCTCTATCTGCAAGGGAATATTTGAAGAGATAGAGTCTGATGGCATCATTGGTGACTCCATTCTACTTGGTCATAGCACATAAATCTATAAACCTCAGAAGATGTTCTTGACTATCCTTGTCTTGCTTGCCATAGAAAGGGTTGTTTTGAAGCAGTGCAATCCAACGTGACTTGATCTCAAAGTTTGGAGAAACAATGGGAGGAGGTTGCATTGGGTGTTGAACATTAGCAGCCTTAGGGATTGAGAACTCTCTAAGGTCCTTTTGTAACTCAGCTTTTTGAGCTACTGCTTGAGCCATTTGGATTTCCTCTCAAACTGTAGCTCAGGCTTCTTGCATAAGCCTTTCCCTTTGTGCATTAAGGGCTTGAGTTACCCTTCGGGCAATTTCCTCCTCTTGTGCCATTCTAGCTTGGTTCTCTCTACTATGATGACAAAAGGTTCGTTCTATCTCAGGGTCAAAGCTAGCAGCAAGGACAGAACTGTCTGAGCGGTGCATGCACTAGTCTTTGGGGGTACCTGGGATGGAAAGATATTTCGAAAGTTAGATGGATGGAGTAGAACTAGATTCAAGTATATGATCAATAGTATCAAAGGTAAAAGTAAAATCCTAGATTAGTCTCAATTGAACTAGATTTAACTAGATGATTCTGTTGTCCCTGGCAATGGTGCCAGAATTTGACGTGTGATTTTTACTGCACTAACAAACTCACTTAGGGCTGAAATCCCTAAGTTCTTACCAAAACCTTGTGCAATAGTACCACCCGTAAGTGGATGGAACTTATCACAGTATAGTTAAGGATCAATAACCAAGGGACAATGTTTTTAATAATCTTGCTAGCTGAATCTCCAGATCCACTAAGACTAATATTTAGAATAAGAGTTGATTTGGGTTTAGTTAAACTAATTGCAAGGAAAGTAAAAGAGCGGGATTAAAATTGAGTTTAGATTAATAATGGGAATCACTTGGTTAGAATCATGTTTCACCACCGCTACACATGCAAACACATCCAAAACACATCTAGGAAAGATACAACTATCCAAATGGAGTAGAAAACCATATGTTAGGAAATAAAGTTTGTGTAAGCATCTCCATGGGCTCGATGTCCCGTTACCCACGGGTCACACACTTACTACTTCGGAGATATCCCTTCAGAAGTTCTCATCTCGTCATAAACAAGGTTAATCGATATTCAAATCCTAAGTATTGAAGTTCTCACAATAAATGAATATAATAGATCATGCAAGGTAGGTGATCAATCCACAAAGCATGCATTAAATGATTAATAATGAAATGGAAAGTAATATACAAGCCATGGAATGTTATTAAATATACATGTAAGCACAGGTAGTGGGGCTAGTCCCTACACCCCAGCGAAATGGACTACTCACTCCTCATGATAAAAACAAAAAGAATAAGAGAGAGGGAAGATTTCGCCAAGTTATGGTGAAGATGATGGTCGCAGCTCGGTGGAGAAATGGTCTTCTACACGATGGAGGGGTGGATCTAGATGAGGAGGAGTAGAACAGCAAGATAGTCAAGGAAGGTCTTTTCTCTCCTTCTTCCTTCTCTTCTCATGCTCTTGCTCATAGGAGATTGAGTGGTAGATGGCTGATGGATGAAGGTGCTACATATTTCAAATCCCACCACTTTCATTGCTAGGAAGTAGATTTTGATGGAGAAGATATGGAGTAGAAAGGACATCACGGAGGTAGTCTTTGGTGGAGGAGATCATCTTCCTTGGTTGGGCATAGAGAAGTAGCCTTTCGGCATCGTGGAGCAAAAGAGACACCTCAAATGGATGAGGGGGTCATCTATTTATTGGTGCAGATTACCGACTTAGTGTTGTGGTCAAGGTGTGCACCGAATTAACTTTGCGGTCAAGGTACTAGCCACGGTCAAGGTGAGTTTCGCATTCCTTAGTCGAGATCATGTGGGTGTTCCTCAATCACAGTGGAGGTTGAGCTACTTTGGGCCTCGCTCACGGTGGAGACACCGGTCGTGGTCGCAGTCGAGGTATCTTGCCTTAGTCATGGTGGAGACACTGGTCGCGGTCATAGTCGAGGTGTCTTACCTCGGTCGCGTAGGGTGTATCGGTCGTGGCTTTATCCCCTTGGTCACAGTCATGGCTTAATCCTTTTTGGTCGTGGTTGGTTAGTGGGACCATCGCCTCCTACACTTGTGCACATAGTTCCATGCTTAATCCTGTAATGGAGACAGATGGATTTGATAAAAACTCTAAGTAATCATCTAAAACTGAGGAAAACTATATATGAGCACATTCAGGGGGCATATAAGAGCTTTCAGTGCAAAACTGGGCCAAAAAGGACGAGTAAAACTAAGATGAGTATGCATTCATCAACACCCTTCTCTCGTAATAGTAGCTAGAAGCTTCCCTTTGGCCTCCACTTACATTGTATCCGTGCTTGCAGGTGGGGGTAGTATGGTCTCCTCCCTAAGACGTATACCAGAATAGTGAGTTACCACACATTTCTCATCTTCTTGAATTCATGCGGATCTAATTCAATATGGATGTTTCCCTCCCTTTCAATCGGCTGTAGGAAATACATGCCCTCACTCTGATTCCTTTTTGGTCTCTTCAGTACCTGTGACCAGGCCTTCTACAACTCCATCTTCTCTTCCATATCTTTCTTTACTCCTGAGTTAGGGATTGTCGTCTCTGTCTCCTCTCTCTATTTCCAGTTGTTGTTGAAGTAGGATTAGGGTTGGTGGGTGGGGATGATGAGTGGAAGTGGACACCTCCGGTCTGGGATACCAGGGGCATTGGCATCATCGATGTGGAGTCACGGACAATTGGTTGCACTTACAATATCTAGAGTAACCCTAAGGGTGACGCGTGGGGTGGGCTATTTGTTGGAATCAGGTAAATATAATCATACTTTCCTCTAAAATTATAGAGGGTCAAGAGTTACATATAGCCCAACACCATACATCAAAAAAGAGTAACAACTCACACTCCTACCTAATATGCAACTTGCGTTTGACACATTTACAAATTCTTACAGCAATTGTAGTTGGATTTGTGGCCGAGCCTTTGCGTCTCTATGCATTCCTTTCCTTTCATATTTGGTAGCATAGAGCAACAAATGAGATCCTCTTTCTGTCACTTTTCTCACAGCTAGACAACATTCTTCATGTCTCTTCCTTCAACTACATGTTCAAGATAAATTTTCCACATATAATCTCCCATACCTTCCTTATAAATGTTCAACAACCAAACAAGTGCATATGAGATTCATCCTCCTCTTTATAGAGTAAACAAACAACATCAACATCTTCATACCATTCATGTATTTTATCTAGCGTAGCCAAAGCGTTGTGCAGAATTTTATAGACGTACATGCTCCACTTTGGAACCTAAATACCAGCCCATACCTGCTCCATGTGCCTATCCTTTGCTGCTTTGGATCGTGTTACTTCCCATTGATTGATCTTTGTATCTTTTAGTTTCCATCCTCCTGCCTTATGTGAAGCAAACAACTGTCTAACATGTTGCCACATTTCTGTCATAACATTGATAGTGCGTGAAGTCTTCGGTGTGAAGTCCAGTCCTCTAGGATAGATTTCTCTCATCCATTTTCCCTGAGTAAACGTTCCCTCTTGATATATAATAATTCTTCTCATTGTTCCCCACTTTTCTATGTCTCTTAATGCTTTTATGTCCATCTAGTCTTCATCTTTTGGGAGTGCCAAGTATGCATATTTCATTGGATGGTGTGTACTAGCCCAAAGGAAGTTTGCCATCTTCATTTCCATTCTATCCAACACTATTGGGGTGGGCTATTTGTATGTGTATGTGTATGTGTATGTATGTATGTATGTATGTATGTATGGTATAAAGCGATGTATTTTCCCCCTCTCCCATGCCTATGGCGGAGGCCGAATGCCCAGGAGGGTGGTAAACCAAGGCAGAAACTGGGATTTGAACTTGAGTCCCATTATTAGGGGACATCGTGCTTGACCACTTGAGCCACTCCTTGTTGACAGTATGTATGGGAATCAGGTAAATATACTATGACTTCCCCCTAAAAATATACGAGGTCAAGAGTTGCATATAGCCAAGCGCTATACCACAACAACTACAACTCACTCTTCTAACAAGCTTGTAGCTTGTGTTTCACACATTTACAATTTTTTACAAAAAAATATTAATAACATTAGCGACTGCAACTCAATGCTTCCTTGCATTCCTCTCCTCCCAGATGTGGTAGCATAGAGCAGCAAATAAAAAAAATGCATATCATCATTCTCGAAATATATTCAGCACCCTTCTTGGGTCATCAACAAGTCGCAGTTGTATTTTGAAATCCTTGCACAGCGCGTCCCATACCTCCTTTGTGAACTTGCATCCCCCTACTACATGATTATAGGATTCTTCAGCCTCTCTGTATAGCAAGCACAATGTAGACACATCATAATTCCACCCTTTTACCTTATCGAGAGTGGCAAGTACACTATGTAGAATTTTGTATACACACATGCTCCATTTCGGCACATATACACTTGTCCATATCTACTCACCTTGCATGTATTTTACAGCCCTTGAGTGTATCATCTCCCATAAGCTTGTGTTTGAGTCTAGGAGTCTCTAACTCTCCCTTTCATGGACCTCGAAGAGGTATCTCATATGTTGCAAAACTTCTGTCATAACATTGATAGTGCATGAGTAGTTGTCTCTCATATTCGGTTTGATGTCCAGTCCTCTTGGATATCTCTCCCTCATCTATTTCCCCCAAGTTGAGGTGCCTTCTTGATAAGTAATTATTCTCCTCATTGTCCCCCACTTTGTTATATCTCTAGGTGCTTTTAAATTTAGACCTCCTTCGTCTTTTGGGAGAGCCACTATTGCATATCTCATAGGGTGGTTCTCACTTTCCCATAGAAAGGTTTCCATCTTCATCTCAATATTATCCAGGACGGAACCAGGGATCTCCCCTTGTTGTACCCAGAAAATAAGAAGCCCTTCAATAGTAGCCTTTATCAGTGTTGTTCACCCAGCCATGGATGTCTTCTGAGTCAGCCATCTGTTATTCATTTCCTCAACACTGTCCAAGCATTTAGTAAAGTCCTTAACTTGTAGGTTATCCACAGCCAAGGGAAAATCAAGGTATTTTGTTAGAAACTTCCCTCTCTCCATGCCCATTGCATCTACTAGCTTGTCTTCTATCTGATAACAATTTTTGGATAAGAAAATATGTGTTTTTCTTGCATTTATGCAGCCCCGTCTGCTCTCTAAATACCCCTAGTAGATTTTTAAGATTTTCCAAAGAGTGTTGCTTGGATTCAACAAAGACTAACACATCATCTTCAAAAAGCAAATGAGTCATCACATTTGTACCATGGACTATGTATGGCTTGATCTCCTTTTTCTTCTGTGTGAAGTACTCCATAACAATCACAAAGAGAAGGGGTGACAGGAGGTCTCCTTGACGTAGTCAATACCTCCTCTAAACATACTTGTCAATGTGCCATTAACCATGATAGAGAATCTTGTAGTCTCAGCACACTACTTCATCCAGCCAATCTAATGTTCATTGAACCCCATTTTCTTCATAATCCACCACACTTTTTCCCATATGACACTGTCATAGGCTTTGGAAACATTCCACTTTAAATAGTCTTTCCTGCTTCCTCTCATGACATTATAGTCCAACAAAAATTCCTCGAACATCATAGCACAATCACTAATGTTTCTCCCTATCACAAAGGCTCCTTGATTTCCAAAAATGTGGAAAGGAAGAACCATCTTCAATCTGGCAGCTAGAATCTTAGTAATAATTTTATATCGTACTGAGAAACATGCAATAAGTCTAAAATTAGCAAGAGAAGTACCAAAAAAGAATGATTAACCTATCTCACCATGTTACCTCCTTCCAAGAACCAATTGACAAAAGCAACCAAATCCTCATTGATGATACCCCAAGCATTGAAACTATCTAAACCTGGTGATTGTTGTTGTCAATGCTCCATAACTTGACCTCTTCTTCATTTGTCCTCCTTGTAAGAATGTTATTATGTGTACTTGTAAGCTTGCACTTCCACTTCATCTCCTCCTATTCAATGTCATTCTCAAAGTTTTTATTATATAATGATGAGTAGAAGTTTATAGCTTGCTCTTCTAGATCCTCCTATTTATTGACCACTCTCCCCTCAGTATCGATCATCTCAGAAATGATATTATTAGCTTCTCTTTTTTTACCAGTATTGTGGTAGAGTTTAGTGTTCATGTCCCTATCTTCCATCCATTTCTCCCTACTCCTTTGCCAGAAATTTTTGTCCTCTGCTTTCTTTAAATCCTCTAGCATCCTTTTCAGCTCTCTATCCTTCACAATCAGTTCAGGATTAAGAGGGTCAGCCATCAACTTACATCTAGTCTCCTTGCATTCTCTCTTTATTTCTGAAATCATATTTGGAATATTCATCTCAGCTTTAACCCATCTTTTAAGTGCAGTCTTGGTACTCATCAACATTTTTGCAAAGATATATATCAGATTCCCTATCACCTATGTATCCCACCATCTTTTATGACATCATCAAACCCTTTCCACTCAGCCCAGTAATTCAAGAATCTAAAAGGTTTCCTTTTTGTTTCTTCTATGTGATTTAAACCAAGATGGGAGCATGGTCACTCAATTCAAATCCACCGACCTTAACCTATGCATTAGGAAATATTTTCAGCCACTAGTCATTCACAGACACTCTGTCAAGATTGCTTGCTATCCTGTGTTCTGGTCCTCTCTCATTGTTCCATGTGAATATATCACCTCCCACCACAGGTAGTTCAAAAAGTCTAGCTTTATCAATAGTTTAGTTAAAGGCATCTATCTCTGTATTCAAATCTAATCTTATACCTTTTTCTCTACTTGCAACTGAACATTTTTTAAGTTCCTAGTCACCAGCCACAGTGAATCTACCTATTTGGATAGAGAAATTAGGTCTTTCTATAGCTCCAGTATGGACTTTGCATCATTATGGCCATATACAACTATCACCCACATGTGCAACCCTCCATTATTCCTACAGTCAACTATAACCTACAGATCAAACATTTGTATCACTAACACCTTCCATGCACTCAGTTTCCAAGCCACACAAACTCTGGAAACCTCAACACACTCTATATTAGATATATGCTCCCATCCCCATGGAAATAAGTATCTAACACTATTTTTATTTTGCACCTTTATTTTTGTTTCCACCAAAGAAACCAAAGAATGCCCACTAGTAGCAATCCACTCCTGGATCTCCTTATTCTAGTACCTATCACACACTCCCTTAATATTCCATAAAAGCATGGACATATTAATGGGATTTTTGAGCTCCAGTATGCCTGGTCGCCTCCTATTTGTTGTCCTTCCTTCAATCCTCCTTCTTGTGTGTCCGTGTTGCTCCTTCCTCATCTTCTTTATCAGAATCAGAGAGTGCCTCAAAGTTGTTGTTAGTGTCGAGGATAGCGCCAACACCTTGGCTCCTGGGTATTCCCTATTTTCTATAGCCTTTTTTCCTAGTGGAGGTACTGAATTCCCCTTCTTCCCTTTCCCCATTACTTTCTGAGATGGTATGTCTTCCCCTTGGCTAGGAGTGCTATCTTTGACCTACTTATTCTTCTCATTCTAAATCTCCTTCTCATTAGAATCTTTATCCTGGTTTCCTATTACCACATGTTGTTGTGATGTCTCTTTCAGCCTCCAAACTTCCTTTCCCTTCACCGAGATGTTGGTCTCCCTCTCCTTCTCCTTGATGAATTGACCCTCTCCATGGCTTCTAGGTTGTATGTATGTATGTATGTATGTATGTATGTATGTGTGAGATTAAGAGAGAAAGATTTTCACCCCCCTCCCATGCTTGTGGCGGAGGCCAAACACCTAGGAGGGTGGTAAATCAAGGCAGAAGTTGGGTTTCAAACCTGGGTCCCTTTGTTACGGGACACTGTGCTTGACCAATTGAGCCACTCCTTGTCAACATGTATGTATCTATCTATGTATGTATGTATGTATGTATGTATGTATCTGAATCAGGTAATTATATTCTGGCTTCCTCCTAAAATTATAGGAGGTCAAGAGTTACATGTAGGCCCAACACCATACATCAAGAGAAAGAGCTACAACTCACTCATCTAACTAATGTGCATCTTACGTTTAACACGTTTACAATTTTTTACAGCAATACTCATAGAATTTGCAAAAAATCCTTGGTGTCTTCTAGAATTTTGTACCTCCCATACATGGTAGCATAGAGAAGCAAAGAGAAGTTTTTTTCTATCATCATTTCCACATTTTGTCAGCTTTCTTCTCGGCTCCCCCGTAAGCTGAATTTGTATCTTGAATTCCTTGCACAACGTCTCCCATATATCTCTTGTGAATTTGCATTCACCCACAAGATGATTATAGGATTCTTCCGCCTCCTGACATAGCAAGAACAATGTAGATACTTCATAGTTCCACCCCTTTATCCTGTCAAGAGTGGCAAGAGTAGTGTGTAGATTTTATATACACACATACTCTATTTTGATACATGCCTACCGGTCCAGATATGTTCACAAAACATGTCCTTTGTGTCCCTTGAATGAGTCACCTCGCTTAGGCATGTCTTTGGATCTTTGAGCCTCCATCCTCCCATGTCATGGGCCTCAAATAGGTGTTTAACTTGCTGCCATGTTTCTGTCATAACATTGATGATGCAGGAATAGCCTTCCCTTTTCTTCGAATTGAAATCCATCCCTCTCGGATATCTCTCCCTCGTCCATTTCCCCCATGTTGAGGTACCTTCTTGATAGGTGATAACTCTCTACATTGTCCCCCATTTTCTATGTCTCTAGGTGTTTTTAGATTCAATCCTTCTTCACCTCTTGGAAGCACCACTCTAGCATATTTCATAGGATGGTGTTCACTTTCCAATAGAAAGTTTGTCATCTTCATCTCCATCCTATCGAAGGAAGAGCCCAGAATCTCCCCTTGTTGCACCGAAAAAATAATAAGTCCTTCAATGGCAGCTTTTATAAACATTGCTCGTCCCACCATGGATGTCTTTTATGTTGGCCATTTGTTGATCATTTCCTCCACCCTATCAATGCATTCAGTAAAATCCTTGACGTGCAAGTTACCTCCAGCTAGAGGGAATCCCAGATATTTTGTTTGGAAGTCCCTTCTTTCCACACTCATAGCCTCCACTAACATGTCTTCCATCTTATAGCAATTCTTGGATAAGAAAATAAGTGTTGTGTTTGCATTCACACACTGCCCTATATGCTTACCAAACTCATCAAGAAGATTTTTAAGAGTTCCCAGAAATGTTGCTTTGCTTCTACAAAGACTAGCACATCATCTGCAAAGAACAAACAGGTCATTACCATTGTTCCATGGACTGTGTAGGGCTTGATCTCCATTTTTATCTTAGCCTATTGCATCTTCTGTGTGAAATGCTACTTGACGATCATAAAGAGGAGAGGTGAAAGGGGGTCTCCTTAGTGCAAGCCACTGCCACCTCTGAACATACCTACAGACGAGTATGTATGTATGTATCTATGTATGTATGTATGTATGTATGTATGTATGGGATTAAGAGAGGCATTCTCTCCCCCTCTCTCACACTAGTGGCGGGGGTCGAATGCCCGAGAGGGTGGTAAATCAAGGTGGAAATTAGGATTTGAACCTGGGTCCCTTTTTTAGGGGACATTGTGCTTGACCACTTGAGACACTCCTTGTCAGCTGTATGTATGTATGAATGTATGTATGTATGTATGTATGTATGTATGTATGTATGCATGCATGCATGCATGTATGCATGTATGTATACATGTATTTATGTATGTATGTATGTATCGGAATCAGGTAAATATATTCCGACAACCCTCCTAAAATTATAGGGGGTCGAGTTTACATGTAGGCCCAACACCATACATCCAAATCAGAGTTACAACTCACACCACTATCTAATGTGTAGTCTGCGTCTAATACATTTACAAATTTTCATAGCAATAGATTTGGCGTTCGTATACTTTCCTTGGTGTCTTCTAGCATTCCTTTCTTCCCATGCATGGTAGCATAAGCCGAAAAGCATAAGGTCCTTCTTTTCATGACCTCCGCATCTCATGATCATTCTTTTTGGATCAGCTATAAGTTGGATTTGTAGGCTGAAATTGTTGCATAAGTACTCCCATATTTTCTTTGTGAAGGTGCACTCTCCCATTAGATGGTTGTGGATTTCATCTCCATCCCCACATAGCAAGCAAGTAGTAGATATATCATAATTCCATCCCTTAATTCTATCAAATGTAGCAAAAACGTTATGCTTAAATTTGTAGACACACATGCTCCATTTAGGCACATATTTACCTACCCAAATTTGTTCTCCCATAGGATCCATTGTTCCTCTATCTCGGATCACTTCCCATATGGAAATCTTCTTATCTTTGAGCTGCCATCCCCCATGACTGTTTACAATAAACAAGTGCTTTATTTGTGGCCAAGTTTCGCGCATCACATTGATTGTTCTTGAATATCCCTCTCTTGTTTTTGGTATAAAATCCATCCCTCTAGGATATCTGTCTCTCATCCATTTCCCCCATGTGGAACTACCTTCTTGATAAGCAATAACTCTTCTCATTGTACCCCACTTAGCGATGTCCTTGGGGGTCTTCAAATTCAGCCCACCTTCATTAATGGGAAGCGCCAATCTGGAATACCTCATAGGGTGATGCTCGCTACCCCACAGGAAATTAGCCATTTTCATTTCAATCCTATCCAGCACAGATATGGGAATCTCTCCTTGTTGCACCCAGAAAATTAGGAGACCTTCTATGGCTGCCTTTATCAGTGTTCTGTGCCCTGCCATGGATGTCTTTGTAGTTGGCCACCTATTTATCATTTCCTCCACTTTGTCAATGCACTCCGTGAAGTCTTTCACATGAAGGTTGCCCCCATCCAGTGGGAAACCCAGATATTTTGTTGGAAATTCTCCTTTCTCAACCCCTATGGCCTGTGTGAGTCTATCTTCCATTTGGAAGTAGTTCTTAGACAAGAAGATGTGGGTTTTGCTGCATTAATACACAGCCCCGTTTGCATCCCAAGCCTTTCCAGAAGAACTTTTAGATTTTCAAGATATTGTTGCTTGGCTTCCACAAAAATCAATACATCATCCAAAAAAATTAAGTGTGTCATTACCTTCGTTCTGTGGACTGTGTACGACTTTATCTCCTTTTGATTTTTAGCTTGTTGCATCTTCCTTGTGAAGTATTCCATGACAATCACAAATAGCAGGGGGACAAAGGGTCACCCTGGCGTAGACCATTGCTTCCCCTGAATAAGCCTACAGAAGTGCCATTAACCAGAATAGAATAGCTAGTTGTCCCAATACATTGTTTCATCCAGCCAATCCATTGATCATTGAATCCCATTTGTTGCAAGATCCACCATAATTTCTCCAATCTAACACTATCATAGGACATTAAGTTTTAGACAAGTCTTCCTACTTCCCCGCATAACATTGAAATCCAGGAGAAACTCACCAGCTAAAAGAGCCCAGTCACTGATACTTCTCCATGTAACAAAGGCTCCTTGATTACCAAAAATCAGATAAGGGAGGACTAGCTTCAATCGGACAGCCAATATTTTAGCAATAATTTTATATTGAACCGAGCAACAAGCAATAGGATGGAAATCAGCAAGAGAGGAAGTTACTTTCTTCTTTGGAATTAGAACCAGAAAGGAATGATTGACTTGTCTCACCATGTTTCCTCCTTCCATGAACCAGTTCACATAAGAAAACAAATCATCTTTGATAATACACCACATATTCTTGAAAAAGAAAGCATTGAAACCATCTGGGCCAGGTGACTTGTAGCTGCCAATACTCCAGAGAGCATCCTTCACCTCCTATTCATTTATTCTTCTTGTAAGGATGTTGTTATGAGTGCTTGTGAGCTTGTACCTCCATTCCACTATCTCATCTTCAGAAATGTCATTAGGAAATTTCTTGTTATACAACGAAGAGTAGAAATCAATAACTTGTTCTTCCAATTCCTCCTATTTATTGACTACCTCTCCATCTACATTAATAAGTTCAGAAATGATATTACCTGCCTCTCTTCTTCTAACTGCCATGTAGTAGAGCTTTGTGTTACGGTTTCCATCTTCCATCTATTTTTCTTTGCTTCTTTGCTAGTACAATCTTTCCTCTACCTTTTTTAGATCTTCAAGCATCTTCTTTAACTCCCTATCTTTCTCAATCAACTCATGATTCAACGGATCAGCCAGTATTTTTCCTCTGATCTCTTTACATTCCCTTTTGGTCTCCTTTAGTAGATTTGGAATGTTTACCTCCTCTTTTGCCCATTTCTTGAGTGCCATCTTGGTATTCATCCATTTTTTAGTGAACACCTATATAGGATTTCCGATCACCTGTGTATCCCAGCTTTGTTTGATGACATCCTCAAACCCTTTCCAATCTACCCAATAATTTAGAAATTTGAAGGGTTTCCTTTTCTTATTTTTCTCTGTGATCTGGGCCGAGATAGGGGCATGATCGCTAATTTTAGACCTGCCCGCCTTTACCTGCACATTAGGAAATAATTTCAGGCATTCATCATTCACCGGGGCCCTATCAAGCTTGCTTGCAATCCTGTGTTCTAGAGATCTTTCATTGTTCCACGTGAACAGTTCACCTCCCCCCATTGGTAGCTCATATAAGCCAGCCCTATCAATGGTTTGATTGAAAGCATCTACCTCAGTTGTAGTGGCAAGTCTCTTGCCTCTTTTTTCCCCTTGTAGTCGTACTGTGTTGAAATCACCAATTACAAGCCATGGACACATCACCTGTTTGGAAAGAGTAACCAAATCTCTCCACAAGTCAAGCCTTGATCTACCATCATTATGTCCATAGACAGCTGACATCCACATCTATAGACCTCCATTATTCCTGCAATCAATCGTGACATGCTGGTCTGACATCTGTATCACTGACACCTGCCAGGCATTGGGCTTCCATGCCACACAAACTCTAGCTACAACACCACACTCTACATTTGACAGGTGGTGCCATCCTTGTGGGAATAGATATTTAATGCTATTACTATTGATTGTCTTTATTTTAGTCTCCACTAAAGCAACTAACGAGTGATCACTGGTAGCAATCCACTCCCGGACTTCCTTCTTCTTATTCCTGTCGCACCCACCCTTTATGTTCTAGAGAAGCATAGACATATTAAGGGTTTTTGGTAGATCTTGTATGCCTGCTAGGTTCCTTCCTGTTGTCCTTCTTCTTTTCTCCTTTTTCCCTCATGATTTTCCCTTTTTCTTTATCTGAGTCGGAGAGCGCTCCAAAGTTGTTCATGGTGTCTAGGATTGACCCCACTCCTTGGGATTTTGGGATGCCTTTCCTATGTGACCTGGATTTGTTAGATGCATGTGTGAATCCACCATCAGCACCTCCTCCTTGTTTCTCCCTTACTGCAACAGATGTACTAGCCTCATCCTGTTTGTCTTGTTTCTCTTCTTTCTCCTTAGTGATTGAAGTTGATCCAGTTTGCCCGTCCATAGCCCCTGCTTGCGAGTTCTATCTCCCTTTGTCTCTGATCACCTTAGCCCCAGTAGCAGGTTGTTCATTTGTGTCTGTCGTCCTCTCATCAGCAGCTGTTGTAGCTGTGCCTGAAGTGGAGGCATTGTTTGCAGTCTGCAGTTTGGCCTTCCACACTTGTTTCCCTGTCTCCTTCTATGTTCGTTCGTCCCTCCTGTAGTTTCCATCGCCATGGCCAAACGCACAACACTTGGGGCACCGCGGCTGGATGAGATCGTAGGATATGTGGACCGGGATCGGCTCCTTACCGCTGACGTTCAACCAAACTGATTCATGTACTTTGTCATCTGCCTGTAGTTCAATGATCACTCTCGCATTCTCGCCTTCAATCGACCGGTTGTCAATATGTAGAACTTTCCTAACCCCCGACGCAATGGTGCCGACAGCTCTCCTTGTCCATGAATGCCCTATGGATTGAAGGGTGATCCATGTTGGCACAGAGGAGAATATCTCCTTCTTCATTTCATCACCATAGGTGTAATCTTTCACGATAACCAATTGAGCATCGAAAAACCTTGGCCCCAGGTTCAAAGCATTCTTCTTGTCAGCCACCGTAGCAAACTGGATGAGGAAGATGCCATCTTCCTTTAAGATCACCTGAAATGTTCCTTTGGGCTTCTAGGTTCGGTGGATCTATGCCATTAGATGAGGATAGTAAGGACTCTTGCACATCGTATCCATGAGAACGGTGTGCTCCCATATATTCTTCATCCTTTCAAATTCTTCTGCCTCCAGGTCCATGTAGATCAAACCATCCTTGATTAGAGGTCTAGCTAAATCCAAGTCTTCCTCAGCTGCCAGTGCAGGTTGCTTTAGAACCTGATTCCATGGTTTCTTTATCCCCTGTCCCTCAGCAGCATTGTTGTCGTAATGCTTCCTAGGTTTCGCACCACGCGTTGATGGTGCCAAAGGACCGGTCATGGTCATGGAGTGGATGGGTAGGGGTTGTGCAGTGGTCGGGTGGTGCGTATGGGAGGGTGGACACCGCCAATCAGAGCGATCAAAGGCATTGTAGGCACGATCGCCAGGGTCGCACGAAAATCGCCCATCCCTAGGAGACAACTCATGTTTTTGTATTATGTTGTATATATAAATATATATGTATGTATGTATGTATGTATTTATTTATTTATGTATCGAAATCAGGTAAATATATTCTGACATCCTCCTAAAAATATAGGAGGTCAAGAGTTACATGTAAGTCCAACGCCATACATCAAGAAACAAAGAGACAATGCACTCCTCTAACTAATGTGAAACCTACGTTTAACACATTTACAAATTTTTACAGCAATACACATATCTTTTGCATCAGCACCTCGATGTTTTCTAGCATTGCATTCGTCCTAGATATGGTAACAAAGTGTTGCAAATATCATCTTCATCCTATCATCATTCCCACACTTTGTCAGCATTAATCTTGGATCACCCTCCAGTCGGAGTTGCACTTTGAATTCCTTGCAAAGCCTGACCCAATTTCCCTTGTGAATTTACATTCACCCACAAGATGAGTATGGGATTCCTCAATGTCTTTCCATAGTAGGCACCTTGTGGAATGATCAAAGTTCCACTTCTTGATACTATCAAGAGTGGTAAGAACACCATGCATAATTTTGTATATGCACATACTCCATTTTGGCACGTGCACACTAGTCCAAATTAGCTCCCCATGTGTGTCTTTGGTGCCTCTTAAATGTATAGCCTCCCACAAGCAAGTATTCATATCTTTAAGTCTCTAGTTCCCCCTTCCCTTAGCAACAAATAGGTGTTTTATGTGATGCCATGTATAAGCCATAACATTTATAGTACGTGAATATCCTTCTCTTGTCCTTGGCTTGAAGTCTAGTCCTCTTGGATATCTCTCTCTCATCCATTTTCCCCATGTAGAGCTGCCTTCTTGATGAATATTTATTCTTTGCATTGTTCCCCATCTTTCTATGTCTCTTGGTGCTTTTAAGTTCAACCCCCCTTCATCTTTTGGAAGCGCCACTCTAGCATGTCTCATAGGATGATATTCACTTGCCCATAGAAAATTTGTCATTTTCATCTTCATTCTATTAAGGACTGACTCTGATATCTCCCCTTGTTGAACCCAAAAAATGAGAAGTCCTTTAATAGCAACCTTTATCATTGTTGCTCTCTCTTCCATTGATGTCTTCTGTGTAGGCCATCTATTAAATATATCATCCAACTTGTTTATGCAATTAGTAAAGTCCTTCACCTGTAGATTGCCCCCAGTCAAAGGGAATCCAAGGTATTTTGTAGGGAATTTACCTTTTTAAGCACCCATTTCATCTACAAGACTCTCTTCCATCTGATAGTAATTTTTAGATAAAAAGATATGTGTTTTGCTTACATTTACACACAACCATGTCTGCTCTCTGAATCTCCCTAGAAGATTTTTAAGATTTTCCAAACAGTGTTGTTTAGCTTCCACAAACACTAGTACATCATCTGCAAACACCAATTGAGTCATCACATTTGTGTCGTGAACTGTGTAGGACTTGATCTCCTTCTTTGTATAAGCTTGTTGCATATTCTATGTAAAATATTCCATAACAATCACAAAAAGGAGAGGTGATAAAGGATCCCCTTGGCACAAACCATTGCCCCCTCTGAACATAACTACAGATGTACCATTAACTAGGATAGAGAAGCTTGTAGTACCAACACACTGCTTCATCCAATAGATCCATTGTTCACTAAATCCCATTTGTTTAAGAATCCACCACAATTTCTCCCACCTGACGCTATCATAGGCTTTTGAGACATCCAGATTTAAATAGGCTTTCCTACTACCTCTCATCACATTGTAGTCCAGTAGAAATTCCCCGGCCAGTAGAGCGCAATCACTAATACTCCTTCCAGTCACAAAGGCTCCTTAATTTCCAAAAATGAGATAGGGGAGTACCATTTTCAATCTAGAAGCTAGAATCTTGGCAATATTTTTATATTGTACCGAGCAACATGCAATAGGTCTAAAATAAAAAAAAGAGGAGGTTACCTTCTTTTTGGGAATAAGAACCAAAAAAGAATGATTAACCAATCTCACCATATTGCCTCCCTCCAGAAACCATCTAACATATAAAACTAGGTCCTCCTTTATAATGTCCCAAGTCTTCTTGTAGAAAAAGGCATTAAACCAGTCTGATCCTGGAGACTTGTTGTTGCCAATACTCCATACTGCATCCTTGACATCTTGCTCATTGACCTTCCTTGTAATAATGTTATTATGTGTGCTTGTGAGCCTGAATTTCCACTCCACATCCTCCTCCTCTATGTCATACTCAAACCTTTTGTTGTATAAGGATGTATAGAAGTTCACATCCTATTCTTCTAGATCTTCCTACTTATTAACCATTCTCCCCTCAGCATCAATCAGCTCAGAAATGATGTTATTTGCCTTTGCCTCCCTTCTTTTCACAGAAGTATGGTAGAGTTTGGTGTTCTTGTCCCCATCCTCCATCCATCTATCTTGGCTCCTTTGCCAATAGAATTTTTCCTCTACCCTTTTCAAGTCCTCTAGCATTCTTTTCAACTCCATGTGCTTTTCAATCAGTTCAGCATTAAGCGGGTCAACTGCCAATTTTTCTCTGACCTCCTTACATTCTACTTTTGTTTCCTTGATCAACTTTGGGATATTCACTTTAGCCTTGACCCAGTTCTTTAGAGAAGTCTTGGTACTTGCTAGCTCTTTTGCAAAAATATGCATTAGATTTCCTATCACTTTAGTATTCCATCCTTAATTTATAACCTCCTCGAAACCTTTCCATTCCACCCAATAATTTAAAAATCTGAAAGGTTTTCTTTTCTACTTTTTCTCTATAATTTGTACCGAGATAGGTGCATGATCACTTAGTTTCGAGCCTTCAGCCTTGACCTGTACTTTAAAAAATATGCAGATATTCATCATTCACTAAGGCTCTATCCAGTTTGCTAGCTATCCTGTCAGCTAGTCCGCTTTCATTGTTCCAAGTAAAGATATCGCCTCCCACCATTGGTAGTTCCAACAAACCTTCTCTATCAATGGCTTGATTAAAAGCATCTATCTCAGCATTAATTACTAATCTTCTCCCTCTCTTTTCAGCCTATATACATACATTATTAAAGTCTCCAATCATCAACCAAGGAAGTTTTACCTACTTGGAGAGAGAAACCATACTTTCCGATAAGTCCAGTCTAGCCTTGCCATCATTGTAACCATATACAACTATCATCCACATGTGCAATCCTCCATTATTCGTGCAGTCCACTGTAACATGTTGATCTAACATATGTATCATTGGCACCTGCCATGCACTTGGTTTCCATGCCACACACACTCTGGCTAACTCAGCACAATCTATATTGTATACATGCTCCCAGCCTTACAAAAATAATTATTTTACACTGTTTTTGTTATGTACCTTTATTTTTATTTCCACCAATGCGACCAAAGAATGTCCACTAGCAGCAATCCACTCTTGAATTTCCTTCTTTTTTCTTTTGTCACAATCACCTTTGATATTCCATAGGAGCATGGACATATCAAAAAAAATGTTTGACCTGGTACGCCTAGCAAGCTCCTTCCTGGTATTCTTTTCTTTTCCCACCTATTCTTTTTGTTTTGTTGGACTTTCCTCCTCATTATCCAGTTCAGATTGAGCTTCAAAACTATTTTTTGTATCAAGAATGGTACTCATAACTTGGCTCATGGGAATGCCTATTTTCTTAAACCCTTTCCTTCTCGAGCTAGGCACAAATTCTCCATCTTCGTGGTTGATCTTTTCTTTGACTGGAGTATTTTCCTTCTCAACTGGTTGATATGTACACTCCTTCTCCTTATTGGAGGATGATCCCCCCTCCACCCTTGGAGCCTTAGGGTTGTTCTTCTGCTATTTCTCTTGGGCTTCCTCCTTTGTTGGGCGATCTGTAGAAGTACCTACTCCCTCAGATGACGTTGGTTCTTTCTCCTTCCATACTCATCCAGTAGTATTGTTGCTTTTATCTAGTTTGTGATCATAGTGAGTATCAGCATGACCGAATGCATTGCAGGTGGAGCACCTCGCCGAAATGTGGTCGTACTCCACCCTCACTGGGATAGGTTCCCTCCCTTTCACATTCAGCAAGATCTTCCTTGGTGTTGTCTTCCCTACTTCATGTTCCACGAGGACACGAGCTTCATTATTCTCTAGAGATTTCTCATCGATGTGCAAGATAGTGCCGACCCCATTTGCAATCGTGTCCACCACCCACTTTGTCCATTATTTGCCAAAGGAGTACACCATGATCCAAGATGGAATTATGGAGAAGATGTTCGTCTTACATTCATCTCCATACTTGTAATCTTTACCAATCACAAGTGGGTAGTTGAACCACCTCGGTCCATATTTTAGAGCTACTGCCTTGTTCATCGCATTCGCAAACCTGACCAAGAAGATGCAGTTGTATGTATGTATGTATGTATGTATGTATGTATGTATGTATGTATGTATGTATGTATGTATTAGAATTGGGTAAATTTTATTCCGAAGTCCCTAACAAAGTTAGGTCAAATTACATAGTGGCCCTCATACGCTACTATACATCTTACAAGTAAGCAGACTTTTAGCTCACTCCCTATACATTGAGTTTACTTTTAAAAGCTTTACTTATCTTTTTAGTAATTGAATCTATACTTTTGCTTTTACCATTGTGCTTTCTGTCGTTCCTTTCTTTCCAAACATAAAAGACTATGGCAGAGTAGAGGAGTAGTAACTTCTTCTTCTTTATGCCTATATCTTTTCCAAGCAAGATTATCATCTCTTTTGGATTCCTCAATTGAATGAGGGTAGAGACAGTGTTGATGTTGATCGACTTCCATAACTCCTTAGCATATGAGCAGGTTCTAAGTAGATGTTCATGAGTTTCTTTTCCATCGTAAAAGTAGCATTTATTGATGGTTCCTGGGTACCAATTCTCGAGCTTGTCCAAAGTAGCCAGAGCTTCATTCGCCACCCTAAATAGAGCAATAGACCATTTAGGAAGTTCATATTCTATCCATATGTATCTGGTGCAGTTGCCTTCCCCTCTGTTATGAATTATGTGCCAAATATCCATGTTCGAATCATTTTGTCTCCAGATGCCTCTCTGTAGAGAGAATAAGTGTTTTATTTGCTGCCAAATCTTTGACATCCTGTTAATCACTCTTGAGTAGCCCTCCCTAGTGTTTGGCACGAAGTCAAGTCCTTTGGGGTACCTACCTTTCATCCATCTCGCCCAGGGAGAGACACCATGGTTATAAGCAATAATTCTTTTAACAGTAGCCCAGTTGGCAATTTCCTAAGGAGTTTTGAGACCCACTCCTCCTTCTTTTGGGAGAGCAAGTCTGGAAAACTTCATAGGGTGGGTGCCTCCAGCCCATATGAAGTTTGATATCGTCATCTCCATCCAATCGAGTACTGCTTTAGGGATTTCTCCTTGCTGAACCCAGTATATTAGCAATCCTTCAATGGCTGATTTGGTGAGCGTGATTATGCCTGCCATCGAGGTTTTGGTAATTGGACAACGAGCTATCATACCTTCAAGTTTATCCGTGCAGTCTGTGAAATCGTTAACCTGTAGGTTGCCTCCTATAAGTGGAAAACCCAGGTATCTTGTGGGTAAGGGACTGCTCTCGATCTTAAGGACATCTTCAACGACTTCCTTCATGTGAATATAGTTTTTAGAGATAAAGAGTTGTGACTTTTGTTGATTGATATGCAATCCAGTTTGTTCGCCAAGTTTGAGAAGAATCTTTTTGAGGTTGTTTAGGTATTGAGTCTTAGCTTCGAGGAAGATGAGTACATCATCGGCAAAGATTAGATGACTCCAAACTTTGGCCCTATGGACAATGTAAGTTCTGAGTTCTTTCTTTTCTTCAACATCATTCATTAGTTGGGTGAAGTATTCCATCAAGATGGTGAATAAAAGAGGTGATAGCGGATCACCCTGGTGTAGGCCATTAGTGCTTTTGAAGATGTTGTTCGAGGTGCCATTAACCATGACTAAAAAAACTAGGAGTACATACACATTGCTTGATTAGTTTAATCCAGCTATATCTGAATCCTAGTTGATCCATTATCCACCATAGCTTATCCCAACGTACGTTGTCAAAGACTTTAGACACATCGAGCTTTAGACTGATCTTCTTGTGACCCCTCTTAACTCCAAAGTCTGCCATGAACTCCCCTGCAAGCAGTCCACAGTCTGCTATGCTCCTCCCGATTATGAAAGTGCCTTGTTGTTCTGAGATAAGAATGGGTAGGATCATCTTCAGTCGATCAGCGAGAATTTTAGTCATGATTTTGTAGTCGACATTACATCATGCTATCGGTCTGTAATTAGCAAGAGACATGGTGGTCTTCTTCTTTGGTACTAGGACCAGAAACACATGGTTTACTTGTCTCAGCATTGCACCACCTTACATGAGCCATTTGACACTCTTATATAGATCGTCTTTGATTGTACTCCACGCTTCTCTATAGAAGTGGGAGTTGAAGCCATCAGGCCCCGGGGATTTCTCAGTGCCTATGCTCCAGAGGGCTTCTTTTACTTCATCTTCTGTGATGGTCCTGCACAGGAAATTGTTATGAGAATTATTACGTTTTGCTCTCCATTTGAGACTGTCGTCTTCCTCCAATTGAGTTTCCATGGGTTTGTTGTATATGTTCTTATAGAATTCCGTAGCTTGGGCTTCAAGGTCTTGTTGGCTTTTCACCATTTCTCCATTAGTAGAGACCAGTTCAGTGATAGCATTTTGGGCTTCTTTTTTCCTCATTGCATTGTGATATAGATTGGTGTTACGATCGCCATTAGTGATCTAGGTTTGTCTGCTTCTCTGCCATGCAAACTTTTCCTCTACAGCTTTGAGGTCCTCCAGCATACGTTTTAGGGTCAGTTAGGAGATAGCTTTTGACCCTAATAATGTCTTTTTTTGTATCTTCCACCAACTTGGGGATGTTGATGAACTCTTTGGACAATGCTTTGAGTTTCCATTTTAGATGCATAAGTTTCTTTGTGAATATGAACATTGGATTACCTTCTATCTCCAGTTTCTAGGCTTCTTCGAGTATGTCTTTGTACCCTTTCCACGAAGTCCAAAAGTTGACAAATCTGAAAGGTCGAGGCTTCCTTTCCTTCTCATTTAGTTGCATAATCAGAGGAGCGTGATAACTTATGTCAATGCTAGCTACTTTAATTTGGACAATGGGTAGTTTATTGAGCCAAGTTGAATTAACTAAGGCTCTATCTAACTTGGATGCAATGCGTTTTTCTGGTTTTCCTTTGTTGTTCCAGGTAAACACTCCATCCCCAGTCATTGGCAGCTCGCATAGTTCAGATACATTTATTGTGTAGTTGAATAATTTGATAATAGTTTCAGCTACTAGACGTCCTCCTTTCTTCTCCTCCTGGAGCTGAACATTATTGAAATCCCCCATTATGATCCAGGGATCGTTGATGGACTTAGATAGTTCAATGATGTCTCTCTATAAACTTTGCCTTTGGGTGTGATGATTGAAGGCATAGATTGCCGAGAAGACTATCTTCAGACATCCTTTATTTGTGCACTGAGCAGTGATCATCTGGTCCATCTTTTTTATGATATGAACCTCCCAGACATTAGGGTTCCATCCGAGATAGATGCGACCTAAGTCAACTTGTTCAAGATTATCTGCATGAGACCATCCCATAGGATATACAGTCTCAGTATATTTAGAGTTGCACCTCTTTATTTTTGTTTCTATGATAGCTGCTAAAGAAACTCCACTGAATTTTATCTAGTTCCTCACCTCCCTTCTTTTTGTAATCTTGTTTATACCCTTGATGTTCCAGGCAAGAATGGACATTAACCCTTCTTATTGTTCCTGGTTCACCTGATAGGCTCCTTCTCCTTTCCCATCTCAACCCCCACGGATTTTGAGTGATTGTCCTTAGGAGGTTTGTGTGGGGTTTTCTCATTCTCCAGGATCTCTTCTTCTTCCTTATCCGAGTCATTCAATGCATTGAAAGGATTGGTGTTAGAGTTGGGAATTTTGCCTTCCTCCATCTCCTTATCCCCTGCGGTAGAATGTTTCTCCTTCCAGACTTTCTTGGGCTTTTGGAAACCCTCACTATCCACCTTGTCTTCCTTATTTTTCTTCTCAATCCGAGGACAATCCTCGTTCCCATGACCAAAGGAGCAGTAGTGAGAGCACATTTTTGGCAGATATTCATACTTAATTTTGAACGAGATCTCATCTTTGCCTGGTATATTTACCCAGACCATGTTCGGGGTATCCTCTTCTGTTCAAGCTCTACCAGCACCCTTGCTTAATCAGCACCAGATGTCTCCATCGATCTAGTCTCCACGTGCAGGACCTTCCCTACTCCTGAGGCGACCGTACCTGCCACCTTCTTTGTCCATGTCTTTCCATTTGAGGGGATTCAAATCCACACCGGGATCGTAGAGATATCTTCCTTCACCAGTTCATCACCATACATGTAGTGTCTGGCGATTACTAGGTGACTGTCGAACCAACTTGGTCTACTATTCAGGCAGGTCTTCTTGTCCGCCGCATTAGAAAAACGTATCAGAAAGAATCTGTTTTCCTTAGAAAGAAGGTCGAAGTCTCCTTTAGGGTTCCAAACCCTACGGATCCAAGTAAGGAGATGACGGTAAAATGGCCTTTAATCCATGACCTAGATCGATACAGAGAATTACCAAACATCCTTCATACGCTCATATTCCTCTTCTTCCAGGTCTACGATCACTTTGCCATCTATCTTCTTTGTCTTGGGGAAAACCAGGTTTTCCTTCTCTTGTGCAGGAGTTCTCTTCACGACATCAGTCCAAGGTTTCCTTTTCTTTTCGTCGTGCTTCTCAAAGTGTTCCGGGATAGGGTTTTTTGGTGGATGGGTTGTGGATGAGTGGATGGGTGGAAGGTTGGATGGGGTGGATGGGTTGTCCTGGCCTGTGGAGGCTTCCATGGCCACCGGTCCTTCTCAAGATCACCCTGACTATCGCTAGAGAAAACCCTAGGAGATTGAGGGGGTGGGGTATTGTATGTATGTATGTATGTATGTATGTATGTATGTATGTATGGGATTAAGAGAGAGATTTCTCGCCCCCTCTCCCACATTTGTGGTAGAGGCCAAAAGCCCGAGAGGGTGGTAAATCAAGGTGGTAACTAGTTTTCGAACTCGGGTCCCTTTGTTAGGAGACATCATTCTTGACCACTTGAGCCACTCCTTGTCGACTTATGTATGTATGTATGTATGTATGTATGTATGTATGTATGTATCAGAATCAGGTAAATATATTCTGACTTCCTCCTAAAAATATAGGAGGTCGAAAGTTACATGTAGGTCCAACACCATACACCATGAAATAGAGAAATAACTCACGCATTTAACTAATGTGTAACTTACGTTTAACACATCAACAAATTTTTACAACAACACTCATTGCATTTGCAGCAACATCTCGATGTCTTCTGGAATTTTGTTCCTCCCAAATATGGTAGAATAGAGAAGAAAATAGCAACTTCTTCCTAGCATCATTCCCACACTTTGTCTGCATCCTTCTTGGATCACCTGTTAGCTAGAGTTGTACTTTGAAATCCTTGTACAACGTATCCCACACCTCCCTTGTGCATACGCATTCACCCACAAGGTGTTTGTGGGATTCTTCGACACCTTTGCATAGCAAGCACAAAGTAGATGCATCATAGTCCCACCCCTTTATTCTGTTAAGAGTAGCAAGAACAATGTGCAGAGTTTTGTATATGCACATGCTCTATTTTGGCATATACACACCAGTCCAGATCTACTCCTCATGCATGTATTTTGCTTCCCTTGAGTGTGTCACCTCCCATAAGCATGTCTTTGGATCTCTAAGACACCATCTCCCCATATCCTGGGCCACGAATAGGTGTCTAACATGTTGCCATGCTTCTATCATAACATTAATAGTGTGTGAGTATCCTTCCCTTGTCTTTGGCTTGAAGTCCATTCCCCTTAGATATCTCTCCATCATCCATTTCCCCCAAGTTGATGAGCCTTCTTGATAAATGATTATTCTCCTCATTGTCCCCCACTTTGCTATGTCATTTTGAGCTTTTAAGTTCAACCCTTCTTCATCTTTTGGCAGCACCACTCTTGCATATCATATCGGATGATGCTTACTTGCCCCTACGAAATTTTCCATCTTCATCTCCATTCTGTCCAAAACAAACTCGGGGGTCTCCCCTTGTTGCACCCAGAAAATGAGAAGGCCTTCTATAGCAACCTTTATCAGTGTTTCTCTTCCTGCCATGGATGTCTTTTGTGTTGGCCATCTGTTAATCATTTCCTCCATTCTATCCATGCATTTAGTAAAGTCTTTGACTTGTAGGTTTCCTCCAGCTAAAGGAAAACCAATGTATTTTGTTGGGAAGTTTCCCCTTTCCATGCCCATTGCATCTACCAACCTATCTTCTATATGGTAGTAGTTTTTTGATAGAAAAATATGTGTCTTATTTGGAATCACACAAAGCATCATCTGCTCTCCAAACTTCCCTAGCAAATTTTTAAGATTTTCTAAAGAATGCAGCTTGGCTTCAACAAACACTAGCACATCAACTGCAAAATCAAATGAGTCATCACCTTCATTCCACGGACTGTGTAGGGCTTAATATCCTTTTTAATTATAGCTTGTTGCATAATCTATGTAAAGTACTCCATAATAATCACAAAGAGCAGAGTTGAAAGGGGTCTCCTTGGCGCAAACCATTACCTCCTCTAAACATACCTGCAGATGTGCCATTAACCCGAATAGAAAAGCTTGTAGTGCCAACACATTGCTTCATCCAACAGATCCATCGATCATTGAACCCCATTTGTTTCATAATCCACCACTACTTCTCTCATATTACACTATCGTAGGCTTTGAAAACATTCAGCTTTAAGCAGGCTCTCCTACTTCCTCTCATGGCATTGTAGTGCAGTAGGAATTCTCCTGCCAGCAATGCACATTCACTAATACTTCTCCCTGACACAAAGGCTCCTTCATTTGTAGAAATGAGATAGGGCAGTACCATCTTCAATCTAGAAGCTAGCATCTTAGCAATGATTTTATATTGTACCGAGCAACATGAAATAGGCCTAAAATCAGAAAGAGAGGAAGGAACCTTCTTCTTAGGAATGAGTAAGAATTATTAACCTGTATCACCATATTTCCTCCTTCTAGGAACTAGCTAACATATTCAACCAAACCCTCCTTCATAATATCCCATGTCTTCTTGTAAAAAAAAGCATTGAAACCATCTGACCCTGAAGACTTGTTGTTTTCGAGGCTCCATACTACTTCCTTGACTTCTTATTATTTGGTTCTTCTTGTAAGAATTTTAATATGTGTGCTTGTAAGTCTAAACCTCCATTCCAACTCCTCCTTCTCGATGTCATTTTTGAAAATCTTGTTGTATAATGATGTATAGAAGTTTATGACCTTCTCCTCCATATCCTCCTATTTGTTGACCACTCTCCCTTCAGCATAAACTAACTGAGAAATAATATTATCAGCCTCTCTTCTTTTAATAGCGGTATGGTAGATATTAGTGTTTTTGTCCCCATCCTCCATCCATTTTTCCATGATCCTTTTCCAGTAGAATTTTTCTTCCTCTTTCTTTAGATCCTCAAGCATCATTTCAGTTCTCTTTCCTTCTCTATCAGTTCAGGATTAAGAGAGTTAGCCCCCTTTTTTCCCTGACCTCCTTACATTCTTCTTTTATTTCCTTAATCGGATTTGGAATGTTCACTTCAGCATTGACCCATCTCTTGTTTATAGTCTAGGTACTTGCCAGCTTTTTTGCAAAGACATACATCAGATTTTCTATCACCTATGTGCCCCAGTCTTCTTTTATGAAATCTTCAAAACCTTTCCATTCAACCCAGTAATTTAGGAATTTGAAAGGTTTTCTCTTTTGTTTCTTTTATGTGATTTGAACTGAGATAGGTGCATGTTCACTTAGCTCAGATTCACCTACCTTCACCTACACATTAGGAAGGATTTACAGTCATTCATAATTCACTAAAGCTTTGTCTAGTTTAATTTCTATCCTGTTCTCTGGCCCCCTATCATTGTTCCATCTAAAGATATCATCGCCCACCATTGGTAGTTTAAAAAAACTGGCTTTATCAATAGTTTGGTTGAAAGCATCTATCTCTGCATTCAATGCTAATCTTTTTCCCCTCTTTTTAGCCTACAAATGAACAATTTTAAAGTCCCCAATCACCAACATGGTAGAGTTGCATGTTTGAATAGAGAGACCAAATCCTTCCACAAATCTAGTCTAGATTTAACATCATTATGACCGCATACAATTGTCACCCAGATGTGTAAGCCTCCATTATTACTACAATCAAATGTAACATGCTGGTCTAACATCTGTATCACTGACACCTACCATACACTCGACTTCCATGCCACGCAGACTCTGGCTACCTCATCACAATCTATGTTAGATATCTACTCCCATCACTGTAGAAATAAATATTTGTGGAAATAAGGTTAGCTCTGGCGAAATGCCAGGCGTCCGCCCAGGCAATGATTCCAACGACGGGGTGTCAAACCCCCATTTTCCAACCCATGTCCACCTCCACCTCCACAAACAGTCGCCCAACTATGTCCAACCCTACCCCTTCCCCTAACCCATCCACCCTTGAGAGAGGAGAGAAGAACGGTGATTCGATGATTTTGAGTCGCATTTATAGACTTGTTTTATATGTATTTTATGCATTTATTAGTCATTTATGTGGTTAATGTTGCATAATTCATCTACTTTGGTCTATGATACTTCTCTATGTCAAATCTCCCTTATATTAGTATTTTGAGCATAAATTATTACAAGAATACATTTTGTGTAGGCTTATGTGGTTTCGTGTTATAATTTCAGGAAAAACAAGTATCTGCTTCTATCGATACCATCGATCAGACCACAGGTTGCCAGCCGCAAGGAGTAGAAGAAAGTCGATACTAGCGATAGCAAAGTCAATGGTATCGATTTACCATCAGGTTGCTGGCGAAGAGTGAGTCGATACTATCGACACATCAGTTGATACTATCGACAGGTGGAGCTACAGCGACACAAAAGGACAAAACTATCGCTACAGGTTTGTCGATACCATCAACATGCGTCGATGGTATCGAGATAGCATCATGCGCAAAGACAAAAGAAAAAGAACTGCCGATATCACGCCAGGTCGATACCATCGACCCACGTCGATGGTATCGACACAGTCAGATACAAGTTTGCTTCAGATCGATCTAAATCCGACAGTTGTGATTATTTGGCGACCTAATTCGGAGATTATACCCAATGAGGCGGCCAAGAGCAATGTATCATGTCATTAGCCGCTGCACACGTCCCGAGGAGGTGTGGAGAGAAGAACGGAGCCCAGAAGCACGCCCCAGCCGATCCGGATGCCGAAGAAGACGATTTCCACCATGGAAAGGCGGGAGAACGCGTATTCTACGCCAAGGAGCACTTGGATCTTCTCCGTTCAGGGGTTTCACCACTCAATCACATTTTTCTCCATGTTTCCCTTTTTCTACTCCATGTTTTGCTCTGAGATGAACATGCAGGGCTAATTCCCTTTGTCTTTAGGACCGGGAATAGCCTGGGAATTCATTGTATGACAATTTTATCATAGTAATTCATATTTTATCTCTTAAATCCGTGGTATAATTTCATTTTCTCAATTATATTGTTATGCTTGATCACCATAATAATAATCTAATGCCCTTAATTACTTTGAAAGAAGAATTAATGGTTGAAAAGAGACGAAATTCACGTTAATTGACAAATCCCTTGAACAAGGTGGTGTAAGGTTAATGGTGGATACCGAGAGATCGATTTTAATGCACCTAGTTTAGGGTATAGGTTACTATGACGGTGGAACCGACCTAGACATAGGTAGTGAATTGTACCACGTCAGTGGGCAATTCTGATTTCAGGCCACTACCCGGATAGAGAGATAAATTTGAATGACCAAATAGAATTTAATACAATGAAAACCCGCGGTGAAACCGCAATCCTAAAGATCTCATCTTGAATTGATTAAACCAAACATTTAGTCAATTGCTTTGTTTTGTTTTATTTCATTTTCTTTTAATTTTAACAACAACATTCAACTCTTTAATCGGTCTAGCTTATTGTGAGTAGTTAGTAGTAGTCTCCGACAATTCATGTATCCCTGAGTTCGACTCGGGCCTCACAAAGGCCTATATTACATTGACGCGTACACTTGCATTTCTACACACGTAAAAAGCATGTCAAGTTTTTGGCGCCGTTGTCAAGGATACAGAAAATTGTCGACACTACGAGTGCTGCAAGAGGCCACTCTAGGCCACTTTTTATTTTTTTATTAGTTTGAAATCATTTCAAAAATTCATAGTCTATTTTCTAAATTTTTGTACTCGTCAAGCACTGTACTTAACTTATTTTTTTTTTTGCAGGTATTGTGCATGGTGCATATACGTAGCACTGACTACACGCGGCACGCACCAGAGGTTACATTGTCGGGACCGGAAGACGAGGAGGAGTACAATCAAGACCATCTGGAAGAAATAAACTTAGAATCCGAGCAGGAAGAGATGGCAGAGCCACAGACAATATGGCAGAAGATCAAGGCTTCTGCTTCATCCGCTTCCAAGGGGCCGATAAAGAAGCAGGCAGTTAATATTCTAACATACAAGATTGATCCTGCATTAATCAACTTGGTGAAGTCGAATGCATTCCATGGGCTTAAGAATGAAGACCCAGTCGCGCATATAAGTCAATTTGTGGAGAATTGTGATATGATAAAAATAGATAGATTTCCACAAGATATTCTCTACTTGAAGCTCTTCCCAAGTTCTCTAGCGGGAAACGCACGAGAGTGGTTGCACAACCTGGACGATGAATATGTGGAATCCTGGGACCACATGGTGGAGGTTTTCTTTGAAAGATTCTTCCCACCCGAGAAGACCAATGACAAGATCAGGAAGATCCACAACTTCACCCAGAAAGCAGGAGAGACCTACTCTGAGACTTGGGAAAGGTTTCAGATCATGCTTAGGCGGTGCCCACATCACAGGCTCAACAAGGAGACACAGGTCAAGATCTTCTATTTTGCTCTCTCCGAGCACGATAGAAGTAACCTCGATTCAGTAGGCTCAGGATTCTTTTTGAACAATACCGACATGAGGTGTTGGGAAATCCTTAAGAACATGGCCAAGAAGCAATCATGGGGTGATAGAGACGCCGGGGAGCATGTTCGAGTAGTAGGGGAATCTAAAGCAATCAAGGAGCTAAATGAGAAGATGGATCTTCTCGTGAAGAAACTACTTGCAAAGGAGGATACTGAGTCCGAGGATGAGGCTCAAGTTAAATTCATGAGGCAGCAGCAAGGCTACAGAAATAATGATTATTCATGGAGGAAGGACAAGAAGTTCTCATGGAAGGATCCAAACAACTTCTTGCAGGATCCAGATGCAAAACCCCAGCCGGTAGCGGAGGATATGAGCACGGAGTTGCTCAATCAAGTGATAAAGTAGAATCAAGAATTAATGACTACCTTTGGCCATCAGATAAAGAAACAAGGGGAGTTTATGAATCAGTTCAGGCAGACACTGCAGAGCCATGGGGCTCAAATGAGGACAATAGAGACATCCATGGCGCAAATGGCAGTGGAGATAGCCAATTTTAAGAAGCTGGCACACCAAGGTTTTCCGAGTAACACTAATATTCCAGGAGGAAACCAGCAGGCGAAAGCCATCTTGCTAAGGAGTGGCAAGAAACTGTTAAACCCCAGAGCCAATGAACCAAGCAAACCCCAAGCAGAAATTGAACGTGAGGCCACTGAGGAGCTGCCCATACCGGTCACAGAACTAGTTGCGGATATAGTAGTGTATGCTACTGAAGATCCTATTGCAGATGAGGAGGAGATGCAGAAAAGGACACCTTATGTGCCACCGCATCAAAGGGCACAGGCTGTCCCAGTCCCATATCTGAACAGTGCGAAGGCAAGGAAAGTGGATGCCCAATTTAAAAAGTTTCTAGACAGTTTCAGAAAGCTTTCAGTCAACATCCCATTATTGGAAGCAATTGAGCAAATCCCTTCTTACGGAAATTTTTTGAAAGACATCCTTACCAAGAAGAGAAAAATCCCAGACACGGAGGTTGTTGTGCTTAAGGAGCAGGTGAGTGCCTTCATCATGGGCACATTGCCGCCAAAGAGGCAGGATCTGGGCTGTTTCAACATCTCATGTTACATTGGGAAAGTTAAGTTTGGTGAAGCGCTATGTGACTCAGGGGCGAGCATTAACTTGATGCCCCTCTCTACATTCAAGAAGCTGGGATTAAAAGAGTCATGGCCGAGCAACATGACAATCCAATTGGCGGACAATTCAGTGGTAAAGCCATACGGTATTTGTGAAGATGTGCTAGTGAAAGTAGATCGATTTGTATTTCCAATAGATTTTGTCGTCATGGAGATGCAAGATGAACAAGGCAATGAGCTACTACTCGGACGACCTTTCCAAGCTACAACTGACATGATACTTGAGATGGGGAGAGGTCGTTTGACCTTAGGTATAGCCGACGATCGATTCGAGATGGTCATGCCTTCTAGCGCCACTTCACCTAAAGCCAAGGAGTAATGCCACATGATAAAACATTTTGATCACAATATCTCACTTTGTCTAGGGAAACCATTTTTAGATATGGCTCATGTAATGACCAAGGTGGAAAAAAGGATTTTGGTTGTGGACATCATGGAGCAGACCAAGGTGGTATCCCTTAGCAAGGTTGTGGGTTTTCCGAGCAATGAGGAGGAGGACACTCCTCCCTCTGCTGAAGATGAGGCTATAGCAAATTCAGTTTTTGATGCGTATCCAGAATCACCACTTGAGGCCTACTTAGTCAATATCACTCATGATTGGATGAGAAGCAAATCACTGCAGGAGTGCGCTAAGATGCTTCAGATTTTGTCATGCTTCTATGAGAGGTACTATGAAGATTTAGGTGAACTCCCACCACCGCTTCAATCAACCTTAATCAGCCCGCCAGAATTGGAGTTGAAGTCGTTGCCACTGCACCTCAAGTACGCATTTCTAGCTAAGGAAGGAAAGTTGACTGTGATTATATCTACTTATCTGAGTGATGAGGAGGAGGACCAGTTGCTGATAGTGCTGAAGAACCACCGGGGAGCATTTGGGTGGTCTGTTGCAGATATCAAGGGGATCTCCCCTACTTTGTGCCAGCACAAGATTCGGCTCGAGGAGGGAGCCAAGCCGGTGATTCAACCGCAACGTCGACTGAATCCGAGCATGATGGAGGTTGTTAAGAAGGAGGTGATTAAGCTTCTTTCTGCAGGTATCATCTATGCTATTTCTGACTCGACATGGGTGAGTCCTACGCAGGTAGTCCCTAAAAAGGGGGAATCAATGTTACCCATAATCTTTTAAATGAACCTGTCACCATCCGCTTGGTAATCGGGTGGCAAGTTTGCATAGATTACCGACGATTGAATGCCGCTACGCTAAAGGATCACTTTCCTCTTCCGTTTATTGATCAAATTTTAGAGCGCTTAGTCGGCCGATCACATTTTTGTTTTCCAGGATGGTTATTCGGGGTACAATCAGATTTCGATAGATCCTAAGGACCAAGAGAAGTCCACCTTCACTTGTCCTTATGGAACGTTTGCGTACCGCTGTATGCCTTTTGGGTTATGTAATGCACCGGCGACCTTTCAGCATTGTATGCTCGCCATTTTTTCTGATATGGTAGAACGTTGTCTATAGGTTTTTATGGATGATTTCTCTATTTATGGTGCATCTTTTGATGAATGTCTTTACAATCTGGATAAGGTTTTACAACGTTGTGAGGACACACATTTGGTCCTCAATTGGGAAAAATGTCACATGATGGTGAGTGAAGGAATAGTTCTAGGACATAAAGTGTCTAGCAAAGGTTTGGAGGTAGACCCGGTAAAAATCGAAGTGATTTCCAAATTTCCCCAACCAAATTCGGTAAAAGGGGTGCGGAGTTTCTTAGGTCACGCCGATTTCTATCGTCGTTTTATAAAAAATTTTCTAAAATCGCCAAACCTTTATCTGAGCTTTTAGAAAAAGGATCTTGTTTTTGACTTTAATGAAAAATGTGTACATGCGTTCAATGTGCTTAAGGAAAAATTGATTTCCGCACCAGTTGTGCAAACACCGGATTGGACCAAGCCGTTTGAACTAATGTGTGACGCATCCGATTTTGCGGTTGGGACTGTGTTGGGACAGGGGGTGGACAATAAACCCGCTGTGATTTTTTATGCATCTAAAACTTTGAATGAGGCCCAACTCAATTACATGACTACCAAGAAAGAATTGCTTGTCGTTGTTTTCACTTTTGAAAAATTTCGGCAATATCTAGTTGGATCAAAAGTCGTGGTTTGGACGGACCATGCCACCAATAATTATTTGATGGAGAAAAAAGATGCCTATGTTGGTATGTGTGCCCTGAGAACCAATCATGGGATGATTGGTGGGATACATTAAGATTGATTTGATAAAGATAAAAGGCGAGCTTCCAATTCTTTCTGGTTCAGTCATAAGAGATAGTGATAGAACAGATTGAATGTCTAGAGAATGACAATACTCAATGACGTATGCCTTCAGGTTCATGACCTGAACGATGAGATCATACGGATGATAAGAGTTTGTACATTCTTGTTATGTCCCTAGTCGGATGTCATTGTGGAAGGTAGATAGACAACAATGACACACAAGACTAGATTGTGGTGTTGGTTGATGACAGAATCTCATTAGTCATGATATAGAGATATCAAACCAAACACATAGGTACTTGTTAGAGAACAAGGTACCGGACAGACCCACTGTGAGTTTGACACATGGAACCATGAGATGGTAGTCACAGTCAGTACTCACAGTGATGGTGGTGAGTGTGATTCTTAGACCTGAAATCACTACACTCAACACATGTCGTTGGGCACACTTTGACATCATCAAACGCAGTCCTGAAACATGGGTTGTTATAAAGGTGATGATTGGGTGACTTTGACACATGGGGCTTTTGAGGGGTGAGTGATAGATATGGGATTTGTCCCTCCTGAGGGAGTTTGATATCCATGGCCACTTGATGAGTAGGATTGAGAAAGGCGTGCACGCATGTGTGAATCAGTATATGATATTGATGTCATACATATCTCTTCCAGTCTACTCTGAGATCAAGGAAGTGAATGAACATTGACAGGATGACTGTTCCATGCCTCGAGTTCATTCGGGATATCAGTGATAAAGGAATTATACATTCGCTATAACACCATTCACGGATTGTAGGATGAAAGTTGTTCTCCAACTTTCTACTTTCACTTGGGTAGCACTGATGTGTGACTAGGGACCGCTCTTTGCTTGTGAAGTCATAAGTGTTATGGACTTTCACTGCCAACGTGAAATGGACCTGCAGGGTCACACACATAGGATTTAACCTGGAAGAGGAGTTTTGTCCACAAAGCAATGTTTAGATTGATTACTAAAGGAGTTTAGTATTTCAATTAAACACTCAATCAGTCGATAGCTCAATATCGTATGGTTCAAGGTGTTGGACGCATTGATTGGAGTATCGGATTGATTGAAATCACAATTGACTGATTTTGCCCAACCTGTGCTCCCAACTGATCGGTTCATGTGATGAACCGGTCGGCTGAGGTTGCTGAACCGGTCGGCTGGAGTGTCCAGGCCGATCGGCTCATGCCTAGGTTGAAACGACTGGTTCAAGGGTTGAACCGATCGGCTCAACTGGTACAACAGATCAGTTGGGAAAGTCATGTCGGCAAGGATTTTCCTTTCGTTTCAAATTACCCAATTCGATTGGGAATAATATTGGTATTCGATACCAATTGGGAAAGAAACAAGGAAAGTCTTTTTGAGCTGGATTAGGACCATGAACCGATCGGTTCAGGGCACCAACCGATCGGTTGGAGTGCCCCAAACGACCGGCTCAGGTCCAACCGATCGGCTCAATGGCCGAACCGATCGGTTCAGCAGTGAACCGATCAGTTCAGGTTGCGAGATGGTTGCTTTTGGTGGAAAATTCTCGAACCCTTCTACTCCTGCTTTAGTCCCGCATTGCCCGGGATGGAGAACCCTGTCCCATGACTCTCCTATATATATAGGGGTATTGGGGGCTTCTCAAAGTACAACTCAGTGCAACCAGTTGCTCTGCAAGTTGTCATTCTCTCTGGTTTTGGTAACCGTGAGAGAGCCCGAGCAAGTGCTTCCCGCAAAAGGGAGGTGCAGCAAGGGAAGGACAACTGCAGTTGCAACAGGAGGCAGGAGAGCATTTTGGCGACTAGTACGTCAACAGGAGGGTGCGACTCCTTCCACTTCCTTGTGGGACAAGGAGAGTGGAGTTCCAGGTGGTCCGTGTGGACTACTACAGAGGCGGGAGGACACTGCCGCTTAGGAGGACAACTGTCATCCGACAGTCCGGTTCGAGTAGGAGTTGTCAGTCCCGGTGTGACCAGGAGCTGCACAGACACCGTCGAAGTCTGGAGTTGAAGACCGTGCATTGCGCGAGGTATTGTCGCCGAGCAAGCCTCGGGACAAGGTATGATTCCGCAAACCATCCTTTCCTATTATATAGACGTTGACGCGTTTCCTCGGTATGGGTTGGGGAGAAATTTTTTTTTGTTTCCGCTGCCTTCTCTGTCTCCCCTAAAACCCAACAGTGGTATCAGAGCCACGTCAACTGCTCTATGTTTTAGGAATATCGGTATGATCGATTTTGGTTTGTCGCCTTTATTTATTGCATGCGATGTGAATAATATCGGCTTTATGCATGTCCAATCCTAAATCCACAAATCCCTAATTACATATATGATATGTATTATTAATGCACTCGATACGCGTCACCCTTAAACGAGTTTTGTGGTGGATGTGTAGCATGATTATGGCCTATAAACCCCTATCTGTGTGTGGTTGTTTGTGGTTGCTTGCATCTCGGTCTGCGCACCGATCTTCCCTCTCTTATTCCTGATGTAACTCGAAATAATTCGAGATTCTTTCCTACCTTTGCTCCCCCCGAATGTAACTCGGGGTTTCCTTTTTAAAGCAATGTAATAAATAGAATAGGATTTTATTTCCTGTTATGTCAAAGACCGGCGGACATCAAGACGACTGCTCAGACGGTCGGTTCAAGGAGTGAACAGATCGGTTGACCTTCCAGACGATCGGTTCAAGGAGTGAACCGATCGGTTGATGACCGGTTCGAGGAGCGAGACGAGCGGGTGGCAGACATGATGAGATGCACGACGACCAGGCGAACCGATCAGTTGGAGGAGCCAACCGATCGGCTGGTGGCACCCAGACGACCGGCTGGAGAGTACAGATCATTCATGTGATGAGTTGATCAACTCGGATGGCAAGGCACAGATGTTCATCTTGTACAGGTTGCATGTGATGTAGACCTAGATGACCGTGATTCCTCTTGGCTCGAGGAATCATATTAGGATGGCCATAATCATCGCTTTTTATCGTTTGTGCATGTTTTCTGTGGGATATAGCATGTATATGATACGTACTATGTATTGTGGTGATTGGATATGTATGTGTATATAAAACCAAATCCCTCATTAAAATATTAAGTTTTAGATGCCTTCCAAATGCGACACACGTGAAAAGCTTGTTCGACCAAGTGTGGGCACGCCCTAGCGTGGTGCACCGTCTACCTCGTGGAAGTGTGAAGGATGAATGTGTGGGTCTGCCCTAGCAGGGTGCATATTCATCGTGTTTGCTTTGGGTCGGACTTAACAAGGTGATCTAGATGGGATCTAGTACCTTGAGGTATGGAGATGATCATTGCAAAGAGTTGTATATGACATCTTATCAAGAGTTGCATATGATGCAATTGGCAAAAGTTGCCTACCTGAGAGATCTATGTTGTGGGTGACAGCCCTAGCTGGTCCATGGCTTAGAGGTTTTCAGGATCTTGCCCACTAGAAGGTTGTACGCTGCAATCTTCCGAATTGATGGTGAGGGCTATCAATTTGAAGTAAAATAGTGGGAGCGATAATTAATTAAAGGCCTAATTATATCGTCAAATATTTCAAATCAATCAAATAAGTCAAAAATGAGTTTTGGACTAAAATTGCATATTTTCCTTTTTTTAGTTCAAATGGCAACAAACAACAACAACTTTTCTTTGTGATCGGTCCTTGACAAGGACAATCTAAATGGGACAAACTTCCACGACTGGTATCGGACATTGAGAATTGTTCTCACTCAAGAGCGTAAGCTCTATGTCCTGGATACTCCAATTCCAGAGGAACCCGCTCCTAATGCACCAAGGACAGAAAGGGATGCTTACAAGAAGCATTCTGATGATGCCATTGATGCAAAGTGCTTGATGCTATGTTCAATGAACCATGAGTTGCAGAGGCAACATGAGAACATGGGTGTCATAGAGATGATTCTGCATATCAGGAACATGTATGAAGATCAGGCACGGCAAGAGAGGTACAATGTTTCTAGGGCGCTGTTCAAGTGCGTCATGACAGAAGGAGATCCAGTTGGTCCTCACACACTCAAGATGATTGGGTATGTGGAGAACCTGCAGAGACTGGGATTTCCACTGAGCCAAGAGTTGGCTACTGACGTGATACTGCAATCGTTGCCAGAATCTTACAGTCAGTTTGTGATGAACTACAACATGAACAACTTTGATAGGCCACAGTCAGAGTTGTTGGGCATGTTGAGGACAGCCGAGTTACAGATGAAGAAGGACAAGCCTAAAGCTGTGATGGTGATCATGAGCAAGAAAGGCAAGTCCAAGCGCAAGGGCAAGGGCAAAGCCAAGAAAGGTTCTGAAGCTAGCCAGGAGTCCAAGCCATCTTCAGCTCTTAAGGCCAAGGGAGGCGTGACCAAGAAAGGAAATTGCCACCATTGTCAAAAGCCAGGACATTGGAAAAGGAATTGTCCTCTCTACCTGGAAGAACAAAAGAAGAAGGAGGCGACTGAAACCTCTACTTGAAGGTGTCATGTAAATAAACTTGTAACACTTTTTGAGATATATGATATCAAGATGTAAAGTGTAAAACATTCTTACTTGGGGCAAGTGTTGCCTTTATAGATAGGAATACTTTAGTTTATTTTCAGCCAATAAGGCATGTAATACAGTTATGAACTGCTATTTCATACTTGCCAATAGATAGAAACACTTTATTTTTGCATATTGTATGACAATGATGGCAATTAATAAAGAGATGTTTCAATTTATAAAGATTTGATCTTTGTGGCAATGCCTTATTTATCTTATGATATTTGATATGCATAAGATAAGACGATACCTAAAAGTTATAGATAACTCAAACAATTTAATTAGCATTAATCATGAGAAATTCATTTCTAGTTTCCATGTGATGGATAAATCTAGACTCTTTTGGTTATAGAACCAGTAAGAGACATGAATATCTTGGACATGATTAATCAATCTTCACTGATGTAGTGGGAGAGTGATTATCCTATTAGGTATAATACATGTGATGTATTTACATACCTATTGGAATAAATGCTAATACTTCAAATGGTGTTTAGAGAAATACCAATATGAATATCTTGAAGTGTTCAAGATTATCATAAATGAAGTACAAATTTGGTAAAGTATTAATTCCTGATGAGATCAATGAATGAAATACTTGGACCAAATGTTTGAGATCCTTATGAGTGATTATGATAGTGTATCATAGTGAACTCATGATTAAGGCATGGTGATGTCTGAATCAAGAAGGAATCATACTCTAAGGAGTTAGAGAATGATTATCAAACAACTGAATGCTTCTTAATAAAAGAATACCCCACACTAATAAAAGAAATTAAGAATCACAAGGGTTGTGAGTTCTTATATCTTTAACAGATACACCTCAATTATCCATGTGATGAGTTGTTCATGTGATGAGTCAACTATCAAGATGAATATGAGGAACTGAATCTTGAGTTATGGTTTAAAACCATTACATCCTAAATGTCTTCCATGTGAACCATAAGGTATGACCTTGATGGTAGCACTCATTGGATCATATCCATAAGTGCAAATGAGTCTTAAGTGTTAAGACACATGGATAACAGTTTGACAAGGATGATGCTTGTTGATTGCAACTTATTGACTAAGACATTTGGCATATGGATACTAAAACCGCATTCCTATGAGGAATAAAAACAGGATGTGTACGTGACACAACCTATAAGGTTTATGAATCCACTAATGCAAATGAAGTCTATAAGTTACAATGGAATAATCAATGTGATTGATTGAGTACAAGGAACTCAAAATTGGATCTTTACTTTGATGATATAGTCAAAGGGTTTGACTGATATGTCAAAGATAAAGAAGGGATCTGTGATTTAGTGGGAGCGTATTCACATTCCACATATTGATGTGAAATGGAAATGTTCTAGATTGGAAATCCGAATGTGGAAATTATCTTTAAGGAAGATAGAGATGTTTCCTATGTGATAGGAATAGAGATCTATAGAGATAGTTCTCGAAAATCTCTTGACCTGGAAAGAGAGAGCATACATTGGCAATCTGTACTGAAGGGTTCAGTATGCACAGATTCAGTGGGAGAAAACTTGTCCATGTGATATGGATATTAGTATCCCAAGGCCAAGTGTCCAATTCTTATGAAGAATGGGAACACTAAGAATAGATATGGATCTATCATGTATGTAATCATCCCATTATCTTGCATGTATGACATGGCAAGAATAAAATGCATTCATCATCTTGTATGTAGGACATGGAAATATGATGTGCTCATCCTGATAACTCGTATGTATGACATGATGAGTGGATGTCTGTCTATTTCCAGTAAGGGTTACTGGAAAACCATGAGAACTTGATAAGTGCTTGTGAAGTACTAGTTCTATGGAGATAAGGAAGAGTTCGATGTAAAGAGTTACATTGATGCGAACTTCCGAAAAGACAGAAAAGTAATCACAAAATATACATAGGATGTATAAAAGTAAAACTTTGTTGATAATTAGAAGTGTTCCAATAAAGCCATTTAAAAGGGAAATGTCGAGTATCTATGTGTTAGTGAACAGCAGTGGATACTATATGGATCTGAAAGTTCATAGGATGAACTTATATTCCACTCATTGATGATAAGTCTGGAATCCTTGATCATGCAATGTGGCTGAAGGTTAGCAAAGGAATACTAGATTGCATATTACGGCAACTCCATCTCATACGTATGACGTACAGCGAAAAGATGCGAGACATGCAATTTGTACAGACTTTGGCAAGGTGTTGTCAGTACTCACTATGTTTGCACTAAGAGCACAGTAACATGTGGGACATGTTTGAAGATCACTATGAATATGATTCATGGGTGATTGGCTCGCAGTGCAAGTGGGAGTCGGTTGGTATGTGTGCCCTGAGAGCCAATCATGGGATGATTGGTGGGATACATTAAGATTGATTTGATAAACATAAAAGGCGAGCTTCCAATTCTTTCTGGTTCAGTCATAAGAGATAGTGATAGAACAAATTGAATGTCTAGAGAATGACAATACTCAATGACGTATGCCTTCAGGTTCATGACCTGAACGATGAGATCATACGGATGATAAGAGTTTGTACATTCTTGTTATGTCCCTAGTCGGATGTCATTGTGGAAGGTAGATAGACAACAATGACACACAAGACTAGATTGTGGTGTTGGTTGATGACAGAATCTCATTAGTCATGATATAGAGATATCAAACCAAACACATAGGTACTTGTTAGAGAACAAGGTACCGGACAGACCCACCGTGAGTTTGACACATGGAACCATGAGATGGTAGTCACAGTCAGTACTCACAGTGATGGTGGTGAGTGTGATTCTTAGACCTGAAATCACTGCACTCAACACATGTCGTTGGGCACACTTTGACATCATCAAACGCAGTCCTGAAACATGGGTTGTTATAAAGGTGATGATTGGGTGACTTTGACACATGGGGCTTTTGAGGGGTGAGTGATAGATATGGGATTTGTCCCTCCTGAGGGAGTTTGATATCCATGGCCACTTGATGAGTAGGATTGAGAAAGGCGTGCACGCATGTGTGAATCAGTATATGATATTGATGTCATACATATCTCTTCCAGTCTACTCTGAGATCAAGGAAGTGAATGAACATTGACAGGATGACTATTCCATGCCTCGAGTTCATTCGGGATATCAGTGATAAAGGAATTATACATTCTCTGTAACACCATTCACGGATTGTAGGATGAAAGTTGTTCGCCAACTTTCTACTTTCACTTGGGTAGCACTGATGTGTGACTAGGCACCGCTCTTTGCTTGTGAAGTCATAAGTGTTATGGACTTTCACTGCCAATGTGAAATGGACCTGCAGGGTCACACACATAGGATTTAACCTGGAAGAGGAGTTTTGTCCACAGAGCAATGTTTAGATTGATTACTAAAGGAGTTTAGTAGTTCAATTAAACACTCAATCAGTCGATAGCTCAATATCGTATGGTTCAAGGTGTTGGACGCATTGATTGGAGTATCGGATTGATTGAAATCGCAATTGACTGATTTTGCCCAACCTGTGCTCCCAACCGATCGGTTCATGTGATGAACCGGTCGGCTGAGGTTGCTGAACCGGTCGGCTGGAGTGTCCAGGCCGATCGGCTCATGCCCAGGTTGAAATGACCGGTTCAAGGGTTGAACCGATCGGCTCAACTGGTGCAACGGATCAGTTGGGAAAGTCATGTCGGCAAGGATTTTCCTTTCGTTTCAAATTGCCCAATTCGATTGGGAATAATATTGGTATTTGATACCAATTGGGAAAGAAACAAGGAAATTCTTTTTGAGCTGGATTAGGACCATGAACTGATCGGTTCAGGGCACCAACCGATCGGTTGGAGTGCCCCAAACGAGCGGCTCAGGTCCAACCGATCGGCTCAATGGCCGAACCGATCGGTTCAGCAGTGAACCGATCAGTTCAGGTTGCGAGATGGTTGCTTTTGGTGGAAAATTCTCGAACCCTTCTACTCCTGCTTTAGTCCCGCATTGCCCGGGATGGAGAACCCTGTCCCATGACTCTCCTATATATAGGGGTATTGGGGGCTTCTCAAAGTACATCTCAGTGCAACTAGTTGCTCTGCAAGTTGTCGTTCTCTCTGGTTTTGGTAACCGTGAGAGAGCCCGAGCAAGTGCTTCCCGCAAAAGGGAGGTGCAGCAAGGGAAGGACAACTGCAGTTGCAACAGGAGGCAGGAGAGCGTGTTGGCGACTAGTACGTCAACAGGAGGGTGCGACTCCTTCCACTTCCTTGTGGGACAAGGAGAGTGGAGTTCCAGGTGGTCCGTGTGGACTACTACAGAGGCGGGAGGACACTGCCGCTTAGGAGGACAATTGTCATCTGACAGTCCGGTTCGAGTAGGAGTTGTCAGTCCCGGTGTGACCAGGAGCTGCACAGACACCTTCGAAGTCCGGAGTTGAAGACTGCGCATTGCGCGAGGTATTGTCGCCGAGCAAGCCTCGGGACAAGGTATGATTCCGCAAACCATCCTTTTACTATTATATAGACGTTGACGCATTTCCTCGGTATGGGTTGGGGAGAAATTTTTTTTTGTTTCCGCTGCCTTCTCTGTCTCCCCTAAAACCCAACAGCCTAACCTAGACTGATTAGGTGGATCTTGCTTTTATAGGAATTTGATATCGAAATCAAAGACAAGGCGGGGATTGAAAATGTGGTCGCAGACCATTTTTCTAGGTTAGAGAGGGTATATGAAAAATATTTACACATACCCATTACCGAGACATTTCCGGACGAACAACTTTTGAAAGTGAAATCTAAAGATCCGTGGTTTTCTTATATTGTGAACTATCTTGCCTGCAAAATCATCCCGGATGATTGGACGTTTCAAGAGAAGAAGAAATTTTTCCATCCTCTACGATATTATTTTTGGGATGACCCTATTCTCTTGAAGAAATGCATGGATGGTGTCTTACGCAGGTGTGTACCTGAGGTGGAATACGAGAGTGTTCTTTGTCATTGCCACACACTACCGACGGGCGGACACCATGCAAGCTCTCGTACGGCAGCCAAAGTACTGGAAAGTGGCCTATACTGGCCTACCTTGTTTAGGGACGCTTATGAGTTTGCGCGGCAATGTGATTCCTGCCAAAGGGCGGGCAACATTTCGTAGAGACAAGAGATGCCCCTTAATGTATTCTAGGAGGTTGAGGTATTTGACTTATGGGGTATAGATTTTATGGGACCCTTTGTGTCCTCAAATTCTAATTTGTATATCCTTTTGGCTATTGATTATGTGTCGAAGTGGGTAGAGGCAATACCCACAAGGACTAATGATTCCACTGTACTGTGCAGGTTTGTTAAGGAATATATTTTCTGCAGGTTCGGTGTGCCCCGAATGATCATTAGTGATGGGGGTACACACTTCCGGAATCAAACGTTCTCGACACTATTGAGAAAATACGGGGTCAAACACAACATTGGTACCCCATACCACCCGCAAACTCAAGGACAAGTGGAGGTCTCCAATCTAGATATTAAGAAGATCTTGGAGTGTACTGTGGCTTCCACGAGGAAGAATTGGAGTGCCCTACTACCGGATGCATTGTGGGCATACAGGACGGCTTACAAGACACCTATAGGCACCATGCCTTTTAGGTTGGCTTATGGTCGGGCCTATCACTTACCGGTGGAATTAGATCATAAAGCACATTGGGCGCTGAGGAAGCTAAACCTGAGTTATGATGAAGCGGGAAAGAAGAGGTTACTTGAACTAAATGAACTTGATGAGCTGTGAATGAATGCATATGAAAACTATCGGATATACAAGGAGCGCACAAAGTTGATTCATGATTGCCACATTCAGATGCGTGTTTTCAAGAAAGGAGATCGTGTCCTTTTGTTCATCTCCAGGCTGAAGATGCATCCCGGGAAGCTGAAATCCCGATGGAGTGGACCATTCACAGTAGAGGAGGTCAGACCACATGGCGCAATCATGGTGCGCGATGGCGAGACCACGTTTTTGGTCAATGGACAAAGGTTGAAATTGTATTTTGGTGAAGATTACACAAGGAAAGTAAATGAGGTCAAACTCATTGCACTTCCGGATGCATGATGAGCTTCAATTCGTCTAGCCTAAGATGTTAAATAAGGGCGCTTGTTGGGAGGCAACCCAGCCATCGGTACTTTAGTTCAGTTTCTTTTACATTCGTAGTTTGATTTATTTTGACTTTGTTTTTAGTGTAAAAACGATATTGTGATCATTTGCTCATTGTGCAGGACTGAGGCAGAGTCGATACCATCGACCCTAGCATCGATGGTATCGACCGTGGTACATGTTGGCGAATGCAGAAATCATACTGCGTCGATACTATTGACGGCCTCGTCGATGGTATCGACATACCAACAGGCAGATCGCAAGCAGAGGTCGATAGTATCGACACGAGTGTCGATACTCACGAGATCTCTGGAGATATTCAGAAGAAATCGTCTCAGTAAAGTCGATACCATTGACGGGCCTATCGATGGTATCGACACATTCACATACAGAAGGCGGCAGCCGGCCTCGCGAGGGAGTTGCCCTAATCAGAGAGTCGATACTATCGACTTACGTCGATGGTATCGACATGCCATGTCACTGATCTGCGAGAGGAGATCAACGACGATCGCTGCAACCAAAAAGTCACTATGTGGGACGGGTCGATACCATCGACACGTCAGCGATCCGGGCCCCGCAAATCCAGCCATCGACGACTGTCGATACCAGCGGCAGTACAAATTGTGCTACGCGTGTCGATACCATCGACCCACGTTGATGGTATTGACGGGCACACAGCAGCGCCGGCGTCAACTATATATGAGAAGGATTGTCGTCATATGACGTCACAACCCCAGAGCAATTCTTCTCCACTTGCACCGAGCGTCCTTCAGAGCAATCCGAGCCCGGCGACGAACATCCAGGAGCACGTTCTTCATCGAGCGGAGATTTTCTTCTCCGATCTTCACCGATCTCTTTCTCTACTCCTGCTTCTTCCGCAACCATGGTGCATGTTGTTGGTGCATCTTCTTTGCGCGCCAATCCGATGGACATCCCAGAGTTCGTTCCTCCACCGAATGCATCGATCTCACGCCCGCAGATTGTCCATCCGTCTGTAGAGGTCAAGAAGATCTACGAGGAGATCATGAAGAGGAAAATTGAGCCGACCCGCTATGTTGAGCAGGAGACGATCCGCAACTTGGGGTTTGATGTTAATCTCGCCTACGTCTTGAAAGGGTAGGTGAGACACACGAGCAGGACACCCGACGAGATGGAATACCATGCCGATGGCCAGCCATTCTTCAGTGACTGGCCGACTTACAAGGAGTTGGTGGTTCAATTCATGGCGTCGCTGGACGTCTGTGTCGTGCCAAACGACATAATAGCCACAGACCGTGAGTGGATCAAGGGTCGGGTGTCTTTTCAACTGTATAACAATGACTACAATCTTACACTCTGTCAGTTCAATGAGATTTACAATTGGAATCATTCGTGAAGTGACTACCAGTGGCCGGACAACCGTATCGATTACGACACGATCTTCGTCGAGCTTGTGGCGGTGCCACCGGGAAAATCGGTGAGCTACCACAATGCAACGGTAGATGACTTCGAGCATCCGTTCCTACGGATTCTCCACCGGATGCTGTGTTCTACCCTGTTTGCTAGGGGTGATCTATCTCTTAGCAAATTCCAGGAGACGGACATGTTCTTCTTGTACAAACTACTCAAGCGCCAAGAATGCAACTGGGGAGCTTTCTTTCTGCAGCAAGTGTTGGCGGTAAAGCGGAGTACGCGGAAGGCTCCAATTCACTTTGGAGGACTCATCACTCCGCTGGCACACTACCTTGGGCTGAACTTCGCAACCTTGAGTCCGCTTTCCAATAGAAGCAAGGTCAATTTGCAACATCTTCACCGATCAAACCTCATTTTTCTTCGGGATGGTTTACCTTATGCTCATTGCCATGTAAACCACGCATACCAGGAATGTTCGCTTCCCGATCTTGTCTTCAATATCGAGGGTGCTCAACATTTCCGATGGCCCATCATAGCCATTGCTGACTCCGATGAAGATGGCGGCAACGACGACGACAACAATAATGACAACGAGGCTGAAGAGGAAGAGGAGACCTACACTCCTCTTCGGGCACGAGTGGCACCTAGGAAGCGTCCTCGCATGCATATGGGTGCGTCTTCATCTTCAAAGCCTCTGCCACCACCACTGTCCTCGCAGCCAAGCGAGGATGTCTATTCCATGCAAGGAATGTATGCCATGCTGTAGGATATACAGCAAATGCAGCAACACCATACCGCAGTGTACACCGGTGCTCAAGAGACGACAAACCGGTTACTTGACAATCAGAGGGCAATCTTCGAGAATGAGTGCCTCCTCCTCGACAACCAACAACAGATTCATGACAGGTTGCATAGGATGGAGATGCAGCAGCAACCCTTTTATGATCATTACTGGAGCCAAAACAACTTTAGGGGGTATCAACAACCTCCACCCATGCCCCAGTATGATCTCAGCTTTCAGGGGCAGTACCCATCCTAGGACCCCATGGCTCCACAGTACCCACCTCCTCTAGAAGAGTAAATTGGTATCTCTTTTCCAACCTTTAAGATTGTTTTTGACTATGAGGCCATTGTCAAATTCAAGCTTGGGGGGGGGAGTTGGAACAGCTCTATCTTTTATTTTCTCAGTTTTTAGTTTTTATTGTTTTACTTCTTGTCATTTATTTCTTGCAATCTTCGTTTGTTTGTAGGATCCACGTTCTATCTAGTATAATTGTGGATGTCTTAAGTCATGTGTCATCTCACTTGCTTATACATGGGAATTAAGGGAAAATTAAAAATATTAAAAAATTTTGAGTGCTCGCAAGCTTGCGGGTTGTTCAACTTTGAGCACATAACTTAAGAAAATGATTGGTTTTGTCAACTTTAAAACATAAAATCACAACTGTACATTCCTAATGATTCATGAAAAGTGGACATAATTGGTTGTTTGAGCCTAAACTGACCAAATGATAATGAGACTCTAATTTGAAGTAAGAGAGAGGAACCTCTTAACTACTACATAGGTCAGTAAGGAGGGACACATAATACTTTTCAAAGGTTCAGTCAATTAGTCTTGTGATCTTTCCACTCAATTGTTTTTCACAATCCACCAGAAGAATTGGAAGTACTTTACGACTTCAACCTTTTTGATTGCATATCATGTAGATAGGTTTTGCATTGTAACCACTTTCATATGTTTTGCATCAAATCTTTAAAAAAAATAGAATAGTGATACATGCACATTATCCTTAGGTGCATGTCATTTAGTTGCATTCATAATTTTTATGCATAGAGTACATCATGTACCTCATTTCTTCTTTAATGGTGATTTAAAATTGTTCCATACCTTCTAAATAGTTCAAATATTTGAGTTATGCAGAAAAAGCAAGCCCAATAAATTATTCATTGTCATTTGTGGATGTAAGGGCCTGAAAAAAAATGAAAAAGAAAAAGAAAGTTATTCAGAAGCAAGTAGAATAAGAGGGAGAAAGGAACATGATCTCACCTGCATCTTAAGATGAGTAAGTACATGATGTAGCTCAGTTAGATATCCATTTCATTTTGAGACGGGATGTTAGTGCATGCATCATTCCACCCAATCTTAGGCATTAGGGCATGTTCATGTGCAAATGCATCATTTAGGGCATTTTTGTTTTATGCATGTTGAAACCGTATAATGCTTCCACTTCTTCATGAGCCACCCGTTTCATCCACATGTTGCTCGGATTGGTAGGCCACTGTGATTTTCTCCTCACTTGTGAATATCGGGAGAGCTGCTTCCATTTAGATGGTAGTTAGGGCGAGCAACGTAGTATAGGAGATCACAAGATGCACCGAGTCTGGACCGGCAAATTTTATTATGTTAACTGCCTTATGTGATAGTGTTCATCAGTTTTGAGGTAGAAATCTTTTATGGATGATTACTGTCGCCTTTAGGGTAATTATCATTTCATGGTTAGTGAGGGCCGAAATGTGAATGTTCGGTGGGGATCATATGGTAATGTTTGTTGTGATGATTGGTTCTTTAGTTGACTCTGGCAATTCTATTCTAAGATTTTGTTGCTCGAGGGTGAGCAATGTTCAAGCTTAGGGGAGTTTGATGCGATGATTTTGAGTCACATTTATAGACTTCTTTTATATGTGCTTTATGCATTTATTAGTCATTTCTGTGGTTAATGTTGCATAATTCATCTACTTTGGTCTATGATACTTCTCTATGTCAAATCTCCCTTATTTTAGTATTTTGAGCATAAATTATTACAAGAATACGTTTTGTGTAGGCTTATGTGGTTTCGTGTTATAATTTCAGGAAAAACAAGTATCTGCTTTTGTCGATACCATCGACAGTGGTCGATACCATCGACCAGACCACAGCTTGCCAGCCGCAAGGAGAAGAAGATAGTCGATACTAGCGGCAGCAGAGTCGATGGTATCGATTTACCATCAGGTTGTTGGTGAAGAGTGAGTCGATACTATCGACACATCAGTCGATACTATCGACAGGTGGAGCTACAGCGACACAAAAGGACAAAATCGTCGCTACAGGTTTTTCGATACCATCGACACGCGTCGATGGCATCGAGATAGCATCAGGCACAAAGACAAAAGAAAAAGAACTGCCGATATCACGCCAGGTCAATACCATCGACCCACGTCGATGGTATCGACACCGTCAGATACAAGTTAGCTTCAGATCGATCTAAATCCGACGGTTGTGATTATTTGGCAACCTAATTCGGAGATTATACCTAATGACGGCGGCCAAGAGCAATGTATCACGTCATTAGCCACTGCACACGTCCCGAGGAGGTGTGGAGAGAAGAACGGAGCCCAGAAGCACGCCCCAGCCGATCCGGATGCCGAAGAAGACGATTTCCACCACCAAAAGGCGGGAGAACGTGTATTCTACGCCAAGGAGCACTTGGATCTTCTCCGTTCAGGGGTTTCACCACTCAATCACGTTTTTCTCCATGTTTCCCTTTTTGTACTCCACATTTTGCTCTGAGATGAACATGCGGGGCTAATTCCCTTTGTCTTTAGGACCGGGAGTAGCCCGAGAATTCATTGTATGACAATTTTATCATAGTAATTCATATTTTATCTCTTAAATCCGTGGTATAATTTCATTTTCTCAATTATATTGTTATGCTTGATCACCATAATAATAATCTAATGCCCTTAATTACTTTGAAAGAAGAATTAACGGTTGAAAAGAGACAAAATTCACGTTAATTGACAAATCCCTTGAACAAGGTGGTGTAAGGTTAATGGTGGATACCGAGAGATCGATTTTAATGCACCTAGTTTAGGGTATAGGTTACTACGACGGTGGAACCAACCTAGACATAGGTAGTGAATTGTACCACGAAAGTGGGCAATTCTGATTTCAGGCCACTACCCAAATAGATAGATAAATTTGAATGACAGAATAGAATTTAATACAATGAAAACACGCAGTGAAACCGCAATCCTAAAGATCTCATCTTGAATTGATTAAACCAAACATTTAATCAATTTCTTTGTTTTGTTTTATTTCATTTTCTTTTAATTTTAACAACAACTTCCAACTCTTTAATGTTGGCTAAATGGACATCTGTAAATCCCTTTGTTTTGATAATGAAAAACATTTCATTCTTGTTGATCTAACGTGCTACTTGAGTGTTGCAGGAATAAGGTGTATGACAAAGCACTAGGGAATCTATATGCTTGAATGATTGTAAATGTCATGAAATGTAATCAATTGTAAACTTGTACAAATATATAATGTACAAGTACTTAGACTTCATGTAAATCAAGCGTTATATCTTCCCTAGCTAAACACCACATTTAGATAGGTCATCTCCTTCAATAGTGTCACATATGCACACTCATACACACACTTAATGTCTTTATTTGAAACATTGAAACAGGGTCCATCTCGGTCGACAAAATCCTCGACCGAGACACTCTCGGTCGACAAACTTCTCGACCGAGAAAGACCCAAGTAGCCGTTAGACACAGCTGACAAGGTAGTTGGCAGTTGGAGATAAACGTTGCAAAACACTTGATCCAGAGAGCCTGTCGGTCGACAAAACTTCGACCGAGTAGGTGTCTCGGTCGACCATTCCTCGACCGAGATGGACTATGACAGCAACTGCAAAATTAAATTAACTAGCCGTTGTTAAAGCAACTAACTTATACCTAACGGCTAGTTAAGCACTTAGAAACCCCTAGAAAGTGTCTAGAATGTCCTTAAGAACTTGTAGGACATTCCTATAAATAGGACATGCCTTAGGACACCTAAACTCACTTGTTTTTCACACTTGAGCAATCTTTGAGCATACACTTACATTGAGCAACCTGTTTGTGAGCAATTGAGCATATTGACAATTGGCTACTTTTTCTCTTAGCTCAAATTTCGTGTCCTATAGGCTAGCATCTCCTATCCACAACAATCACAATTCCATACACATTGGTTAGGAGATCTACACGCTTGATCTAGGCAAATCAAGCCTTGTGCTTCAAAGGATAAGTTGTAATTTCCTTTTTTCCTTTCTTGTTCACGATTATTGTTTGTACTCTCCTTGCTACTCCTAGGTTGGAGGCTGCAGATTGGAGAGGTTGGAGATCTTCTTGGTGAAGAACGGGACCTTGAGCTACTTCAAGAAGGCTGGTGCAACGGGAGGTTACTTCTAAAGAGGAAGGCTACTTCAAGGGGGAGCTTGGAGTTACTTCAAGAAGGTTACCTCGGGTTGGTGCATCTACTTCAAGTGAAGGTTGTTCAAGGGGTGTAAGAAAGTATTGTATTTTGTGTAATTCCTTATGAAGGTAATAAAATTGATACTTTCAAAATCCCGGTTGGGTAAGCAACCGGGTAGTGGACTGACAACCTTAGTATTTGCTAAGGTTGGAACCACTCTAAACACTTGTCTCCTTCTTCCATTTTCAATTGTGGTTGTTTGAGTTAAATAATTGTTAAAATATCTTTAAAACTCTATTCACCCCCCCCCTCTAGTGTTTTTCAATTGGTATCAGAGCAGGCTTCAAGGAACCTTAACAAGGTCTTGAAGAATGGGTGACGGGGTACTTAACAACCTTAACCTTGAAGGGACACTTGTTGCTAGACCTCCAGCGTTTGATGGAACAAACTACACATATTGGAAGAGAAGGATGCAGTTCTACTTCCAAGGCATCAATTGGGACTTATGGAGGATGGTGTCAACCCCATACGAGCTTCCTCAAACACAATATGCAGAGTGGGATGCAAATACGGTAAAGTTGGCTCAAATGAATGCCAAAGCGGTAAGCATTTTATATTGTTCAATTTCAGTAGGAGAATTTAATAGAATATCAAACTGTGACACAGCCTATGACATTTGGCATAGATTGTCCATAACTTATGAAGGTACGGTTCAAGTCAAGAATTCTAAGATTAGTATGCTTAAACAAAAGTTTGAACACTTCCATATGGATCCAAATGAATCTATTAGTGAAATGTTTGCAAAATTCTCTTCTATTGTTAATGGTTTAAATGCCCTAGGAAAAACTGTTCTTGAAGAAGATCAGGTATCAAAAATACTTTGATCACTTCCTCCTAAATACAAGCCTAAGGTGACAGCCATTGAAGAAGTTAATGACCTCACTCGACTGAAAATGGAGCAACTCATTGGCAATCTAGAAGCTCATGAAGCAACCCTAGAAGAGGAAGAAAGAAGAGAACGTGAACTTCAACAAGGAAAGAAGAAGGATGTGGCTCTAAAAGCTTCAAAGATCATCACACCAGAAAGTGAGGAGTCAAGTGAAGAAGAAGGGGAAGAAGCCTTGATCGTCAATGGTAAGAAATATAAAAGATTTAAGTCTAACAAAATTTCTAGTTCTTCTTCCCTTCCTAGGTGCTTTGAGTGTGGAAAGAAAGGACATCTCAAAAATGAATGTCCTAAAGCAAAGAAAGGAAAGAAAAGCTCACACAAGAAGAAGGGAGAAAAAGCCTATAAAGCTGCATGGGACGAGTCAAGTGAAAGTGAAAGCTGAGAAGAAAAGGTGGAATGTCTAATGGCAAGAGAAGATGATGAAGACTCTCAAGAGGTAAGCCTTGTTGATCTTCCTAAAGAAGAGTTAATTACTAGTCTACAAGAAACTCATGATAAGTATGTTGATGTCAAGAAAAAACTAAAGAAGGTTATCAAAACAAATGATGAGCTATATGCTAAATTAAATGAACTCTCTTCTTAAAAGAACAACATTGATCTTGAGAATGTGTCTTTAAAAACATCTTTAAATGACTGCACTAGAAATCTACTCACTCTAGAAATAAATGTTGATCTTCTCTCTCAAGAAAAGATTGAATTGTTAGCTAAACTAAATGATTTTCAGACTCAACCAATTCTGTGTAACCATATAGACTATGATAATGTTGTAAAAGAAAGAGACTCCCTATTATCCGATTTAGATCAAGCAAGAAAAGATTTACACAAGAAGATGGATGACATTAGTAAGCTACAAAGAAACCTACATGATTTAAGAAGAAAAGATATCCTTGATAACATTCTGAAAATCTCCTCTAGTTTCAATGGAAGAAAAGGTTTGTGATATGCTCCAAAGAAAAATCAAACCAAAAGAACTAAAGCATCTAAGACTCAGATTATGTTTGTACCTAAGAACACAATTCCTAGAAAAAGAAATGAAGTTGATTCTATTACTTGTCATTTTTGTCTACATCTTGGACATTATTCATTTTCATGTCCTTATAAGACCAAGGATTCCGACTTAGTTTGGGTCCCAAAACCCCAAACTCAGTAGAGTAAAATAAAAAACAGTTGAGATATGATCAAATGCTTATTTTTGCAAATTATATTGTCTTATCTCAACTTAATAAAAGGTTTCATGCATTATGATAATTTTCTGAAATGTTATACTGAAATAGAAACTTGGTCGGTCGAAGTATTGTCGACCGAACATAAAGTCAGTCGAACTTTTGTCGACCGACCAGACGCCTGTAACAAATTAAATCTACAGCAACAAAACATCAACTCCCTCGATTGACGATTGGTCGACCGAGAGAGATGTCGGTCGAACAGTTGTCGACCGACTGAAGTTCTGAGTCAGATTTTTTATTCAATCTGTAATTAAATGCTTCTAACCATACCGGACCATCACATGGGTACCAAAACCTACATTTTAATGCAGGATTGGGTGGTTGACAGTGGATGTTCCAAACATATGACCGGGAACAAGGATGCATTTCAAACTTTTGAAGAAAAGAAAAGTGGAACAGTCACTTTTGGATACAATGGTAAAGGTAAAATCGTTGGAATAGGTAATATTGGTACAAACCTCGAAATAAAGAATGTTCTACTCGTTGATGGTTTGCACCATAATTTGATAAGTGTTAGTCAATTATGTGACAGTGGATATGATGTTCTATTTAACAAAAACTGCTGCAAATTATTAATAGAAAACATTACAAATGTTGTCTATGAAGGAAAAAGAGTTGGAAATCTTTATATTCTTAGACCTAACTCTATGAAATCTGTAGTAGGAAAATGCTTTCTTGCAAATGAAAATACTTTACAACTATGGCATAAAAAGCTAGGACATGCTAGTTCACATGTTATCAAAAAAATAGTAAAATATGATCTTGTTCGTGGTTTGCCTAATTTATCCTTTGATCAAGTTGAAAACTGTGAACCATGTACTTTGGGAAAGCAAACAAAAACCTCTTTTAAACCTAAACATGTACTTAGCACCAGTAGATCTTTAGAATTAATTCATATGGATTTATTTGGACCCATGAGGACACAATCTATTGGTGGAAAAAGATATTGTTTTGTTATTGTTGATGATTATAGTAGATATACATGGGTACAATTTCTTGCAACCAAAGATGAAACTATTCATGTTTTTATAAAATTTTGTTCCAAGATTGAAAATCTATTACAAAGCAAAATATGTACCATTAGAAGTGATCATGGTGGAGAATTTGAAAATCATGTATTTGAAGAATTTTGCACATCTCATGGGTACACTCACAATTTTTCTGCTCCACGCACTCCACAACAAAATGGCATAGTTGAAAGGAAAAATCGATCATTACAAGAAATGGCTAGAACTATGATGCTCGAACATAACACACCCAGAACCTTTTGGGCTGAAGCTGTAAACACCGCATGCTATGTCTTAAATAGAGTAACTGTTCACTCCCATTTGAAGAAAACTCCATAGGAAATAATACATTCTAAGAAACCTAGAGTTGACTATTTTCATACCTTTGGATCCACATGCTATATTTTAAATACCAAAGATGATAGAGATAAGTTTGATTCTAAATCACATAAAGCATTCTTTTTGGGATATTCTACCTCTAGCAAAGCATTTAGAGTCTACAACACTATCTCTAGAAAATTTGAGGAATCTATTCATGTCTCTTTTCATGAAGAGTCCAAATCAGAAAATTTTGAAATAATCGATCTCACTAATCAATTTGAAAACTTAAACATACCAAATGATAGTGAGAAAGATACTACAAACAATAACCAAGCTAAAACACAACCTATACCTATACTTACTAAGGATCATCCTCAAGAATTAATTATTGGAAATCCAAATGATAAAGTAAAAACTCAGTCTTCCTTTAAGGATGTTGCAAACATGGCCTTTGTTTCTATTATTGAACCTAAGAAGATATCTAAAGCTCTTAAAGATGACTATTGGATAATAGCAATGCAAGAAGAATTAAACCAATTTACTAAAAATGATGTATGGGATTTAGTTCCTAAACCACAAGATAAAACCATCATTGGAACTAAATGGGTTTTTAGGAATAAGCTAAATGAGGCAGGAGAAGTAATAAGGAATAAAGCTCGGTTAGTAACACAGGGATATAATCAACAAGAAGGAATAGATTTTGATGAAACGTATGCACCAGTAGCTAGACTTGAAGCTATTAGAATGTTACTAGCTATTGTTGCACATAAAAACATCAAACTTTACCAAATGGATGTAAAAAGTGCATTTCTAAACAGAATCATTCAAGAAGAAGTATATGTTGCCCAACCACTTGGTTTTGAAATACCAGAAAAAGGTGACTATGTTTATAAACTTAAGAAAGAACTTTATGGTTTAAAACAAGAACCCAGGAACTGGTATGAAAGGCTCAAGACATATCTTTTTGATAATGGTTTTTCTATTGGAAATTCAGATTCTACTTTATTTTTCAAAACATATACATCTGATTTTCTAGTTGTTCAAATATATGTTGATGACATTATTTTTGGAGCTTCTAATGAATCGTTGTGCACACAATTCAGTGACATTATGCAAAAAGAATTTGAAATGAGCCTCATGGGTGAACTAACTTTCTTTCTTGGTTTCCAAATTAAACAAACCCCTGCCGGGATCTTTATAAGCCAAGAAAAGTATACTAAAGAACTCTTAAAACATTTTGGGATGGATCAGTGCAAACATGCTACTACTCCTATGGCCACTTCTATTAAGATTGATAAGGATGAAAATGGGGAACCTATTGATGATTCCTTATATAGAGCCATGATTGGTAGTTTGCTTTACTTAACTGCTTCTAGACCGGACATCATGTTTTCCGTTGGTCTTTGTGCTCGATTTCAATCGCAACCTATGCACTCTCATTTTCAAGAAGTTAAACAAATTCTTCGATACTTAGTCGGCACTACATGTTTTGGTTTATGGTATCCAAAAGGACAATCCTTGGATTTTAAAGCTTATACTGATGCTGATTATGCTGGTTGTCGACTTGATCGCAAGAGCACTAGTGGTGGATGTTTCTTGTTAGGGAGAGCTTTAATATCTTGGTTTAGCAAGAAACAAAACACGGTTGCCTTCTCTACAACTGAAGCTGAATATATGGCAGCCGGATCTTGTTGTGCTCAAGTGCTTTATATGCAACAAGTGTTAAACGATTATGGTTTTACTCTTTCATCTACGCCTATCTTTTGTGACAACACAAGCGCTATAAACTTAGCACACAATCCTATTTTACACAGCCGAGCTAAACATATTGAAATCCGTCATCATTTTTGAAGGGATCATATTTCTAAGAATCATGTTTCCCTTCATCATGTTGATACGGAAGATCAATTGGCTGATATTTTTACAAAACCGCTTCCACTAGATCAATTCAACAAAATAAGGAAGCAACTTCTTATCACTCCTTTGGAAGATGTTTTCTTTGGTATTTGTGCTTCTTAACAATGTCGTTTATTTGCATCATTTTGGCTTTTAATGGACATTTTTTTTTATTGACGGGACATCTAATTAAGGGGGAGTTTTTCTTTTTAAAACGGAATCTTTTTGAAATGACAAAGGGGGAGAAATAGATATAAATGCAAAACTCAATCAATGAGTTTCATAAACAAACTCTTGGCTTTACATTGAAAGTTGCTATATTCCCTAAAGAATTGGATTTCATGTTCCATAATTCATGGGAAATAATAAGCACACATTTTATAAACAAGAGAAGAAATTTACAAAGGAAATCTTCAGGTATGAAACTCACATGTTTTATATTTTCTTATTTTATATTTAGGAAATATTTGTCATCTTCAAAAAGGGGGAGATTGTTGGCTAAATGGACATCTGTAAATCCCTTTGTTTTGATAATGACAAACATTTCATTCTTGTTGATCTAACGTGCTACTTGAGTGTTGTAGGAATAAGGTGTATGACAAAGCACTAGGGAATCTATATGCTTGAATGATTGTAAATGTCATGAAATGTAATCAATTGTAAACTTGTACAAATATATAATGTACAAGTTCTTAGACTTCATGTAAATCAAGCGTTAGATCTTCCCTAGCTAAACACCACATTTAGATAGGTCATCTCCTTCAATAGTGTCACATATGCACACTCATACACACACTTAATGTCTTTATTTGAAACATTGAAACATGGTCTATCTCAGTCGACAAAATCCTCGACCGAGACACTCTCGGTCGACAAACTTCTCGACCGAGAAAGACCCAAGTAGCCGTTAGACACAGCTGGCAAGGTAGTTGGCAGTTGGAGATAAACGTTGCAAAACGCTTGATACAGAGAGCCTGTCGGTCGACAAAACTTCGACCGAGTAGGTGTCTCGGTCGACCATTCCTCGACCGAGATGGACTCTGACAGCAACTGCAGAATTAAATTAACTAGTCGTTGTTAAAGCAACTAACTTATACCTAACGGCTAGTTAAGCACTTAGAAACCCCTAGAAAGTGTCTAGAACGTCCTTAAGCACTTGTAGGACATTCCTATAAATAGGACATGCCTTAGGACACCTAAACTCACTTGTTTTTCACACTTGAGCAATCTTTGAGCATACACTTACATTGAGCAACCTGTTTGTGAGCAATTGAGCATATTGACAATTGGCTACTTTTTCTCTCAGCTCAAATTTCGTGTCCTATAGGCTAGCATCTCCTATCCACAGTAATCACAATTCCATACACATTGGTTAGGAGATCTACACGCTTGATCTAGGCAAATCAAGCCTTGTGCTTCAAAGGATAAGTTGTAATTTCCTTTTTTCCTTTCTTGTTCACTATTATTGTTTGTACTCTCCTTGCTACTCCTAGGTTGTAAGCTACGGATTGGAGAGGTTGGAGATCTTCTTGGTGAAGAAGGGGACCTTGAGCTACTTCAAGAAGGCTGGTGCAATGGGAGGTTACTTCTAAAGAGGAAGGCTACTTCAAGGGGGAGCTTGGAGTTACTTCAAGAAGGTTACCTCGGGTTGGTGCATCTACTTCAAGTGAAGGCTATTCAAGGGGTGTAAGAAAGTATTGTATTTTGTGTAATTCCTTGTGAAGGTAATAAAATTGATACTTTCAAAATCCCGGTTGGGTAAGCAACCGGGTAGTGGACTGACAACCTTAGTATTTGGTAAGGTTGGAACCACTCTAAACACTTGTCTCCTTCTTCCATTTTCAATTGTGGTTGTTTGAGTTAAATAATTGTTAAAATATCTTTAAAACTCTATTCACCCCCCCTCTAGTGTTTTTCATTTAATTGGTCTAGCTGATTGCGAGTAGTTAGTAGTAGTCTCTGACAATTCACGTATCCCTGAGTTCGACTCGGGCCTCACAAAGGCCTATATTACATTGACGCGTACACTTGCGTTTCTACGCATGTAAAAAGTGTGTCAAACGGATCTAAGAGGAGCTCTAATTGTGGGGCACAAAGGAGAGATGCTAACGCTAATGCATCACATTGAAAGAACACGCATCAAAGAAAGTGAGTTTCATCGATACATCACAGAAGAAGGGAAGTGACATTGTGTTATAAAGAGGAGCCAACACTGTGTCATAAGGGGGAGTTGACACCACGTTGTGGGAGTAGGATGTCGACGATGATGTGTTACAGTAGCACATCAACACCGACGTGTCATAGGAGTGAGCTGACACCACATCATAGGGGAGAGTTGATGCAACATCACAAGAGGGAGTTGATGTCATGTCACAGGATCAAGATGTTGATGATGACATGTCAACAACATTTCATCGATGTCGACGCATCATAGAAGTTGGGTGTCTATGCAGATTTGTCACAAAATATGGTAGACAATGTTGGTGCATCATAGAAGGAGGGCCCTAGTTCGAGACAACAAGGAGTTTCTTGGAATCCAATTCTTAAGCAATATATGAACAAGAAGAAAAAAGAGTTGGAATTCCTAAAACCTAGGGTTGTAGATGGAGAAGTCCATGTTGAATTGGATGAGCAGGAGTTCAACAAGATGAACAACATATGGGAGTTCACCATCATGGTGTACACCTTGGGGAAGTGTCCATTCTACCCTCACTTGCTGGCCTGGTTGAAGAGGTCATCAAAACCTGAAGGGGAGTTTGATATGCTATCATGAGATCATGGCATCTTTCTAGTTTGGTTCTCTACGGTGGCAGACAAGGAAGCAACATTGGCCATGGGTCATCGATGGTTCAACGAGCAGTTGGTGATCGCCAAACACTACCAACGTAGTGACAAGCTTTGCCAGGATGCTTTTCTTACAATCCCAACTTGGACAATTTTGAAGTCTTTTGTGTAAAGATGGACTAGGAAAGCTATTGACACTATTGTGGTGGGAGCTGGGACAATGCTACATATTGATGAACATTCCTTGGAGGGTGATGAACCAAGAGTCTTGGTGGAGCTGGAGGTTGATGGAGCTAAGCCAAAGGTGGTCTGGCTCAATGTGAAGGTAAGAGACCCAATCCCAATGACGATTGAATATGATCTCATTCCTATTTCTGATAGCAAGTGTCGCACCTTTGGGCATGGCACATAGTAGTGCAGGAAGCAGGAAGCAAAGAAAATGGATGAGGAGGTTGTCGTGAAGAAGATCTGGAAGAAGGTAGATGAAGGGAACCGTTTTGTGGAGAAACCATTAACTGAGATGATGATACAACCAATAGATGGCAAGAAGGCTTCAAGCTCGCAAGTAGGGGATGAAGGTAGAGAATCACCAACAAAAGGCAAAGGGACTCCCGAAGACAGTGGACATGAAGAAGGAGAATTTGTCTCCTCAACAAAGAGGAAATGGCCTAAGGCAACATGTAAACCAACGAGTGTGGGTATGAGTACCATCTGAGACACCACAAATAGTTTTCAAGCTCTCTCTGACTCAGATTAGGAGGGGGGATGTTGTGGCACAAAAGGAGTAGGAGGTGAGAAGGAAGGGCAGTAAGAAGGAGTTGGTCAGGTGTACCAGGTTACCCAAAAAGCTTTGATATATCCATGCTCTTATGGAATATTAAAGGTGGGTGTGACAAGAACAAGAAGAAGGAAATTTGAGAGTGGATTGCTGCTAGTGGCCACTCATTGGTTGCTTTAGTAGAAACAAAAATAAAGGTGCCAAATGTAGGCATGTATGTATGTATGTATGTATGTATGTATGTATGTATGTATGTATGTATGTATGTATGCATGTATGCATGTATTAAGAGAGGCATTCTCTCCCCCTCTCCCATGCCCGTAATGGAGGTCGAACGTCCAGGTGGGTGGTAAATCAAGGCAGCAATTGGGATTCAAATCCAGATCCCTTTGTTAGGGGACACCGTGCTTGACCACTTGAGCTACTCCTTGTAAGCATATGTATCTGGATTAGGTAAATATATTCTGAATTCCTCCTAAAAATATAGGAGGTCAAGAGTTACATGTAGCCCACACCACTACATGACAAACAAAGAATAAACTCGCATGCTATCTAATGTGTAGCTTGTGCCTGATACATTTACAAATTTTACAACAATACTATTGACATTTGTGGTTGTTCCACCATGTTTCCTAGCATTCCTTTCACCCCAAATATGAAAGCGCACAGTAGAAAAAAATACTTCTCTTCTTTTCATTATTTATGTATCTTTTTAGCATTCTCCTTGTGTCATCGTTAGGCAGTATTTGCACCCACAACTCTTTGCAAATAGGTTTCCACGCTTCCTTAGTGAATTTGCAGCCACTAATCAAGTGTGTATGAGATTCCTCCTCTTCTCCACATAGATAGCATCTAGTAGAAATGTTGGGATTCTAGCCATAGATTTTATCCAAATTGGATAAATCTACATGCATCAATTTTTATACACACATACTCCATTTTGGCACATGTGCACCAGCCCATATCTGCTCCATATACTTGTCTTTTGTAGCTCTTATTCTTGTCACCTACCAAAGATTTATCTTCTTGTCTTTTAGCTTCCATTCTCCTACTTCATAGGGATCAAATAGGTGTCTCACTTGCAGCCAAGTCTTAGCCATGACGTTGATGGTACGTGAGTAGCCTTCTCTGGTATTTGGCTTGAAGTCCAGCCCTATTGGGTATCTCTCTCTCATCCATATATCCTAGGTTGATCTTCCTTCATGATATAAGATAATTCTTCTAAGCATCCCCCATTTGGCAATTTCCCTTGGAGTTTTTAGGTTCAGTCTGCCTTCGTCTCTAGGGAGAGCAAGCCAAGAGTACATCATCGGATGGTAGGTACTTGACAATATAAAGTTTGCCATCCTCATCTACATCTTGTCGAGTACCGATCTGGGTATTTCACCTTCCTAAACCCAAAATATAAGAAATCCTTCTATAGAAGCCTTTGTGAGAGTTACTCTTCCCACCATTGACTTCTTTTACATAGGCCACCTAGCAATCATTTCCTCCAATCTATCCATACATTGAACAAAATCTTTGACTTGTAGATTACCTCCAGCCAAGGGAAAACCAAGATACTTAGTAGGAAAATTCCCCACCTCCACTCCCATAGCCTCCTTGAGTCTATTTTTTAATTGTTAGTAGTTCTTTGATAGGAAAATATGTGTCTTGTTTGCATGCACCATCAGCCCCATTTGTTCCCCAAAGTATCTGAGAATGACCTACAATCTTTCAAGAGTATTGGTCTTTGCCTCCACAAAAACAAGCACGTCATCTGCAAAAATCAAGTGTCTCATCACCCTCGACCCATGAACTATGTATGGATTGATCATTCTCATCCTTTCTTCCTTCCTCATCTATTATGTAAAATACTCCATGACAATGAGAAATAGAAGAGGAGAAAGAGGGTCCCCTTGTCTCAACTTGTTTCTCCCTCTAAACATCCCTGATGAAGTTCTGTTAACCAAGATTGAGAAACTTGTTATCCCCATGCATTTATTCATCCATCCAATCCATTGTGCATTAAATCCCATCCTCTGCATGATCCACCATATCTTGTTGCATCTGATACTATGATATGCTTTAGAAACATCAAGCTTAAGGAACACCTTTCTGCTACCTCTCATAACATTGTAATCCACCAAGAACTCTGCATCAAGTAGTGCACAATCACTAATACTCCTACCTTCTACAAACGCTCCTTGATTTTTAGAGATGAGATAAGGAAGGACTAATTTTAATCTAGCTACTAGGATTTTATCAATGATTATATACTGAACTAAGCAACAAGAAATAGGTCATAAATTAGCAAGAGATATCGTCACCTTTTCCTTAGGAATGAGAACCAAGAAGGAGTGATTCACCTGTCTGACCATGTTCCCTGCCTCCATGAACCAGCCAACATATGAAACCAAGTCTTCTTTGATGATGTCCCATGTTTTCTTATAGAATAAAACATTAAATACATCCGGCCCAGGTGACCTATTGCTGCCAATACTCCATAAAGCATCCTTGACTTTATGTTCATTTATCTTCCTTGTGAGAATATTATTATGAGTGCCTAATATTTTGAACTTCCAATCTAACTCTTCCTCTTCTAAATCAGCCATGGCCTCCTTATTGTATAGATATGTGTAGAAGTCTACAACTTTCCTCTCCAAGTCCTCTTGTTTGTTGACCACTTGTCCCTCTACATCAATCAATTCATAAATAATATTATTTGCCTCTCTTCTTTTAATAGTTGTATGATAGAGCTTAGTATTTTTATGTCCATCTTCCATCCATTTCTCCCTACTTCTTTTCCACTAAAATTTCTCCTATGCCTTCTTTAGGTCACCAAGCATCATCTTCAGTTCACAGTCTTTCTCAATCAGTATTTCATTGAGAAGATCAACTAGGAGCTTCTATCTCACCTCTTTACTTTCCTTCTTAGTAAGATCATATTTGGAATACTTACCTCCTCCTTAGCCCATTTTTTTAGTGTAACCTTTGTTTGAGCCAACTTCCTTATCGGCAAATGTATGTGTGTATGTATGTATGTATATATGTATGTATCAGAATTAGGTAAATATATTTTGACATCCTCCTAAAATTATAGGAGGTCAAAAGTACATGTAGGCCCAACACCATACATCCAACCAGCATAACAACAACTCACCCTACTAACTAATGAGTAACTTGTGTTTCACATATTTACAAATTTTTACAGCTAAGTTCTTCTCATTGATGTTTGTCCCCTTGTGTTTCCTTGCATTCCTTTCTTCCCAAATATGGTAACATAGTGCTGCAAATACAATCTTTTTTATATCATCTTTCCCACAGCTTGTCAACATCTTCCTCGATTCATTTTCCAATTCTTGACAGATCTAGAATTCTTCACATATGAGGCACCAAACCTCCTTTGTAAAGTTGCATTTTCCTATAAGATGGCCATGAGACTCCTCCTCCTTTTTGCACAGTAAGCAAAATGTAGGAACATCGTATTTCCATTCTCTCAGCTTGTCCAGCGTGGGTAGTGCATTATGTAGAATTTTGTAGACGTACATGCTCCATTTCAGAATGTAAGAACCGATCCATATTTACACATTGTGAATGTCCATACCTATTATTTATCGATTTGCTTCCCACAAGTTTGTCTTTGTGTCTTTAAGTCTCAAGTTTCCCAAGGCTTGGGGCTCGAACAAGCATTTATTCAGCATCCACATCTCCATCATGACATTGATGGTACGTGAGTATCCCTCCCTTGTTCTAGGTTTGAAGTCAAGCCCTTTTGGATATCTTTCTCTGATCCATCTTCCCCACGTCGTGATGAATTCTTGATAGTAGATAATTCTACACAAGGTTCCCCACTTTGCTATGTCTCTGGGTGTTTTCAACCACAAACCTCCTTCTTCTTTTGGAAGTTCCATTCTTGAGTATTTTATTTGATGATGTGTGCTTGCCCATGAGAAATTGGCTATCTTCATCTCCATTTTGTCTAGAACCAAACCCAGGATCTTGCCTTGTTGAACCCAGAAAATAAGAAGCCCCTCAATAGCAGCATGTATCAGTGTGGTCCTCCCTGCCATATATGTCTTTTGTGTTGGCCACTTACTGTTCGTTTCCTCCAGTCTATCCATACAATCTGCAAATTGCCTGTAAGTTGCCTCCATTAGCTTGTCCTCCATTTGATAGAAATTTTTGGATAAGAAGAAGTGTGTTTTGTTTGCATTCACATGCAGCCCCGATTGCTCACCGAACACTTTTAAAAGATTTTGCAAGTTAGTGAAGGTGGTTAAGAAATAAAAGAAATAACAACCTTTTCTTTGCCTTGAAAATATCCAAAAATATATAAGCATCCTTAACAACAAAGCACTTCTTTCTTAGAAATGTTGCTTATATTTCTTCCTTAGACACTTTTGTGTGTTCTTGCAAGTGTTTTCATGAAAAACAGCCCCTGTTCTTGAGGTAGAAGATGATGATGTTAATACCAATGTTTATCCAAAAACCAACTTTAGCAAACGCTCTCCAACTTTTGCAAACGGTTTCCCAAACCGTTTGGGAGCAAACGGTTTCAAACCGTTTGAATGCAAACAGTTTCAACCAAGAATGCATGGAAGCAAACGGTCTAAGACCATTTGGATGCGTTGACCAGGTGTTGACCATTTGAATATCTGTTGTAAATAATGTGGACTAATCACCTACCAAAAATCATCAAGTAATTCCAAGTAAATCACCAATTGAACGCCCAATAGTCATCTAAACCCTAATCGGGTTAATTGCTGATTTAAATAATTGAATTAAGTTGAAGTTTGGGTTGAGTGGACCAAACGGTTTCAAAACCGTTTGGGGATCACCCAAACGGTCTCAAGACCGTTTGGTGATCACCCAAGATCGTTTGGAGGTCTAGGTTTAAGTAGGGTTGACCAATTTAGGGTCCAATGATATCAAGTTGATGAACAATTAAGTGTTGTTTTGGTGACCAAACCTAGGGTTCAAACTTTAAGTGAATGACTAGGTTTATGATGAAATTATGGGAAAATGGTCTCAAGACCGTTTGGAGGATGTCCAAACGATCCCAAGACCGTTTGGGGGTCACCCAAGACAATTTGGAGGTCTAGGGTTGACTATGGTTAAGTGGTTGAAGATTGAAAGGCAATAAGTTAAAGTACAATTAATTCTTGACCTAGTGATCAATCTAATGAGCCAAACCCTAAGTGGTTGAGTTAGTTTTTGGTGTTGACTTGGGAAAACGGTCTCAAGACCGTTTGGAGGTGATCCAAATGATCCCAAAACCGTTTGGGCTCAGGTCATGACCAAATTGAATGATGGTACAATGATTTTAAATCAATTAGACTCATGTTGAAACATGTTGAAGGGTGATCGATTCCAAACCCTAATCCAATTGATCCAAACCCTAATTGATGATCAATTGAGGGTCAATTGAGTGTCAAATCAGTTGAGGTTTGACCTAATTGACTCAATTGATGAGTGGCTAACAAGTTCATGATCAATTGAGGGGTTCAACATTGGAAACCCTAACTCAATTGAAGTGGTTGAGACACTTTTTGGTCCATGCGGGTTTGAGGTGGTTTGGACCAAATGGTCTCAAGACTATTTGAGTCCAAACGGTCTCAAGACCGTTTGAGTCCAAACAATATCAAGACCATTTGGGACCAAATGATCCCAAACCGTTTGGTTCTCATGCGGTTTCAAGATCGGTTATGTCCATGCAGTTTCAAAAGTCAACAAGACCAAACGGTCTTCAACACCAAACAGTTTCAAGGTCTATCCAAGACCGTTTGGGGGTTTAATGTGTAAGACCGTTTGAGGTCTAAAAAGGTCAAGATCGTTTGATGCCTTAGTGGTCAAGATGGTTTAGTGGTTGATTAACCTAAACCTCATAGATACCTAAAGTGATTAAGGGACCAAGTAATTAGTTGATTAATGCATGTTATAATCAGTGGTGATCATTACAAAGGTACCCTTGATGGGATAGAGTGACTAATACTCTTTGAATAAGTAAGCCTTAATGATCACAATATAATGACATAATCCATGATGTCAAAGTTGATTAGACTTGGCCTAATCAAAAGTGATGCAAACATCATCTTATACAAATAGGAGAGAGAGGGCTTCTTATATGAATGATAGTCAAGTAATAAACTTCCAATATGAATGAATATATCTAATTAGGGTATGATCCCTCATAATGAGATCATGAAAACCCTAATTATGATGGTTAATGAATCTTAACCTAATTTTGAGGGCATTAGTGGAAGTAATCTTAATAATTGTGAATAGTAATCCCTAATCTAGGGTAATGTGATGTAATGTGAATAGTAAACCCTAATCTAGGGTAATGTGATGATGTGAATAGTAAACCCTAATTCTAGGTTATGCTTTTAATCATGAAATTCTATGATTGAATTATGAAATGAGAAATCATTATACCTTTGTAAGCTAAAGGGGTTGGATAACCCTAATTGAATTGAATAGGAAACCCTAACCCTAGAAACTAGTCGTGGTGATGTAACACGGTCGTGGTAATCTTTTGTAGCACGACCGTGCAAGATAGCACGACCGTGGTGCTCTATACTTGACTTTGGAGTAATTTATATTGTGTTGATATAGACATAATGTGCATGTTATCAATTGTGTTAGTCATGCAGGTCTTTATAAAGAAGTGAGCTTAGTCAGGTAAGGGTTATGATGCCATATTCATTGAAGGCACTTTATAAACTTTGAAAGTACTAATATGCTATGTTGCCTAGTAAGAGGTAATATATGAGATAGATAGGCTGTATGAGCCATGAGAAATACCTCCATTGCTACAATCATGATTCATATTGTTAAATGGCTACGTGATAGCAATATGTTGCTTAGTAACAAGTGTTTTGCTGAACTAAGGGTTTGAACACCCATGTTCTTGAATCATAATGATGAGATGGTTAGGGATTGATATCCAAATAATAACTAGATGTGAAATGAACTTGATACAATTGGTACTCTTTCTTTATAGCAAATTGTCTTATTGATTTATGTTTTGAAAACATGCCTGATGCTAAACGAATGCCATAATGTGCTTAAATAATCAAGTATAATGATATCATGTAGAGCCATGACCATAGATCCATCATTGTCAGAAGTTAAATGATGGTGAAATAGGTTTTCCTAAGGGAACTCCTGGAGAGCATACTTTTGAGTATGTGGGGGTTATGGACGTGAATATCCTTACGTCCTAATGTAGGAATTGATGTGAGATGTACATTTAATCTCTCAATCCTCCATTATATGTTTATGTTGGGATGATGTATCACTAATATCCTGATGATGTTGTTAATGTCGCATCGATGAGAGATAAACAAGAAATCCCTCGATGGCGAAGAGAGTACAGCATGCCACTGTAATTCTAATAGCGAAGTTGCCAGAATACCCTGGAAAGCTATTATAGTAGAGACATAAGATGTCCTGCATGATGATCCTCACACTGACTGATGAAGATGAGGTCATAGGATCTGGCTCTTCTGATGACCTATGTATGGTACCAATTGTGATTTTGTAATGATCGGTTGGGGTATGAATGGTATACCTCATCTCCTCAGGGCATAAGTATGTTTGTAAAATGTAATCATCCGTCTAGCATATTTGCTTAGGTTGAACTATGAGAAACAATGATTGATGATGCATTGTTTATTTAGTCCTAATTGGACCAGTAACATACATGTTCTTCATATTCCTTACTGAGTGTATAACTTTCTATTCAATTATGTGATAATTGACATGATTGCATAGAGAATACTGCTCTACTTTTCTTATTTAATGAATTGCCTGTTGTTAAATAATTATAATTATTCTACTCATTGTTATTCATTTATTTTCAATAACAATGCTTCTGGGGAAGAGCTATAACTCTCATTGGGACAATTATTCAATTGTCTCACCCCCGTGGGATTCAACTTTTTAGGTAGACGCTAAGGACGAAGGAACCCATCAGTGGGTGAGCAACAATAGCAGCAGCAACAACATCAGGGACAGTAGTGATCCTCAGGTGGAGACACTGTCTGTCGAGTCTTGTATATAGAGAGTCCTATGTGTCATATCTGTACTCTTACGTCCTAGGAGTCAGTAGATGTTTAATATAGATCTGAGATTTTGGTGTAATGCCTCAAGATTTTGTATCTTGCCTTGTACAGTTAACAGGACAGTTGATGTTGTAACCCTCGAGATGTGATTATTACAGAGATGTAATGATGGATCAGTTTGTATATAACTTAACTTGTTTCTTTATAAAAGAGTTTTACTGTTCGAGGATCTCTTTACAAAAAGTTTTAATTTTTAGTGATTTTTAGTATTTCCGCTGCTAATTAATCGCTTCCACATCCGTTGATCTGGTTTTCACAAGACAGTCATCACACAAACTGTTACCTCCTCTAAACATACCTATAGATGTGCCTTTAACCAGAATAGAAAAGCTTGTAGCACCAACACACTACTTCATCCATCAATTCCATTGATCATTGTGTTGGTATAGTATGCCCAAAGAGACAATCATATGATGATTGCAATGAGGCATATGATACTTGATTTGATAATGATAAAGGTAATTCCGTCTATTATGTTTGTCTCACTCATGAGATGATGACACATACATGATAGATGTCTAAAGAATGATGTGACACCATGGCATATGTCTTCAGGTTGAGGACCTAAACAATGAGACCATATGTATGATAAGAGTACATACATTCTTGTTATGTCCCTAGACAGATATTACTGTGGAAGCAAAATAGACAATAGTAATACATAAGACTAGAGTGTGTGTTGACGGATGACAGTCTCATTAGTCATGATATGTGATATCAATTCAAGCACACAAATATATGTTAGAGAATAGTATATCGGACAGACCCGCCATGCGAGTGATACCCGGATACCATGGAATGGTAGTCACATTCATCTCTCATAGTGATGGTGGTGATTGTGGTTCTTAGACCTGAAATCATTGCACTCATCACATGTGATTGGGTACACTTTGACGTCATCAAATGCAATCCTGAAACATGGGTTGTTATAACGATGATGATTGGGTGACTTTGACACATGGGGACTTTATTGTGAGTGATAGGTATGAGATTTGTCCCTCCTACAAGGAGTATGATATCCAGGGCCCCTTGATAAGTGAGACTGAGAATTGTATGGCCATACTCATGTGATTCAATATATGATATGTGAATTCACATGCATCTCAGACAGTCTGGTCTAGGTCAAGGAACATGGATTGAATGTTGAAGAGGATGACGCTCCATGCCTCGAGTTCAATCTGGATGTCAGTGACAACGGAACTATACGATCATCATAACACTAATCACAGATTGTAGGTTGAAGTTGTTCTACAACATTTTGAGTTACCTGGGTAGCAATGATGAGTTACTAGATTCCGCTCATTACTTGTGATGTCATAAGTTGTTATGAACATTCACTTCCAACGTAAATTGGAACATGCATGGTCACACACATAGGATACCCCTATAAAAGGAGATTGTCTATGAATGATGTTTAGATTGATATTAAAGGTGTTTAGGTACTCAATTAAACATACAATTGACTTACTAGACTCAGAACTATCAAGTTCAAGTGTTCAAGTAGCTGGTTAGAGTGTGAGGTCGATTGGAAACTGCATTGGCAATGTCAGGACTGCCAACTGACTGGTTCACCCTTGTAAGCCGATCGGTTGGTGTGAGCCAACTGACCAGTTCACTTGATGAAATGGGAGGCTCACAGTCCTACCAACTGAGGAAATAAGGATTTTCCTGGTTGTAAGAAAACTTTCACATTTCACTTGTTTAATTTGATTGGAATAAGGATTAATCTTTGCATTAATTGGAAACGATTGAGGAAAGTCAATTACAGGAAAGTCTGGGAAGTGAAACAACCAGTTCACTGGGTGAACCAATCGGCTCACCCACCCAAATGACCAGTTCAATCATGAACCGATCGGCTCACCTTCCCAAATGATTGGTTTAGTACAAACTATTCATGGAATTTTCAGATCCTTCTACTCTTGAATAGACTGGGAACCCTAAACCTGCCCTCTACTATAAATAGAGGGGTATTGGGGGCTTCTCAAGATGCACAACTCAGAACATCAGTTTCTCTACAAAGTTGTTGTCCTCTATGGTTCTGGTAATCAAGAGAGCTCGAGCAAGTGCTACCCGACTAGGGAGGCATAGTGAGGGAAAGACAACTACAGAAAAGCAATATAAGTTCAGGAGAGTTGGTTGGTGCTAGTACACCAACAGGAGGGTTGTCTCCTTCTTGCTAGTTCTTCTAGAAAGGCAGGAGTTCCAGGTGGTCTGTGTGGACTATCTGTAAATGCGAGAGATGTATGTTGCTCAGGAGGGCATGCCAACCACAGTCTATGGTGGAGACCAGAGTCCATGCCGAAGACCAGGAGTTGCACAGACACCGTCTAAGACATGGCGTTGAAGACTGGACATGGATGTGAGGTATTGTTGTTGGGCAAGCCCTAGGACCAGGTATATCTCACTAAAACCATCCTTCCCATTACATAGTTGTTGATGCGATCTCATGTTATGGGTTAATGGCAAGTAAAAATTTTGTTTCTGTTGCCTACTCTGAGGCCATAAAACCCAATAGTGGTATCAGAGCCACGTCAACATACTGTGCTTTGGGATAAATCGATATGATCGGATTTTGATTTTATCATCATTTATTTATTGCATATGATGTGAATATTTAAAATGACTAATGTGCATATCTGACTAAATACCACATGCAACCATAAACGCGTATACATATATGATATGGTATATATGCAATTGATATGTGTCACCCTAAAATGGTTTTGATGGTGGATGTGTAGCATGGTTATGGCCTATAGACCCTATGTGTGCTTGGTTGGTTATGGTTGTTTGCATCTCGGTTTGCATACAGAGCCTCTACCTTCTATTCCACATGTAACTCGAGATAACTTGAGATCCTTTATCTTCTACCTTTACTCCCCTCGAATGTAACTTGAGGTTTCCCAAAGATTATGTAAAAGTAGGATAGTTTTTTTTTCTATTACATCAAAGAAGCAGACACTCAGCACCAGATAAGCCGACTACCTAGAGGACCAAGGAGGATTGCTCAGATGGAGTTGGATTGACTGTCTGATGGCCCTACCGCTTGTTGGAGGTGTCCAGACATCAGAGGCCAGACCGACCAACCAACTGACCAAGAGGTGAGCCAATCGTGTCATAGGATGTGCCGATCAACCTAGAATGGTTCAAGCACAAAGATCTTCATCAACAACAGGTTGCATATGATGTAGACCTTAGATGATCGTAATTCCTTATCACTTCAAGGAATTACAATAGGATGGCCATAATCATCGCTTTTATCAATATTGCATGTTTCTCGTGGTGTTTATATCATGTATATGATACATACTATAATAATGTGGTGATTTGATATGTATACGTACTTATACAAAATCCCTCAAATACAATATTGCAGTCTTAGATGCCTTCCATAAGTGGCACACATGAAAATCTTGATCAACCAAGCGTAGATTTGCACAAAGCATATTACGTCATCCATCTCATGGAAGTGTGATGGTAGATATGTAGATTTGCACAAAGCATGGTTCATATCTATCATGTCATCTTTTGGGTCAGAATTAATGCGTGACTTGGAGAGCCCAAGCCCAGAGGCATGAAGATGATTATGGAAAATAGTTACACATATCAACTATCCAAAAGTTGTGTATGATGCAATTCGCATGATGGCCTACCTAAATATTCAAGTTGTGGACGATCAACCAAAGTTGATTCATAATTTGATGAAATATGGATCTTGACCACTAAAAGATTGTACACTGCAATCTTCCAAATTGATACATGAGGGTTATCAATTTGATCAAAATAGTGGGAGTGATAATTAATTAAAGGCCTAATTTATATCGTCAAATTTATCAAATCAAACAAAACAAAATTGTTTTGAAAAGTTGCAAAATTATTTTGTAGAACCAAATGACAAACACAAATACATTATCGTTGTGATCAGTTCATAAATGGGAAAAACTTTAAATCTGGTTTGGGACCTTTGAGAAGTGTTATCAATGATGAGTGTAAACTCTAAAGTCCTTGAAAGAGGAGAGCCTGTGAAACCACTCCAAATATGCCTAAGGATAAAATTGGATGCTTACTCGGAGTATGTCAATGATGCCTAAGACATAAAGAACCCTATACTAAGATATATGAACTATGAGTTGCATAAATAGCTTGAAGCATGGACATTCTTGAGATAGTTATACATACTAAGAATCATGTAAATCATGAAAGGTATAATGTCTTCAAAGTGATGTTTGAGTACAATCAGACAAATGGAGATCAAGTATAATCTCATATGCTCAATATGATTTTACGTATAGATTAACTATGATTTCTTATAGGTCAAGAGTTTATCAAACATATGATTCCACAAATCATTGTGTGAATCATATAGCCAGTTTATCAAATGTTGAAAAACTTGGCCAAACCATTGTCTGAAGTGTTTGGCATGTTGATGCCAAAGCATGAATAAAGAAAGGACAAATCTATGATAATGATCAGCAGAGTAAAGTCTATTGACTAAAGCAAAGTCAAGAAGTGTCCTGAAGCCAAGCTATGGTCCAAATATCCATCACTTAAGATATGGAGAAGGGTTAAGTGTAAAAGGGAATATGTCTTTTTTCACTTATAAAGATAAGGAAAAGAAAGTGCCACCATTGTCACATGTTTGACATTAGAAAGGGAAATAACCTCTTTATAAAGGATATTGGGAAGATAATAGAGATAAAGATCTCTACTTCACGACCTGAGAAGAAGTAAGCTAAAAACTGTGCGGAGAAATAGTTGCTACCATTACAGTTACGTAATGACATTCATGGGCATGTAATAGAATTGGTGAATTGTTATTATATACCTGCCATTAATGAAAACATCATACATCTTGTATGGGCAAGAGTGTTATGGACTAATGTTTCATTTTAAAGATATGATCTTTGATGGCAATGTCTATGTCTCACTAACTATACTTTATAGTTAAAGAGACAAATGTGTGTGGCACATGTAATGAATGACATGATAACTCAAACTTGAATGTGTACAGTGATGTCATCTAGAGAGGATAAATGGGATTGAATTTCTGGAATCCATAGATGGATATCTAGACTCTTTTAGTTTTTTAACTAATAGAGACATGCTAATCTCATTCATTATGAAATATGACAAAGGTTCTTCACTAGATGTAGTGGAAGGATGATTGTTCTATTAAGAATTATACATATTGATGTATATAGACCTTTTAGAATAAATGCTAAAGGTAATCACTAGTACTTCAATTTATTTACTGATGACCTCAGTAGATATGATAGTTTGTATTTAGTGAAATACAAACATGAATCTCTTGAAGTGTTCAAGAAGATCAAAATGAAGTACATAACAAACTTGGTATAAGTATTAAATTTCGATATGATCGATATGGAAATACTATGAACCAAGAGTTTGAAAACCATATGGAAGATCATGATAATGTATCATGATGGACTCCATCTAAAACACAATGATAGTGTATCATGAGAAGTGTATCAGAAAGAAGGAATCAAAACTTGATAAATCAGAGTGTGATTACTAGTTAAAACTTCAAATTTTCTTTTGGGCATATGCTTTACACTGGGAATAAAGAGAATCACAAAATGTTGTGGAATCTAAAAGTTCCTTAAGTAACACACAGAACTCATGGTTCTGGTAGAACACGCCTAGATCTTGAATGATATATGATTCCTTATGGACAAGAAGGCGGTGAGTTGATCATATGATGAGTGAACAGTCTACCTAGAAGCTAATGAGAGCCAGAAACCGAGATATTGCTTGAAGCCATGAAATCCAAGATGGACTCTATGTACATCCACAAAGTATGACCTTGGTTGATCCACCTAAAGGGGTAAAACCCATAGGGTACTTTTGGGTCTTCCAGAAGAAGAGTGACGTGGAGGGTAAGTTGGTTGAAAAGAGTTTCTAACAAGTTCAAGGTGTTGAACATGGTGAAATCTTTTCAGCAATTATCATAGATAAATCCATCTGGATAATGTTTGCCATTATAGCATAATATGACTATGAGATTTGATATATGGATGTTAAAATATGATATATGCTTGTGAAAACTACAAGATTACAAGGAAATAGAAGGGAGGCGGGCAACAAGTTGTGCCGCCACCCCTTTTTGAATGGAAAATCCAATCCTCCGAAACACCTCATCCATAGATCTGGGGATGTCATTACATTACTATGCATAACTTTTTGAACTCTCTTAAGAATCTCTACAGCCTCAGGTGCTAGGAACCCAAAAGTGTCAAAACCAAACAGGATGAAAACATGTTGATTGTCGATACATGCCTTCTCATGTTTGGCCACTTTAGCAGAAACGGCTTTACGGGCAGCATGTCCCACAGCAAAGTCGCCACCCTTCAGACCAACCAATGGGGAAACTCCTGTTAGATCTACACATGCATGTTTTCCTCCAACCCAACCAAAAATAAGAACGTCTGCTGGCCTAAGTGTCGACCTGCCCTCCTGAGGATCAGTCAAAAAGTTCACAGGAGCTTCCTTCTTAGTTGCAACTCCCGCATGTCTAAGAACATCATAAAGAATGTCTCTTACAAGATCATGTCAATACTTGAAGCCTGGGAGCTCCCTACAATGAACTTCATGCTCCCCAAAAGTTTCTAAGCAAGATTTGCAGCACACTGGGCATACCTCATCAATAGGAAAAATTGGAATCATAAGACGATACTTGAGAATAGTACGATACTCCACTGGAGACATATGTAGTCCAAGGCCATCAATAGGTATAGTAAGAAGAAAGTCCTGAGCATGTTCAGCCTGTAAACACTGGAAGACTACTTTTTGTCTTACGGTCATATCAAATTCAACATCCATGCCCTTAACGATTTTGCTAAAAAGGGAACTCGCCAAAGAATTTTGGGCTTTAGGGGGGACGGTGGCCTTATTAGCAAAACAATTAAGATTGAAAGACGGAATTGCAACACATAGACAATCTAAAGCGTAGTTAAAATCAAAGTCCATAGCATGTATCCTGCTATCTCACAAAATATGGTCTTGGAGCACCCAAGATTGGGCTCTAGAGGCCACGAACGCATATAAAGAAGCCTCCATTACTGAATATAGGCCCAAACCACCGAGTCTAATAGGTAAGGATGCCACACGCCATTGAAGATCCCCAAATAAAGGACCTCCACATACCACAATATCCTCAATAGATCCACGCAACCCTTTGTCAAAAAAGGTTGCAGCCTGATGTACATGCATGGGTTGGCATGTTCGTAAGCCGAATATAAGCTTAGACGTACACATGCAAGACCGTAACAAAAGAAGCTCACTTTGTGGGTCATTCAACTGAGGAAGTAGATGCATCAAGTCAACAGCTTTAGTAGCCCTTCTCATGGCCAACTCCTCAATAAAACTTTTGTTCTTTCTAACAGCTCCTCCAAGTAGTTTCACTCCTAACATAGGCCTCCCAATGTCCATAGGGAACAACCCCTTCTCAACCTTCCTTCCATCACAAGTAGGCCAGAGCACCTCCATTTTATGAATGTTCAAAACAAGCCCTAGGTCTAGACCACTGCGCTGAATAATGTCCAACACCTTGGCTATCTCCATAGTGTCTCCGATGACGGTCCCATCATCAAGATACCAGGCATGAAGAAGAAGCTTACTATTGTCTCTGATCTCATGAATAAGTGGGTGTAATACAAGGGAGAAAAGAAGTCGGCCCAGAGGATCACCTTGTTGCACCCCAGTGGTAGACCAGATATGTTTGTCTCCAATGTACAACCTAGCTGCTTGAGCGTAGAGAAACTCCACCCATAAAGAGATAGATGGGCACCTCTTCCTCACCTCACGGAGAAGCGCAGACCTATCCACCAAGTTGAAAGCATTAGAGAAAACTACTGTAAGCATGGAGAGAGACCCATCTTCATGATATGCACTCAAAAGCCTATTAACACTATGTAAAACAACTTTAGCTCCACCTGAGAAGCCAACTCCGAATTGAAAGTCATTGAGATATTTAGCCATATCCTTGCCTACTCCTATCATAGCAACTTTAGACACTAGCCGTCTCCAAATAGTGCCCACTGCAATAGGACGAATGCCATTGCCAAGCTTTAGTAATGGAGTAAGAGGTGCAGAAGCTACAAACTCTACCAAACTCAAAGGACATCTCCCTGCCAGCCATAGATTAACCATCGAGGTGATAGCATGTATAAGATCTGTGGCAACAGCAGAACCCTCTCCACACAAAGTGTCCAAAATGTGTTGGGCTCTCAAGCCATCTCTAGCACATGAAGTCCCTTTAGGAAAGGATTTGATGCACTTGAGAACAGTATCAACATCAGCATCATCAGTTAAAATTGCATTCTTTAAATGGAATATTGTGTAGGATGTGTATGTAACACAGCCTAAAGGTTTTTATAAATCCAATGATGCAAATAAAGTCTATAAAGCTACATATATCGATCTTTGGATTGAAGCAAGCACCTCCGAACTAGATCTTTACTTTGATAAGCTAGTCAAAGAGTTTGACTTGAGTCAGAATAAAGATGTAATGTGTGATTAAAATAATTTAGTGGGAGTATATATTCCACATATTGATGGGGATTATCGTCATTATACTGCAAAATCTGGAAACGAAATTCATTCTAAAAGGTTTTTAGAGAAGCATCCTATGTGATAGGAATCAATATCTATAGACATAGATCAAGAGGGCTTCTTGTTTTAGGAAAGAGAACATACTTTGGCTAGATGTTGAATGAGTTCAGCATGGTGAGAGAGAACTTATCCATGTTCCATGGAGTTAGTCTCTCAGGAGTCGATTGTTCCAATTCTAATGAAGAACAAGGAACACATGGATAGATGACATATGCATTCGCAATTGGATCTATGACAAATGAACTCATCTTTTTATCAAGTATGTATTGGAAATGGCAAGAAAATACGAACTAATTATCTTGTATGTATTTGTAACATCCCTGACCTGGGTTATGAATTAACCCTAGGTGTTTTGCCTAATAATGTTGAGTATATTCTTAATCTTATCTTAGGAAAAGTAATTAGGGCTCATAAGAAACTTATGTTTCAATTTTGGTCCTGTTTGAACAATGTTGAAGCAATGATTGCTTATTTTGGACTAAAGTGCAAATTACCCAAGTGGAGGGGTTAAATTGCAAATGTTGCATGATAAGATATTACTCTGATGTTGAGACATCATAAGAATGAATATGATGTAGTGGTATGGTTTTCACAAGCTTGGGCATCAAGTTTAAGCTTGTAAAGCAATCCTTGTGCATTAAAACCTAGTTTTGGTGTAATGTGCAATTTACCCAAAACCTAGGGTTCAATATGCAAATTACCCATTCAATAAGGTCCTTATTGTTTCTTGGCATCATGTAGATCAAAGAAAATGAGATGGGAATCGCATTTGAATTAAATTGGAGGAGAGAGAATCTTGATATTAAAATAATCAAGATTTAATCTTAAGTGAAACCCTAATTCAATTTAGGGCAAAAATGAATGTATTAATTAAAGGGCCTTCAACCAAAATGTTATTGGTTTATTTTCAATAAGGATGGACGTTCTTTTTCCAAGATAAGGAACGAAAATATCTAAAGGAGGTGAAACTCCACTCACCTTATTATAAAGGAAAGTAATTTCCACTCACATATGGGATATTAATATAATAAGCATTAAGGTGCTTATTTTCTTTTCCCTTAATCCATGGATAATGGAAGGGAGTTCGGTGGCTTTGAGTTTTGTTTGCATGCAAGCAAACCAAGGAGGAAGAGGTGGTACTATTTTTGGGATTAAATGCATTTTAATAAGGCATTTTCTCTCTCATCAATTTTCTTATAAAAGTGCCCTTTCTAAGCCAAAACAAAGGCTTTTTCGGATTTCTTTCTTCCCCTTTCTTTCAAAACCGACCAAGGATCTAGGGAGGAGCAGGAGTATGACCCCCAACCTGTTGGTAAGCCCTTTACCTTCGTTCTCCTTGATTCCATGGTGGAAATCGAAAATAAATCATTGATTTCTTCTTATTTCGATCTCCTCTTCAACCCTAGCCAAAATTTTCAATCAAAAGCTTGAGGACGTGCCTAAGGGGAGTTGCAAGAGTTTAATCCACCATTTATGGCGTGATCTTAGAGATTTGGAGCTCAATTGGTGGCGGGTTTTATAACTCAAACCCTTAATCATTGATATTGCATCAATTCTCTATACTTTGTTGATTGTTTTTTTTTTAATTTGATACACTCTTGTTTCTTTGCTGCAATTTCCATCAAGAACGGTTGCTGTTATTGGTTTTTAGAAGGAAGGTGATGATTACATCATCCTAGATTCTTATCCAAAGAAAAGTACCAAGCCAAAAGGTTTTTATAGCTACTCCAAATCGTTTTAATTTGATTGGTTGTGCGGTTTCAGCAAACCGTTTAAGGGCCAACGGTTTGAAACCGTTTGGGAGAAAACGGTTTCAAAACCATTTGATATGGTTTACCAAGCGTTGACCGTTTGGTAATTTTGTTCCTAATTATTCAGGCTGATAACCCACCAAATTTGAGGGATTAAATCCCAAGGAATCGAGAGTTGAAGGCTAATCAATTAGGCAATCGAATGGAATTAAGTGCTGATTTTCAATCTGATTAACTTGACCTTTTTGGGCAAACGGTTTCAAACCCGTTTGAGATGGTTGACCAAGCATTTACCGTTTAGTATTACTGTTCCTAATGATGTTGGTTAATGACTCACCAAATATTAGGGATTAACGCCAAAGGAATCGTGAGTTGAAGGCTAATCAATTAGGGAAACCTAATTGGATTAAGTGCTGATTTTCAATTTGACTAATTCGACTTTTTGGGCAAACGGTTTCAAAACCATTTGAGATGGTTGACCAAGCATTTACCGTTTGGTATTACTGTTCCTAATGGTGTTTGTTAATGACTCACCAAATTTGATGGATTAATTCCAAACGTGTCATGAGTTGAAGGCTAATCAATTGGGTAAACCCTAATTGAGATTAGTGCTGACTTTCCAATGAGTTAATTTGAGATTTTGGGTTGGATAGCCCAAACGGTTTCAAAACCATTTGGGGATCATCCAAACGGTTTCAAGACCGTTTGGGGATAATCAAAGACCATTTGGAGGTCTGGGGTTATGTATAGTTGACCAATTTAAGGTCCAAAGGTACCAAATCATATTGTAATTATGTGTTGATGTGTTGATCAACTCAATAGACCAAACCTTGATGATTTTTCACTATAATCCAAGGTTTGGATGAGCCAAACGGTCTCAAGACCGTTTGGGACTCATCCAAACGGTCTCAAGACCGTTTGGGGGTCACCCAAGACCGTTTGGAGTTCTAGGGTTGAGTATGGTTAAGCAATTGAAGAACCAATGTCACTAAATTGAAGTGTAATCAATTGCTGATTTGGTGATCAATCCAATGATCCAAACCTTTATTGGTTGACTTGGATATTGATGATATGATGGACAAACGGTCTCAAGACCGTTTGGTAGTCATCCAAATGACCTCAAGACCGTTTGGGGTCAGGTCATGTTCAATTTGAATGATGGTTCAATAGTTTCAATGTAACCAATCTTGCATTGATTAGTGTTGATGAATCATTGATTCCAAACCCTAATTCAATTGAACGAAACCCTAATTGATGACCAATTGAGGGTCAATTGAGGGTCAAATCAGTTGAAGGTTGACCTATTAAACTCAATTGAAGTATGAGGATAGGTCCAATAGATGATTGATTCAATGAATTCAATGATTGAAGGAATCAACATTGGAAACCCTAATTCAATTGGATACTTATGTAATGGAGGTCCAATGTGATTGAATCTCTTGAGAATTAATATGATGAATGTTCTATTGATCCAATGATGATTATTAATAATAATCAATGAAGGTACAAAGGTTGAAACCCTAATAGTACCTAAGTGATTAAGTGCCAATTAAGGGATGAATCCCTAAATGCTTATAGGACCAAAGACTTGGTACACTATGTTAATCATAGTTATATGCTTTTGACTGAAGGGTTGATGTGACCTAATCAAGTTGAAAGGATGAAAGAATAGAATTCATATATGAATATGATTCATGAGGTTAATTCCTTTAGCACGACTGTGTAAGGTAGCACGGCCGTGGTGGCTTTCCTTTGCACGACCGTTCTTGGTTGGACGGCCGCGGTACTCTATGCTTGACTTAGAGTTGTTTTGAAAAGGACCTAACATGGTCTCTTTGTAAATTCCTGACTTAAGGATGAATCCGTAGTATTGGTAATGGATGTATATTCCAAGTGAGTGACTAATGATCACTACTTTACATGATGAATGTGATGAACTGGTGCATAAAGTATTAGGATGGGGAATACCCTAATACAAGCTAAGTGTATAAACTCAAGTAAGATAAGGTGTTGAGGGAAGTGATATATCATGATATGATAGATATCACATCCAACACCCCAATTCTAGTATACCTTGATGAGTTATAAGTCCAGGATAATTGGATGAATGACACATGAGATGTGTCATGTCAATGGTTACATTGTAATGTAATGCACTCTGTTGAATGTAGGCTAACATGCCTTATGAAAGGGTTAGTTCAAACCTATAAACTATGATGTGATCATATTCTGATAAAGATGAGAGAGAAACTCATGATGTGTGTTGATAATTCATTCAATGATGAATGATGAGAATAAATAAGTATGTTTGAATACTTATGTTATCCATATTGATTCCTCGCTATGTGAACCCTAATATAGGTTAATGTTATATGAAACCCTAATACAGGGTAAAGCTAAGTGAAAACCTAATACAAGGTACTTCTATGTGAAACCTTAATACAAAGTGATGCTATGTGAAGTTCCAACACTAAATAATCCTATGTGAAGCTCAAATACAGACTAATGGGTTATGAATGCAAAAAGATAACCCTTGTATTGCATAGTACTAATATGTAATGGCATCATGATCACTGATCATGCAGGTATGTTGAGATGATAAGCATAGCCAGGTATGAGCTATGATGTTCTGTATACTGAAAATGTTTTATAGGCCTTATAAGCTTCATATGCTTTGTGTGGTAAGAATCATTGAACTTTGTGTACTATGTGCAATACTTTGTGTAGCAAGATTTATAATGTCCTTGGTCAGATGACCTGAAGGTATGAAATAATCTAATAAGTGGTAACAAGTGTTCTATGATGAGATAAAGGTTTAAATACCCAGATTCTATAAGAATGATAATGAACTTGTTAAGAAGTGGAAATGTACTTGATGAGATGAGGGACTAAGATCCCAACACTGTGTGAAAAGAGTGTGGCTACAGGCCATGACTCCCCAATAACAATGCCAGGCATTAGACATATGATCTAAGCCTAAAGAGAGTAAATGTTGTGGTAATGATTCTTTAGTGAATAAATGTTATACATGTTCTTCATATTCTTTAAAGGATAAGTAACATGTTGTTCTATCAAATTATAGCTATAATGCTTTTGATAAGAATAATGTTCTAATCTGTTAGACATGAAAATATCTGCTACCAAACAAATATAATTCCTATGTGCATATTTATCTTCTTATGCTGCAATAATAATGTTTCTGGCGGAGAGTTATATCTCTCGCTGGGGCAATTTACAATTGTCTCACCCCCGTGGGAACCACATTTTTAGGTGGACGCGGACGAGGAGGCAAGAATCCTTCAGTAGGTGAAGGACAATAGCAACAGCAGCAGGGACAGCAGTGAAGTCTCAGGTGGAGACACTGGATGTTGTACCTTGTATAGATGTAGATAAATTCCTATGTGTCGTCTCTGTACTCTCAGGTCCTCGGAGTAGTAGTTAATGCTTTCGAGATTTTGGCTCAATGCCTCGAGATTTTAAATTGTCTGTGTTTAGCTTGATAGGACAGTTAATGCTTGTAATTCTCAGAAAGAGATGATGCATGATATGTATCTTTGATCCAGAATGTAAATGTGTTATACTTTGGCTCTTGAAGAAAAAGATTTCCAATGTGTGGATCTCTTTGCAAAAAGTTTTAAATTTTTAGTGATTTTCGCTAATTTGTTTCTTGATGAACACTTCCGCATTAGTTAATTATGTTTTCACGAGACGATCGTCACAATTAAGTGGTATCAGAGTTGTAGGTTCGCTGAGTCTACAGAGACATAGGACTAAGGTTGTAGAGTCTGTTCTAAGTGTCTTCCAGTTTATTTGATAGTATCTTCTGCTCACATAGGAGAAGAAGAACTTGAAAATGACTGGAGAACACAAGGAACACATTGCTAAGGGAAATGTTGTTGCACCAAGAGAGGGTGCATGGGACCAGGCAAGAGGAGAACAAGTACCTGAGAATTTCCATCTTGATCCAATCAGGATAGAGAATCCTATGTTATGCTCTTGAAGGGCAGGATAGGACAATTGTAATGCATATAGAAGACTGGATACTGGTATTACAACCTAGGTCACCAGTCCTCAATGCAGAAACTTTAGGCTTTGAAGGGATTCCTGAGTGACATGGTTATGTTAGAACAGTGGAAATATGGGAAAGATTAATAAATGGCCAGAAAGTAGACTCTGCCATAAGCTTGGACAAACAGTACATCTATGATGATAATGCCCAAGGAGGGGCCATAAGTTATGAATTGAGGTAAGGTCTCTATAATTATAGAGACATTTGCCTAAATATTCTGAAAAGCCAAAGTTTTTGGTGTCACCAGTGCAATGAATGCCTAGTGCACCAGGACAGTAGCCACTAAGTAAAGGCAAAATAAGCAACATGAGATAACTGGACACTATGTGATGAAATCAACCTAATGTGGTAGGTGACCTTGAGGGGTAATACTTAGATGAAATATATTCATCCTGATACTTCATTTCATGTTTCTATGTGATAAAGATATGAAAATAGTTGTTTTTGAATTCCTTTGACTAGTCCTATAAGGACACAAGGGAAAGGAGAACTTACATCTTACTCAGTGTTCCTTAAAATGTTTTATTATCTCCCTTATCTGTGTGTTGAAAGATGAGATATAGAAATGATGCCTGAAGAAAATTCAAGAATGGAAAATCATGTGTGTAAAATGATATGAAAAGTGAGAAATATGATAGTAAGTAAAGTGCATACTACCTAATCTCAATACTTATATACCCTGGCCAGGTATATGATTATTGAAGATAAGGCAAGTATGAAACTCTTATATTGTTATCTTTTTTATTACTCTGATCAAGTAGTCATACTGAAACAATCTAGAGAGTATAATGAAACAAAAAGGAAAAGCTATGTGAACATTCCCAACCAAAAGGAAAAGCTATGTGAACATTCCAAACTAAAAAGGAAAAGCTATGTGAACATTCCCAACCAAAAGGAAAAGCTATGTGAACATTCCCAATTTAAAAGGAAAAGCTATGTGAACATTCCCAACTAAAAGGAAAAGCTATGTGAACATTCCCAACCAAAAGGAAAAGCTATGTGAACATTCCCAACCAAAAAGAAGAGCTATGTGAACATTCTTAACTAAAAGGAAAAGCTATGTGAACATTCCCAACTAAAAGGAAAAGCTATGTGAACATTCCCAACCAAAAGGAAAAGCTATGTGAACATTCCCAACTAAAAAGGAAAATCTATGTGAACATTCCCAACCAAAAGGAAAAGCTATGTGAACATTCCCAACTAAAAAGGAAAAGCTATGTGAACATTCCCAACTAAAAGGAAAAGCTATGTGAACATTCCCAACCAAAAGGAAAATCTATGTGAACATTCCCAACCAAAAAGAAGAGCTATGTGAACATTCTCAACTAAAAGGAAAAGCTATGTGAACATTCCCAACCAAAAGGAAAATATATGTGAACATTCCCAACCAAAAAGAAGAGCTATGTGAACATTCTCAACTAAAAGGAAAAGCTATGTGAACATTACCAACTAAAAGGAAAAGCTATGTGAACATTCCCAACCAAAAGGAAAAGCTATGTGAACATTCCCAACTAAAAAGGAAAAGCTATGTGAACATTCCCAACTAAAAAGGAAAAGCTATGTGAACATTCCCAACATAGAGTTTGCTAAGTGAACTTTCCTAAATGAATAAAGGATTGCTGAGTAAATTATCTTTGTTAGATATATGTTTCTCTTTTGGTATATATTTTTGAGTGATGACTGAAGTATGTTCTTTTATGCTTCTTCTTTTCAATAATATGGACATCATATGTTAGGGGTTTATGCTCTACATAAACATAAACAGAAATAAGGTTAAATTAGTGAAAGAAACTTTGTGTGAATTATAGATCCATGGTATCTCCATGATATTAATATAATATGTGGAGACTTGAGGGCATGATTAATGAATAATTTGTCCCTCCTTTTCCTTGGATTTCAGGGACGAAATCCTTGTCAGGGGTTTATAATTTGTAACATCCCTGACCTGGGTTATGAATTAACCCTAGGTGTTTTGCCTAATAAGGTTGAGTATATTCTTAATCTTATCTTAGGAAAAGTAATTAGGGCTCATAAGAAACTTATGTTTCAATTTTGGTCTTGTTTGAACAATGTTGAAGCAATGATTGCTTATTTTGGACTAAAGTGCAAATTACCCAAGTGGAGGGGTTAAATTGCAAATGTTTCATGATAAGATATTCCTATGATGTTGAGACATCATAAGAATTAATATGATGTAGTGTTATGGTTTTCACAAGCTTGGGCATCAAGTTTAAGCTTGTAAAGCAATCCTTGTGCATTAAAACCTAGTTTTGGTGTAATGTGCAATTTACCCAAAACCTAGGGTTCAATATGAAAATTACCCCTTCAATAAGGTCCTTATTGTTTCTTGGCATCATGTAGAGCAAATAAAATGAGAGGGGAATCTCATTTGAATTAAATTGGAGGAGAGAGAATCTTGATATTAAAATAATCAAGATTTAATCTTAAGTGAAACCCTAATTCAATTTAGGGAAAAAATGAATGTATTAATTAAAGGGCCTTCAACCAAAATGTTATTGGTTGATTTTGAATAATGATGGACGTTCTTTTGCCAAGATAAGGAACCAAAATATCTAAAGGAGGTGAAACTCCACTCACCTTATTATAAAGGAAAATAATTTCCACTCACATATGGGATATTAATATAATAAGCATTAAGGTGCTTATTTTCTTTTCCCTTAATCCATGGATAATGGAAGGGAGTTAGGTGGCTTTGAGTTTCCTTTGCATGCAAGAAAACCAAGGTGGAAGAGGTGGTACTATTTTTGGGATTAAATGCATTTTAATAAGCCATTTTCTCTCTCATCAATTTTCTTATAAAAGTGCCCTTTCTAAGCCAAAACAAAGGCTTTTTCGGATTTCTTTCTTCCCCTTGCTTGCAAAACCGACCAAGGAGCTAGGGAGGATCAATAGGACGACCCCTAACCTGTTGGTAAGCCCTTGACCTTCGTTCCCCTTGATTCCATGGTGGAAATAAAAAATAAATCATTGATTTCTTCTTATTTCGATCTCCTCTTCAACCCTAGCCAAAATGTTGAATCAAAAGCTTGAGGACGTGCCTAAGGGGAGTTGCAAGAGCTTCATCCACCATTGATGGCGTGAGCTTAGAGATTTGGAGCTCAATTGGAGGTGGGTTTTATAACTCAAACCCTTAATCATTGATATTGCATCAATTCTCTATACTTTGTTGATTGTTTTTTTTTATTTGATACACTCTTGTTTCTTTGCTGCAATTTCCATCAAGAACGGTTGCTGTTATTGGTTGTTCGAAGGAAGGGGATGATTACATCATCCTAGATTCTTATCCAAAGAAAAGTACCAAGCCCAACGATTTTGATAGCTACTCCAAATCGTTTTAATTTGATTGGTTATGTGGTTTCAGCAAACCGTTTAAGGGCAAACGGTTTGAAACCGTTTGGGAGAAAACGGTTTCAAAACCATTTGCGATGGTTGACCAAGCATTGTCCGTTTGGGAATTTTGTTCCTAATTATGTAGGCTGATAACCCACCAAATTTGAGGGATTAACTCCCAAGGAATCGAGAGTTGAAGGCTAATCAATTAGGCAATCGAATGGAATTAAGTGCTGATTTTCAATCTGATTAACTGGACCCTTTTTGGAAAACGGTTTCACAACCGTTTGATATGGTTGACCAAGCATTGACCATTTCGTATTACTGTTCCTAATGATTTTGGTTAATGACTCACCAAATATTAGGGATTAACTTCAAAGGAATCGTGAGTTGAAGGCTAATCAATTAGGGAAACCTAATTGGATTAAGTGCTGATTTTCAATTTGAGTAATTCGACTTTTTGGGAAAACGGTTTCAAAACCGTTTAAGATGGTTTACCAAGCGTTGACCGTTTGGGATTAATGTTCCTAATGGTGTTGGTTAATGACTCACCAAATTTGATGTATTAATTACAAACGAGTCATGAGTTGAAGGCTAATCAATTGGGTAAACCCTAATTGAGATTAGTGCTGAATTTCCAATGAGTTAATTTGAGATTTTGGGTTGGATAGCTCAAACGGTTTCAAAACCATTTGGGGATCATCAAAGACCGTTTGTAGGTCTGGGTTTATGTATAGTGGACCAATTTATGGTCCAAAGGTACCAAATCATATTGCAATTATGTGCTGATGTGTTGATCAACTCAATAGACCAAACCTTGATGATTTTTCACTAGAATCCAAGGTTTGGATGAGCCAAATGGTCTCAAGACCGTTTGGGACTCATCCAAATGGTCTCAAGACCGTTTGGTGGTCACCCAAGACCGTTTGGAGGTCTAGGGTTGAGTATGGTTAAGAAATTGAAAATCCAATATCACTAAGTTGAAGTGTAATCAATTGTTGATTTGGTGATCAATCCAATGATCCAAACCTTAATTGGTTGACTTGGATATTGATGATATGATGAAAAAACGGTCTCAAGACCGTTTGGTAGTCATCCAAACGACCTCAAGACCGTTTTGGGTCAGGTCATGTTCAATTTGAATGATGGTTCAATAGTTTCAATGTAACCAATCTTGCATTGATTAGTGTTGATGAATCATCGATTCCAAACCGTAATTCCATTGAACCAAACCCTGATTGATGACCAATTGAGGGTCAATTTAGGGTCAAATCAGTTGAAGGGTGACCTATTAAACTCAATTGAAGTATGAGGATAGGTCCAATTGATGATTGATTCCATGAATTCAATGATTGAAGGAATCAACATTGGAAACCCTAATTCAATTGGATACGTATGTAAAGGAGGTCCAATGTGATTGAATCTCTTGAGAATTAAGATGATGAATGTTCTATTGATCCAATGATGATTAGTAATAATAATCAATGAAGGTACAAAGGTTGAAACCCTAATAGTACATAAGTGATTAAGTGTCAATTAAGGGATGAATCCCTAATTACTTATAGGACCAAAGACTTGGTACACTATGTTAATCATAGTTATATGCTTTTGACTGAAGGGTTGATGTGACCTAATCAAGTTGAAAGGATGAAAGAATATAATTCATATATGAATATGATTCATGAGGTGAATTCCTATAGCACGACTGTGTAAGGTAGCACGGCCGTGGTGGCTTTCCTTTGCACGACCATTCTTGGTTGCACGGCTGTGGTACTCTATGCTTGACTTAGAGTTGTTTTGAAAAGGACCTAACATGGTTTCTTTGTTAATTCCTGACTTAAGGATGAATATGTAGTATTGGCAATTGATGTATATTCCAAGTGAGTGACTAATGATCACTACTTTACATGATGAATGTGATGAACTGGTGCATAAAGTATTAGGATGGGGAATACCCTAATACAAGCTAAGTGTATAAACTCAAGTAAGATAAGGTGTTGAGGGAAGTGATATATCATGATATGATAGATATCACATCCAACACCCCAATGCTAGTATACCTTGATGAGTTATAAGTCCAGTATAATTGGATGAATGACACATGAGATGTGTCATGTCAATGGTTACATTGTAATGTAATGCACTCTGTTGAATGTAGGCTAACATGCCTTATGAAAGGGTTAGTTCAAACCTATAAACTATGATGTGATCATATTCTGATTAAGATGAGAGAGAAACTCATGATGTGTGTTGATAATGCATTCAATGATGAATGATGAGAATAAATAAGTATGTTTGAATACTTATATTATCCATATTGATTCCTTGCTATGTGAACCCTATTATAGGGTAATGCTATATGAAACCCTAATACAGGGTAATGCTATGTGAAAACCTAATACAAGGTACTTCTATGTGAAACCCTAATACAAAGTGATGCTATGTGAAGTTCCAACACAGAGTAATCCTATGTAAGCTCAAATACAGACAAATGGGTTATGAATGTAATAAGATAACCCTTGTATTGCATAGTACTGATATGTAATGGCATCATGATCACTGATCATGCATGTATGTTGAGATGATAAGCATAGCCAGGTATGAGCTATGATGTTCTGTATACTGAAAATGTTTTATATGCCTTATAAGCTTCATATGCTTTGTATGGTAAGAATCATTGAACTTTGTGTACTATGTGCAATACTTTGTGTAGCAAGATTTATAATGTCCTTGGTCAGATGACCTGAAGGTATGAAATTATCTAATAAGTGGTAACAAGTGTTCTATGATGAGATAAAGGTTTAAATACCCAGATTCTATATGCATGATAATGAACTTTTTAAGAAGTGGAAATGTACTTGATGAGATGAGGGACTAAGATCCCAACACTGTGTGAAAAGAGTGTGGCTACAGGCCATGACTCCCCAATAACAATGCCAGGCATTAGATATATGATCTAAGCCTGAAGAGAGTAAATGTTGTGGTAATGATTCTTTAGTGAATAAATGTTATACATGTTCTTCATATTCTTTAAAGGATAAGTAACATGTTGTTCTATCAAATTATAGCTATAATGCTTTTGATAAGAATAATGTTCTAATCTGTTAGACATGAAAATATCTGCTACCAAACAAATATAATTCCTATGTGCATATTTATCTTCTTAAGCTGCAATAATAATGTTTCTGGTGGAGAGTTATATCTCTCGCTGGGGCAATTTACAATTGTCTCACCCCCGTGGGAACCACATTTTTAGGTGGACGCGGACGAGGAGGCAAGAATCCTTCAGTAGGTGAAGGACAATAGCAACAGCAGCAGGGACAGCAGTGAAGTCTCAGGTGGAGACACTGGATGTTGTACCTTGTATAGATGTAGATAAAGTTCTATGTGTCGTCTCTGTACTCTCAGGTCCTCGGAGTAGTAGTTAGTGCTTTCGAGATTTTGGCTCAATGCCTCGAGATTTTAAACTATTTGTGTTTAGCTTGATAGGACAGTTAATGCTTGTAATTCTCAGAAAGAGATGATGCATGATATGTATCTTTGATCCAGAAAGTAAATGTGTTATAATTTGGCTCTTGAAGAAAAAGATTTCCAATGTGTGGAACTCTTTGCAAAAAGTTTTAAATTTTTAGTGATTTTCGCTAATCCGTTTCTTGATGAACGCTTCCACATTAGTTAATTATGTTTTCACGAGACGGTCGTCACAATTAAGTGGTATCAGAGTTGTAGGTTCGCTGACTCTACAGAGACATAGGACTAAGGTTGTAGAGTCTGTTCTAAGTGTCTTCCAGTTTATTTGATAGTATCTTCTGCTCACATAGGAGAAGAAGAACTTGAAAATGACTGGAGAACACAAGGAACACATTGCTAAGGGCAATGTTGTTGCACCAGGAGAGGGTGCATGGGACCAGGCAAGAGGAGAACAAGTACCTAAGAATTTCCATCTTGATCCAATTAGGATAGAGAATCCTATGTTATGCTCTTGAAGGGCAGGATAGGACAACTGTAATGCATATAGAAGACTGGATACTGGTATTACAACCTAGGTCACCAGTCCTCAATGCAGAAACTTTAGGCTTTGAAGGGATTCTTGAGTGACATGGTTATGTTAGAATAGTGGAAATATGGGAAAGATTAATAAATGGCAAGAAAGTAAACTCTGCCATAAGCCTGGACAAACAGTACATCTATGATGATAATGCCCAAGGAGGGGCCATAAGTTATGAATTGAGGTAAGGTCTCTATAATTATAGAGATATTTGCCTAAATATTCTGAAAAGCCAAAGTTTTTGGTGTCACCAGTGCAATGAATGCCTAGTGCACCAGGACAGTAGCCACTAAGTAAAGGCAAAAGAAGCAACATGAGATAACTGGACACCATGTGATGAAATGAACATAATGTGGTAGGTGACCTTGAGGGGTAATACTTAGATGAAATATATTCATCCTAATACTTCATTTCATGTTTTTATGTGATAAATATATGAAAATAGTGTTTTTGAATTCCTTTGACTAGTCCTATAAGGACACAAGGGAAAGGAGAACTTATATCTTACTCAGTGCTCCTTAAAATGTTTTATTATCTCCCTTATATGTGTGTTGAAAGATGAGATATAGAAATGATGCCTGAAGAAAATTCAAGAATGGAAAATCCTGTGTGTAAAATGATATGAAAAGTGAGAAATATGATAGTAAGTAAAGTGCATACTACATAATCTCAATACTTATATACCCTGGCCAGGTATATGATTATTGAAGATAAGGCAAGTATGAAACTCTTAGATTGTTATCTTTTTTATTACTCTGATCAAGTAGTCATACTGAAACAATCTAGAGAGTATAATGAAACAAAAAGGAAAAGCTATGTGAACATTCCCAACCAAAAGGAAAAGCTATGTGAACATTCCCAACTAAAAAGGAAAAGCTATGTGAACATTCCCAACCAAAAGGAAAAGCTATGTGAACATTCCCAACCAAAAAGAAGAGCTATGTGAACATTCTCAACTAAAAGGAAAAGCTATGTGAACATTCCCAACCAAAAGGAAAAGCTATGTGAACATTCCCAACCAAAAAGAAGAGCTATGTGAACATTCTCAACTAAAGGGAAAAGCTATGTGAACATTCCCAACTAAAAGGAAAAGCTATGTGAACATTCCCAACCAAAAGGAAAAGTTATGTGAACATTCCCAACTAAAAAGGAAAAGCTATGTGAACATTCCCAACTAAAAAGGAAAATATATGTGAACATTCCCAACATAGAGTTTGATAAGTGAACTTTCCTAAATGAATAAAGGATTGCTGAATAAATTATCTCTGTTAGATATATGTTTCTCTTTTGGTATATATTTTTGAGTGATGACTGAAGTATGTTCTTTTATGCTTCTTCTTTTCAATAATATGGACATCATACGTTAGGGGTTTATGCTCTGCATAAACATAAACAGAGATAAGGTTAAATTAGTGAAAGCAACTTTGTGTGAATTATAGATCCATGGTATCTCCATGATATTAAGATGATATGTGGAGACTTGAGGGCATGATTAATGAATAATCTGTCCCTCCTTTTCCTGGGATTTTGAGGACGAAATCCTTGTTAGGGGTTTATAATTTGTAACATCCCTGACCTGGGTTATGAATTAACCCTAGGTGTTTTGCCTAATAAGGTTGAGTATATTCTTAATCTTATCTTTGGAAAAGTAATTAGGGCTTATAAGAAACTTATGTTTCAATTTTGGTTCTGTTTGAAGAATGTTGAAGCAATATTGCTTATTTTGGACTAAAGTGAAAATTACCCAAGTGGAGGGGTTAAATTGCAAATGTTGCATGATAAGATATTCCTCTGATGTTGAGACATCATAAGAATGAATATGATGTAGTGGTATGGTTTTCACAAGCTTGGGCATCAAGTTTAAGCTTGTAAAGCAATCCTTGTGCATTAAAACCTAGTTTTGGTGTAATGTGCAATTTACCCAAAACCTAGGGTTCAATATGCAAATTACCCCTTCAATAAGGTCCCTATTGTTTCTTGGAATCATGTAGGGCAAAGAAAATGAGAGGGGAATCTCATTTGAATTAAATTGGAGGAGAGAGAATCTTGATATTAAAATAATCAAGATTTAATCTTAAGTGAAACCCTAATTCAATTTAGGGCAAAAATGAATGTATTAATTAAAGGGCCTTCAACCAAAATGTTATTGGTTGATTTTGAATAAGGATGGACGTTCTTTTTTCAAGATAAGGAACGAAAATATCTAAAGGAGGTGAAACTCGACTCACCTTATTATAAAGGAAAGTAATTTCCACTCACATATGGGATATTAATATAATAAGCTTTAAGGTGCTTATTTTCTTTTCCCTTAATCCATGGATAATGTAAGGGATTTCGGTGGATTTGAGTTTCATTTGCATGCACTCAAACGAAGGAGGAAGAGGTGGTACTATTTTTGGGATTAAATGCATTTTAATAATTCATTTTCTCTCTCATCAATTTTCTTATAAAAGTGCCCTTTCTAAGCCAAAACAAAGGATTTTTCGGATTTCTTTCTTTCCCTTGCTTGAAAAACCGACCAAGGAGATAGGGAGGAGCAGGGGGACGACCCCCAACCTTTTGGTAAGCCCTTGACCTTCGTTCTCCTTGATTCCATGGTGGAAATCGAAAATAAATCATTGATTTCTTCTTATTTCGATCTCCTCTTCAACCCTAGCCAAAATTTTCAATCAAAAGCTTGAGGACGTGCCTAAGGGGAGTTGAAAGAGCTTCATTCACCATTGATGGCGTGAGCTTAGAGCTTTGGATCTCAATTGGAGGCGGGTTTTATAACTCAAACCCTTAATCATTGATATTGCATCAATTCTCTATACTTTGTTGATTGTTTTTTTTTTAATTTGATACACTCTTGTTTCTTTGCTGCAATTTCCATCAAGAACGGTTGATGTTATTGGTTGTTCGAAGGAAGGGGATGATTACATCATCCTAGATGCTTATCCAAAGAAAATTACCAAGCCAAACGGTTTTGATAGCTACTCCAAATCGTTTTAATTTGATTGGTTATGCGGTTTCAGCAAACCGTTTAAGGGCAAACGGTTTGAAACCGTTTGGGATCAAACGGTTTCAAAACCGTTTGAGATGGTTGACCAAGCATTGAAAGTTTGGGAATTTTGTTCCTAATTATGAAGGCTGATAACCCACCACATTTGAGGGATTAACTCCCAAGTAATCGAGAGTTGAAGGCTAATCAATTAGGCAATCAAATGGAATTAAGTGCTGATTTTCAATCTGATTAACTTGACCTTTTTGGGAAAACGGTTTCAAAACCATTTTCGATGGTTGACCAAGCATTGACCGTTTGTGATTACTGTTCCTAGTGATGTTGGTTAATGACTCACCAAATATTAGGGATTAACTCCAAAGGAATCGTGAGTTGAAGGCTGATTAATTAGGGAAACCTAATTGGATTAAGTGCTGATTTTCAATTTGAGTAATTCGACTTTTTGGGCAATAGGTTTCAAAACCATTTGAGATGTTTGACCAAGCGTTGACCGTTTGGGATTACTGTTTCTAATGGTGTTGGTTAATGACTCACCAAATTTTATGGATTAAGTCCAAACGAGTCATGAGTTGAAGCCTAATCAATTGGGTAAACCCTAATTGAGATTAGTGCTGAATTTCCAATATGTTAATTTGAGATTTTGGGTTGGATAGCCCAAACGGTTTCAAAACCGTTTGGGGATCACCCAAACGGTTTCAAGACCGTTTGGAGGTCTGGGGTTAGGTATAGTTGAACAATTTAAGGTCCAAAGGTACCAAATTATATTGCAATTATGTGCTGATGTGTTGATCAACTCAATAGACCAAACCTTGATGATTTTTCACTAGAATCCAAGGTTTGGATGAGCCAAACGGTCTCAAGACCGTTTGGGACTCATCCAAACGGTCTCAAGACCGTTTGGGGGTCACCCAAGACCGTTTGGAGGTCTAGGGTTGAGTATGGTTAAGCAATTGAAGATCCAATGTCACTAAGTTGAAGTGTAATCAATTGCTGATTTGGTGATCAATCCAATGATCCAAACCTTAATTGGTTGACTTGGATATTGATTATATGATGGACAAACGGTCTCAAGACCGTTTGGTAGTCATCCAAACGACCTCAAGACCGTTTGGGGTCAGGTCATGTTCAATTTGAATGATGGTTCAATAGTTTCAATGTAACCAATCTTGCATTGATTAGTGTTGATGAATCATCGATTCCAAACCGTAATTCCATTGAACCAAACCCTAATTGATGACCAATTGAGGGTCAATTGAGGGTCAAATCAGTTGAAGGTTGACCTATTAAACTTAATTGAAGTATGAGGATAGGTCCAATTGATGATTGATTCCATGAATTCAATGATTGAAGGAATCAACATTGGAAACCCTAATTCAATTGGATACGTATGTAATGGAGGTCCAATGTGATTGAATCTCTTGAGAATTAAGATGATGAATGTTCTATTGATCCAATGATGATTAGTAATAATAATAAATGAAGGTACAAAGGTTGAAATCCTAATAGTACCTAAGTGATTAAATGCCAATTAAGGGATGAATCCCTAATTGCTTATAGGACCAATGACTTGGTACACTATGTTAATCATAGTTATATGCTTTTGACTGAAGGGTTGATGTGACCTAATCAAGTTGAAAGGATGAAAGAATAGAATTAATATATGAATATGATTCATGAGGTGAATTCCTGTAGCACGACTGTGTAAGGTAGCACGACCGTGGTGGCTTTCCTTTGCACGACCGTTCTTGGTTGCACGGCCGTGGTACTCTATGCTTGACTTAGAGTTGTTTTGAAAAGGACCTAACATGGTCTCTTTGTTAATTCCTGACTTAAGGATGAATCTGTAGTATTGGCAATGGCTGTATATTCCAAGTGAGTGACTAATGATCACTACTTTACATGATGAATGTGATGAACTGGTGCATAAAGTATTAGGATGGGGAATACCCTAATACAAGCTAAGTGTATAAACTCAAGTAAGATAAGGTGTTGAGGGAAGTGATATATCATGATATGATAGATATCACATCCAACACCCCAATGCTAGTATACCTTGATGAGTTATAAGTCCAGGATAATTGGATGAATGACACATGAGATGTGTCATGTCAATGGTTACATTGTAATGTAATGCACTCTGTTGAATGTAGGCTAACATGCCTTATGAAAGGGTTAGTTCAAACCTATAAATTATGATGTGATCATATTCTGATAAAGATGAGAGAGAAACTCATGATGTGTGTTGATAATTCGTTCAATGATGAATGATGAGAATAAATAAGTATGTTTGAATACTTATGTTATCCATATTGATTCCTTGCTATGTGAACCATAATATAGGGTAATGCTATATGAAACCCTAATACAGGTTAATGCTATGTGAAAACCTAATACAAGGTACTTCTATGTGAAACCCTAATACAAAGTGATGCTATGTGAAGTTCCAACACAGAGTAATCCTATGTGAAGCTCAAATACAGACTAATGGGTTATGAATGTAATAAGATAACCCTTGTATTGCATAGTATTGATATGTAATGGCATCATGATCACTGATCATGCAGGTATGTTGAGATGATAAGCATAGCCAGGTATGAGCTATGATGTTTTGTATACTAAAAATGTTTTATAGGCCTTATAAACTTCATATGCTTTGTGTGGTAAGAATCATTGAACTTTGTGTACTATGTGCAATACTTTGTGTAGCAAGATTTATAATGTCCTTGGTCAGATGACCTGAAGGTATGAAAATATCTAATAAGTGGTAACAAGTGTTCTATGATGAGATAAAGGTTTAAATACCCAGATTCTATAAGCATGATAATGATCTTGTTAAGAAGTGGAAATGTACTTGATGAGATGAGGGACTAAGATCCCAACACTGTGTGAAAAGAGTGTGGCTACAGGCCATGACTCCCCAATAATAATGCCAGGCATTAGATATATGATCTAAGCCTGAAGAGAGTAAATGTTGTGGTAATGATTCTTTAGTGAATAAATGTTATACATGTTCTTCATATTCTTTAAAGGATAAGTAACATGTTGTTCTATCAAATTATAGCTATAATGCTTTTGATAAGAATAATGTTCTAATTTGTTAGACATGAAAATATCTACTACCAAACAAATATAATTCCTATGTGCATATTTATCTTCTTAAGCTGCAATAATAATGTTTCTTGTGGAGAGTTATATCTCTCGCTGGGGCAATTTACAATTGTCTCACCCCCATGGGAACCACATTTTTAGGTGGACGCGGACGAGGAGGCAAGAATCCTTCAGTAGGTGAAGGACAATAGCAACAGCATCAGGGACAGCAGTGAAGTCTCAGGTGGAGACACTGGATGTTGTACCTTGTATAGATGTAGATAAAGTCCTATGTGTCATCTCTGTACTCTCAGGTCCTCAGAGTAGTAGTTAGTGCTTTCGAGATTTTGGCTCAATGCCTTGAGATTTTAAACTGTCTGTGTTTAGCTCGACAAGACAGTTAATGCTTGTAATTCTCAGAAAGAGATGATGCATGATATGTATCTTTGATCTAGAATGTAAATGTGTTATACTTTGGCTCTTGAAGAAAAAGATTTCCAATGTGTGGATCTCTTTGCAAAAAGTTTTAAATTTTTAGTGATTTTTGCTAATCCGTTTCTTGATTAACGCTTCCGCATTAGTTAATTATGTTTTCGCGAGACGGTCGTCACAGTATTGGACATGACAAGAATATACAAACTCATCATTTTGTATTTATTGGACATGACAAGAAGATATGAAATCATCATCTTGTATGACAAGACAATATAAATATCTAGTTATCATGTATGTATTGGACATGACAAATGGATATTTGTCGAACTCCAGTAAGAGTTACTGGAATACCATGAAGGATATCTTTGTGTACTTGTGAAGTATTAAAAGGATTAGTTCTTTAGCTATGGTAATAAGGAAGAGTTGGGTGTAAAGAGTTACATTGATGCAAGCTTATAAAATGACAAAATTGTATTTTGACCTTGGAATATGAATTGTTAGTTGGAAATGTTCCAACATAAAACAATTGATTAATTCTACAATAAGAAGTTGAATACCTTAGTGTTACAAACACTGTAAAGAATATTATATGCATATACAAGTTCATATGGATGAACTTATGGGAGGTCTCGACCATTGGTGTCTTAGTAGTAATATTGTGACAACAATGGAGCTACTGGTTAGGCAAAGGAATTTCAGATAGCATACTATGGCACTTCCATCTCATACGAGTTAACGTACGGTGAGGGGATGTGAAACATGCAATATATAGACTTGAAGAAAATGTTGCTTACACGCTATAAAAGCACTTGTGTAGCAAAAACATGATGGACTTGTTAAGATCACTTGGAATATGATTTATGGGTGACTGTCACTAAGTGCAAGTGGGAGTATGTTGGTATAGTATGCCTAGATAGCCAATCATATGATGATTGCAATGAGGCATATGATACTTGATTTGATAATGATAAAGGTAATTCCATCTATTATGTTTGTCTCACTCATGAAATGATGACACATACATGATACATGTCTAAAGAAAGATGTGACTCGATGACATATGTCTTCAGGTTGAGGACCTGAACAATGAGACCATATGTATGATAACAGTACATACATTCTTGTTATGTCCCTAGTCAGTTATTACTGTGGAAGCAAAATAGACAATAGTAATGCATAAGACTAGAGTGTGTGTTGACTGATGATAGAATCTGATTAGTCATGATATGTGATATCAAGTCAAGCACACAGATATATGTTAGAGAACAGTATATCAGATAGACCCACCGTGAGAGTGATACATGGATACCATGGAATGGTAGTCACAATCATCTCTCATAGTGATGGTGGTGATTTTGGTTCATAAACCTGAAATCACTACACTCATCACATGTTATTGGGTACACTTTGACATCATCAAATGCAGTCCTGAAACATGGGTTGTTATAACGGTGATGATTGGGTGACTTTGACACATGGGGACTTGACAGTGAGTGATAGATATGAGATTTCTCCCTCCTACAAGGAGTATGATATCCAAGGACCCTAGATAAGTGAGAATGAGATTTATATGGTCATACTCATGTGATGCAATATATGATATGTGAATTCACATGCATCTTAGACAGTCTGATCTAGGACAAGGAACATGGATGGAATGTTGAAGAGCATGACGTTCCATGCCTTGAGTTCAATCCGGATGTCAGTGATAAAGGAACTATATGATCATGGTAACACTAATCACATATTGTAGGTTTAAGTTGCTCTCCAACTTTCTGAGTTACTTGGGTAGCAATGATGAGTTACTAGATTCATCTCATTGCTTGTGATGTCATAAGTTGTAATGAACATTCACTGCAAACATAAATTGGAACATGCAGGGTCACACACATAGAATACCCCTGGAAGAGGATATTGTCCATGAATGATATTTAGATTGATACTAAAGGTGTTTAGGTACTCAATTAAACACACAATTGACTGACTAGAATCATAACTATCAAGTTCAAGTGTTGAACTAGTTGGTTAAAGTGTTAGGTTGATTGGAGACTACATTGACAATGTCAGGAATGCCAACTGACCGGTTCACCCTTTTGATCCGATCAGATGGTGTGAGCCAATTGACTGGTTCACTTGATGAAATGGGTGGCTCACAGTCCTACCAACTAAGGAAATAAGGATTTGCCTAGTTGGAAGAAAACTTTCACGTTTCACTTGTTTAATTCAATTGGAATAAGGATTAATCTTTGCATTAATTAGAAACGATTGAGGAAAGTCAATTGTGGACAAGTCTAGGAAGTGAAATGACTAGTTCATTGGGTGAACTGATCGGCTCACCTACCTAAATGACTGGTTCTGTCATGAACCAATTGGTTCAGCTACCCAAATGATCAGTTCAGTTGTGAACTGATCGGTTCGCCTACTGTAGTACAAACTATTCATTTAGTTTCTAGATCGTTCTACTCCCGAATAGACTGGGCACCCTGACCATGCCCTCTAGTATAAATAGACGGGTACTGGGGGCTTCTCATGATACACAACTCAGAACATTAGTTGCTCTGTAAAGTTGTTGTCCTTTTTGGTTCTAGTAATTGAGAGAGCCCGAGCAAGTGCTACCCGATTAGGAAGGCACAACGAAGGAAAGACAACTGTAGAAAAGCAATCTGTGTTTCGGAGACTTGGTTTGTGCTAGTACACCAACAGAAGGGTTGTCTCCTTCCTGTCAATTCTTCTAGACTGGCATGAGTTCCAGGTGGTCAGCGTGGACTATCTGTAGAGGCGTGAGATGTCTGCCGCTCAGGAGGACACATCAGCCATAGTCTGTGGTGGAGGAAGAACAGCAGGAGTTCCAGGTGGTCAGTGTGGACTATCTATAGAGGTATGAGATGTTTGTTTCTCAGGAGGACACATCTACCGCAGTCTTTGGTGGAGGCCAAAGTCCATGCTAAAGACCAAGAGATGCACATACACCATCCAAGACATGGCGTTGAAGACCACATATGGTTGTGAGGTATTTTCATTGGGCAAGCCCCAGGATCAAGTATATCTCGCTAAAACCATCTTTCCCATTACATAGTCATTGATGCGATCTCCTGTTATGGGTTAATGGCCTATAAAATTTTTGTTTCCACTGCCTACTTTGAGGCCATAAAACCCAACACATTGAACCCCATTTGTTTCATAATCCACTACAATTTTTCCCATCTAACGCTATCATAGGCTTTATAAACATCTAATTTTGAAGTAGACTTTCCTACTTCCTCCCATGACATTGTAGTACAATAGAAATTCCCCCACCAACTGTGCACAATTGCTAATACTTTTCTCTATCACAAAGGCTCGTTGATTTGCAGAAATAAGATAGGAAAGTACCATCTTCAATCTAGCGGCCAAAATCTTAGCAATGATTTTATATTGTATCGAGCAACATGCAATAGGTCTGAAATCAACAAGAGAGGAAGTAACCTTCTTCTTAGGAATGAGTACCAGAAAAGAATGATTAACTTGTCTCACCATGTTACCTCCTTCTAGGAACCAGCTAACATATGCAACCAAATCCTCCTTGATGATATCCCATGTCTTCTTTTAGAAAAAAACATTGAAACCATTTGAGCCTGGAGTCTTGTTGCTGCCAATGCTCCATACTACATCCTTAACTTCTTGTTCATTGATTATTCTTGTAAGAATATTATTGTTTGTATGTGTAAGCCTAAACCTCCACTCTAGATCCTCCTTTATGTCATTCTCAAACTTTTTGTTGTATAGTGATGTACAGAAATTTATGGCCTTCTCTTCTAGATCCTCTTGTTTGTTGACTACTCTCTCTTCAACATCAATCAACTCAAAAATAATATTATCAACCTCCCTTCTTTTAACAGCAATGTGGTAGATTTTACTGTTTTGTCCCTATCATCCATCCACTTCACCTTGCTCTTTTGCCAGTACAATTTTTCCTCCACTTTCTCCAAGTCCTCTATCATTCTTTTCAGCTTCCTTTCCTTCTCTATTAGCTCAGGATTAAAAGGGTCAATCCCCAGTTTTTCCCTGACCTCCTTATATTCTCTTTTTGTTTCTTTAATCAGATTCAGAATATTTACTTCAACCTTGACCCATCTCTTAAGTTCAGTCTTGGTACTTGCCAACTTTTTAGCAAAAACATACATCATATTTCCATTCACATGTGTGCTCCATCCTTCTTTTATGACATCATCAAAGTCTTTCCATTCAGCCCAGTAATTTAAGAATATGAAAGGTTTCCTCTTTAGTTTCTTTTTTGTAATATAAACTAAGAAAGGTGCATGGTCACTCAGCTTGGATCCTCCTGTCTTCACTTGCACATTAGGAAAAAAATTTCAGCCATTCATCATTCACTAAGGCTCTATCTAGTTTGCTCACTATCCTATTTTCTGGCCCCCTTTCATTGTTCCATGTAAAGATATCACCTCCCACCATTGGTAGTTCAAATAGTTTAGATTTATCAATAGCTTGGTTGAAAGAATCTATCTCTATATTTAATGCTAACATTTTTCCCTTCTTCTCAGCCTATAGATGAACAATATTGAAATCCCCAATTACCAACCATGGTATAGTTACATTTTTAGATAGAGAAACAAAATCTTTCCATAAGTCCAATCTTGCCTTGGCATTATTATGACCGTATAGAGTTGTCACCCAGATGTGTAAGACTCCATCATTGCCTTTTTCTTACTAGTTCCATCAAGCATTTTGTTTTGTTCCTTACTTGAACTTGCATCATCCCTACTCAATGTTGACATAGCCTCATTTACCTCCACTACATTTTTGGGACATGCATTACCCTTCTTAACTAGCTACTATTGTTGTGATGATGGGCCACTATTCTTCTCCCTCTAGATGTGCTTGGCATCTCCAGCTTCTTTATTATCTGTCACCTTCCTATCATTGTGATTAGCAGTTTTGGATTTCCTCAAGCAGACCAATTCAAAGTGCCCAAAAGCTTGGCAGGTTATATACTTCACCAGAATATGCTCATCAACAATTTTGAATGGTATGTCCTCCCTACCTTTCATGGTCATCAACATTGTATCCGGTGTGATTTCATCAAACTCCAGATTATCAAGTACACGAGCCTCCCCCTCCACCTCATTCAGCGAACTATCATCAATGTGCAGAACCTGACTAACCCTGACAGTTATGGTTCCCACCGCTCGCTTGGTCCAGGTTTGGCATATTGATAGTAGTCCGATCCTAATGAGAATTGATGAGAGCAGGCTGTGCTTCAATTCATCTCCATGGTTTTACTCCTTTTCCACAACCAACTGCCTATCAAATCAACGAGGACCAGCATTAAAAGTTGCTTGTTTATCATCTTCATTGGAAAATTGGACCAAGAACATACCTTCCTCCCTGGGCAGTAGTTCATAATCCCCCTTTGGTTTCCACGTCCTCCTAATCCATGCATTCATGTGAGGTTAGAACGGCCTCTTACCTAGAACATACACCAAAATTGTATGTTCCCAGATATTCTTCATGAGTGTGAATTACTCTGCCTCCAATTCCGCCTGGACTCACCATTCTATGATTATTTCTTTGGGAATATCAGGTCCTTTCCAATCTTCTTAATCATAGTCATTTTCTTGTAATACATGCATTCATGCTTTCTACATTGTAGCGGCTTCTGCTTCCAGTTCCTAATTGTCGTTGGGGTTCAGCTTTCCATCTCTTCCTCACTTAGGGTTGGTAGTAGTGGGTGTGGGTGGGATGATTGGACGGGTGGGTGGGATGATTGGCTAGGTGGATGGATTTTTGGAGGATCAAATATTGAGAGGGAAACCCTCTGACTTAGTCATCATAACCATCCGTTTATTACCTGGCAATTCGCCAGAGCACCCTAGGGTAGACGATGGTTTTTTTTGTATGTATGTATGTATGTATGTATGTATGGGATTAAGAGAGAAAGATTCCCCCTCTCCCAAACCCGTGGCAGAGGTTGAACACCCGAAACGGTGGTAAATCAAGGCGGCAACTGGGATTTGAACCCGAGTCTCTTTGTTATGGAACATCGTGCTTGACCACTTAAGCCACTCATTGTCAGTTGTATGTATGTATGTATGTATGTATGTATCATAATCCTGGGTAAATATATTCTGAACCTTATAAAGGGTACAAAATTACAAGACACAACCTTACATGTGACTCACAAAGTTAGGACCAAGTAACTAATTTGTCAAAACCACATTACAAGAGGCCCCAATTTCTCAAGGAAATTGGGTGTAAGGCACCCAATTTACCTCTAAAATTACCATATAGCCCCTGAATGTCTTTCTTAATGATGTAATATAATTGAATCTCATCCTTCTTTTTCCCTATTATTCTTCTAGAGTTACTTTCTCTCTATATGTCATGTACACAAGAGGTAAGATACCACGGGTGCATTGCTATTTCATTCGAATGCATTTTGTGAATATCCCTGAGTGATATTGTGAGACTCTGGCCAGCAACAACACCTTAAATTATGTTTAGATTTTCTCTCCCCCATAGATATTTCCAGTACTTGCAAGTGTTAAACAGATGCTTAGACACATCTTCTCCAACTTCACACAGAAGGCATGAGGTGTTACATATTATTTCCATTTTTGAATCTTTTTCAGCGTCGATAGATAATCCTTGTATGCTTTAAAGGTATGTATGTATGTATGTATGTATGCATGTATGGGATTAAGAGAGAAAGATTTCTCCCCCTCCCCTCTCCCACACCTATGGTGAAGGCTGAACGCCCAGGAGGGTGATAAATCAAGGCAGCAACTGGTATTCGAACCCAAGTCCCTTTATTAGGGGACACTGTGCTTGACCACTTGAGCCACTCCTTGTATGTATGTATGGTATTAAGTGAGAAATATTTTCCCCCCCTCTCCCACGCCCGTGGTGGAGGTCAAATGCCTGGGATGGTGGTAAATCAAGGTGGCAACTGGGATTCAAACCAGGGTCCCTTTATTAGGGGACATTGTGCTTGACCACTTGAGCCACTCCTTTGTATGTATGTATGTATGTATGTATGTATGGTATTAAGATATAAAGATTACTCCCCCTCTCCCATCCCAATGATGGAGGCCAAATTCTTGTGGGGGGATGTAAATCAAGGCAGAAATTGGGATTCGAACCCCATTCCCTTTATTAGGGGACACCATGCTTGACTACTTATGCCACTCCTTGTCAGTATGTATGTATGTATCAGAATCTGGTAAATATATTATGACTTCCTCCTAAAAAATATAGGAGGCCAAGAGTTACATGTAGGCCCAACACCATACATCAAAACAGACTACAAGTCACTCTTCTATCTAATGTGTAACTTACGTTTATTATAGTTACATATTCTTATAGCAATGCTCATAGCATTTGCAACAATTCCTTGATGTTTTCTAGCATTCCATTCCTCTGAAATATGATAGAAAAGATCAAAAAAAAGAAGCTTGTGATTAGCATCATTTCCCCACTTTGTCAGCATCTTTTTTGGGTCGCTCACTAGCTGGTATTATACCTTTAACTCCTTGCACACCATGTCCCAAATCTCTCTTATGAATTTGCATTCACCAACAAGATGATTATTAGATTCCTCAGCATCCTTGCATAAAAATCATAACATGGCTACATCACAGTTCCATCCCTTTATCCTGTCAAGCGTAGCAAGAACTCTATGCAGAATTTTATATACACACATACTCCATTTTGGCATGTGCACCCTGGTACATATCTGCTCCCCATACATGTCCTTTGTTCCCCTTAAGCGTGTCACCTCCCATAAGCATGTATTTGGATCTTTAAGCCTCCATATTCCCATATCCTGGGCCTGAAACAAGTGTCTAGCATGCTGCCATGTTTCTATCATTAAATTAATTATTCATGAGTATCCCTCCCTTGTATTTGGCTTGAAGTCCAATCCTCTGGGATATCTTTCCCTCATCCACTTCCCCCATGTTGAGATGCCTTCTTGATACATTATTATTCTCCACATAGTCCCCCATTTTGATGTCTTTAGGTGTTTTGAAATTAAGCCCTCCTTCATCTGTTGGGAGCGCTACTCTCATGTATCTCATAGGATGATGCTCACTTGATCACAGAAAGTTTACCATCTTCATCTCCATTATGTCCAAGATTGAACTAGGGATCTCCCCTTGTTATACTCAAAAGATAAGGAGTCCTTTAATAGCATCCTTTGTCAGTGTTTCTCGTCCCACCATGGATGTCTTTTGTGTAGACCACATGTTGATCATTTCCTTCATCCTATCAATGCATTCAACAAAGTCCTTGACATGTAGATTGCATCCATCTAATGGGAAACCAAGGTATTTTGTTGGAAATTTTCCCCTCTCAACACCCATTGCGGCTAATAACATGTCCTCCATCTAATAGTAGTTCTTGGATAGGAAAATATGTTTTTTCTAGTATTCACACACAACCTTGTCTACTCTCCAAACTTCCTTAGTAGATTTTTAAGTTTTTCCAGAGAATAATGCTTAGCTTCTACAAAAACTAACACATCATCTACAAAAATCAAATGGGTCATCACCTTTATACCATGAATTGTGTAAGGCTTGATATCTTTCCTTATTTCAGCTTGTTGCATCTTCTGTGTAAAGTACTCCATGACAATCACAAAGAGGAGAGGGGATAGGGGGTCCCCTTGATGTAAACCATTACCTCCTTTAAAAATGCCTATAGACATGCCATTGACCATAATAGAAAATCTTGTAGTGTCAGGACACTATTTCATCCAGCAGATCCATTTCTCATTGAACCCCATTTGTTTCATAATCTACCATAGTTTCTCCCATCTAACACTATCATAGGCTTTGGAGACATTCAATTTCAAGCAGGCTTTCCTACTTCCTCTCATGACACTGTAGTCCAGCATAAATTCCCTTGCCAACAGAGCACAATCACTAATACTTCTTCCTATCAAAAAAGCCTCCTAGTTTGTACAAAAAAGTTGGGAAAGTACCATCTTCAGTGTAGCATCTAGAATCTTAGCAACGATCTTATATTGTACTGAGCAACATGCAATAGGTCTGAAATCAGAAAAAGAGGATGTAACCTTATTCTTAAGAATGAGAACCAAAAATGAATGATTGACCTATCTCACCATGTTGCCTCCTTCCATAAACTAGCTGACATATGCTACCAAGTCCTCCTTGATGATACTCCATGTCTTCTTGTAGAAAAATCATTGAAGCCATATGACCATGGAGACTTCTTGCTACCAATGCTCCATACTACATATTTGACTTCTTGTTCATTAGTACTTCTTGTAAGGATATTATTGTGTGTTCTTGTAACTCTAAACCTCCAATCCAAATTCTCCTCTTCTATGCCATTTTCAAACAATTTGTTGTATAATGACGTATAGAAATTTATGGTCTGCTCTTCTATATCCACTTGTTTGTTGACCACTCTCCCTTTGTCTTCAATCAACTCAGAAAAAATATTATTAGCCTCCCTCCTTTTAATAGTAGTGTAGTAGAGTTTAGTGTTCATGTCCCCATCATCCATCCACTTCTAGTATGTATGTATGTATGTATGTATGTATGTATGTATGTATGTATGTATGGGATAAAGAGAGGCATTCTCTCCCCCTCTCCCATGCCCGTGACGGAGGCCGAACGTTCGAGAGGGTGGTAAACCAAGGCGGAAACTGGGATTCAAACTTGGGTCCCTTCATGAGGGGACACCGTGCTTGACCACTTGAGCCACTCCTTGTCGACGTATGTATGTATATATGTATGTATGTATGTATGTATGTATGTATGGGATTAAGAGAGAAAGATTCCCCCCCTCTCCCATGCCTGTGGTGGAGGCCGAACGCCCGGGAGGGTTGTAAATCAAGGCAGCAACTGGGATTCGAACTCGGGTCCCTTCATGAGGAGACACCGTGCTTGACCACTTGAGCCACTCCTTGTCGGCATATATGTATGTATGTATGTATGTATGTATGTATTGGAATCATGTAAATATATTCTAACTTCCTCCTGCCAAATAGTAGAAGGTCAAGAGTTACATGTAGGACCAATGTCATACACTCGTAAATATAAAGGAGCAACAACACACACATTATCTAATGTGTAACTTGCATTTAACACATTTACAATTTTTTACAGCAATACTCCTTTCATATGCAGTTGCACAGTGATGTCTTCTGGCATTCTGTTCCTCCCAAATATGATAGCAGAGAGAAGCAAATAAATTCTTCTTTGTGTCCTCACTTCCATAGCTTGTTACCAGTTTCCTCCGGTCTGTTTCTAGCATGAATTGTAGCTAAAAATCTTCACATATAATCCTCCAAACCTCCTTTGTGAAGTTGCATCCTCCCATCAGATGATCATGGGAGTCATCTTCCTTCTTGCATAGAAAACACTGCACTGAGACATCATAGTTCCGTCTACGTAGCTTGTCCAGAGTGGCCAAAGCACTATGTAGACGCACATGCTCCATTTCATAACATGACTACCCATCCAAATCTATTCTACACATGTGTCTTTTGCTTCCCTTGTCCATGTTATTTCCCAAAGATTCATCTTTGTGTCTTTAAGCCTCCATGTCCCTTGAGTGTGGGGCTCAAAGGAATGTGTTATATGCTGGCATAATTCCGTCATGACATTGATGGTACATGAGTATCCCTCCCCTTTCCTTGGCTTAAAATCCAACCCTCTAGGATATCTCTCTCTCTCTCATCCATCTCCCCCATGTTGAGGAGCCTTCTGGAAGATTATGATTCTTTGCACTATCCCCCATTTTGCTATATCTCTGGGTGTTTTTAGGTTCAAGCCACCTTCTTCCTTAGGTAAAGCCAATCTTGCATATCTCATCGGGTGGTAGTGACCGGCCTAAATCGCGTGTCCTAAATTTGGAGACGGATTGGAGGTAGTCGATCTTTCACATTTATAACCCGAATCCTTCTAGGTCCCCGCAATTTTGTTTACGGGGTCGAAGTAGATATACGGGGTCAAACACAGGGACAAGGATGGTAGTGTTGAGAACCTAGAATCGACACGCTACTCTCTGGCGGGTGTAAGGAGATAATAAATTCCCCAAAAGGGGGTCAGCAAGATGTCATAAACAAAACAAAGAAAACTATCTCCAACTGGAGCTACAAGAAATATTTAAGGTTTTAGTCATTTAGCAGTTTTTAGGGGTTTTCATGCAACAGAAACAGAAAGATAAAACTAGAGCTAGAGCAAGGTACGAAGGATAAGACTTCAGTAAAACAAGCGGTAGCAGTAACATCCTGCACCCCTCCTCTCAGAGCGGGTACCTCTAACCAAGCATCAACACCCCTCTCGAGATTGCTGGACTTAAGTTAGAGTGGAATGTTACCGAAACAACTCCGTTCCAAGCACTCTTGTACTCCAGAATCGGACCAAACACTAGAGCAACAACACAACTCTCGAAGTTGTTGCGACAGGAAAACACGATTCGGTAGCTAAGCGAAATGCGATCCAAACATGCAAGCTAGAGTTCAGATATCAAACATAATAGTCATCCAAAATTTTGCACCAAGCATAGAGCAACAAGTAATTAAGATTTTCCATTCCCATAAACATTAAAGGTCTTAATACATTGCATAAGTAAGGAATTAAATAACAGAATTAAAGATAGATGTTGCCTTCGTGATGTAGAAGGAGGACAGGCTACTGCAGCTCTCCAGCCCGATACCGGTCAGGGGCCTAGCCCGATATAGCAGTGTCGGGCGATACACCCTCTCGGGCGGCACCCCGTGATGGCCGACTGTATCGCTCAAGGACCCTGGCCGATACGTTCATGTCGGGCGGCGCACCCTCTCAGGCGGCACACATGATGGGCGAAGCGTATCGGGTTCGATATCGTGTCGGGCATGGAGCGACGCGTTCTACTTTCGGGTACTTGTATCTCTCATCAATGTTGGACGATATCGGCTCGCAGTGTCGCCCGGGACGGTCCTAAGTGAACCATCCCCTCCCTCTCAGGACGAGGAAGAGCTCACCTAGTGTTTCCCGGCACGAGAACTGGGGCACGATACTCTTGCTCTCGCAGTTCCTCTGAAGGTCACTCAAGGTTCCCCCACTGTGCGAACTGTCTTTTTGGCTTCCTGTAGCTGCTATTTATAGGCAGTGGTTGGGGGAAGTCACTGTGCTCGAAGTGCCACGTGTCCTCCTTATTTGCGGGTCGGTGGGCGGCCGATACTGGTATCGCTCGGCACAGGGGTGTCGGTTGTCGGTCACGTGATAGGTGGCGCCTGCCGGGGGTGGTTGTGTCACGCGACAAGATTGGGTTGTCGTGGCAAAATGGCTCCCTGTCGGGTAGAAGATGTGTCGTCCGTCAGTTTCTTCTTGCGCGGCATCCCCTTGTCGTGCGTCGTTGTGTCGCTCCACCCTGTCAGGCAGAGGTCGTATCGGGCGTCAGGAAGGCCGATGCAGACTTGAACTTATTTTTGGGCTGGGACGGCCTTATCGTACCAAAATGAGGAAAAATTCTGCAAAAGATGGAAATATTGGATTAAGAGCGTTGCTTGGCCAATTATTGCAAAAGTACTTATAAAAGAGAGGAAAATAGCAGAAAAGGGCAGTTTTGATAACAGAATAAAAGGCAAAAACATCACAAAATTGGTGTTATCAACTCCCCCAAACTTAGCATTTTGATTGTCCTCAATCAATATTTAAACTTTATTTAGTGATGCTTCATCTGCTCGGAGTAGCTTTCTGTTCAAAAGGTGAAACAAGAATCGCAATGCCTTAGAGATAATGTTGTCTCATGACGAACAAAAGACTTTGTGTTTCCTGCCTTATTGTTTAAGTAAGATTCTTCTCTACAGCTTCGGTGAGACTTTGTTGTATGATTCCGAAGTTAGCTTACACACCAAAAAGCTTTATTTTTGGGACAGAAAGTTGTGTATAGGGTAGGCTAAGGCTTTTTGGGGTTTTTCTTGTTTCCCATCGGTCCATCCAGGTAAGGGTCCATTAGCGGGCAATTGGTCCCTACAGTCCAAGCCAGTTGGCTTTAGAGCAGTGATTTCACATCCTACGTACCACTACCCCGGATCTACCATGCCTAAAGATGGGTACTTTTGGAAAACAAGTGTGTGTATATATATATATTTTTCTTTTATTGGGCACAACTCTCATGCTTTTATTCACACTCATAAGGCTTTCTCTCTCTTTTTGGGATTTTCATTGGGTGGGGAAAACAAAGAGATTTTTGCTGTTTGGGCAGCTTTTTCCTTCTCCATACTCGTCTCTTAGCTGTTTCTGAGATTATTATATTTTTCCAAATTTTTGGTATGGCAAAACAAAATCTTTTATTCGTTAGAGGCAGCATTATTAAAAAGATATACAGAACTTGTATCTCATTAAGCACATAGAAAACAAACTTTGCAAGAAGTCGCAACAGGTTTTCACTATTATAGCAACTTTATACATATGTATGGGGATGATAGAAAATTTTTTATATGATCATGACATTTTATATGAGCATGGGTACATACACATGATAAAGAGCAAGAAAAAAATGGCACAAAGGGTGGAGGTGAAGAAAATTTTTATACCTCCTTCACTGGTACATGGGTACCCCCCAAACTTACTCTGCACTCTGTCCCAGAGTAGCGAAGAATACATGGTGAGGTCATGTTAGCCCAGTGAAGGTTATCTAGCGGGTTCGCTTGTGCCTTGTAGAAGCTGCAATATGCTTCTTTGCTGCAGCCATTTTATTTACCCAGTTGGAAGCAGCCGGAACAAGTGCATGGTAGATAGAGAGCTCTTGAAAACACTTGTGGATGCTTCCCCCCCCCTTTTAATAAGATGGAACCGGAATGCCCAGACTTAACCCGGAGGCCATCGGGGCAAGACTTGTGCTGTCTCTGGAGAAGGTCCTAAACCACCACAGAAGACAGACTATGATAAGGAAGTGATCCTTTTCGGGGTTCTGACGTTTCTGTCCGACAGTTGTTGCTTCAGCTACAGCTGCAATTCTGATTTTTGTGCCTCATTTGTCAGCTCGGCCAGAGGTTTGCCTTGTATGATCCATACCTGTTATCCAGTTCATTAACCATGTTAGGTAGGAAAATAAAAGAAGCTCGATAAAACTTGACTTATTTCAAAATCTGGGTGTCGTCCATCAAAAGAAAGCTCGATACGATACAGGATTGAACGATATGAAGAGAGCTACGTGGCACAACACACTGCCCGACACGGGTATGTCGGGCGATAAGGTCACCAAAGGCATCCATCCGATAGGACGTCTCAGAAGAAAAATGTGTCGCTCGATATGGCGTATCGGGCAAACACTATCGGTCATTGTGTCGTGCTTAACTGTGTCGGGCGATACACAAAAATCGACTAAGCTCATAAAACTGATAAGCAGTGTGTGATATGAAAACTGGTGTCGGGCAAAAAGTCTGTCGGGCTATACCCTTGCTCTTTGGAGCCATCGCCCGATACAGCGGGGAAGGCAAGCTGGCCAATACGTGAGAAAAGGTGGGTTACTGAAAGATGCAGGTGGCTAAAAAGAGTAAGAGTGATAGCCCGACACGGTAAATCCACCTCACTATATATAGAAAACTCATCTGGGGGTAAATCGGGAAGTTCTGGGGCGCGCATCGGCCGTTTGAGATATGTCGTTCCCGAGACGACGGTCCCGTCAGTCTAATTAAGGGTATTTATTCCCATGCACGATACGGTTGTCGCTCAGGAATAGCATCCGTCATAGCTCTTGCGGTGCCCAAGAAACTGCAGCCTGATACTGGTGTGACCGCGTGCCAGCTGAGCTGTTGCTCGACACGGCATAAAAGAAGGTGGCTGAAACTAAAGCAAGGCGGAGAAAAAGTAATAGTCGGGCAAAACATCATCGGTTTAGGGTAGAGTTCCCTGACCTCAGACAGAGTTACTCCTCAATAAAAATGCAGCGATGGCCCATAAAACAGAAGAGTCAGTACGCTTAGCACGTGCGCTGATTCGGGCCTTATTACAGTCCATAAAGTTTGTTTTTACAAGTAATAATAAAAATGCATCCTACTCTAGGAAAGAAAGAAAAGCTCAGGCTGCCTCCCGAGGAGCACTGAAGTTTGCGTCACCAGCTCGACTGGTGTAGGATCATCTTGTTCAGCCCTCGATTGTACCCATGTCTTGCAGGTTGATCTCTGCTCTCCTGACAAAAGCTTCATCCTCATAGAACATTTTCACCCTATGCCCATTCACTTGAAAGACTTTGGTCAGATCGTCCTTGTCGTAGAGCTCCATCATTCCTGATGGGTATATTTTTGACACAGTGAATGGTCCTGACCACCTCGTTTGTAGCTTCCTAGGAAAAAGACGAATGGAGGACTTGAATAACTAGACCTTATCCCCTTCACTTACATCTTTTCTCCTGAGGTGGGCATTGTGCCACACTTTGGTCCTATGTTTGTAGATTTTTGCATTTTCATAGGCGTTCATCCTCATCTCTTCGAGCTCTTGAAGCTGCAAAAACCTCTTTTCTCCTGCTTTGTTGAGGTCCATGTTTAGGAACTTGATTGCCTAAAGGGCCTTGTGTTCCAATTCCAAAGGCAGGTGGCAGTATTTTCCATACATAAGTCTGTAGGGGGTGGTTCCAATGGCATTTTGTAAGCAGTCCGGTAGGCCCAAAGCACGTCGTCAAGCTTCATAGACCAGTCTTTCCTCGTTCGGCTGACAGTTTTCTCTAAGATCTGCTTGATTTGTCTATTGGAAACCTCTACCTGCCCTGATGGGTGTGGGTGGTAGGGTGTAGCGATCTTGTGCTTCACTCCGTACTTGCGCAGAAGTGCTTCAAACTATTTCTCTCCAAAGTGCGACCCTCCGTCGCTTATAACAGTGCACGGTACACTAAAACGAGGAAAGATGGTCTTTTCGAATAGCTTGATTACTGACTTTCCATCGCATGTTTGGGTGGCTACGGCTTCTACCCACTTTGATACATAGTCCACCGCCATGAGTATGTATTGATACCCCCGGGATGGGGGAAACGGTCTCATGTAGTCGATCCCCCATACGTCAAATATTCCTACTTCGATCCAGCTCGCCATTGGCATTTCATTCCTCCGCCCTATGTTCCCTGTAAACTAGCACTCTTTGCAAACTTTTACAAATTGTGCAGCATCTTTAAATACGGAGGGCCAGTAGAATCCTGACTGTAGCACTTTTGCAGCTGTTCTTTCGCTACCCAGGTGTCCACCGTAGGGGGAGGCGTGGCATTCCTTCAGGATGTCCGTAGTTTCTTCCTCTGGGATGCACCTCCTGTATAAGTTGTCAGCGCATATTCTGAACAGGAGAGGATCATCCCAGTATTAGTTTTTAGCATCTGCGAATAGCTTCTTTTTCTGATTGTACGTGATGTCAGGAGGCAGTTCTCCACAAGCAAGATAATTGTAGATGTCTGCAAACCAGGGTAAGCTCTCTTCTTGAGCTTCGGCCAACATAAGAGCCTCGTCGGCATAGGCGTTGTTGATAGGTGGCCCTCCCTATCTCTCAGTCATGATCCTTGATAGGTGGTCGGCGACCACATTTTCTACTCCCTTCTTGTCGATAATTTTGTGGTCGAATTCTTGGAGCAACAAGGCCCACCTCAACAGTCTGGGCTTTGTGTCTTTCTTTTGCATTAAGTATTTTATGGCCCCATGATCTGTGTATACCTTGACCTTTACTCTGATGAGATATGACATGAACTTATCAAACGCGAAGATGATCACGAGCATCTCCTTTTCAGTTGTTGTGTAGTTTACCTGAGCCTCATCCAACGTGCGACTAGCGTAGAAAATCACATGGTGCCATTTATATTTCTTTTGCCCCAGGACTGCTCCAACCGCGTAGTCTCTAGCGTCGCACATCATCTCAAAAGGTAAACCCCATTCTGGCGCTTGAAGGATAGGTGGTGATATTAAAGCATTTTTCAGGGTCTTTGAGGTCGGGATCCTGACAGCTTATAGCCCTCGTGAGGGAGTCTACTGTCTGGATATCTTCCTCTATTACCTCACAGAATTTATTGTAGCTACCTATGAAACATGCTGATTCAGACAGGGAAGGACTTCTCATTATCTCCTTCAACTTGAAGTCCATATGGTCGTTTCCGACCCTCAAAGTGATCATCCCCTCGGAGACATCAATCAACGCTCTTCCTGTTGCTAAGAAAGGACATCCAAAGATGATCGGGCAGCTGGGGTCTTCAGCTGTATCGATGATGACTATGTCGCAGGGAATAAAGAAACTGCCAACCCTGATCAGCACATCTTCGACAATGCCGACGGGTCTTTTAAAGGTGTGGTCCGCTAGTTCAATCCTCATGGTGGTTCGAACCATGTCGGTTAAACCCACCCATTGCGCGAAACTTAGGGGCATGAGGTTGATGCTTGCCCCCAAGTCGTTTAGACCCTTTCGCTCGACATTGTACCCTATGGTAAATGGGATTGTGAAGGCTCCGGGGTCCCTTCTCTTAAATGGAAAGTCGGGCTTCACAAAGGCAGAGGAAGCAGAAGCTAGGTGCACTGTCTCAACCCTTCCTCCCCTTCTTTTCTTTGTGATAAGGTCCTTGAGGAACTTGGCATATGTCGGCATCTCCTCCAGTGCGTCAAGGAAGGGCACTTCAAGATGCAGCTTCCTGATCGACTCCATGAAATTCTCATGATGCTTTTTCAGATTTGCCTTTATCAACTTATATGGGAACGGAATCCTAGGAGCATAAGCATTCCTTCCGCCAGGTAGCTCTTCAGGGGACCTTTGCGCATACTCTCGAACATCTTCTTGTCTTCCTTCCTCCTCTGCAGGACTTGCACCCTCACGCCTTGGCTCGGGCTCATGCCTGGCTTCATCAGGGCACTCCAGCATTCTTCCAGACCTCAGTACTGCCATTCTGGCAGTTTCAGGGTATGGGAGTGCTTTTCCTACAGGATCCTTCATTAGAGCAGTCATCCGGGTCAGCCACTGATTGACCTCACGCTGGCGCATCTGCAAGCTTGCCATCTGGCGTGGCATTGAATTCAGAGCTCCAAGGCTAGGAAGCGCACCCTGCACCAGTTGGCTGATGATGGTGTCCTGTCTTTTTATGTAGGCGGAAAGCTGACCAACCAAGTTAGGCTGGCTCGACCTCTCGCCTTGGCCATGATATTCACCCTCAGAAAGAGACTACTCACAACGAGACATGGTATCAAAGCTCGGTGGAACAGGTCACAGCTCTTCAGAGTTCCTGAAATGGCACGAAAAATCAAGTCAGAAGATAGAATTATTAATTTTTATGCAAAGGATAACAATAAGAAAAAGAAAAAGGGTGTTGTCAAATTCATTTCTAAGCTTGAGGCACGGGAGTGTAGTTAGTGGAATCAGATTCATCAACAGTACCGTCTGCCTCATCCCCGGCAACGGCGCCAAAAAGTTGATCGGCCTAAATCGCGCGTCCTAAATTTGGAGACAAATTGGAGGTAGTTGAGCTTTCACATTTATAACTCGAATCCTTCTAGGCCCCCACAACTTTGTTTACGGGGTCGAAGTAGATATATAGGGTCGAACACAGGGACAAGGATGGTAGTGTTGAGAACCCATAATCGACACGCTACTCTCCGGCGGGTGTAAAGAGATAATAAATTCCCCAAAAGGGGGTCAACAAGATGTTACAAACAAAACAAAGAAAACTATCTCCAACTGGAGCTACAAGAAAGATTTAAGGTTTTAGTCATTTAGCAGTTTTTAGGGGTTTTCATGCAACAGAAATAGAAAGATAAAACTAGAGCTAGAGCAAGGTACGAAGGATAAGACTTCAGTAAAACAAGCAGTAGCAGTAACATCCTACACCCCTCCTCTCAGAGTGGGTACCTCTAACCAAGCATCAACACCCCTCTCGAGGTTGCTGGACTTAAGTTAGAGTGGAATGTTATTGAAACAACTCCGTTCCAGACACTCTCGTACTCCAGAATCAGACCAAACACTAGATCCACAACACAACTCTCGAAGTTGTTGCGACGGGAAAACATGATTCGGTAGCTAAGTGAAACATGATCCAAACATGCAAGCTAGAGTTCAGATATCAAACATAACAGTCATCCAACATTTTGCACTAAGCATAGAGCAGCAAGTAATTAAGCTTTTCAATTCCCACAAACATTAAATATCTTAATACATTGCACAAGTAAGGAATTAAATAACAGAATTAAAGATAGATGTCACCTTCTTGATGTAGAAGGATGACAGGCTACTGCGGCTCTCCAGCCCGATACCGGTCAGGGGCCTAGCCCGATACAGTAGTATCGGGCGATACACCCTCTCGGGCGGCACCCCGTGATGGCCGACTGTATCGCTCAAGGACCCTGACCGATACGTTCATGTCGGGAAGAACGCATGATGGGCAAAGCGTATCGGGTTTGATATCGTGTCGGGCATGGAGCGACGCGTTCTACTATCGGGTACTTGTGTCGCTCATCAACGTTGGCCGATATCAGCCCGCAGTGTCACCCGGGACGGTCCTAAGTGAATCATCCCCTCCCTCTCGGGATGAGGAAGAGCTCACCTAGTGTTGCTCGGCACGAGCACTGGGGCGCGATACTCTTGCTCTCGCAGTTCCTCCGAAGGTCGCTCAAGGTTCCCCCCACTATGTGAACTGTCTTTTTGGCTTCCTGTAGCTGCTATTTATAGGCAACGGTTGGGGGAAGTCACGGTGCTCGAAGCGCCACGTTTCCTCCTTATTTGTGGGTCAGTGGGCGGCCGATACTGGTATCGCTCGGCACAGGGTGTCGGCTGTCGGTCATGTGATGGGCGGCGCCGGCCGGTGGGTGGTTGTGTCGCGCGACAAGCTTGGGTTGTCGAGGCAAAATTGGCTCCTTGTCGAGTAGAAGATGTTTCGTCCATCAGTTTCTTCTTGCGCGACATCCCCTTATCGTGCGTTGTTGTGTCGCTCCACCCTATCGGGCAGAGGTCGTATCGGGCATCAGGAAGGCCGATACAGACTTGAACTTATTTGTGGGCCGGGACGGCCTTATCGTACCAAAATGAGGAAAAAATTTGCAAAAGATGGAAATATTGGATTAAGAGCGTTGCTTGGCCAATTATTGCAAAAGAACTTATAAAAGAGAGGAAAATAGCAGAAAAGGGCAGTTTTGATAACAGAATAGAAGGCAAAAACATCACAAAAATTGGTGTTATCAGGTAGTCACTTGCCCATACAAAATTTGGCAACTTCATCTCCATTCTGTCCAAGACCGAACTAGGAATCTCTCCATGTTGCACCCAGAAAATAAGAAGCCCCTCTATAGCTACTCATATTAGATTTTCTCTCCCCGCCATGGATGTCTTTTGTGATGGTCACCTGTTGATCATTTCCTCTAGTCTGTCCATACAATCAGTAAAGCCCTTTAGCTACAGGTTGCCCCATGCAAGCAGAAAGCCAAGATATTTTTGTAGGGAACTTTCCTTTTTCTACACCCATTGCCTCTAGTAATCTATCTTCCACTTGGTTGTATTGGAGAAAAAGATGTGTGTTTTGCTTGCATTCACACACAGCCATGTTTGTTTACCAAAATCTTTGAGCAGATTTTGCAGGCACCCTAGTGTGTTTTGTTTTGCTTCTATAAATACTAACACATCGTCTGCAAATATTAGATGAGTGAACACTTTTGTGCCATGTACTGTGTAAGGCTTTATCTCCTTTATTTTTTTGCCATCTGCATTTTCTGCGTGAAGTACTCCATAACAATCACAAAGAGGAGAGGAGACAAAGGGTCCCCTTGGTGTAGCCCATTGCCACCCCTGAACGTTTATGTAGATGTGCCATTGACTAGAATAGAGTAACCACTAGTTCCAACACACTACTTCATCCAGCTAACCCACTGTTCATTAAACCTCATTTGTTGCATGATCCACCACAGCTTTTCCCATCTGATGCTATCATATGCTTTGGACACATATAATTTGTGACATGCCTTCCTTCTTCTCTCATGAGATTATAATCTAGTAAGAATTCTCCTGCCAAGAGAGCACAATCACTAGTGCTCCTTCCTGTCAAAAAGGCTCCTTGGTTTACATATATGAGGTTAGGGAGTACTAGCTTTAGACTAGCATCCAGAATTTTTGCAATGATTTTCTATTGTATCGAGCAGCATGCAATGGGTCTAAAATCAGCAAGAGAAGAAGTCACTTTTTTCTTAGGAATGAGTATCAAAAAAGAATGATTGACATGTCTCACCATGTTGCCACCCTCTAGAAACTAGTTGATGTATGCAATCAGATCCTCCTTGATGATGTCTCACATCTTATTATAAAAGTAGGCATTGAAACCATCTAAGCCCGAAGATTTATTACTGCCAATACTCCAAACTACTTCTTTGATTTCCTGCTCATTGGTCTTTCTTGTAAGAATATTGTTGTGTGTGCCAGTTAGTTTGAATTTCCACTTCAGATCCTCCTCTTCTATTTTCTCCACAAAATTTTATTATATAGAGAGGAATAGAAAATTGCATCCTACTCTTCTACATCCTCGTATTTGTTGACCACTCTTCCCTCCATATCAATCAGCTCAAAAATAATATTGTTTGCCTTCCTTCTCCAAATAGCAGTATGGTAGAGTTTGGTATTTTATCCCCATCTTCCATCCACTTCTCTCTGCTCCTCTTCCAGTAGAACTTTTCCTCTACTTTCTTCAAGTCTTGTAGAATCATTTTCAGCTCGTCATCCTTCTTTATCATATTAGCATTGAGTGGGTCACATAATAATTTTCCTCTGACCTCTGTACATTCTCTTTTTGTTTCCGCCAATAGATTTGGGATATTCACTTCATTCTTGGCCCATCTTTTAAGCGCTTCTTTTGTGTTTGTCAACTTCTTTGAGAAAATAAACATTGGGTTCCCTATCACCTGCACATTTCATGCCTCTTTAACAATGTCATTGAAGCCCTTTGAATCAGCCCAGTAGTTTAGGAACTGAAACGGTCTTCTTTTTTGCTTCTTTTTTGTAATTTGGACCGAGATAGGAGTGTGGTTGCTTAGTTCAGACCCACCTTCCTTCACTAGTACGTTAAGAAAAATATGTAGCCATTCATCATTCACCAGTGCTCTTTCTATCTTGCTTGCAATTCTATCTCCTGGTTTCCTTTCATTATTCCATGTGAAGATATCACCACCATTCATTGGTAGCTCAAACAAACTAGCTTTATCTATAGTATAGTTGAAAGTGTCAATCTCTGCATTTAAATCTAGTTTTCTACCTCTTTTCTCTTCTTGCATCAAGATGCTATTGAAGTCTCCAATCACCAGCCACGGTAGTGCTACCTATCTAAAGATAGAAACCAGCTCCTTCCATAGGTCCAATATAGCCTTCGCTTCATTATGAGCATACATCGTTGTCACCCACATCTACAGCCCCCCATTATTTCTATAGTCTACTGTAACATGTTGATCTAACATTTGTATCACTATCACCTGCCATGCATTTGGTTTCTAGGCCACACAGACTCTAGCCACCTCAACGCATGCTACATTAGATATATGCTCCCATCCCTACAGAAACAAGTATTTAGTGCTATTTTTGTTCTTTTCTTTCGTTTTTGTTTCCACCAATGCAGTCAAACAGTGACCACTAGTAGCAATCCATTCCCGGATTTCCTTCTTCTTGCTCCTATCAGACCCCCTTCAATATTCCATAGCAGCATGGAAATATGAATGGGTTTTTTGGGATCTAGTTCGCCTACTCAGCTCCTTCTTGTTGTCCTTCCTCTTGTCTTCTTTCTTATTGTGCCTATGTACAGCAACATCTTCACTATCCGAGTTGGTTAACACCTCAAAGCTATTTCCTATGTCCAAGATGTTGCCCACCCCTTGGTTTCTGGGAATATCATTCTTCTTGAAGCTTTTCCTCTTTGTAGAAGCAACGAACTCTCCTTCTTCCTTCTCAGCACCTTGTTTACTACATTCATATTTCTCTTGTGCTTTGTTTGACTCCTTGTGAGGCGTTGCTGCCTCTTCTTCATTTTGCACTACTTTCTCTGAGTTGTCCCCTCCATTACTACTCTGACCATGTTCTGTGCTAGTGTTCTCCTCCATACTAGACTCAGGTTCAGGCTTAGTTTTTTTCCTCCATTCTTTCCTAGATCCTTTGGCACCTTTGTCTTCCACCTTCATATCACAGTTGTTATCGGTATGCCCAAAAGCTTTACAACCACTGCACTTTGGAGGAATATAATCTGACTAAACTTGCACTAGGATGGTCTCATGTCCATGTACATTCATCCATACATTGTCTATCATCTCATCATCATCTTTCACTTCAACCATTACTCTTGCTTCTACATGCTTGAGTGATCACTTGTTGATGTGGAGTACCTTTCCAACACCTGCCACAACCGTTCCAGTAGCCTTCCTCATCCACGTTCTACCAAATGACTTGAGTGTTAACCACATTGGGATTGTGGTGAACATATCCCACTTCAGCTCATCACGTGATGATAGTCTTTATCTACCACGAGTTGGGCATCGAACCATGTCAGCCCCATATTGAGAACTGCTTGTTTATCTACTGCATTGGAGAAGCAAACAAGAAAGATGCCTTTCTCCCTCAACAGTAGTTCAAAGGTTCCCTTAGGCCACCATGCGCATTGTATCCACACATTGAGATGAGGGTAGAAGGGGCATCTTCCCTGGCACATATGCCATCACTGTGAACTCCCAAACATCCTTCATCTGTTCGAATTCCTCCACCTCCAGATCAACGTGGACCTGGCCCTCCAGACACCTTGGCTGTGGGAACTGCACATCCTTGTTGTTCCCCGACAATTGCTTCAGAACTTGTGTCCACGCTTGTCTGCCTCTACTGGGCTCTCCTCCGTCCTCCAAAATGCTTTGTCGGGCATCGTTCTTTGCAACACCTCATCAGGCATCGTCCTTCGTGACGCCTCATTGGGCATCGTCATTCACAACACCGCATCGGGCATCGTCATTCACAATACTACTTCAGCCATCTTCCTTCGCAATGCCTCGTCAGGCGTCGTCATCCTCGACCTCGACTTCCCCTATGATGCCCCCCACAATCTCAACGCCCTATCATGCGCCTCTTGATCTAGGTCTAGCATTGTCGCTTGCTTTCTTCTTTGGGTCCTCAGTCTTCGATCTGGGGTTAGGGTTGGTGGTTGTGTGTGGGGTAGGTTGGGTGGTATGGAGGTGGACGTTCCTGGTCGGGATGGTCGTCGGTGTGGGTGCCATACCTAGGGTCTTGGTCGCTTGAAAATTGCCCAGACAGTTCCCTAGGGGACGAACATTGTGTTTTTATTGTATGTTGTGTATGTATGTATGTATGTATGTATGTATGTATGTATGTATGTATCAGATATTAAACTGATAAGAATAGATACTACACTTGATCTTAGCCCAAAGGCCAAGAAAGATATGTATGTATGTATGTATGTATGTATGTATGTATGTATGTATGTATGTATGTATGTATGTATGTATGTATGTATGTATGTATGTATGTATGTATGTATGTATGTATGTATGTATGTATGTATGTATGTATGTATGTATATATGTATGTATGTATGTATGTATCGGAATTAGGTAATTTTATTCCGAAACCCTTAATCTAAAAAGCTTTTGGGACAAAGATACATTGTAGTCCAACACTACAAAACTCACTCCTTAGTACATTGAACTTCTATGCACTTATTCTATTACAAAGGATTTTATGAATTTTTCTCGTCAAGTCCTCTTCCTTTCTCTTCTTTTCCTTGTGTCTTCTGTTGTTTCTCTCCTTCCATACATGAAAATGTAGGGCAGATAGCATCAACAAGTCTTCTTTGGATAGATTGTTCTTAAGCATATCAACTGAATCTTTCATGACTCGTCTTCTCTTCTCCTTTTTGGAGTACAGAAGCTCCCATACTGTCTTCGTGTATCTACATGCCCCAAATATGTGACTATGTGATTCTGCATCTTCTTCACATAAGTAACATCTTATATCTGTGCCTGGGTACCATCTCTCCACCTTGTCAAGGGTGGTTAAAGAGTTGTGTGCAGCCCTGTATAAGCACATATCCCATTTCAGAATGCCCTTGTCTGTCCATATATTCTTCGAAACATGTTCTTCATTCTTCTATTGTAAGAATTCCCAGACTTTGTCTTGTTTTTCCTTCAGACTCCAGCAGCTCCTAGCATCATTGATGCCTTTCATTTCCTGCCAGAGCTCAGTCATTCGATTGATGACCCTCGAGTATCCCTCTCTGGTTCTAGGTTTGAAGTCCAGGCCTTTGGGATATCTCGTTCTCATCCACTTAGCCCACAAAGTGTCATTTTGCAGATACTTGAAGATTCTCTTGGTTGTACCCCAGTTAGCTATCAGACTTGGAGCTTTCAGACCGACACCTCCTTCCTCCTTCGGTCGTGCCAATCTACTGTACTTCATTGGGTGGTTATTGCTCGCCTAGACAAAGTTGGAGATCATCATCTCCATTCTTTCTAACACAGCTGGAGGTATTTCTCCTTGTTGTACCCAAAACATCAGTAAACCTTCGATCGCAGATTTGGTCAGTGTGATTCGACCTGCCATGGAGGTTTTAGCTAATGGCCATCTACTGATCATTTCATCCAGCCGATCTGCGCATTCAGTAAAGTCACTGACCTTCAACTTTCCTCCTGCTAATGGGAATCCGAGGTACCTATTCGGGAGCTTGCTAGCAGTGATACCCATAGCCTCTTCAATACTCTCAATTACCTCCTGACAGTTTGTAGATAGAAACAGCTGCATTTTCTGTATATTTGTATGTAGGCCTGTTTCTTCCCCGAATTGAGTGAGTAACATTTTCAGTTGAGCGAGGTACCTGGGCTTCGCTTCGAGGAACACCAATACATCGTCAGCGAAAATAAGGTGACTCAAAACCCTAGTCTCGTGGACAGTGTAGGTGTTAATGTCCTTCCTCCTTTCCTTCAGTTCCATCAGTCTGGATAAGTACTCCATTACAATTGTAAAGAGCAATGGAGATAGGGGGTCACCCTGCCTTAGTCTGTTTCCTCCTTTGAACAGCCCATAAGGTGAACCATTAATCAGAACTGAGAAGCTCGTCGTGGTTACACATTGTTTCATGATATCTATCCATCTTTGATTGAACCCCATCCTCGACATGATCCACCACAAGGTCTTCCATTTAACACTGTCGTATGCTTTAGATACATCGAGCTTCAAACACGCTTTCTTGTGCCCTCTTTTCACATTGAAATCAAGCATGAACTCACCCGCTAGCAGAGCACAGTCGCTGATGCTCCGGCTTGCTATGAACGCCCCCTGGTTCTCTGAGACAATTAGAGGTAGCACCATCTTTAGTCGCTCTACCAATAGCTTAGCAATTATCTTATACTGGAAATTGCAACATGCTATCGGTCTAAAGTCCATTAGCGAGGACGTCGTCTTCTTCTTCGGAATAAGAACCAGAAAGACATGGTTGACTTGCCTTAGGATGCAGTCGCCCTCCATAAACCACTTCACTGATTCACACAGGTCCTCTTTTATCACCTCCCATGCATCTCTATAGAAATATGAATTGAAGCCGTCAGGGCCTGGTGACTTGTCAGTGCCTATACTCCATAGAGCTTCCTTCACTTCTTCTTCGTTCACCTGTCTGCAAAGAATGTTATTATGTGAGTTCGTTAGCTTGTATTTCCATTGGATGTTGTTATCCTCCATCTCAGGCTGGTCACCAAAGTTTTTATTATAGAGTCGAGTATAGAACTCTGTTGCCTGCTTGCCCAAATCCTCATGACTATTAAGGATCCTTCCGTCATTGTCCACCAATTCAGATATGGTGTTAAGTGCCTCCCTTTGTCTGATAGCATTATGATAGATCTTTGTGTTTTTATCTCCGTCCTGTATCCATTGCTGCCTACTTCTCTGCCATAGGAAGCTTTCTTCACATTTCTTTAGTTCTTCTAGGATGTATTTCAGTTTCAGTTCCTCCTCTATGTCTTGTTCGTTCAGAGGGTCCTTCATCAGTCTCCTTCTTACCTCCATAAGTTCCTTTTTGTTCATTTCAATTAAAAGAGGAATATTGGCATGCTCTTTCGACCATGTCTTGAGTTTCCCTTTCAGTCTTTTTAGCTTCTTTGCGAACACAAACATGGGATTGCCTTGAATTGGTTCCTCCCAGCTATTTTCCATCACCTCCTTGTATCCTTCCCACTTCGTCCAGAAGTTGATGAATCTGAAAGGCCTTTTGTTCCTACTCTTTTCATGCATTTGCATAACCAAAGGAGCATGGTCGCTAATGTCAGCACTCATTGCTCTTATGCTAGTATTGCCATTCATGTCTATCCACCTGGTATTCACCAGTGCTCGATCAAGCTTACAGGCTATTCTCTTGCCTGGTTTACCTTCATTATTCCATGTGAAATTGTCATCTCCTTGCATAGGTAGTTCACACAGTTCCCCGTCATTTATCATTTGGTTGAAAGACCTCATCACTATCTCAGGGACGAGTCTACCCCCTCTCTTTTCCTCCTGTAACCGGACATTGTTAAAATCCCCCATTATCAGCCATGGGAGGTCTATCCACTCAGCATGCGCTAGTAGTTCCTTCCATAGCGATTGTCTTTGAGAATGTAGGTTGAACGCATACACTGCAGAGAAGAACATCCTCAAACCTCCTTTGTTGTTACAAATAGCAGAGATCACTTGATCGTCATTAACCTCCACCTCCACCTCCCAAGCATTTGGGTTCCAACCCAGGAAAATTCTGCCCAGATCAACCGATTCATGATTAGAGACACTCATCCATCCATTAGGGAAAATGGATGTCACACATCGTTTGTTACATCTTCTTATCTTCGTTTCCAGAATTGACGCCATTGAAACTCCACTGGATTTAATCCAGTTCCTCACCTCACGTCTCTTGTTAGGGTCACAGACACCCTTAACGTTCCACGTGAGAACAGACATGGGTAACTTATTTCTTGTTCCTGGTACGCCTACCAGGCTCCTTCTCCTTCTGCTTTTCTCCTCCGTCTTCCTTCCCCTTCTCCTTTGAGCTTTGATTATTCTTGTGTGATGAGGTAGGGTTTTTGTCCATCTCGAGGATCCTGTCAATCTCTTCCTCCGCTTCACTCAGGGAGCCGAAAGCATTGGTGTCCACCTCGCCTTCCTCCTTATCCTCTGGAGTGCTTGCCTTCTCAACTGGGATGTTCGTCTTCCTTGGCTTCCAAGTCTTCTTTGGGTTCTGAAAACCATCATCCTCCTTCGTTTCCTTCTCTTTTCCTTTGTTCAATGGGCACTCTTCCACACCATGTCCAAAAACACAGCAGTTTGCACACTTCTTTGGAACAAATTCATACTTGATATTAAAAGGGATCGCTTCCTTCCTTGGAACATTAACCCAGACTTTATCCGGGTTAGTATCCTCTGCTTCAATCTCAACTAGCACCCTAGCCTCATTGGACCCATCCGCTTCAGCAGTTCTAGTCTCGACGTGCAGGACCTTCCCCACCCTAGAAGCAACAGTACATGCTGCCTTTAGAGTCCACATCTTTCCATTAGATGGAATACGTATCCAAACAGGTAACGTAGCTAGGTTCGTCTTCTCTAACTTATCTCCAAAGGTGTAATGCTTGGCGATCACTAGGTGGCTATCAAACCATCTAGGACCACTATTAAGACAGACCTTCTTATCCGTCTCGTTCGAAAAACAAATCAGGAAGAATCCGTTTTCCTTGGAAATCAGATCGAAGTCCACCTTCGGTTGCCATACGCGCTTGATCCACGCCAAAAGATGAGGATAGAACGGCCTCTTGCCCATGACGTAGATCGCCACTGCATATTCCCACACGTCCTTCATCCTTCCATATTCCTCCGCATCTAGGTCAACCATCACCTTTCCGTCCTTCCTTGTTGGTTTGGGAAAGATCATCCCTGCGCACTCCTTCTCCTGCGCAGGGGTCCTCTTCACAATCTCAGTCCATAGACTCCTCTTGTTTCCAGAGTCTCCATCCTTCTCTAGGTCATGAATCAGGTTCTCGGGCTGTGGGGTGGTTGTGTTCGGTGGAGGGGTAGGTGGTGGGTGGGTGGTGGATGTGGCCTGACCTGAGGTGCCGGCCATGGCCGCCGTTCCTTCTCAGGATCACCCTGGCGATCGCCAGGAAACCCTAGGGGAAGGAGGGGGCAGTGTATCGTATGTATGTATGTATGTATGTATGTATGTATGTATGTATGTATGTATGTATGTATGTATGTATGTATGTATGTATGTATGTATGTATGTATCGGAAATCAGGTAAATATATTCTGACGTTCCCCCCTAAAAAATATTAGGAGGTCAAAGTTACATGTAGGCCCAACGCCATACATCCACATTCTCATACTGCAAACCCATATGATGAACTCACACTACTAACTAACACATAGTTTCTTTTTTACACTTTTACAGATTTTTACAGCAATGGTACTCACACTCCTAGCTACACCTCCATGCTTGCGAGCATTTCTTTTGGTCCAGATGTAGAAACATAGAGCAGCCAACAAGAGCATCTTCTTATCACCATTGTCGCAGCGCTTGACCATCCTTTTAATGTCATCAACCAGCTCAATCTGCAAGTGGAGCTCCTTGCACGCTTTCTCCCATACTTCTCTAGTAAGTTTGCAGCTGCCAAATAGATGATTATGGGATTCCTCCTCCTCTTTACACAGCAAACAAACAGGAGATATATTGCTGTTCCACTTTTGCACTTTATCCAAAGTTGCTAAGGCTCCGTGCATGATCTTGAAAACACATATAGACCATTTAGGTACGTGATTTCCAGCCCAAATTTGCTCCATTGTTTTGTCTTTTTCAGCTCTCATCCTGGTGATATCCCATAGATTTAGCTTTGGGTTTATTATACGCCATTCCCCCATGTGGTCTTTAGAAAAGAGGTGCTTTACCTGTGGCCAAAGGCTCCTCATCATTTGGATAGTGCGTATCAAACCTTCTCGGGTTCTTGGTTGGAAATCCAATCCTTGAGGATATCTTTCCCTCATCCATCTCCCCCAAATAGAACCACGCGTTTGGTATAGAATGATCTGCTTTAGTGTCCCCCACTTGGCAATATCTCGTGGTGTTTTCAGTTGCAGACCACCTTCTTCCTTTGGCAAGGCCAATCTAGCATACCTCATAGGGTGGAAATCTCCCGCCCAAATGAAGTTAGCAATTTTCATTTCCATCCTATCAAGGACAACGCCCGGAATTTCTCCTTGTTGCACCCAAAAGATAAGAAGACCTTCTATAGCTGCTCTAATAAGAGTTGCCCCCCCTGCCATCGATGTCTTGTGTGTAGGCCACCGCGCAATCATCTCATCCAGTTTGTCAATGCAGTCAGTAAAATCTTTGACTTGTAGGTTACCACCTGCTAAAGGGAATCCCAAATATTTTGTTGGAAATTTTCCCATCTCCACCCCCATAGCTTCTTGTAGTCTATCCTCCATCTGGTGACAATTTTTTGAGAGATAAACGTGGGTTTTGTTTGCATTAACGTGCAGCCCGGTCTGCTGTCCAAAATCTTCAAGAAATTTTTTCAGCTCTAGCATCATGTCCACTTTAGCCTCCATGAACAGAAGAACATCATCAGCAAAAATGATATGGCTCATTACCTTCATCCCGTGAACTGTTTATGCTTTTATCTGTCTTTTATCTTCGGCTTTCTTCAGTTTCCTTGTGAAGTACTCCATGATGAGGGTGAAGAGGAGTGGTGAAACGGGGTCGCCTTGCCGTAATCTGTTGCCTCCTTTGAACATCCCTGCTGATGTACCATTGATTAGAACAGAGAAGCTCGTAGTGCTAACACACTGTTGCATCCAATCTATCCATATTTTAGAGAATCCCATTTGTTGCATGATCCACCATAGTTTATCCCATCTGACACTGTCATAAGCCTTAGAAACATCTAGATTTAGACAAGCTTTCCGGCTTCCTCTCATCACATTAAAATCAGCTAGAAACTCGTCTGCAAGGAGAGCACAGTCACTAATGCTCCTGCCGGCAATGAAAGCTCCTTGATTTTCAGAAATAAGGAAAGGTAGGACCATCTTCAACCTGGTATCCAAAATTTTAGCAATGATTTTATATTGGACAGAACAGCAAGCAATAGGTCTAAAATCAGCCAGCGACGCAGTAGTCTTCTTCTTCGGAATGAGGACTAGAAACGCATGATTGACTTGCCTCACCATGTTACCTCCATCCAGGAACCATCTGACATACTTCAGGAGATCGTCCTTGATTGTGTCCCAAGTGGTTCTGTAGAAGAAGGCATTGAACCCATCTGACCCGGGTGATTTATTGCAGCCAATACTCCAGAGAGCATATTTAACCTCCTATTCAGTAACTTCTCTAGTAAGGATGTTATTGTGGGTGCTTGACAGTTTGAATCTCCATTCTATGTCCTCCTCCTCCTCCATAGCAGCAAAAGTCTTTGTTATAGAGCTCACTGTAGAACTGTACAACTTGATCTTCAATGTCCTCATTCCTGTTAAATGCATGCCCATCTTTATCAATCAACTCACATATAATGTTGGAGGCCTCCCTTTTCCTCATTGCTGCATGGTAGAGCTTTGTGTTTCTGTCACCATCTTTCAGCCACTTTTCTCTGCATCTCTGCCAATAGAATTTTTCTTCTGTCTTTTTTAAGTCCTCAAGCATCATCCTCACTTCTCTATCTTTCTCTATGAGTTCTTTATTGAGCGGATCAGCCATTAAGAGTTTCCTTACATCACTACATTCCTCTTTAGCTTTAGCAATAAGATTGGGGATGTTCACCTTCTCTTTCGCCCATTTCTTTAGAGTTGATTTCAGAAGTGAGAGTTTCTTAGCAAAGACAAACATTGGGTTCCCGTGAAAGTGTGTGTTCCATACCTCCTTAAGGATATCATCAAACCCCTTCCACTCAGCCCAGTAGTTGAGAAATCTGAAAGGTCTTCTTTTCTATTTTTTCTCAATGTTCTGCACAGAAAGGGGAGCATGATCACTCAGCTCAGACCCCCCTGCCTTGACCTGCACGTTTGGGAAAAGTTTTAGCCACTCCTCATTGACCAGTGCTCTATCTAGTTTGCTTGTTATTCTGTCTGCCGAACCCTGTTCATTATTCCATGTGAAGAAATCACCACCTGTCATGGGTAGCTCCGTCAAGTCTGCTTTAACAATAGCTCTATTAAATGCATCAATCACAGCCTGTTGTGCAAGTCTACCTCCCACCTTCTCTCCCTGTAATCTGACGTTGTTGAAATCACCAATCACCATCCACGGGCTTGTCGTCTGTGTAGAGATCAAAGCAAGATCACGCCAGAGCTTTGTCCTTCTTTTTGCGTCATTATGAGCATACACCGCTATCAGACACATTTGCAAGCCGGCTGCATTCCTGCATTCTAGGGTGATGTGCTGGTCAGACATCATCATAACAGTCATCTTCCAGGCATTGGGTTTCCACGCCACACAAACTCTGGCTAACTCAGAATGTGAAATATTAGATACATGTTCCCAGCCCTGCGGAAACAAGTACCTGATACTTTGTTTTTTCTCCTCCCTGATTTTGGTTTCTACCAAGGTAGCAATAGAGGACCCACTAGTTCCAATCCATTCACGGATTTATTTCTTCTTGTTCCTGTCACACCCTCCTTTTATGTTCCACGTGACAATTGACATGTTCAAAGGTTCTTGGTTTCCCGTGTACGCCTGGGCTGCTCCTTTTTCTTATTGCCTTCTTTTTTCCTCTTTGGTTCTACTAATTCTGACTCTTCAATATCCGACTCGCTAAGTGTTTCAAACCTATTGGTGGAGTCTAGGATGGACCCCACCCCTTGAGATTTTGGTATCCCACTTGGAGTCTTCCTTCTAGAAACGGGAGTAAACTCCCCCTCCTCCCTTTGGCTTGCGTCTGGGTTGTTATTCTGGGTCATCTCGCCAGTGTCCACTATAGAAGGTTGCTCGTTTGTAGCCTCAACTGCTGGTTGCTCAGTCGAGTTGGTCTTCTCCTTTGCAGGCATCAGTTCAACCGCACTCTCCGCAGAAGTGCCTCCTACTGTCGACTTTGTGCTCGTCATCGTCTTCCCAACAACAGGTTGTTCTTTGGCTGTTACAGCTTCGTTTCCAGTCACTTGCGTGCCACCTTTCTTGGTCTTCGCCATCCATTGTTGGGTGTTTCTTCCCGTCTTCTTGTCGTCCTCGCTTCGTGTCTGCTTCTCAGTTTGGTCATCGCAGCAGGCTCCCTCCGGATGGCCAAAAGCTTTGCATGTATTACACTTGGGAGGTCGATGGTCGTAGAGGATGGAGACGGGCATAGCATCCCACCCCTTAACATTCAGCCACACTTGTTCAACAAGCTCGTCCTCCGCCTTCAGTTCGATCAGTACTCTAGCATCATCAGATTCCAGAGAGCGATCGTCTATAAACAGAACCTTGCTGGCTCCAGCTACGACAGTCCCCGCTGCCCTCCTCATCCACAAGCGGCCAATGGACCCCAGCGTCACCCACGTCGAGATCGTCTCGAAGGAGTCTCTCTTCAGCTCATCGCCAAATCGGTAGTCCTTCACGACTACCAGTTGTCCATCGAACCAGTGTGGCCCAAGGTTCAGCACTTCTTGCTTATCCGTCGCATTCGAGAACCGGATCAGGAAGACTCTATTGTCTTTCGAGATCAGGTCAAAAGCCCCTTTAGGCCGCCACGTCCTTTTGATCCATGCGAGGAGGTGAGGGTAGTACGGGCATTTGCCCAAGGTGTAAGCCATGATTGTATATTCCCAGACGTTCCTCATCTTGTCGAATTCCTCCTCCGGAAGATCGACATGGATCTGACCTTCCGTGCGTCGTGGCTGGGGAAACTCCTCCAACGGTTTCTTGCCTGGCGGCGGTTCCTTCATAACCCAGTTCCACACCAGGCGTCCCGCCGTCGGTGGATCAAGCTCCTTCCCAGTCACGGCTCCATCGCTTCTTTCTTCTGCGCACCCCGTCCCGCAGGAATCGGGCAGCGTCGGCCTCTTCTCTGCATCGTTCTTTTGGTTGGTTTGTGGATTGGTGGGGTTTGGTCGAGGGTTGGTGGGTGCGTGGGTGGGATGGATGTGGACGTCAGTGGCTGGGGTAGCCACCGGCGTGGGCGCCATGCCCTGGGGTCACAATCGCCTGGAAATCGCTAGAGGGAGCCCTAGGAGACAGATTGTATGTATTGCATTGTATGTATCTATGTATGTATGTATCGGAATTGGGTAAATTTTATTCCGAAGACCCTAACAAAGTTAGGTCCAAGTACATAGTAGCCCGCCTACGCTACTATACCCTTTACAAGAAAAACAAACTTGTAACAACTCACTCCCTATACATTGAGTCTACTTTTGTAAGCTTTACAAATCTTTTTACTTATTGTTTCTATGTTGTTTATTTTGGAATTGTGCTTTCTATCGTTCCTTTCCTTCCAAGTGTGGAAGACAGTAGCTGAATAAAGGAGTAGTAGCTTTTTCTTTCTCTGACCTATATCCTTTCCCAAAAGAATGATCATCTCACTAGGGTTACAAAGTTGTATGAGGGTTGATTCAGTGTTGCTGCAAACCGAGCTCCATAACTTCTTGATAAAAGGGCACGTTTTGAAAAGATGTTCATGTGATTCAGTACCATCACAGAAGTAGCACTTGTTGATGGTTCCTGGATACCATTTCTCTAGTTTGTCCATTGTATCTAGTGAATGGTTCGCCACCCTGAACAAACTCATAGACCATTTAGGAACTTCATACTTGGTCCAGATGTATTTGGTACAACTGCCTTCACCTCTGTTGTGAATCAGATGCCAAGCATCTCTGCTCAAGTCATTTTGAATCCAGGTGCCTCTATGTATGGTGAAGAGATGCTTTATTTGCTGCCAGATCATCATCATTCTGTTGATCACCCGTCAGTAACTGTCTCTAGTGTTTGGGGTGAAATCAAGCCCTTTGGGATATCTTCCCTTCATCCATCTTGCCCAGGGAGAGACCCCATGGTTGTACGCAAAAATTCTTTTGATAGTAGCCCAGTTGGCTATTTCATGTGGAGTTTTGAGACCCACACCTCCTTCCTCCTTCAGGAGAGCCAGTCTTGCATATTTCATTAGGTGGGTACCTCCATCCCAAATGAAATTCGAGATTGTCATCTCCATCTGATCTAGAACAGCATTTGGTATTTCCCCTTGTTGTACCCAGTAGATCAATAGTCCTTTAATGGTCGTCTTGGTGAGGACAATTCTTCCAGCCATCAAGGTTTTGGTTATAGGCCAGCGAGCTATCATGTTTTCCAGTCTGTCTGTACAATCTATGAAATCTTTGATCTGTAGGTTGCCACCTTCCAGAGGAAAACCCAGGTATTTCATGGGCAAGGTGCTACATTCGATCTCTGGTATTTCCTCAATGGATTCTTTTAAATGCATGGAGTTATCTGACATGAACAGCTGAGACTTCTGTTGACTAGTGTGTAATCCATTCTGCTTGCCGAACTTGAGGAGGAGCCTTTTGATATTAGTTAAGTAGTGTGGTTTAGCTTCAAGGAAGACAAGAACATCGTCAGCAAATATTAGGTGACTCCAAACTTTTATACCATGAACTGTGTAGGTTTTGATTTCTTTCTTAGCTTCAGCTTCCTTCATCAATTGGGTGAAGTAATCCATCAGGATCGTGAAGAGGAGCGGCGATAGTGGGTCTCCCTGTCGCAGACCATTGGTGCTTCTAAAGATGTTGTTCGGAGTGCCATTGACCAAAACTGAGAAGCTAGGTGTGCATACACATTGCTTGATTATATTTATCCGGCTATCTCTGAATCCCAACTGATTCATAATCCACCAGAGCTTTTCCCAGTGAACGCTGTCAAAAGCTTTCGAGACGTCTAGTTTCAGGCCTATCTTCTTGTGCCCTCGCTTGACCCCAAAGTTTGCCATGAATTCCCCAGCAAGCAAACCACAATCTGCTATACTTCTGCCTAAAATGAAAGCACCCTGCTATTCTGAGATGAGGATTGGAAGAACCACTTTCAGGCATTCAGCAAGAATTTTGGTTAGGATTTTATAATGGACATTGCAACCAGCAATTAGTCTATAATCAGTAAGTGACATAGTTGTTTTCTTCTTCGGTACAAGAACCAAAAAAGCATGGTTAACTTGCCTTAGCATTGCTCCACCTTCCATGATCCATTTGATGCTTTGATAAAGGTTGTCTTTGATTGTGTTCCAAGCTTCTCTGTAGAAGTGGGAGTTGAATCCGTCTGGGCCTGGGGATTTATCTGTGCCTATGCTCTAGAGGGCTTCTTTGACTTCTTCTTCAGTAATAGGCCTGCACAAGAAAGTGTTGTGAGTATTATTGAGTTTTTCTCTCCATTGGAGATCTTCTTCTTTCTCCAGTTGATCATTCAAGGGTTTATTGTAGAGGTTTGTATAGAATTTTGTAGCTTGGATTTCAAGGTCCCGCTGGCTGTTCACCATATCTCCCTCAGGTGTGACTAGTTCAATGATGGCATTTTGAGCTTCCCTTTTCCTCATGGCATTGTGGTATAAGCTGGTGTTACGATCCCCATATGAGATCCATCTTTGTCTACTTCTCTGCCAGGTGAACTTTTCTTCAACTGTTTTGAGATCTTCCATCATCTTTTTAAGACTTAGTTCTTCTTCAATTAGGTTGGTGTTTAGAGGCTCAGTTAGCAGAAGGCTTCGTACTCGGATTAAGTCCTTTCTTGTTCCTTCCATCATATTTGGAATATTGACGTATTCCTTGGACCAAACTTTCAGTTTCTGTTTAAGATGCATAAGTTTCTTAGCAAAGATGAACATCGGATTGCCTTCGACTTTTATTTTCCAGGCTTCTTCTAAGATTTCATTGTACCCCTTCCATGAAGTCCAGAAATTTACGAATCGAAAAGGTTGAGGTTTCCTTTCTTTTTCATTAAGTTGCATAATGAGTGGAGCATGGTCGCTAATGTCGACACTGGCTACTTTGATTCAAATAGTTGGTAGTTGATTGAGCCATGTTGGATTGACTAGGGCTCTGTCTAGTTTACTTGCAATGTGTTTCTTAGGTTTGCCTTCATTGTTCCACGTGAACACTTCCTCTCCAGTCATGGGTAGCTCGCATAACTCAGCTATATTGATTGCATAGTTGAAAGATTTGATAATTGCTTCATTAACAAGATGACCTCCTTTCTTTTCCTCTTGTAATCTAACATTGTTAAAATCCCCCATCAGGATACAAGGATCTTTAATGGTCTTAGATAGTTCGATGATGTCCCTCCATAAGCTTTGTCTTTTATTATGGTGATTGAAAACGTATATTGTAGAGAAAACCATCTTCAGACCTCCTTTATTAATGCAGAGAGCAGTAATCATCTGATCCGTCTTTTTGTATATATTGACTTCCCATATATTTGGATTCCATCCAAGACAAATTCGTCCTAGATCAACTTCCTCCAGGTTATTTCCATGGGCCCAACCTCTCGAAAAAATTGTGTCAGTATAATTTGAATTGCATCTCTTTATTTTTGTTTCGATAATTGCAGTCAATGAGACTCCTTTAGAATTTATCCAGTTACTCACCTCCCTTCTTTTTGTAATCTTGTTGACGCCTTTAACGTTCCAGGTAATAACAGACATTTAAGTCTTCTTGTTGTTCTTGGTTCGCCTTATGGGCTCCTTTTCTTTTCCCTTCTCACCTCCTTTAGATTTCGATTGGCTTCCTTTCTCCTTCAGTGGAGTTTGTGGGGCTTTCTCTGTCTCCAGGGATTCTATTATTTCTTGCTCTTCATGATCTGAATCACTTAGCACACTGTATGGATTTGCATCAGGATTTGGGATTTCTCCTTCCTCCGTCTCCTTATCGGCCTCTTTATTTGTTGCAGTGGGCTTCCATACTTTTTTAGGAACTTGGAATCCATCATTGGACTCCTTATCTTTCTTCTTATCCTTCTCAGCTTTAGGAAAATCTTCAGTTCCATGGCCAAAAGCAAAACAGTGAGAGCACTTTTTTTGTAAGTATTCATATTTTATGGAGAAGGATATCTCTTCTTTTCCTGGGATGTTAACCCAGACCTTGTTTGGGGTTTCTTCTTCTGCTTCAATCTCAACCAGAACTCTTGCTTCATCTGCACCAGATGTCTCCATGGATCTTGTCTCCACGTGCAAGACCTTCCCCACTCCTGAGGCAACCGTGCCTGTAGCCTTTCTCGTCCATGTCTTCCCATTTGGGGGATTCTAATCCATATAGGGATCATTGCCAAGTCTTCCTTTACTAGGTCATCTCCATAACAATAGTGCTTAGCAACGACGAGATGGCTATCAAACCAGTGCGGGCCGCTATTCAGACAAGTTTTCTTGTCATCTGCGTTGGAGAACCTGATCAGAAAGAATCCGTTTTATTTTGACAGAAGGTCAAAATCACCTTTAGGATTCCAAACCCTGTGAATCCAAGCTTGGAGGTGTGGATAAAAAGGCCTTTTTCCCATGACGTAGATAGATACAGAGAATTCCCATACGTCTTTCATGCGTCTGTATTCTTCTGCATCTAAATCCACGATCACCTTGCCATCCTTCTTCTTTGGCTTGGGGAAACTCAAGGTTTCCTTCTCCTGTGTAGGGGTTCTCTTCACGACATCAATCCAAAGTTTCCTCTGTTTGGCGTCGTTCTTCTCAGGGTTATCCAGGGTAGGGTTTTTTGGTGGTTGGGATGGTTGGGATGCGGGTGAGGTGTTGGGTGGGGCGTTTGGTGGGGTGGATGGGGTGGCCTGCCTCGAGGAGGACACCATGGTTGCTGGTCCTTCTCAGGATCGCCCTGGTTGTCGCCAGAGAAACCCTAGGAGACAGAGGGGGCGGGGGGTGTATTATGTATGTATTTGTGTGTATGTATGTATGTATGTATGTATGTATGTATGTATGTATGTATGTATGTATGTATGTATGTATGTATGTATTGGAATTAGGTAAATATATTCAGAATCCCTCCTAAAAATATAGGAGGTCAAGAGTTACATATAGCACGTCGGAATATAATGAAAGGTGACAAACTCAGACTCCTATCTAATGTGAAACTTGCGTTTGACACATTTATATATTTTTACATCAATAGTGGTTGGTTTTTTTGCTGAACCTCCATGTCTACGTACATTTCTTTCCTCCCAAATGTGATAGAAAAGAGCAGCAAAAAGAATCCTCCTTTCATTATTTTCTCCGCAGCAAGATAGCATTCTTCTTGGCTCCTCTTTCAGTTGTAGATGCATTTTAAAATCAGCACATATTATCTTCCACAACACCTTAGTAAATTTGCAGCAGCATACTAGGTGAGTATGGGACTCCTCTTCCTCCTTGCATATCATGCAAACATCAGCAATATCTTGATTCCATGCGTGTATTTTATCCAAAGTGGCTAAAGCATTGTGAAGAAATTTATATAGACACATACTTCACTTTGGTATATGAATTCCAGCCCATACCTGCTCAATATGTCTGTCTTTCGGCACCCTCTATCTTGTTACTTCCCATAGGTTGGTTCGTGCATCTCGAAGCCTCCATCCCCTTGCTTCATAAGGATCAAATAAATGTTTAACTTGCTACCACATCTCTATCATGCCATTAATAGTGTGTGAATATCGTTCTCTTGTGTTTGGTATGAAATCAAGTCCCTGTGGATATCTTTCTCTCATCCATTTACCCCATGTAGAAGTGCCCTCCTAGTAGATGATGATATTTCTCATAGTCCTCCATTTAGCTATGTCTCTTGGTGCTTTTAGATCCAGTCTGCCTTCATCTTTCAGGACTGCTATGCGTGCATATCTCATCAGATGGTACGTGCTGGACCATAGGAAATTTTTCATCTTCATTTCCATTCTATCCAGAACTACGTCGGGAATCTCTCCTTGTTGCACCCAGAAGATAAGAAGTCCCTCCACTGTCTCCTTCATAAGAGTGGCCCTCTCGACCATAGATGTTTTTTGTGTAAGCTATCTATTAATCATCTCTGCCAGTCTATCCATACATTCAGCAAAATCTTTAACTTGTAGATTTCCACCTGCCAAAGGAAAACCAAGATATTTTGTGGGAAAACTCCCCAACTCTACACCCATAGCTTCCTATAACCGTTCCCCCACCAGGTAGTAGTTTTTTGCCAAAAAGAGATGAGTCTTGTTTGCATTAATGTGTAGCCCTGTCTTCTTCCCAAACGCCCCAATCAGCTCCCTCATATTTTCCATAATTTTCTGTTTGGCTTCAACAAAGATAAGAACGTCATCTACAAAGATTAGGTGATTCATAACCTTGGAGCCATGCACTGTGTATGGTTTAATCTCCTTCCTCCTCTCTGCCTTTTTCATTTTCTAAGTAAAATACTCCATAACAATCACAAAAAGAAGAGGGGAGAGTGGGTCCCCCTGGCGCAGCCCATTTTCAGCTCTAAACATACCTACAGAAGTCCCATTCACCAGGATAGAGAAGCTTGTAGTTCCCACAAATTGTTTCATCCATCCAATCCACTGCTCATTAAACCCCATTTTCTCCATGATCCACCATATCTTGTCTCATCTGACATTATTATAAGCTGTAGACACATCAAGCTTCAAACAAGCCTTTTTGCTTCATCTCATTACGTTGTAATCTTGTAGAAATTCTCCCGCTAGTAGTGCACAATCACTTATGCTCCTTCCTACAACAAACACACCCTGGTTGACAGAGATGAGATAGGGAAGTACCGTCTTAAATCTAGTAGCCAGAATATTTGCAATAATTTTATATTGTACCGAGCAACATGCAATGGGTTTGAAATCAGCAAGAGATGTTGTTACTTTATTCTTTGGGATAAGTACAAGGAAGGAGTGATTGACCTATCTAACCATGTTTCCTCCTGTTAACAACCATCTCACATATGCTATTAAGTCCTCCTTTATGAATTCCCATGCTTTCTTGTAGAAAAAAAGATTGAATCCATCTTAACCAGATGCCTTGTTGCTCCCAATACTCCATAGGGCATCTTTGACTTCCTGTTCGTTGGTATCCCTAGCCAGGATATTGTTATGGGTACTTGTCAATTTGAATTTCCACTCCAAATCCTCCTCTTCCATCTCATCATCAAACTCTTTATTATAGAGTGAAGTATAAAACTATATTGCATGTTCTTCTAGATCCTCCTATTTGTTGACCACATTCCAATCATTGTCAATAAGTTCTGAGATGGTATTGTCCTCCTCTCTTATCTTGACTAGTGAATGATAGAGTTTGGTATTTCTGTCCCCATCTTCCATTCATTTCTCCCTGCTCCTCTGCCAGTAGAATTTTTCCTCTACCTTCTTTAGATCTTCTAGCATCCTTTTCAGCTCGCCATCCTTCTTAATCAGGTCTTCATTTAGAGGATCATGTAGCAGCAATTCTCTCACCTCCTTACACTCTTTACTGGTTGTCTTTAATAGATTTGGAATGTTCACTTCTTCCCTGGCCCACCTCTTAAGTGCTTTCTTTGTATTATCCAACTTCTTGGCAAACACATACATCGGATTTCCTGTCACCTGTATCTTCCAACTATCTTTAATGACATCATTGAAACATTCCCAATCAGCCAGTAATTCATAAATCTGAAGGGTCTTCTCTTCTATTTCTTCTCTATGATTTGTACTGAAATAGGAGCATGATCATTCAACATGGATCCACCTTCTTTAACCTGCATGTTAGGAAAAATTTGTTGCCACTCCTCATTCACTAGAGCTCTATCAAGTTTGCTTGCAATCCTATCCTCCAGTTTCCTCTCATTATTCCATGTGAACAAGTCCCCCCACCATGGATAGTTCAAAAAGTTCAGTCCAATCAATGGTATGGTTGAAACTATTAATTATTGAATTCAATGTTGGTCTACCCCCTACCTTCTCTGCCTGCAATTGGACGTTGTTGAAGTCCCCAATCACCAACCACAGAGTAGAAATCTGCCCAGATAGCTCTATCAGATCATGCCATAGATTTTGTCTCCTTCTTGCATCATTATGAGTGTATACAGCTGTCACATACATTTGTAAACCTCCTGCATTTCTACAGTCCACTATAATGTGTTGAATGGACATATGTATCACAGTCACCTACCATACGTTCATTTTCCATGCTACACAGACTCTGACTAGCTCTGAACATTCCAGGTTGGACACATGTTCCCATCCTTATGGAAATAAATATTTAATGCTATTTTTATTTTGCACCTGTATTTTGGTTTCTACTTAAGCAACTAATGAGTGCCCACTTACAGTAATCCAATCCCATATTTCTTTCTTCTTATACCTGTCACATCCTCCCTTAATATTCCATAGGATCATGGACATATTATTTTTTCTTTTGAGATCTGGTACGCCTACGAGGCTCTTTGGTATACTTTTTTGTCTCCCCTCTGCATCTTTGCTGAATCTGCTCAGTCCCTTCTTTATCAAAATCATTGAGTGCATCAAACGCATTAGATGTGTCCAGTATGGATCCACACCTTACGTTGTTGGAATACCTACCTTCGTTGGACCCTTTCTCTTTGAAGGTGTGAACTCCCCTTCCTCTTTCTGTTCAATGTATTCCTCCATTGTTGTATCTGTGCCCGAGGTAGACGAAGAGGGGTCATCACCCCTTCTCACTTCTATTTTTCCTTTGTTGCATGTAGACTCAACCAGATCTTCAACTATGCATGACACCCCTTTCTCTCTATTACCCACTTCGTCAGCCTTCCTAGAAGTCTTCTCATTGTCGTCCATCTTCTTCTTCCCCATTTTCTACTTCCATACCTTGCTTCCTTATTTCTCCGTAGCAGGTTTGGCCACGTTGCCCTCCAGTTCGCATTGTTCTGTGCCAAGGTTGAAGGCTCTGCACTTTGTACAGCTGATCGGGATATGATCATAGTCGATTGTGACTGGGATCGATTCTCTTCCTCTGACATTGAGGTAAATCATACTAGGTTTTGGGCCATTGACCTCGAGCTCCACCAGCACCCTAGGTTCATCCCCCTCCAGCGACCGGTCATCAATATGTAGGACTTTTCCTGCACCAACTGCGATTGTCCCAGCACCCTTCCTTATCCATGATCTGCCAAAAGATCTGATCATCGTCTAGGTTGGTATGTCTGGAAAGCTTCCTTGTGCAGCTCATCTCCATGCTTATAATGTTTGGCTATCACTAATTGTTTTTCAAACCACGTGGTCCCATGGCAAGGGCGGCCTCCTTATCTGCCGTCATTGAGAAGCGAACAAGAAATATACCATTATCGTGGGATAGTAGTTCAAAGTCCCCCTTGGGTTTCCATGTTCGACACACCCAGGTGTGGAGGTGAGGGAAATATAGTCGTTTGCCCAATGTATACACCATAATGGTATACTCCCATATATTCTTCAACCGATCAAACTCCTCCTCATCAAGATCAATGTGAATCTTGTCGTCTACCTCTCTTGGTTTCAAAAATGTCAGCTCCTTTGTCTGGTGAGATGATGGTTGTTTTAGGACCTGGTTCCATGCCACTACATTGTGCCCGACTTCATCATCCACCTTGGAACCCTAAGATGTCAGGTTCATATCTTCTTCTCCCTCTTCTTGTGTGTTAGGGCTAGGTTCTGCAGAGGTCTCATTAGGGCTCTGCTGTGATGGGGGACTTGAGTTTGTGGTGGGGTGGGTTGATGCATTGATGGACGCTACCAATTAGAGTGGTTGAGGGTGTGGGCTCCATGGCCCAAGGCTGCCCAGAGATCGCCTCTACAATCGCCCGGAGCGGCAGCCCTAGGAGACGCAGGTTTTGTATTTGTTGTATGTATGTTGTATGGGATAAAGAGAGGCATTATCTCCCCCTCTCCCATGCCCGTGACGGAGGCCGAACGTCTGAGAGGGTGATAAACCAAGGCGGCAGCTAGGATTCGAACCCGGGTCCCTTCGTGAGGAGACACCGTGCTTGACCACTTGAGCCACTCCTTGTCGGCATGTATGTATGTTGTATGTATGTATGTATGTATGTATGTATGTATGTATGTATGTATGTATGTATGTATGTATGTATGTATGTATGTATGTATGTATGTATCAGAATCAGGTAAATATATTCCAACTTCTCCCTAAAAATATAGGGGGTAAAGAGTTACATATAGCCCAATGCTATACCACATTAACTACAACTCACTCCACTAACAAGCTTGTAGCTTTCAACTGACACCTTTACATATTTTTACAATAATATTCATAACATTAGCAGCTACACCTTGATGCTTCCTAGCATTTCTCTCCTCCCAAATGTGGTAGCAAGGAGAAACAAATAAAATCTTTTTCCTATCATCACTCCCACATATATTCAGCATCATTTGCGGGTCATCTACAAGCCACAATTGTATTTTGAACTCCCTGCATAGCACATCCCACACCTCCTTTGTGAACTTACATCCACCTACTAGGTGGTTATGGGATTCTTCAGCCTCTTTGCACAGCAAGCACACTATGGACACTTTATAATTCCACCCCTTTATCTTGTCAAGAGTGGCAAGCACACCATGTAGAATTTTATAAACACATATGCACCAGCCCAAATCTGCTCACATTGCAAGTCTTTTGCAGACTTTGAACGTGTCATCTCCCATAAGCTTGTCTTTGGATCTTGAAGTCTCCAACCTCCCCTTCCCTAGACCACGAACAGGTGCCTCATATGTTGCCAAACGTCATTCATAACATTGATAGTGTGTGAGTATCCCTAGTCTTCAACTTGAAGTCCAGTCCTTTTGGATATCTCTCCCCCATCCATCTCCCCCAAGTTGAGGTGCCTTCTTGATATGTAATTATCCTCCTCATTGTCCCCCACCTACCTATATCTCTAGGTGCTTTAAAATTCAGACCACCTTCTTTTGAAAGAGCCACTCTTGCATATTTCATAAGGTTTCGCTTGCCCATAGAAAATTTTCCATCTTCATCTCCATTCTATCCAGTAATGAACCTGGGATCTCCCCTTGTTGTACCTGGAAGATAAAAAGCCCCTCAACAACAGCCTTCATCAACGTTGTTCTCCCTACCATGGATTTCTTCCATGTCAGCCACCTATTGATTATTTCCTCCACCTTGTCCAAGCATTCAGCAAAGTCATTGACTTGTAGGTTACCCCCTGCCAAGGGAAAACCAAAACATTTTTTTGGAAACTTCCCTCATTCCACACCCATAGCATCTACTAGTCTTCTCTCCATTTGGTAGCAATTTTTTTATAAGAAAATATGTGGCTTACTTGCATTTACCCACAGCCTTGTCTGCTCTCTGAATGTCCCTAGCAAATTTTTAAGATTTTCCAATGAGTTCTATTTGACTTCAACAAAGACTAACACATCATCAGAAAAAACTAAATGAGTCATCACCTTTGTGCCATGGACTGTATACGGCTTTATCTATTTTTTTAGTTCTGCCTGCTGCATTTTCTATGTAAAGTAATCCATGACAATCCCAAATAGAAGAGGTGATAGAGGATCTCCTTGGCACAGGCCATTACCTCCTTTGAGCATACCTGTTGATGTGCCATTAACCAGAATAGACAAGTTTTGTGTCCTAGCACACTACTTCATCCAGCCCATTCACTGTTCATTGAACCCCATTTGCTTCATAATCCACCAAAGTTTCTCCCATCTTACACTATCATAGGCTTTGGAAACATCCAGCTTTAGACATGCTTTCCTTCTTCCTCTCATGACATTATATTCCAGCAAAAATTCCCCAGCCAATAGGGCACAATCACTAATGATTCTCCCTATCACAAAGGCTCCTTGGTCTTCATAAATGAGGAAAGGAAGAACCATCTTCAATCTAGCCGCCAGAATCTTAGCGATAATTTTATATTGTACTGAGCAACAGGAAATAGGTCTAAAATCCGCCAGAGAAGATTTCACCTTCTTTTTGGGTATGAGTACCAGAAATGAATGATTAACTTGCCTCACCATGTTTTCGCCTCCCAGGAACCAGCTGACATATGTGACCAAGTCCTTCTTGATGATATCCCATCACTTTTTGTAGAAAAAAAAGCATTGAAACCATATGGACCTGGTGACTTGTTGCTGCCAATGCTCCATACTACTTCCTTGACCTCTTGATCATTTTTCCTCCTTATAAGAATGTTGTTGTGTGTGCTTGTAAGCTTGGACTTCCACATCATCTCCTCCTCTTCAATGTCATTCTCAAAGTTTTTATTGTATAAAGATGAGAAGAAATTTATAGCATGTTCTTCTAGATCCTCTTGTTTGTTGACAACTCTACCTTCAGCATCAATCAGCTCGGAGAATATATTGTTGGCCTCTCTTCTTTTAACCACAGTGTGATAGAGTTTAGTGTTTCTATCCCCATCTTCCATCCACTTCTCCTTACTTCTTTTCTAGAAAAAAATGTCCTCCTCTTTCTTTAGATCCTATAGCATCCTTTTCAGCTCCTTCTCTTTCAAAATCAACTCTGGATTAAGGGGGGTCAGTCAGCAACTTACCTCTGATTTCCTTGCATTCTTTTCTTGTTTCTGTGATCAAGTTTGAAATGTTCACTTCAGCTTTAGCCCATCTTTTAAGTGCAACCTTAGTACTCACCAGCTTCTTTGCAAAGATATACATTGGATTCCCTGTCACCTGTGTGGCCCATCCCTCCTTTATGAAATCTTCAAACCCTTCCCAATCAGCCCAATAATTTAGATATCAAAAAGTTTTACTTTTTAATTTTTTTCTCTGTGATCTAAACTAAGATGAGAGCATGGTCACTCAAACTAGAACCTCCGACATTCACCTGCATGTTGGGGAAAGTTTTTAGCCACTCATCATTCACCAAATCTCTATCAAGCTTGCTTTCTATCCTATCGTCTGGTACTCTTTCATTATTCCATGTGAAGATGTCACTTCCCACCATTAGTAGTTCAAAGAGCCCAGCTTTATCAATGGTTTGATTTAAGGCATCAATCTCCACAGTCAAAGCCAATCTTTTACCTTTTTTCTCTACTTACAGTCGAATGGTGTTAAAGTCACCAATCACCAACCACAGTAAATCTATTTGATTGGATAGACAAGTTAGGTTTTTTCATAGACCCATTCTAGACTTTGCATCATTATGACCATATACAATTGTCAACCACATGTACAAATATCCATTATTCTTGCAATCAAAGTGACTTGTTGATCTAACATTTGTATCACTAACACCTACCATGCACTCGATTTCCATGCCACATAGACTTTGTCAACCTTAACATACTCTATGTTAGATACATGCTCCCATCCCTATGGAAATAAGTATCTAACACTATTTTTATTCTACACCTTTATTTTTGTTTCCACCAAAGAGTACCCACTGGTAGTAATCCACTCCTGAATTTCCTTCTTCTTGTTCCTATCACACCCCCCTTAATATTCCATAGAATCGTGGACATATCAACGGGATTTTTGTTCTCTAGTCTTCCTGACCAACTCAAATTTGTTAACCTTCCTTCCATTATCCATCTTCTCTGGCCCTGTTATTCCTTCATCATCTTCATTGTCATATTCAGAGAGTGCCTCAAATATGTTGTTAGTATCAAGGATAGCACCAACACCTTGGCTTCTAGGTATACCCTGTTTCTTGTAGCCCTTTTTCCTTGTAGAGGTCATGAACTCACCTTCTTCCCTTTCACCATTTCTACTGTCGTCTTCTTTGCTAGGTGAGCATTCTTGGACCTGTTTGTGCTCGATCTAGATTTCATTTTCCTTAGAAACCTCAACATGGTTTCCCATAGCCTCTTGTTGTTGTGGTGTCTTCACCATCCAGACTTCCTTTCCCTTCACCGGGATGGTAGTCTCCCTCTCCTTCTCCTTGATGCATTGACCCTCTCCATGGTCGAATGAGCAGCAAGTACTACACCTCGACGGGTTGTAATCAAGCTTCACTCATACTGGTATTGGATCTTTCCCCTTAATATTCAGCCATATTGTATCAGGCACTGGTCTATTGACATCTAGTTCAACGATAACCCTAGACTCATCACTTTTTAATGATCTTTCATCTACATGCAGCACTGTCCCAACCCCAGCAGTGATTGTCCTCATCGCCTTCTTTTTCCATGATCGCCCGAACTAATAGACAGTCATCCATGCCGGAATCGATGTAATCCTTTGCCGCCATGAGCTATGCATCAAACCACCACAGCCCCATCGCCAGTTTCACCTCCTTGTCCGTTCCATTAGTGAACCGCACGAAGAAGATGCCATGTTCATTTGAGATCAATTTGAAACTTCCTTTCGGCCGCCAGGTCCTCTTGATCCAAGCTTGAAGATAGGGTTAGAAGGGTCATTTGCTAATCAGGTATATGAGAACGGTATGTTCCCATATATTCTCCATCTGTTCAAACTCTTATACTTCCAATTCGATGTGGACTCCATCGTCTTTGATCTCCACTTTAGGGTAGATGATCTCCTGCTCCTTGCATGCAGTCGGCTTCCATAGTACCTGCGATGTAAAGAGTGGGATAAACCACCCTCTACTAAAATATGATAATCAAAACTCATTGGAAAGTAGCAAATTAAAAAAAATCTGACTATATTCAATTTCACAATAGATTGTACAAGATGCATCAAAAATCTCCTTTTTAGGGTTACATCATCATACACAACTAGGATCTAGATAGAGGGAAGTCTAGACTACTCCATTTTGTTTTCGAGCAACATATCCATCAGATAAGTCCATGCCAAAGCTACGATGTTCATACCTTATCCATCACCTTGCTCCACATCTGGGTGGTTGGGAAAGCACCCAGCAAGAGGGAAGGAAAATAAAAGTATGTGTCACAAAACTATATTAAAGATGTCAAGATAAATATAACAAGTAAATCAGGCTAGGGATTCATCAAAAGATGAGACATCAAGAGTATGAGGCTTTAAACAAATAAACTTCCCAATAACAAATATAAATAAAGGATTTGCATGTAAATTAATATGTCTACCTAACTAAGTAGGGTTGAGGCACCTACCAGACCTCTAACTTATAGGTGAGGGGAGAATAAAATGTTCCCAGGCACCTACACAATATGTTGGGAAGAATACAAACATTCCCCTAGGGTGATTATATACATGCTCTCTTTGGGTGGTTGTACATAAGTACCTCTATTTTAAAATTAAATAGAACATATAACTACATGCTAGCAAAAGATTTATGGCAAGATTAATCAAATGATTTATATAACATGGCAGTTGGGTATAAAACCCAAACAAAATAATACTCCAACTAGTTTTAAGGCATAAACAAATTAGGTTTCAAGAATAATGGATTAGGTCAAATTAAGCTTCATTAGGGATAGGTAAAGGTATAATAAAATTTCCCAACTGAAGGTGTAGATGCACATACCTCATTCCTTCAAACCCTAGAAACTGCTTTCAGATTACTAATCAAGATCAGAGTCCACTTTCCCCTATTACAATCGCATACATGTATTAATGCTAAGTTCATTCATTAAAGACTCAAAACCCTAATGTTACAACCCTTTTTCCATAAAACTTTGAATTAGACTCTAAAACCATCACTGATGTCTTAGTTAGGTTCTTCTAATCAAAATAACATATAGTTTTGTATATTTTTGAGATATAGACTTTTCAAGGTATTTTTCATGTTTTTAGGTTAATTAAATGATCCTCAAAAATACATTTTTGAAAACATCAGAATCAAACTTTGCAAATATTTTTAATGGATAGATCTCGTGCTCTTAATTTCAAAACACTATTTATTTTTTATTTTTTTACCACTGGATGATTTAATATGAATTATTCGATAACAACCAATCACAACTTCCCACGTAGGCAAGCGCACATAGAGAGCGAACGAGAGAGAGACGGGGTCGGGTCAGCAATCGGTCAAAGCTGAGGCAAAAAGACCAAAATGCCATGTGCGAAGAGCAGAGAAAGGCGAGAGGAAGGTGAGAAGGGCAAAACAGTAAATCAATGTAGGTTGTCTTCCCCTCCACTCAGCTCGACCATGGCCGGCGTGCAAGTTGTTGCTTACTTGGAGTTTTGGGCATTTTTGACATACTAAACCAAACTCAAAAGTTAGATATGGGAATGAAATGTAGAGACAAAATGAACCTGGGTGTACCCTTTATTTTGTCGAAGGTAGAGAGAGCAGAGAGCTATAGGCGCAGCAAGCCCTGGTGCGTCGGCCGCCATTCATAGATCAAAACATCGATGGAATGAGGAATTAAAGGGTTTTTTGAGTTGTAAAGATGATGACAGATCTAGGAGTATGAGTATTTATAGACAAGGGGACCAAAGTTAGGGTTTAGTTAGGTAGGGTGAGAGAGAGAGTCGGCGGTCAAAAGAGGGATTTCTCGAAACTTCATTAAAACTCGATAATGTTGGGATTATTAGGAGTGTAATCTCATGAGGAATCCGTAGAACCAAAAATCATTGAATTTCATTGAGAAACGAGGGAGATATGGCCATCCGAAAAAAAGCAAAAAAATATGGATGTATTGTTCATGCGTCCAAGGTAGGAGATGACATCCGATCATTTAATACAACTTCTAAACTTTAGTCTTTTGGTGCATTTAATGTATACAACTTTCCATAATTTTTAAGGGTGAAAAAAAAAGTCCAAATAAACTCAAATTTTGTAGGTTTACTGATTTTATGGTGAGGAATCTAATATAAAATTATATTTACCTTTTGAGAAAGTTAGATTAGTTAATTAAGTCAATTACTATTTTCTCTTTCTTCTCTCATTAATGACTATTATATTCTCCAAAAATAATATAACTTCACCCATAAGTCTCATTAAGTATGTTGGATACGAATTTGCCATTATTTTCATTTTTTTAATTACTTGTTATTTTAATTAATGGTTTGAATATTTTGCACACTTTCTCTCACCAAAATTTACCTTCTCCTCAAATATTTTCCAAATTGAGTCAAAATTCATCCAAAGGTCTATTTTAACATGTATAACACGAATTTGGTATTATTTTATTTTTTAAGTCTTTTATTATTTTATTTAATTCATTTAAATTTTACCACATATTTATCCTTTTAATTTATTAGAGGCATCTAGAAACTTTCTAAAAATATAAAACTTGGAATACAAGAAATACTAAATGTAAGAAACATGATTTCAAAATTAATTAATTTTTTCCAACATATATTTAATATTTTTGGTCTTTAAGTCATTCTCTCTCCTGAATAAAATATTTAACATTGACCAAATTAAATGAAAATTCACACAGACTCATTTTGATATATATATATATATATATATATATATATATATATATATATATATTATGAATTCTGAGTTAGTTTTCCAATTTGAGGACAATAGATATTTCATTTCTTTTTCTTGGCGTATTTCCCATTATCCTATAATAAAGGCTTTTATGTATTTGTTTATTATCCAAATTAGATGATACTTGGCCCTTAAGTATCTTTTGTCTCAAGGAAACAAATTTTGTCATCAAATTATCTTGTGGCTTCTATTTATGATTTTTGAAACAACATAGTCCTTATTATCCTTCTTTATTCAACATATTCCCTATTTTCTCCAATTATGACATTTATCATCCCCTTTTATGCACATTTCGAGATTTCCTTTATTTTTCATATCCAAAAATATACTAGAAAGTTCTAGCACGAATTTCTTTATTCTTTTTATCACTTAAGTGGACATTTTACATATTAAACCCATTATTAAGCTTTCACTGAGGTATTTGTGCATAAAACCCAAATATGGAGAGAAAAGGTGAACAAATGCTCATTTGGCCATTATATTCTCCACAAATTAAATAGAATGGACAAAGAGGATAGAAGTGAGAGGAAAAGATGAAAAAGATTACCAAAAGGCAAAATGCCCAGCATTTAGTATGTTACAGTACTCCAGCCCTTAAAGAGGATTTTGTCCCCGAAATCACTAGCAATTAGGGAAGGGTGAGTGTGCAATCTCACATCACGAAACTTCAGGTTGTTCCTCTAACCATAAAACTTCCACCAAAACTTATACTTCAACTACACCTAAGCGTTTCGAAACTTCACATACATCAACTAATCATAGGTCGAGTTCTCATGGATCACCTAGGGTCCATTATTAAGATTCGTTTTAGGAGACTTAACATTATTTACATTCATGGCTCATTAGGATTACATTCATTATGATGTCTCATTATCATCATTATATTTAACTATGTCATGTCATATTCACTTTATTACAAAAGGGGTTATATTTCATCATCATCCATGAAACATTATATATGTATCTCATTTTTCTTACTAAGAATTTTAGCACAATTAGGGGTTACTCAATTATCTCAACATTCATTATTATATTTGATCATTGTCCTTAATAATTCAGATTTATACTTCATTATCCTCATATTACCACTTTATTAATTATAACAAATTATTTTACATGAAATAAACATTCTATTCAATTTGTGGTTAAGCATGCAATTATTCCAATTAATGTCACATTAGTTACTTATATCCATATTAAACATTATCTCATTGACACGTTATCTTTATTGCTCACATAAATGTCATCATTAATCATTCCGCATATTTATTCATTTATGTAATTGATTTTGCACATTTATGTGAATGCAGTCATTTCATATTCATATTGAAGCCATTATATGTATTTTAATGATCAAGGTGGGACATATATCATATTAATGATTCAGTTTGCATTAGGTAATATGCATTTCATATTCAGGACATGAGTAATCTATGATTAGGTGAATATATATCATTTATGTACGTCAAGGTAGGTTATCTAATTATGGCACTTAACATCATTAATGTATCATGAAAGGCATTAAAGATGTACATATTAGGGTTAGATTATTACAACTTAGAGTTTAGTCAATATGACCATTTTATTTCACTTATTCATCCTTAGAATGCATTAATTCCAAATTATGTTATAATTATCTTACTCATCATATCATTAGGGTTTATGTCATGGTTAGCATCATGTGACCCATAATTTTGTATTAATATGTGACTTACTCTTATTATGTGCATTGGTTATCCATTAGGGTTTGAACATATGAATTATTCCTTAGATGATCATTATATGTTCATTAATATATGAACAAGCATGTTAGGGTTACCATTATTACATGTTTGGTCAAGACCAAGGATCCAAGCATACTAACCTCATATTCATGGAGTTAGGATTTCTAAAGATAGATTAGATAAACTTCAAGATGTTATAGGGTTCCATCCCCCTAAAGAGGATTTTGTCCTCGAAATCTAACCACTCAAACATCATCAACTAACTATACTCCACCCCTTAAAGAGTTTTACCTATCAAGCCAAACTAAATAGGGCTAAAGGATAAGTCTAACTAAACCATAGTCAAGATCCATCATTCTTCCACTACGCATTGATATCTTCCCAAACACCCAAACTCCAAGGTCTGGTTCTATGGATAAACTATCCAAGCATGTGGTCCTAAGGGACATACGGAAACTAACTTGGTATCCATCCTCAAACAAGTCATCAAACACCTGAAACCTAAGGTTCCCAAAGATATACAATAGAGAAGCTAAGGTCACTATTGCCTAAAAGCAAACTATTTTGAGCAATTCGTATTAGCTCAGGCCAGGCCGGTATCATATGGGCACGGGAGTCCTCGTAAACCAAGCTAGTGGGCGCGGAGGAAAATATTGCCAGCCACCAAAACCCTGATCCTTTCTAGATACCTTTACTTCAACTTCATGCCCTAATAGTTTCCTAAAGGCAAACCTAAGTTATGCATGTTTTAGTTATGAGTATTTTAGGATTTTATTCATCAAGACTCTGAGGTGAAACAATAGGGTCCTAAATCAACATGTCATAAGCATAGATCAAATCTAGGGCAAACATGTAACTTAAGGGAAACTATGCAAATCTGGGGTTCTAACTAGGGATACAAAATTGAAATAGCCAGATTCCAACTACCATGGGCTCTGATACCATGTTGTAAAGAGTGGGATAAACCACCCTCTACTAAAATATGATAATCAAAACTCATTAGAAGGCAGCAGAATTAAAAAAATCTGACTATATTCAATTTCATAAAAGATTGTACAAGATGCATCAAAAATCTCCCTTTTAGGGTTATATCATCATACACAACTAGGATCTAGATAGAGGGATGTATAGACTACTCTAGTTTTGTCTCCGAGCAACATATCCATCAGCTAAGTCCATGCCAAAGCTACGATCTTAATGCCTTATCCATCATGTTGCTCCAATCTGGGTGGTTGGGAAAGCACCCAGCAAGAGGGAAGGAAAATAAAAGTATGTCACAAAACTATACTAAAGGTGTCGAGATAAATATAACAAGTAAACCCGGCTAGGGATTCATCAAAAGATGATAAATCAAGAGTACGAGGCTTTAAACAAAGAAACTTGCCAATAACAAATATAAATAAAGGATTTGCATGTAAATTAATATGTCTACCTAACTAAGTAGGGTTGAGGAACCTACCGGACCTCCAACCTATAGGTGAGGGGAGAATAAAATGTTCCCAATCACCTACACAATATGTTGGGGAGAATACAAAAATTCCCCTAGGGTGATTATATACATGCCCTCTGTGGGTGGTTGTACATAAGTACCATTGCAGTTGCTGAAGAAGCAATTGGACTAGCTATAGTCTCATCAATTACTTTAAAATTAAATAGAACATATAACTACATGCTAGCAAAAGAGTTGTGGAAAGATTAATCAAATGATTTATATAATATGGCAGTGGGGTATAAAACCCAAACAAGATAATACTACAACTGATTTTGAGGCATAAACAATTTAGGTTTCAAGAATAATGGATTACGTCAAATTAAGCCTCATTAGGGATAGGAAAAAGTATAATAAAATTTCCCAACTGAAGGTGTAGATGCACATACCTCTTTCCTTCAAACCCTAGAAACCACTTTTAGATTACTAATCAAGATCAGAGTCCACTTTCCCCTATTACAATCACATACATGTATTAATGCTAAGTTCATTCATTAAAGACTCAAAACCCTAATGTTACAACCCTTTTTCTACAAACCTTTGAATTAGACTGTGAACCCATCACGAATGTCTTAGTTAGGTTCTTCTGATCAAAATAACATATAGTTTTGTATATTTTTTTGATATAGACTTTTCAAGGTATTTTTCATGTTTTAGGTTAATTAAATCATCCTCAAAAATACCTTTTTGAAAACATCAGAATCAAACTTTGCAAATATTTTTTATGGATAGATCTCATTCTCCTGATTTCAAAACACTATTTATTTTCCATTTTTTACCACAGGATGATTTAATACAAATTATTCGATAACAACCAATCACAATTTGCCACGTAGGCAAGCGCGCACACACAGAGAGCGAGCGAGAGAGAGACGGGGATGGGTCAACGGCTGGTCAAAGCCAAGGCAAAAAGACCAGAATGCCCCACATGAAGAGCAGAGAAAAGAGAGAGGAAGGTAAGAAGGGTAAAATGGTAAATCAATGCGGGTTGTCTTCCCCTCCACTCAGCCCGACCATGGCCGGCGTCGCAAGATGTTGCTTGCTTGGCATTTTGGGTGTTTTCGACAATCTAAACCAAACTCCAAAGTAAGATATGGGAATGAAAGCTAGAGACAAGACGAACCTAGGTGTATCCTTGATTTCACCAAAGGTAGAGCGAGTAGAGAATTATAGGCACCGCAAGCCCTGGTGCTTCGGTCGTCGTTCGGGATCAAAACGACGATGGAACGATAACTTAAAGGGTTCTTTGAGTTGTAAAGATGACGACATATCTTGGAGTATGAGTATTTATAGACAAGGGGGACTAGGTTAGGATTTAGCTAGGTGGGGTGATAGAGAGTCGTCGGCGAAAAAGGGATTTCTCGAAACTTCGTTAAAACTCAATAATGTTGGGATTATTAGGAGTGTAATCTCGTGAGGAATCCATAGAACCAAAAATTGTTGAATTTCATTGAGAAACGAGGGAGATATGGCCATCCGAAAAATAACAAAAAATGTGGATGTACTATTCACGCGTCCAAGGTAGGAGATGACATCCGATTATTTAATACAACTTCTAAACTTTAGTCTTTTGGTGCATTTAATGCATAAACCTTTCCAAAATTATTTAAGGGTGCTAACAAAGTCCAAATAAACTCAAATTTGGTAGGTTTACTAATTTTGGGGTGAGGAATCCAAATATAAAATTATACTTACCTTTTGAGAAAGTTAGATTAGTTAATTAAGCCAATTACTATTTTCTCTTTCCTCTCTCATTAATGACTATTAGATTCTCCAAAAATAATATAACTTCACCCATAAGTCTTATTAAGTATGTTGGATACGAATTTTCCATTATTTTCATTTTTTAAATTACTTGTTATTTTAATTAATGGTTTGAATATTTTGCACACTTTCTCTCACCAAAATTTACCTTCTTATCAAATATTTTCCAAATTGAGTCAAAATTCATCCAAAGGTCTATTTTAACATGTATAACACAAATTTTGTATTATTTTATTTTTTGAAGGCTTTTATTATTTTATTTAATTCATTCAAATTTTATGACTTATTTATCCTTTTAATTTATTAGAGGCATATAAAAACTTTATAAAAATATAAAACTTGGTATACAAGCAATGCTAAACGTGAGGAAAATGATTTTGACATTAATGATTTTTTTCCAACATATATTTAATATTTTTGGTCTTTAAGTCATTTTCTCTCTCCTGAATAAAATATTTAGCATTGACCAAATTAAATAAAAATTCATACATAGACTCATTTTGATATATATATTATGATTTTGGAGTTAGTTTTTCAATTTTAGGAGATTAGATATATTTTTCTCTTTCTTGGCTTATTTCCCATTATCCTATAGTAAAGGCTTTTATATATTTATTTATCATCCAAATTAGAAGATACTTGGCCCATAAGTATCTTTTAGCTCAAGGAAATGAATTTTGTCATCAAATTATCTTGTGGCTTCCATTTATGATTTTGGAAACAACATATTCCTTATTATCCTTCTTTATTCAATATATTCCCTATTTTCTCCAATTATAGCATTTATCATCCCCTTTTATGCACATTTTGAGATTTCCTTTATTTTTCATATCTAAAAAGATACGAGAAAGTTCTAGCATGAATTTCTTTATTCTTTTTATCACTTAAGTGGACATTTTACATATTAAACCCATTACTAAGCTTTCACTAAGTATTTGTGCATAAAACCCAAATATGGAGAGAAAAGGTGAACAAATGCTCATTAGGCCATTTTATTCTCCACAAATTAAACAGAACGGACAAAGAGGATAGAAATGAGAGGAAAAGATGAAAAAGAGGACCAAAAGGAAAAATGCCCAGAATTCAGTATGTTACATGTGACCATGACTTCCTCGTATACTCCTATTTAGTAGCATCAGATTTCTCACTAGGGTTCCCCTCCTCCATGGTTGTCGTTGTTAGCACTGCTCCATTGTTCTATGCCTGGGTGGTGGGTGGCGTCGGGGTTGAGTGGGAGGTTTGGGGTGGGAAGGATGTTGGGTGGATGTCATCAGTCAAATTGGTCAGTGGTGTGGGTTCCATGCCTTTGAGCATCGCCAATCACCAAAATGATTGCGGGACCAAACCTAGGAGATAGCCTCTGGTTGTATATGTATTGTATGTATGTATGTATGTATTGAAAAACCACTAGAGGGGGGGTGAATAGGGTTTTAAAATTAATTTAACAATTATTTAACTCAAACAACCAACCACAAGAATATTGGACAAGGGGACAAGGATTTAGAGTGGTTCCTACCTTAGCAAATACTAAGGTAGTCAGTCCACTACCCGGTTGCTTACCCAACCGGGATTTGGAAAGAATTTAATTTTATTTCCTCGCAATGACTTTACATAAAATTACAATTCTTTCCCTAAACCCTTCAAGAAGCCTTCACCTTGAAGTAATTGCACCAACCTTGAAGCAGCCTTCACCTAGAAGTAATTGCACCAACCTTGAAGCAGCCTTCCTCCTGAAGTAGCTTCCCGTTGCAATAGCCTTCTTGAAGTAGCTTCCCGTTGCAATAGCCTTCTTGAAGTAGCTTGAAGTCCACCTTCTCCTCCGAGAAGAACCTTCTCCAATCTGCAGCCTCCAACCCTAGGAGTAACAAGGAGAATACAAAGAATAAAAAGGAACAAGAAGGAAAAAGGAAATTACAACTTATCCTTTGAAGCACAAGGCTTGATTTGCCTATATCAAGCGTGTAGATCTCCTAACCAATGTGTATGGAACTGTGATTTTAGTGGATAGGAGATACTAGCCTATAGGACACGAAATTAGAGCAAGTAGAGAAATCGCCAATGCAAGTGTTGCTCAATTTCTCAAAACAGATTGCCAATTGTTAGTGTATGCTCAAGTGTATCATAAGTATAGCTTAGGTGTATTTAGGTGTCCTAAGGCATGTCCTATTTATAGGAATGACCTACACGTGCTTAAGGACGTTCTAGACACTTTCTAGGGGGTTCTAAGTGCTTAACTAGCCGTTAGGTATAAGTTAGTTGCATTAGTAACGGCTAGTTACTTTATTCTGCAGTTGCTGTCAGAGTTCATCTCGGTCGAGGAATTTTCGACCGAGATACCTACTCGGTCAAAGTTTTGTCGACTGACAGGCTCTCTGGATCAAGTGTTAGCAACGTTCATTTCCAACTGCCAACTACCTTGTCTGCTGTGTCTAACGGCTACTTGGGTCATTCTCGGTCGAGAAGTTTGTCGACCGAGAGTGTCTCGGTCGAGGAGTTTGTCGACCGAGATTGACCCTGTTTCAATCTTTCAATTTAGGCAGTAAGTGTGTGTAAGAGTGTGCATATGTGACACTATTGAAGGGGATGACCTAACTAAGTGTGGTGTTTAGCTAGGGAAAATCTAACGCTTGATTTACATGAAGTCTAAGTACTTGTACATTATATATTTGTACAAGTTTACAATTGATTACATTTCATGACATTTACAATCATTCAAGCATATAGATTCCCTAGAGCTTTGTCATCCACCTTATTCCTGCAACACTCAAGTAGCATATTAGATCAACAAGAATGAAATGTTTGTCATCATCGAAACAAAGGGATTTATCATAATGTCCAATTTATCCAACAATCTCCCCCTTTTTGAAGATGACAAACATTTCCTAAATATGAAATAAGGAAATATAAAGCATGTGAGTTTCATACCTGAAGATTACCTTTTTTAGCCATTCTTGTTTTGCAAGTGAGTGCTGGCCACCAAGATGTTATGAAGCTCATTTATATTTTTGATTTTATATTCTTTCTCCCCCTTTGTCATTTCAAAAAGATATCCAGGTTGAATATTTTATATTTCTTCTCCCCCTTAATTTTATACTGTGCTCCTTAAATAGATATTCTATCAGAAACATGGATTTAATATCATTTTTGTCTAATTTAGCCACAATTTGTTTCTCAATCATTTGCAAAGGATGATAAGCGTTGAAATGATATGAGATCCTGTTAAGTTCATGGCATATGTATTGATTTCTCACCCATTTTACAAGGAATGTTTAAGCCCTAAAAATGAAATGAGAATCCTTTAATCTTAGAGTACATAAAAATGTCTCGAACCAAATGTAAGGGATGTTAAGCCCTGATTTGTTTAGAGAGTTCCTTTAAGGACAAGATATATCATTTTTATGAAATTCATAGATTTCTTCATAACCAAGAGTAAAAATACTAAGCTCCAAATGATGTTTACAATGTTTTTGTAAGCTTCTTAATCAAATAATCAAATTTGTTTTTATGAGCTCCCCCTTAATCTTATAATTAAAGCAATTTAAAGCTTCTAAGGTCACAAATGATTTTAAATTTTGATTTTGACCTTTATCAAAAGTATACTAAGGTGAAGTACAATAAAATGATATTCAAATAAGCATATTGTCAAAGCTTATTTTAGGTCGACCTTGACTTCGACCATAGCGCCCCTTGGTCAAATTTTATTTCAACCAAGAGGCAAATGCTGCAGATTGCACATTTGAACATTCAAATATTAAGTATAATTCCTGTAGGTAGCTTTAAAGAGATATCAATTCTTTAAGTGAAACTTATTATGAATGATGTCCCTTAATCTTGCTATAAATATCAAGTCCTATTTCTTTTTGTGATCATATGTTCAGATTAATCATGTGATTCTTCAAGAAAATATATACTCTTGAAAGCAAGATTAATGTCTCAAGTTCTTAAAATACCAATAGAGAAATTAAGCATTGACATTCTTGTTCTAAAGCAACATGTGAAATAGTGAACACATATGTATTTGAATCATGAAATTCAATACAAGGTTGCTATGTAGATATGTCAAGGAATACTTAGAATAAACCATGAAAACGGTAATTTTCCTTGACTGAAGCAAATATGATTCATAGATGAAAATATTCTCATATAAGTGTTCAAGATAATTGTTCATGCCTAACCAGCTTTTTCATCAAACAGTCTTCTTATAGCACAATTTTCATAAATATCTATCTTAACTCATGATGAAAAACTTTAATATATTGTGTTCCAAGAATGATTTCCAGAATTTATTCTTATTTTGTATGTAAAACAGTCATTAACAGCAAATAGAAAGCCACTTGATCAATCAAAAAATTATTCAGCAACTTTATTGCAGACTGAAATCAGTGACCTGCTCGGTCGACAATTTCTCGACTGAATGTTCACTCGGTCGACAGATTCTCGACCGACAAAGTTTCTGGAATGTTTTCAGAACTGTTAATTAATTCCAAGTAAAATAAGATTATGCAAGTTAGAGCTTGATTGTGTTGAGATATGACATTTGTATATCAGTTTAGGTCAAATCTCAACTAGTTAATTTTGAGCTACTAAGTTTTAGGAATCCAAGATAAATCATCATTCTTTTTCTTATATGGGCATGAAAATGAATAATGTCCAAGACGCATGCAATAATGACAACTAATAGAGTCAACTTCATTTCTCTTTCTAGGAATTGTGTTCCTAGGTACAAACATAATCTTAGTCTTGGATGCTTTAGCTCTTTTGGGTTTATTTCTCTTTGGATCATATCCTAATCCTCTTCTTCCATTATAACTAGAGGAAATTTTCAGAATATTTTCAAGCATGTCATTTCCTCTTCACTCATTTATATTTCCTTGTAACTTAGCAATATCATCCATCTTCTTGTTTATATCTTTCTTTGCTTGATCTAAATCAGATACTAGAGAGTTTCTTTCTTTGACAACCTCATCATAATCTAAGTGTGAACATAGAACAGATTGTTTCTGAAGATCATTCACTTGAGTTTGCAAGTTTAACTTTTCTAAGGAAAGAAGATTGCAATCAGCTTCTACATATTTTAAATTAAGATCATAATCCTCATTTGCCTTTTTGAGATCTTCATTTTCAGATGCAAGAGAAAGAAGTTTAACATTTAATTCATCATTTACTTTATTTGATTTCTTAAGTTTCTTCTTGCACTCAATATATTTCTCATGAGTATCTTGAAGACTAGAAATTAGATCTTCTTTTGGTAGATCAAAAAGACTTACCTCTTCTTCTTCTTCATTTGTCGTAGCAATGAGGCATTCTACTTCTTCTTTTTCATCATCACTATCATCACTTGAATCATCCCATGCAGCTTTATATGCTCTTTCCTTCTTTTTGTGAGATGATTTCTTCCCTTTCTTGAGTTTTGGACAATCACCTTTCATGTGTCCCTTCTTGCCACATTCAAAGCATCTGGAAGAAGAAACACTAGAAGTTTTATTAGTTTTAAAACTTTTATATTGCTTACCATTTACAATGAGAGTTTCTTCTTCACTATCATCTTCACTTGTGTCATGATTGTCCTTGGTTGATGCTTTGAATGCAATGTCCTTCTTTTTCCCTTGTTGACGTTCGCGTTCTCTTCTTTCTTCCTCTTCTAAAGTTGCCTCATGAGCTTCTAGATTTCCAATGAGTTGCTCCATTTTCAGTTGAGTGAGATCATTAGCTTCTTCAATAGCTGTCACCTTGGGCTTGTATTTGGGAGGAAGTGATCGAAGTACCTTTGATACCTGATCTTCTTCAAGAACAGTTTTTCCTAAGGCATTCAAACCATTAACAATAGAAGAGAATTTTGCAAACATTTCACTAATGGATTCATTCGGATCCATACGAAAGTGTTCAAACTTCTGTTTAAGCATACTAATCTTAGAATTCTTAACTTGAACCGTACCTTCATAAGTTATGGATAGTCTATGCCAAATTTCATAGGCTGTGTCACAGTTTGATATTCTATTAAATTCTCCTACTGAAATTGAACAATATAAAATGCTTACCGCTTTGGCATTCATTTGAGCCAACTTTACCGTATTTGCATCCCACTCTGCATATTGCATTTGAGGAAGCTCGTATGGGGTTGACACCATCCTCCATAAGTCCCAACTGATGCCTTGGAAGTAGAAGTGCATCCTTCTCTTCCAATATGTGTAGTTTGTTCCATCAAATACTGGAGGCCTAGCAACAAGTGTTCCTTCAAGGTTAAGGTTGTTGAGCACCCCGTCACCCATTCTTCAAGACCTTGTTAGGGTTCCTTGAAGCCTGCTCTGATACCAACTGAAAAACCACTAGAGGGGGGCGAATAGGGTTTTAAAATTAATTTAACAATTATTTAACTCAAACAACCAACCACAAGAATATTGGACAAGGGGATAAGGATTTAGAGTGGTTCCTACCTTAGCAAATACTAAGGTAGTCAGTCCACTACCCGATTGCTTACCCAACCGGGATTTGGAAAGAATTTAATTTTATTTCCTCGCAATGACTTTACATAAAATTACAATTCTTTCCCTAAACCCTTCAAGCAGCCTTCACCTTGAAGTAATTACACCAACCTTGAAGCAGCCTTCACCTAGAAGTAATTGCACCAACCTTGAAGCAGCCTTCCTCCTGAAGTAGCTTCCTGTTGCAATAGCCTTCTTGAAGTAGCTTCCCGTTGCAATAGCCTTCTTGAAGTAGCTTGAAGTCCACCTTCTCCTCCGAGAAGAACCTTCTCCAATCTGCAGCCTCCAACCCTAGGAGTAGCAAGGAGAATACAAAGAATAAAAAGGAACAAGAAGGAAAAAGGAAATTACAACTTATCCTTTGAAGCACAAGGCTTGATTTGCCTATATCAAGCGTGTAGATCTCCTAACCAATGTGTATGGAACTGTGATTGCAGTGGATAGGAGATACTAGCCTATAGGACACGAAATTAGAGCAAGTAGAGAAATCGCCAATGCAAGTGTTGCTCAATTTCTCAAAACAGATTGCCAATTGTTAGTGTATGCTCATGTGTATCATAAGTATAGGTTAGGTGTATTTAGGTGTCCTAAGGCATGTCCTATTTATAGGAATGACCTACAAGTGCTTAAGGACGTTCTAGACACTTTCTAGGGGGTTCTAAGTGCTTAACTAGCCGTTAGGTATAAGTTAGTTGCATTAGTAACGGCTAGTTACTTTATTCTGCAGTTGCTGTCAGAGTTCATCTCGGTCGAGGAATTGTCGACCGATATACCTACTCGGTTGAAGTTTTGTCGACCGACAGGCTCTCTGGATCAAGTGTTAGCAACGTTCATTTCCAACTACCAACTACCTTGTCTGCTGTGTCTAACGACTACTTGGGTCATTCTCGGTCGAGAAGTTTGTCGACCGAGAGTGTCTCGGTCGAGGAGTTTGTCGACCGAGATTGACCCTGTTTCAATCTTTCAATTTAGGCAGTAAGTGTGTGTAAGAGTGTGCATATGTGACACTATTGAAGGGGATGACCTAACTAAGTGTGGTGTTTAGCTAGGGAAAATCTAACGCTTGATTTACATGAAGTCTAAGTACTTGTACATTATATATTTGTACAAGTTTAAAATTGATTACATTTCATGACATTTACAATCATTCAAGCATATAGATTCCCTAGAGCTTTGTCATCCACCTTATTCCTGCAACACTCAAGTAGCACGTTAGATCAACAAGAATGAAATGTTTGTCATCATCAAAACAAAGGGATTTATCATAATGTCCAATTTATCCAACATGTATGTATGTATGTATGTATGTATGTATGTATGTATGTATGTATGTATGTATGTATGTATGTATGTATGTATGTATGTATGTATGTATGTATGTATGGGATTAAGAGAGAAAGATTTCTCTCCCATAACTCATGGCGCAGGCCGGATGCCCGGGAGGGTGATAAATCAAGAGATGCTTCTCTGTGTGGTTTTGAACCTGGGTCCCTTCATTGGGGACCAGCAGAATTTGCCAACCGGGCTATTCCCTTGCCGGAAAAAGTATACGAACATGTACCAACTGGACTACTTTTGTTACTAGTATGTATGTATGTATGTATGTATGTATGTATGTATCAGAATCAGGTAAGTATATTCTGACGTCCCCCTTAAAAAGTATTAGGATGTCAAGAGTACATGTAGGCCCAATGCCATACACCCATTTTAGCATTACAACTCACACATTTAATCTATACGCAGTCTACGTCTAATGTATTTATAAATTTTTACACCAATGCTTATGGAATTCGTGGATTTCCCTTGGTGTCTGCTGGCATTTCTCTCCTCCCAAATATGGTAGCACAGGGCAGCAAACAAGAGATTCTTCTTCACATCTTTTCCGCAGCTAGCAAGCATCCTTCTCGGTTCAGCAATGAGTTGAATCTGAAGTCTGAAATCTCAACATATATACTCCCAGATTTCCTTTGTGAACTTGCTTTCTCCCACAAGATGATTGTGACTTTCTTCCTTATCCCCACATTACAAACATATAGTCGATACATCATAATTCCATCTCTTTATTCTATCAAAAGTGGAGAGGATATGGTGTAGGAATTTGTATAGACACATGCTCCATTTAGGCACATACTTATCCATCCATATTTGTTCCCCCACTGGGTCCTTCATGCCTCTGGTATGGGACATCTCCCACAAGCAAGTCTTCTTATCAATGAGCTTCCATCCACCAGTATTATTTGCAGTAAACATGTGTTTAATTTGCGGCCAAATTTCTCTCATAACATTAATAGACCTTGAGTACCCTTCTCTAGTTTTCGATATGAAATCCAGCCCTCTAGGATATCTTTCTCTCATCCATTTACCCCAAGTAGATATGCCTTCTCGGTATGTAATTATCCTTCTCATGGAACCCCATCTAGCAATATCTCTTGGAGTTTTCAAATTCAGTCCTCCTTCATCCTCAGAAAAAGCCAGTTTAGAATATTTCATAGGATGATGCTCACTTCCCCAAAGAAAGTTGGCAATCTTCATTTCAATTCTATCCAGTATAGAGATAGGTATTTCACCTTGTTGTACCCAAAAATAAGAAGACCCTCTATAGCAGCTTTAGTCAAGGTTCTGTGCCCAACCATGGAAGTCTTTTGTGTAGGCCAGCTATTTATCATCTCTTCCACTTTATCAATGCAGTCTGTAAAATATTTGATGTGAAGATTGCCACCTGCAAGCGGAAACCCCAAGTATTTCATTGGAAATTCTCCTATTTCAACTCTTATTGCCTGCGTGAGTCTATCCTTCATCTGATGGCAATTCTTTGACAAGAAAATATGTGTTTTGTTTGCATTAACACACAGCCCCATTTTCTTCCCGAAATCTCCCAGAAGGCTTTTTAGATTTTCCAAATAATGTTCTTTGGCTTCAATAAATACCAGAACATCATCAACAAAAATTAAATGTGTCATTACCTTTGTTCCATGCACAGTATAAGACTTTAGTTCCTTCCTTTCTTTAGTTTTTTTCATCTTCCTTGTAAAATACTCCATGACAATCACGAAGAGGGGAGGAGATAGGGAATGACCCTGATGCAGCCCATTGTTACCTCTAAATAGGACAGCAGAAGTGTCGTTCACCAAAACTGAGTAGCTAGTAGTCCTGACACATTGTTTCATCCAATCAATCCATTGTTCATTAAGTCCCATATGTTGCATAATCCACCATAGTTTGTCCCACCGTACACTATCATAAGCTTTGGAGATATCAAGTTTTAGGCAGGCCTTCCTACTACCTCTCATAACATTATAGTCTAGGAGAAACTCACCAGCCAGGAGAGCACAGTCACTGATACTTCTGCCTGTAACAAAAGCTCTTTGATTTGCAGAAATCAGAAAAGGAAGGACCATCTTCAACCGAGCCTCTAGAATTTTTGTAATAATTTTGTATTGAACCGAGAAGCAAGCAATGGGCCGAAAATCAGCAAGAGATGAAGTAACTTTCTTCTTCAGAATAAGAACAAGAAAAGAGTGATTAACCTGTCTCACCATATTCCCTCCTTGCAGGAACCAATCCACATAAGCAAGTAAATCTCCTTTAATAATGTCCCAAGTTTTCTTGTAAAAGAATGCAGTAAAACCATCAGGTCCCGGTCATTTATTGCTCCCTATGCTCTAGACAGCATCTTTAACCTCTTGTTCATTGGTCCTTCTAGTAAGAATATTATTGTGAGTGTTGGTGAGTTTGAATTTCCAATCAACATCCTCCTGCTCATCAATATTATTAGAAAATTCCTTATTGTACAGAGACGTATAGAACATGGTCGCATGTTCTTCAAGATCTTCCTATTTGTTGACTACCATACCTTCAGCATTAATGAGTTCAGAAATAATATTACCTGCTTCTTTTCTTCTAACTATAGAATGGTATAGCTTTGTGTTTCTGTCACCACCCTCCATCCACTTTTCCTTGCTTCTCTTCCAAAAGAATTTTTCCTCTGCCTTCTTTAGATCATCAAGCATCATTTTTAATTCCTTTTCTTTCTCAATCAGCATAGGATTTAAAGGATCAGCCAATAATCATTTTCTAATGTCTTTGCACTCCTGCTTGGTCTCCCTCAGCATCTTTGGAATGTTCACCTCCTCTTCTACCCATTTTTTTATTGCCATGTTGGTGTTTGACAACTTTTTTGCACAAACATACATGGGGTTCCCTGTCATCTGGATACTCCAACTTTGCTTAATGACATCACCAAACCCTTTCCAATCAGCCCAATAGTTTAAAAATCTGAAAGGTCTTCTTTTCTACTTTTTCTCAATAATCTGGACAGCAATAGGAGCATGATCACTAATATCAGATCCTTCAGCCTTTACTTGCACATTAGGAAGAATTTTTAGTCATTCATCATTCACCAAATCTCTATCCAGTTTGCTTTCTATCCTATCACTGAGTCCCCTTTCATTGTTCCAGGTAAGGATATCCCCACCCACCATTGGTAGTTCGAACAAACATGATTTATCAATGGCTCGGTTGAACACGTCCACTTTAGGAATAATAGCAAGTCTTCTACCTTTTTTCTCAGCCTGTAAAGTCACCAATTACCATCCAAGGTAGCATAGCCTGTTTGGAAATAGAAATCATAGTGTCTCATAGATCCAATCTCGCTTTACCATCATTGTGCCCATAGACAGTTGTCAACCACATATGCAAGCCTCCATTATTGACACAATCCACTGTAATTTGCTGATCTAAAATATGTACCACTGAAAGTTGACATGCATTAGGCTTCCACGCCACACAGACTCTAGCGACATTGCCATAATCATCATTAGAAATGTGCTCCCAGCCCTACGGAAACAAATATTTAACACTATTAGTATTCTATACTTTTATTTTCATCTCCACCAATGCAACCAGAGAATGACCACTAGAAGCAATCCATTCTCTAATTTCCTTCTTATTGCCTCTATCACACCCCCTTTGATATTCCATAGGAGCATGGACATATCAAAGATTTTTATTTGACCTGGTACGCCGCGGAGGCCCCTTCCCAACATTCTTTCCTTTCCCTGTCTGTTCTTGTTGTTTGATTGCATTCTCCTCCTCGGAATCTGATTCGGATAATGCCTCAAAATTTTTAGTTGTATCAAGAATGGTGCTCACCCATTGGGTTCTCAGCATACCATTCTTCCTAACCCCTTTCCTTCGTGCACTGGCCACAAATTCTCCTTCCTCACAGTTGGTTGTATCGCTGACAGAAGCATCAGGCTCCTTGTGCACCTCCTTTTTGCTACTCGTATCTTTATCCTTGGGCCGTTGGGGTTCCACCTCCTTCTGTGCAGTTCCCTTTTCAGTAGAGACCTCCACAATTATAGCAGATGTTGCTTTCTCCTTCCATATCTTGCTGCCAGCCGCATGTGTCTTTTCTTTGCTGCCCTCCATGGTCAGAGCTTTAGCTTCCGTGATGTTATACTTCTTCCGGTCACACTGCTCATCTCCGTGGCTGAAAGCCTTGCACATGGTGCACTTCGCCAGGATGTAGCTGTAGTCCACCCTCACCAGAATGGGCTCCTAATCTTTCACATTCAGCATGATCTGGCGAGGAGTTTCCTTCTCCGCGTCTAATTCCACAAGAACCTAAGCTTCTTCGCCTTCCAAGGATTGTTCGTCAATGTGCATAACCGCTCCCACGCCGCTCGCGATTGTGTCGATGGCTCATTTCGTCCACGACCGACCAAAGGAATGCACTATGATCCATGACATAATCATTTAGAAGATGTCTCATTTCAGTTCATCGTCGTAATGATAGTCCTTTGCAATGACCAGTTGGTAGTCAAACCACCTAGGTCCAGATTTCAGTGCCTCCTCCTTATCCTTGGCATTTGAGAAACTTACAAGAAAGATTCTATTTTCCTTTGACAGGAGGTCAAAGGAACCTTTGGGTCTCCATTTACATTGAATCCAGGCTTTCAGATGTGGGTAGAACGGTCTTCTTCCAAGAATGTATATGAGGATTGTGAACTCCCACACATTACGCATCCTTTCAAACTTGTCGGGCTCCAATTCGACATGAATTTCGCCCTCCTTCTTGGTTGGCTTTGGGAACTCCATCATGTCGATTCCTTACTTCGAAGGCCTCTTTAGGATCTGGCACCAGGCCCTACAGCCATCAGTAGTGATCGGAGCTGCAAGGCTAGGGTTCCCGTCAGGTGCCATCGGTCTGACTTCTTTTTCTCCCTCAGGTCACTGGTTTGGGTTTGCGGTGATGGTAGGGATAGGGGTAGCGTCTTTGCTGGAAGGTGGATTGGAGTGGACACCCCCGACCGGAGTGGTCAACGGCGTGGTTGCCATGCCCAGGAGGACGGTGACGATCACTCGGGATGGCCAGAGTCGAAACCTAACGGGAGACGTTTGTATAACACGTATGTATGTATGTATGTATGTATCGGAATTGGGTAAATTTTATTCCGAAGTCCCTAACAAAGTTAGGTCTAATTACATAGTAATCCACCTTCATTACTATACTCAAAACACAAAGAAACTTCAACTCACTCCCTATACATTTAGTCTACTTTTGTAAGCTTTACAAATCTTTTTGCTTATAGCTTCTATGTTGCTCGTTTTGGATTTGTGCTTTCTATCATTCCTTTCCCTCCAAGTGTGAAAGACAGTGCCTGAGTAGAGGAGCAGGATCTTCTTCTTTTTCTGTCCAGTATCCTTCCCTAGAAGGGTGATCATCTCTCTAGGGTTACGAAGCTGAATGAGGGTTGATGCAGTGCTGTTGCAGACCGAGTTCCATAGATTTCTGATAAAAGGGCACATATAGAAGAGATGATCATGTGATTCTGATCCTTCACAGAAGTAACATTTGTTAATGGTTCCCGGATACCATTTCTCCAATTTGTCCATTGTGGCTAGTGACTGATTCACCACTCTGTATAAGCTCATAGACCATTTAGGAACTTCATATTTGGTCCATAAGTATTTGGTACAGCTTCCTTCTCCTCTATTGCGTATCAGCTCCCAAGCATCTCTGCTTAAGTCATTCTGAATCCAGGTGCCCCTATGTAAGGTGAAGTGTTGCTTTATTTGTTGACAGATCATCGTCATTCTGTTAATCACCCTTGAGTAGCCCTCTCTTGTGTTTGGAATGAAGTCAAGACCTTTTGGGTATCTTCCCTTCATCCATCTCGCCCAAGGAGATATCCCATGGTTGTAAGCAAAGATTCTTTTAACAGTAGCCCAGTTGGCTATTTCATGTGGTGTTCTAAGACCCACACCTCCTTCCTCCTTGGGCAGAGCTAGTCTTGCATATTTCATTGGGTGGGTACCTCCAGCCTTGATGAAATTTGAGATTGTCATCTCCATTCGATCAAGGACAACATTTGGGATTTCCCCTTGTTGCACCCAGTATATCAGCAAACCTTCTATAGCCGACTTGGTGAGGACTATTCTTCCTGCCATTGAGGTCTTGTTTATGGACCAGCGAGCTATCATGTTTTCAAGTCTATCAGTACAATCTGCAAAGTCTTTGATCTGCAGGTTGCCTCCTGCCAAGGGAAACCCCAGGTATTTAGTGGGTAGGGTGCTGGATTCGATCTCTAAGACTCCTTCAAGTATTTCTTTCAAATGTATGGAATTATCAGACATGAAAAGCTGCGACTTCAGTTGATTAGTGTGTAGACCTGTCTGCTTGCCGAACTTGAGAAGAAGGTTTTTGAGATTAGTTAAGTATTGTGGTTTAGCTTCGAGGAAGACCAGGACGTCGTCAGCAAATATTAGGTGACTCCAGACCTTTGTACCATGTATTGTGTAAGTTTTGATGTCTCTCGTAGCTTCAGCTCTCTTCATCAGCTGGGTGAAGTACTCCATCAGGATCGTGAAGAGTAGCGGTGATAAGGGGTCTCCCTGTCTCAGACCGTTGGTGCTTCTGAAGATACCATTAGGTGTTCCATTAACCAATACTGAAAAGCTAGGTGTGCAGACGCATTGCTTGATTATCTTTATCCAGCTATTTCTGAATCCCAACTGCTGCATAATCCACCAGAGTTTTTCCCATCGAACGCTGTCAAAAGCTTTTGAGACATCCAGCTTCAGGCCTATCTTCTTGTGTCCTCGCTTGACTCCAAAATCAGCCATGAATTCTCCAGCCAGCAGCCCGCAATCGGCTATGCTTCTGCCTGCAATGAAAGTGCCCTGCTGCTCCGAGATGAGAATAGGAAGCACCACCTTCAGGCGTTCAGCGAGGATTTTGGTGAGAATTTTATAGTGAACATTGCAGCAAGCTATTGGTCTATAATCTGTGAGCGACATTGTTGTTTTCTTCTTCGGGACAAAGACCAAGAATGCATGTATGTATGTATGTATGTATGTATGTATGTATGTATGTATGTATGTATGTATGTATGTATGTATATATGTATGTATGTATGTATGTATGTATGTATGTATGTATGTATGTATGTATGTATGTATGTATGTATGTATGTATGTATGTATGTATGTATGTATGTATGTATGTATGTATGTATGTATGTATGTATTGGAATCAAGTAAATATATTCCAACTTCCCTCTAAAATTATAGAGGGTCAAGAGTTACATATAACCCAGTGCCATACATCAAAAAAGAGTAAAAACTCACACTCCTACCTAATGTGTAACTTGTGTTTGACACATTTACATATTTTTACATCAATCGTAGTTGGATTTGTGGCTGATCCTCTGTGTCTCCATGCATTCCTTTCCTCCTATATGTGGTAGCATAGAGAAGCAAACAAGATTGACTTTTTGTCACTTTTCCCACAGCTAGATAGCATTCTTCATGGCTCTTCCTTCAACTGCATGTTCAAGCTCAATTTTCCACATATAATCTCCCATACCTCCCTTGTAAACATGCAGCAACCAAACAAGTGCATATAAGATTCATCATCCTCTTTATAGAGTAGACAAATAGCAGCAACATCTTGATACCAATCATGTATTTATCTAGCATAGCCAAAGCGTTGTACAAAATTTTATAAAAGCACATGCTCCACTTTGGAACCTGAATACCAGCCCATACCTTCTCCATGTGCCTATCCTTTACTTCTCTGGATCATGTTACTTCCCATAGATTGATCTTTTTATATTTGAGTTTCCATCCTCCCACCTCATGTGGATCAAACAAATATCCATCATGTTGCCACATTTTCATCATAACATTTATTATGCATGAATATCCTTGTCTTGTCTTTGGTATGAAGTTCAAACCTCTACGATATCTTTCTCTCATCCACTTTCCCCAATTACACATTTCCTCTTAATATATAATAATTCTTCTCATTGTTCCCCACTTTGCTATGTCTCTTGGTGCTTTTAAATCCAGCTCGCCTTCATCTTTCAGGAGTGCCAAGCATGCATATTTCATTGGATGGTGTGTGCTAGCCCAAAGGAAGTTTGCCATATTCATTTCCATTCTATCCAAAAATGCCCCAAGAATCTTTCCTTGTTATACCCAGAAGATTAGAAGTCCCTCAACCGACGCCTTCAAAAGAGTGGCTCTTCTAGCCGTTGACGTTTTCTGTGTTGGCCGTCTGCTGGTCATTTCCTCTAATCTATCCATGCAATCTGCAAAGTCTTTGACATGTAGGTTGCCTTCTGCCAAAGGAAATCCCAGATATTTAATATAAAACACCCCCAACTCTACTCCTATGGCTTCCTTCAGTCAATCTTCTATTAGGTAGCAATTCTTGGATAGAAAAAGATGAGTCTTGTGAGCATTAACACCCAGCCCCGTCTGTTCCCCGAACCTCCTAAGCAGGTCCTAATAATTACCTAGAGTACTTAGCTTCCACAAAGACAAGGACGTCATCTGCAAATATTAGGTGTGTCATCACATTAGTGCCATGCATTGTATAAGGTCTAATCACCTTACTTCTTTATGCTTCTTACATCTTCCAGGTAAAGTACTCCATGACAATCACAAAGAGCAAAGGAGAGAGTGGGTCCCCCTGACACAGTCCATTGCATCCTTTGAACATACCAACAGAAGTGCCATTAACCAGTATAGAGAAGTTAGTGGTCCCCGTACACTGTTTAATCCAGCCAATCCACTGCGTGTTCAACCCCATCTGCTTCATGATCCACAATAACTTATCCCATCTCACGCTATCATAAGCTTTAGACACATCAAGCTTTAAGCATGCATTCCTACTCCCTCTTGACGTGTTTTATTATCGCACTAAAAAATTCACTCGGGGTTGAAATACCCAAGCTTTTACCAAAACCTTGTGCAATAATACCACCCGCAAGCGGATGGGTCTTATCACAGTATAGTTGAGGATCGAATCCTAAGAGACAACATTTTTAAGAATCGTCGTTAGTCGAATCTAGCTCAAGTAAGACTAATATTTAGAATGATTGGTTGATTTGAGGTAAATTAAACTAATTGCAAGAAAGTAAATAGTAGAATTAAAGTTGGATCTAGATTAATGATATGAAATCGATGGGATGGTTCTGAGTTTCACCACCACTACACATGTAAACACATCCAAACATCAAACATCTAGGCAAGATATAACTATCCAAATCGAACTATTGTGAACCCTCCCTGCGGGATGTTTAGGTCCGCATAAGCATCCCCTTACGCATCAGTTGTCTCTTCGCCATCCGGATCATACACTTACGGTTCTGAAGATATAAAATCCAACTAAAGTTGTGGGCCCCCTATACAGGCGTTAGGTACATAGAAGCGTCACCGTAGGCTAGATGGCACGTCCCCTCACAGATCACGCACTTACGACCTCAAGGAATCCTTTTAGAAGTTCTCATCAAGGAGTCAACTGTTCTAATCGACAAGCAAGCAGGTGATTAATCTACAAGCAAACATTGACGATTAACAAAGAAGATACAAAATCCAACTAAGGTTGTGGACCTCCCTGGGGGAAGTTTAGGCCACAGAAGCGTCACCGTAGGCTAGATGGCTCATCCCCTCACGGATCATACACTTATGACCTCAAGGAATCCCATTCTATTTTTATTTTGGGAGTCAACCTCATTAATCGACATTCTACCCTACGTATAGAAGTTCTCACAGCATAGGGAAAAACATGATGAAAGCAAGTAGGTAACCAAATTACAAGCATGAATGATTAGCAACAAAATGAAAAGTTATATACATTGCCTTGGAATGTTAAATGAAAAGACATGAAAGCATGGGTAGCGAGGCTAGTCCCCACACCCCAGCAAAAAGGAACTACTCGCTCATGATGCGAGAAACAAGAAGAACAAGAGAGAGGAAATATTCCACCATGAGCATGATGAAGAAGGTAGTCGTAGCTCAGTGAAGATGATGTGGTCTTCTAGGTCGTGTCGGGGCAGATCTTGGATGAGGAGGAAGAACCACCAAGGCAGACCGGGCGGACCTTCTTCTCCACCTTCCTTATCTACTCGACTTCCTTGCTCACAGTAGTAGGAACAGGTGAAGTGGCTATGGTGTGGATGTACGTGGATGGAGCTGGATCAAACCTTGTGTTTGGGTAGCCTGGCGGCGTCCCCAGATCCCCCCCCCCAAATGAGGACCATTGTGGTCCTATTTATAGGCTCGAGTATGGTTCTCATGTTTTTGCTGTGAATCTGCTCCAAATAGATTGGAGTAAATGGTCTGGAGACCTAGACGCTCCAAACGGTCTTAGAGATCATTTGCTGCCCAACCGGTCTTCACTCTAAATGGTCTCGTATTTCATATAGTTCTGGCTTTAATGATTTATGTCTCTGATCGGTCTTGAATCTCGGTCTTGCGGATCTATGATTATATAGTCTTCAGCAAACGATCATCGTTCAAACAGTCCTAAGAGAATTCGTTGACCAAACGGTCTTGAAGACCAAACAGATCCAAACGGTCTTGAGACCAAGCACCGCCAAATGGTTTTGAGCACTCACGGTCTTGGCAAACAGTTTGCAACCCATCCGTCTTCACTTCCAAACGGTTTCTACTCCAAACGGTCTTGGCTTCAATCGATCTTTACTTCCAATCAGTCTTGAAGACCGATGGGTTTCAATCGGTCTTGAGATGTAAATGGTCTTTGGCGTCCAAACGGTCTTGGGTACCGTTTGGGTAGGTGGCAGGTGGAGGACCGTGTGAGTGAATGGATAAGACTGAGAGGTCAAAATTGAATGGGTAGGCCACTAGGGCAACCATTTGGTAAAGAACGATTGACCAAGACCAAATAGGAAAAATTGTTTGGTCAAGACCGATTAGTCAAGACCAAGGTTGATAGGATCTTTGGTGAGTTCTAGTTGATGGTTGATCCTCATCAAGACATGCACAAAATCAATATAAATCTAGTTACTAATCTTGATAATTGAGTCAGTTAAGAAACCTTGCATCCTGTGAGATTTAGGAGATGAAATCGAAAGTATTGAATCGAATTGGTCCCAAAAAGGTGAATGAAAATCATGATGAATATGGGTTCATCACAATACCTCGAACTTAAATGTTGCTCATCCTTGAGTAACACAAAATCTGAAACAGTCACCAACTGAATACTTTCAAGTCGTGTGATTGCCTCCTCTTCTCATCATGATTGCTTCCCTCTACTTAGTATCACTAAACATCTTAACTTCCTGAGACCACTAAACACATCTTACTATATCTTCGTTCCAAAGTTTGTTTTCCAAAATCACTTCCTCCTCACCTTTTCCAACAAAAATCATGTCAAAGAGTTTTGTAAGAGTCCAGAGATACCCGCAAAATAACAAGTTTGCAACTGATCTGACACTGGTGTATTTTAGGGTAGTGGAGGCATTTATTGTACCTTTAGGTAGAAAACAGAGTGAAGGGTGGTATGGAAGACAGAATTAAATATCTCCTCTGTTCGACTCGAGATTTTTATTATATTATTTGCAATTTCATTTATTGCATTTTTTTGGTGCGAATCTCTCCTCTATTCGATTTGAGATTGCATTTCTTTTTGTGTGCGCTTTGGCATCTTTTCTTGGTGGTACACCCCTATCTATTAGCGAGGGGTATGGAAGAAGAGGATATAGAAAAAGGTGGTGTCCCACCCCGAACTTAGGGTTTGGCACTATTTTGGCTATTTTTGTTTCTTTTTTATGGATGGAGGGGTACAAAGATGATACAAGAAGTGTAGAAGAGAGTTCAGATCAGAATGCAACTTGATTTACAATTCAGTACACTGGGTTGTTCTCTTTATCTTATTCTACTCAAATAATGACTTGGTGAGGATCCGTTGGGGATTCCATGATATTGTTCCACTAGTCAGTTAGGAAGCACGACGTGTTTGATCCCTATCATTTTGATAGACACTTGCCATTTTTGTAGAAGGGTCATGATGTTAGGATTCATAAGCTTCACAAGATGATTTCAATCAAAAGGCTAGTTTTCAGAAAGTGGTCCTTTCGAGGATCTGCTTCGAATAAGGAGGGTATAATGATTCAAATGCATAGCCGACAAGGTAAAGATTTTTAATGAAATAGAAAGCGCCAAAACTTTGAAAATTTTTGAAATTTTGAAAATTTTGCTCAAAAATGCAGCAATGAAATCTTAAGTCAGAAATAGATGGGTGAAGGTGGAAAGTTAAATATGTACCACCCACCCTCCACCCCAAACTTAGAAATTTGCTCATCCTGAGCAAACTTTAAATTTGAGATGGAGGGGAAAACTCATGCCAGTTGAACCACTAGATGTGGTTGCATTCTGATCAGCATGCATCCTCCATCTGAAAATCTCAAAAATGAAGACTAATTAGAACGTAAGATAGCCTCTTTCGATGCGATTTTTATTTTAGTGCAAATTATCTAAAAACAAAATTTTGAATTCAAAATTAAAAGTAAAAATGGATTTATTGTTCGGGTTGCCTCCCAACAAGCACCTTTATTTTATTTCGATGGCTCAACTTGAGTCCTTCAACTTTACGGTGGATCAGTGAGTTCCAGCATTGCTTCGATGCCTGTTTCGTCTGAGGTGAAATATATCTTCAAGCGTTGACCATTAGCTACAAATTCGCCTGACTTTTCACTCCATAAAGAGAAAGCACCATGTGGGGAGATGCTCTTGACAATGTAAGGTCCAGACCAGTGAGAATGGAGTTTTCCTGGGAATAACTTCAGTCTTGAGTTGAACAATAGAACTTGGTCTCCCACTTGTATGTCCTTTCTTTTCAGATGACCATCATACCAAAGCTTCGTGCATTCTTTGTAGATTCGGGCATTCTCATAAGTTGTCATCCTGAGTTCATCAAGCTCTTGAAGTTGTAGAATCATGGCTTGGCCAGCTTTCTTCCTATCAAAATGTAGTTATTTGATTGCCCACCAAGCTTTGTGTTCGAGTTCAATATGTAGGTGGAAAGACTTTCCGTATATTAATCGAAATGGTGTAGTTCTAAGGGGAGTCTTAAAAGCAGTTCGGTAGGCCCACAATGCGTCATTGATTTAACAGACCAATCTTTTCAATTGCGGCCTACTATCTTTTCCAAAATAGCCTTGAGTTGACGGTTAGAAACCTCTAACTGTCCACTTGTTTGTGGATTATAGGGGGAGGCTACTTTTTGTGTTACACCATATTTCCTCAGCAATGCTTCAAATCTTCTTTCAAGAAAATGAGAACCTCTGTCAGAAATCACAGTTCGTGGGACTCAGAAACGGGGAGAAATAATGTCTTTGAACATATTGATGATAGGTTTGGAATCACTAGTGACGGTTGGTATGGCTTCAACCCATTTTAAGACGTAATCCACCGCAACTAGGATGTAAGAAAATCCATGATAAGATGGGAATGGACCCATGTAGTCCACACCCCAAACATCAAAAATTTTAACTTCTTGCCACAGATTAAGTGGCATTTCATCTCTCTTCATAATGTTACATATTCTTTGACATTTGTCACATGATAGAACAAAGTTGTAGGAGTCTTTGGATATAGTTGGCTAAAAGAATCCACATTGCAAAACCTTCAGAGTTGTTTTCTTAGGGCTCATATGGCCTCCAACTGGGCCCGAGTGACATTGTTCTAAAATAAGTTGAGCTTCTTCCTCAGCGATACATCATCTGTAGAGACCATCAGCACAGAGCTTGAAGAGATACGGCTCATCCCAGTGATACTGCTTCACATCATGCATGAATTTCTTCAGTGCATTTCCAGTGCATTCAGGGTGGATGACACCAGCAGCGAGATAGTTCACATAATCCGAGTAGCAAGGGGTAGCTTTTGAAACCTTCATAAGTTGGTCGTCCAGAAGAGAATCGTTGATCGGGATCTTCTCAGTTTCTAGAGTGTGGATATGATTGAGGTGGTCTACCACTATGTTCTCTGTACCTTTCTTATCTCTTATCTCTAGATCAAATTCTTGTAGGAGGAGAATCCATCTTATTAACCTGGGTTTAGCTCTTAGCTAGGAGGTAACAGATGGCAGCATGATCTATGTAGATCATGACTTTTGAACCAATGAGATAGGATCTAAACTTATCAAAGCCATACACGACTGCAAGAAGTTCTTTCTCGGTAGTTGCATAATTCCTCTGAGCTTCATTAAGAGTCTTTGATGCATAGTAGATCACATAATGTTTCTTTTCTATACATTGGCCTAAGACAGCACCCATTGTATATTCATTGGCATCACACATAATTTCAAATGGGTGATCCCAATCGGGAGCTCTAATGATGGGTGTTATTGTAAGGGCATGTTTCAGGTTATTAAAACTTTTGACACATTCCTCGTCAAAATGGAAATCAGCGTCCTTTAGTAACAAATTTGTCATCGGCTTGGTTATCTTAGAGAAATCCTTTATGAATTGTCTGTAAAAGCCTGCATGACCTAAGAATGCATGAACTTCTCTTGCATTTGTCGGGATAGTGAGTTTGGAAATCACTTTGATTTTCACTCTATCCACTTCAATTCCTTGATTGTTGACTCTATGACCAAGGAAAATGCCTTCCTTCACCATAAAGTGACACTTCTCCCAATTCAACACAAGATGTGCTTCTTCACACCATTTAAGGAAAAGGGATATGTGATTTAGGCATGAGTCATATGAATCTCCATATATAGAAAAATCATCCACAAAAACTTCCATGATGGCCTCAGTTAGACCAGCGAATATAGTTGCCATGCAACGTTGGAAAGTTGCAGGCGCATTGCAAAGGCCAAATGGCATTCTTCTAAAGTCATATGTTCCAAATGGGCACGTAAAACTTGTTTTCTCATAGTCATCTAGATTTATAGGAATTTGATAGAATCCAGAGTAACCATCGAGATAACAGAAATATTCTTAGTGAGCCAACCTCTCTAAGACTTGATCAAGAAAAGGCATCGGGAAATGATCTTTTTCGAGTTGCCTTATTCAACTTCCTGTAATTAATACACATCCTCCACCCGGTGACTGTTCGAGTGGGATGAGTTCATTATCTTCATTTTGAATCACAGTAGTTCCGCCCTTCTTGGGGACAACATGCATAAGACTTACCCATGGTGAATCAGAGATCGGATAGATAATACCTGTCTTGAACAACTTTGTAACTTCAAGGTGGACAACTTCTTTCATATTTGGATTAAGTTTCCTTTGGTGTTCAACGGTTGGCTTGTAATCTTCCATCATTGGGATTTTGTGCATGCACAGTGCTTGACTGACCCCAGTGAGATTGCTCATATTGTAACCTATAGCTTTTCTTCTTTCTCTTAATTCTTTTAAAAGTTTATCCTCTTGTTCTGTCGTTAGATCAGAATTTATGATAATTGGGCAGACTTTGAGGTCATCTAGAAACACATACTTTAATCCCTCAGGTAGAGGTTTCATTTTAGGAGCTTGGGGTTTTTCACATGATTCTTCAGTGACATTCACAGCTTTGAGTTCCTCAATTTTGGCTTCTGGATCTTCTTTAGCAGTATCGAGGTAGAGAACACAATCCTTTATTAGTTCATCAATGGAGTTATCAATAGATGGTTTGTTAGAGCCACTTCTAATGGATCATCTTGTTCATAATCCTCTTGTGTAAGCAGTGTCATCTTCTCTATGCACTCAATCAAGTAGACTTCTTCTTGCATACTTGGTCTTCGCATACTTTCAAAAACTTTGAACTCAAGGGTTTCTTTTCCTAATCTAAGCAGCAAGGTTCCTTCTTCAACATCAATTAGGGCTCTAGTAGTGGCGAGGAATGGACGTCCAAAGATGAGTGGGTATCTAGTATCTTCTTTTATATCCATGATGACAAAGTCACATGGAACATAGGAATCTTTGCCTACCTTGATAGGTACATCCTCAATAATTCCTAAGGGTAGAGTCACAGTGTTATCTGTAAGTTGTATGGTCATGCCGGTTGGGAGCAGTTCAGCAAACCCTAACCTTTTACAGAGGCTAAGTGGCATGATGGAAATGCTAGCACCAAGATCTGTCAATCCTTTCTTACATGAAGAATCACCTATATGGCAAGAAATCCCAAAAGATCTTGGATCCTTCTACTTCTTTGGCATCTTACTCTGGATGATGTCTGAAGTGGTTGTGGCTAACTTCACTGTCTCACATTCCTCAATTATATTTTCTTGTTAGAAGTGACTTCAAGTACTTCGTCCAGCCTAGTATCTCAGCCAGAGCATCTAAAAAGGGTATATCAACATGAAGGTTTTTCATGGCTTCCTTGAACTTATTGAAATAAGTATCAAGCTTGGTTTGCCTTAAACGAGTAGGGAAAGGTATACGAGGCTTGTATATAGGGATATCAGGATCTGGTGTTGCTTCTTCCTCTTCTGTAGCAGGTTTCATAGAATTTTCTTTTTCTGACTTATCATTGCTTGGCTGCTCCTTCGGATTAGGTTCAAGTTCTTTGTCAACTTGATCATTCATCTGGTCTTGTTTATTTATGACAACCACTGGTGTCTTGGTAAGAGGGTCAGGATATACATTACCAAAATGAGTCATAACAGCCTTCAATTGCTCAAGATGTTTAGGGTCGTTCTCCAATTGACCAGCAAAGTCTCCAACAGGTGGCTTCATGCTAGCTGCAAGTTGAGCTAGTTGAGATTCAATGGCATTCTGATGTGCTTGTTGGTTAGATATCAAGGTTTGTTGGTTAGCTATCATGGTTTTTTGCGACTGCATCATCTTCTCAATGGTTGTTAGTTTGTCATCCGGAGGGACGGGACCAGTTTATTGCCCTTGTTGTTGGTTCTGGTAAGGGGCTTGGTTGAGGTTCTGGAACTGAGAGTTGTTCTGGTAATTGCTATAGTTCCTATTCTGAAAGTTACCTCTATAGTTCCCTGGATTCTCGAAATTTTGTTGTTGATTATACTGGAATCCAGATGGGCCACATTGTTGATTTTTTGAACCAAGTTGTCGTGAGTTTTCCGCTCCTGAAGGATTTCCATATTGAAAACTAGGATGGTTCCTATTCTGATTTGGATTGTATTATCCTTGACCAGGGGTGGTGTTGACCGCATTAAGATTTTCCATTTGACTATTATCTCCTTGGCCATAATCATTGCTTAGAACAACATCGTAGAGAACATTACATGCTAAAGTGGAATGATCAGTACATTTACATGCTTTATAGAACAATGAAGCTAACTTAATATGTTCTTGTTGCTAAGGGGGAGAACGTCCTCTTCCAAAAGCAGCAAGGGATGATTCAATATGGTCTTTCTGGGCAAATAGGAGTTTGAGGGTTTCAGTAATTGACTTGTATTCAGGAATAACTTCATCCATAGCTACCTTCAACACTCCCTTGCCAACAATTCTACCCCAATTAGCTTGATTTTCAGCTCCAAGGGTGACAACCCTCCATGCGCTATCATAACTTTGTCGCATGAAGCTTCCTCCAGAAGAGGAGTCTAAAAACCTCTTGATATCATCGTCCACACACCTATAGAAGATTTCAATAAGCTGATACTTAGGGATTCCATGGTGTGGACATTTGCGTAGAAGATCTTTATATCTTTCCCATGCTTCAGCAAGGGTTTCTCCAGGGGCTTGAGTGAACATTGTTATTCATCCCCTACTTTCATAGGTGAGAGAAGGAGGGTAATAATTTTCCAGGAAAACATTTTGCAGTTGTTCCCATGTAGTGATGGGCTCACATTGCAAGGAGTTGTACCAACTTATAGCTCTATCAGCAAGTGAATACTTGAAAAGACAGAGTCTAATGGCATCGTTGGACACTCCATTTTGCTTTGTCATGGCACATAGATCAATAAACCTCAGAAGATGTTCTTGACTATCTTCTCCTTATTTACCATAGAATGGGCTGTTTTGAAGCAAGGTAATCCAATGTGCTCGTATCTCAAAGTTGGGACCATTGATGGGAGGAGGTTGAACTAGGTGATGAACATCAACAGCTTTAGGGATTGAGAACTCCCTAAGGTCCTTTTGCAATTATGCTGCTTGCGCTGCTACTTGTGGTGCTTGGATTTCTTCTTGAACCGCAACTCTAGTTCTTTGCATGAGCCTTTCTCTTTGTTCATTAAGGGCCTGAGCTACCCTTTGGGCTATTTCCTCCTCTTGAGCCGTTCTTGCTTGGTTTTCTCTATTCTAATGATGAAAGGTCATGTCTATCTCTGGATCAAAGCTAGCAGAGAGTCTGGGGCTGTTCAAACGATGCATACACTAGTCTTTGGTGGTGTACCTGAAGTGGAAAAGTTTCAAAAGTGAGATCCATGGAGTAGATTCAAATTCAAGTAGATGGTCAATTTTATCAAAATAAAACACAAAGACCTAAATTAGCCTCAAAAGAACTAGATTTGACTAAAATGATTCCATTGTCCCCGGTAACGGTGCCATAATTTGACGTGGTTTATTATCGCACTAACAAATTCACTCAGGGTTGAAATCCCTAAGGTTTTACCAAAACCTTGTACAATAATACCACCCACAAGCGGACGAGTCTTATCACAGTGTAGTTGAGGATCGAATCCCAAGAGACAACATTTTTAAGAATTGTCGTTAGTTGAATCTAGCTCAAGTAAGACTAATATTTAGAACGATTGGTTGATTTGAGGTCAATTAAAATAATTGCAAGAAAGTAAATAGCAGAATTAAAGTTGGATCTAGATTAATGATATGGAATCGTTGGGATGGTCTCAGGTTTCACCACCACTACACATGCAAACACATCAAACATCCAAGCAAGATACAACTTATCCAAATAGAACTACTGTGAACCCTCCCTGAGGGATGTTTAGGTCCGCGTAAGCATCCCCTTAGGCATCAGATGTCTCGTCGCCATTCGGATGATACACTTACAGTTTTGAAGATACAAAATCCAACTAAATTTGTGGGGCCCCTATACAGGCGTTAGGCACACAGAAGCGTCACCGTAGGCTAGATGGCACGTCCCCTCACAGATCACGCACTTACGACCTCAAGGAATCCTTTTAGAAGTTCTCATCAAGGAGTCAACTGTTCTAATCGACAAGCAAGTAGGTGATTAATCTACAAGCAAACATTGACGATTAACAAAGAAGATACAAAACCAACTAAGGTTGTGGACCTCCCTGGGGGAAGTTTAGGCCACAGAAGCGTCACCGTAGGCTAGATGGCTCATCCCCTCACGGATCATACACTTATGACCTCAAGGAATCCCATTCTATTTTTATTTTGGGAGTCAACCTCATTAATCGACATTCTACCCTACGTATAGAAGTTCTCACAGCATAGGGAAAAACATGATGAAAGCAAGTAGGTAACCAAATTACAAGCATGAATGATTAGCAACAAAATGAAAAGTTATATACATTGCCTTGGAATGTTAAATGAAAAGACATGAAAGCATGGGTAGCGAGGCTAGTCCCCACACCCCAGCAAAAAGGAACTACTCGCTCATGATGCGAGAAACAAGAAGAACAAGAGAGAGGAAAGATTCCACCATGAGCATGATGAAGAAGGTAGTCGTAGCTCAGTGAAGATGATGTGGTCTTCTAGGTCGTGTCGGGGCAGATCTTGGATGAGGAGGAAGAACCACCAAGGCAGACCGGGCGGACCTTCTTCTCCACCTTCCTTATCTACTCGACTTCCTTGCTCACAGTAGGAGGAACAGGTGAAGTGGCTATGGTGTGGATGTACGTGGATGGAGCTGGATCAAACCTTGTGTTTGGGTAGCCTGGCGGCGTCCCCAGATCCCCCCCCAAATGAGGACCATTGTGGTCCTATTTATAGGCTCGAGTCTGGTTCTCATGTTTTTGCTGTGAATCTGCTCCAAATAGATTGGAGTAAATGGTCTGGAGACCTAGATGCTCCAAACGGTCTTAGAGATCATTTGCTGCCCAACCGGTCTTCACTCTAAATGGTCTCGTATTTCATATAGTTCTGGCTTTAATGATTTATGTCTCTGATCGGTCTTGAGTCTCGGTCTTGCAGATCTATGATTATATAGTCTTCAGCAAACGATCATCGTTCAAACAGTCCTAAGAGAATTCGTTGACCAAACGGTCTTGAAGACCAAACAGATCCAACCGGTCTTGAGACCAAGCACCGCCAACCGGTCTTGAGACAAGCAAGCAGGTGATTAATCTACAAGCAAACAACGACAGTTAAGAAAGAAGATACAAAATCCAACTAAGGTTGTGGCCCTCCCTGAGGGATGTTTAGGCCATAGAAGCATCACCGTAGGCTAGATGGCTTGTCCCCTCATAGATCATATACTTACGACCTCAAGGAATCCCATTCTATTTCTAGTTTGGGAGTCAACCTCATTAATCGACATTCTACCCTACGTATAGAAGTTCTCACAACATAGGGAAAAACATGATGAAAGCAAGTAGGTAACCAAATTACAAGCATGAATGATTAGCAATGAAATGAAAAGTTATATACATTGCCTTGGAATGTTAAATGAAAAGACATGAAAGCATGGGCAGTGGGGCTAGTCCCCACACCCCAGTGAAAAGGAACTACTCTCTCATGATGCGAGAAATAACAAGAACAAGAGAGAGTGAAGATTCCGCCTATTGATCATGATCAAGAAGGTAGTCGCAACTCAGTGAAGATGATGTGTTCTTGTACATCATGTCGAGGCAGATCTTGGATGAGGAGGAAGAACCACCAAGGCAGATCGGGCTGACCTTCATCTCCACCTTCCTTCTCTACCTGACTTCCTTTCTCACAGTAGGAGGAGCAGGTGAAGTGGCTATGGCATGGATGTATGTGGATGGAGCTGGATCGAACCTTGCGTTTGGGAAGCCTAGCGGCGTCCCCAGATCCCCCCCCAAATGAGGACACTTGTGGTCCTATTTATAGGCTCGAGTCTGGTCCTCACATTTTTGCTGTGAATCCGCTCCAAATGGTTTGGAGTAAATAGTCTGGAGACCGGGAGGCTCGAAACGGTCTTGGAGATCGTTTGTTATCCAATCGATATTCACTCTAAATGGTATTGTATTTCATACGGTTCTGGCTTTAACGGTTTCTTCCTTTGATCGGTCTTGAGTCTCGGTCTTGTGGATCTATGACTATACGGTCTTCAGCAAACGATCATTATTCAAATGGTCATGAGAGTATCCATTGATCAAACGGTCTTGAAGATCGAATAGATCCAAATGGTATTGAGACCATGTGCCACCAAATGGTTTTGAGTACTCACAATCTCAGCAAATGGTCTGCAGCCCATCGGTCTTCAATTCCAAACGGTTTCTACTCCAAACGGTCTTGGCTTCCATCGGTCTTTACTTCCAATCGGCCTTGAAGACTGATGGGTTTCAATCGGTCTTGAGATGTAAACGGTTATTGGCGTCCAAACGGTCTTCGGGTCCAAACGGTCTTGGGGACCGTTTGGATAGGTGGCAGGTGGAGGATCATGTGAGTGAATGGCTAAGACTGAGAGGTCAAAACCAAATGGGTATGCCACTAGGGCAAACTTTTTGGTAAAGAATGATTGACCAAGACTGAATAGGCAAAACCGTTTGGTCAAGACCAAGGTTGAGAGGATCTTTGGTGGGTTCTAGTTGATGGTTGATTCTCATCAAGACATGCCAAAAATCAATACAAATCTAGTTAATAATCTTGATAATTGAGTCAGTTACGAAATCTTGCATTCTGTGAGATTTAGGAGATGAAATCAAAAGTATTGAATAGAATTGGTCCCAAAAAGGTGACTGAAAATCATGATGAATATGGATTCATCACCTCTCATAACATTGTAGTCTTGTAAGAACTCACCTACTAGCAAAGCACAATCACTAATGCTCCTTCCTATCAAAAACACCCTATGGTTCATAGAAATAAGATAGGGAAGTATTGTCTTCTATCTAGTAGCCAGGATCTTTGTAATGATTTTATATTGTACCGGGCAACATGCAATAGGTTTGAAATCAGCAAGGGAAGTAGTCACTTTCTTCTTAGGAAATAGCACAAAGAAAGAGTGATTAACCTATCTGGAAACATTTCCTCCTGCTAAGAACCATCTCACATATGCCATCATGTCCTCCTTTATGATATCCCATGATTTCTTATAGAAAAAAGCATTAAAACCATCCAAACCTAGTGACTTGTTGCTGCCAATACTCCAGAGTGCATCTTTGACAACCTGCTTATTTGTTTCCCTTGTATGTATGTATGTATGTATGTATGTATGTATGTATGTATGTGTGGGGGGTTAACAGAGGCATTCTCTCCCCCCTCTCTCATGCCTGTGGCAGAGGCTGAATGCCCGAGAGAGTGGTAAATCAAGGTGGCCAACTGGGATTCAAACCCGAGTCCCTTTGTTAGCAGACACCATGCTTGACCAATTTAGTCACTCTTTGTCAGTATGTATGTGGGTCATTAAGGAAACTAACTCTACCTAACCTTGCATAACCTATAGAAGCCTGACACAAAAGGAGTTCTGTAAATCAAGTGTGCAATACATTAAAATGCCACAAATTATGTCTGGTGTAATCTCAATTTTATTCATCCGTATTTGGATTCAAACCTGAGATCCCTGTCTATGGACACAGCCTGACCACTAGTGAGCTATGCCCTTGCAGGTTGTATGTATGTATGTATGTGTGTATGTATGTATGTATGTATGTATGTATGTATGTATGTATGCATGTTTGTATCTATGATCCATCAAGGATACTTCCTCTGTGTGATCCATCATAACGTGTGGAGGATCGACACAGTAGGAGTTTGATAAATCAAGTGTCCAACCCATTCGTTCTGCTACAAACAATGTCAGATTTAATATCCATTTTATTCCTCCCCATTTGGACTCAAATCTGAGATCCTATAGTGACCATGACCCAATCACTAGTGAACTAAAGCCTTGGGGGTTGTATGTATGTTTATGTATGTTTTTGTATGTATGTATGTATGGGATTAAGAGAGGCATTATATCCCCCTCTTCCAAGCATGTGATGGAAGTCAAATGTTCGAGAGGATGGTAAACCAAGGTGGCAACTAGAATTTGAACCCTGGTCCCTTTGTTAGGAGACAGTGTGCTTGACCACTTGATCCACTCTTTCTTGGTTATATGTATGTATATGACTCATCAAGGAGACCTCATCTCCCTAACCCTTGATAACTTGTGGAGGTCCAACACATGAGGAGTTTGGTAAATTAAGTGTCAAACTCATTATTTCGGCACAAACCATGTCAGACATAAATTTCATTTAATTTCTCTCAATTCATATTACATGGGTTTGAAAATAGTTGCATGTGTGTTTAGTTGAGTAGAGAGTGGGAGCTAATACATAGGTGTATATATAACGGTGATACTCATTTTAGAAAATTTGTCCCATGTAAGTTCTTGAATTTCACTTGAATAGCCAAGATATAAAATTAGAAGTCAATAGGACCCTTTGAAGTCGACATTCCAATGCCTATAATATCTTTGTCATGATTTATACCAAAGTACAGTTAGTAAACTCAAAACAAAGTTGAATGGAAAAGAAGAGACATGAAGCCTACCTCAACATGGTTAGGATTTTATCTTAGACGATGAGAATGGATATAATTTGGTATTTTTTATACATTTTGGTACTTATGAATTCATCATGCTAAATATTGTCATACAAAATGAGGCAATACACACTAGTACATTTTGACCTCTGGGTCACTTTTCTTAATGTCAGTTTTCACAAAAAACTGACACCATGCTTATAGCATTGATATAGGCCTTTTATATCATTTGTATGAAAATCGATGACAAATCCCTTCCCAAAAAATAAATTTCACCTACAAGATGCCTATGTCATCAGTTGCAATCCTTAAAAATCACCTTGTAGGTCACACCCACCACAAAAACTTTTACCCCCAAAAACATGTGGTGTTAGTTTCCTCTTTAAGAACCAATCACAAAGAATAAACTATACTGTTGGTTTTTTTGAAAAATTGACACCACGTGTCTTAGCGAGGTTGGTGATTTTTATTAGGGATAAGTACATATGGCATCAGTTTTATGGTGGATGATCGACGATAGAAAATGAATTATGGCATTGGTTTTTTGTGAGTAATTGATGATTAAAGTCTTATTCGTCAGTTTTTTATAGCAATTGATCACTAAGCTCCATTTAATAGCACCCGTGAAATTTATTTTCCTCATTCACTGTTTCATCCCTCCCCCCCCCCTCAATACCTAACTTCTCTCTAGAGACAAAGACAACTCGCTAGCTCTCCCTACCACTTCTAGCCATCGTTGTCACCTCCACTGCAGCCATCACTGCCTCTTGTGGTGTCACCATGTCTGCCTTGGCTGGAGATGCTACCACCATCACTGCTCTTGCTTGTTTCCACCATCACCTCTGGTTTTTGCTATTGCCTCTAGTTTTTTATGCTACTGTCACACTTTGAGCTAGGAGCTTGGAGCTTGGACATCATTGATGCCTCAAGTTACCTTTGTTAGGTCACTGTCCAACCAGTCACCAGCCCTACTACCATCACTACCATGCATCCTCCACCCTACTACTATCACTACCCTACATACACCAGCCCTACTGTCATCATCTCTAGGAGGTTGTTGTCGGCCCTACTGTCGTTGCTCTACTACCCCTACTTTTGCTTCTAGTTGTCAACTGTTACATGCCCTCTTCCCCTTCTTCTGTTTATTTGCCACTACTATGAGTGTGCCCCCTGCCCCTACCATGGAATTTCCTTCTTCTCTTTATATACTTCCATGTCACCAAATGCATGTATAGTTTATTGAATTTGAGCAATAAATCCCTTGCCTATATAATTATAATTATGTGTTGAGTGTATTATTTTATAATTACATTTTAGTGCATTATTGTATAATTGTTTAATTAACTTGATATCTGAGTTACATGTTGATGTGAATTTACCAAAATTTATATCAATTGAATGATGAAATTTAACTATGGTTTTAATTTAAAAATTCGAGAAAGTATACTTGTATAGTTGAGATCATGTATAACTACTTGTATAATTTGGTGTATTGTTCAATTTGAATGTTGTATGGATCAATAATCACACCTAAGAATTGATTGAATTAATATGAATTACCTAAATTAACTTGATTTAGGTTGAATTTTTTATATTTACCAAAATTCAAAAGTGTAAAAGTTATATCCTTAATTTTAGTAAAATTGAGATTATATAAATGAATTGTTTTGTCAATTTCCCAATGGTATTATTGGTGGAATAATAATAACTTGATCACCTTTGTGGAATGGGTGCTTGTGGCACAAGTTAAATAAATAGAAGGGATTCATTATAATGACTTTTGAAATATTGCACAACCAAAATATGGAACAATATGTGAGTCTCTAAAGGAAAATAAGATATATGGTGTTCTGGATAATTGAAAGAAGAATATTCTAAAAGTGGGAGAAAAAGGACATTCCATAAGACAATGATAATTGTTTTAAATAAATATCTAATAGAGCATGTTTTATATGGAAAATATATTCCATAAATCTCACACACCAAATGGATTGGAAAGGAGATAAATGAATTTCTATTTTGACTTAAAGAGCATATTAAGGGGAGAGAGAGAAGAAGAACAATCTAGATTTCAATGCATGAAGTTTTTTCTAATGATTTAAGTATTAAATCATTCAAAAGTGTACCATACGGAGATGTGCTCCCCTTTATGACTTTTAGTTGCCAAATCCAGGATTAAGGAGTGTTTATTATTTTAAGGACTTTATGTTAAGAATTGCCTGAATAAAATAAAATGGGAGTCGGTGGTTAGTAAATCACCTTCCATACTTGTGGTCATGGTATATGTTTGTCTCTCTCCCTCCTTCCCTTTCTTTCCTTGTTTTACCTGTTGGCGTTCGTCCTAGATATGTATATAAAGAGATCACTAGAACCCCCTGCCTTCATCTCGTATGAGGAACCCAACCTCTATTGTCCACGAGTTGTCTCAAAGAGGCAAGAACCAGGGGATAACTCGTACTCTCATAGAGAGCATATCATACTCTATCAGCATGAGTTGAAGACCCGTACATGATCCCTTCAGCTAGATAGGGTGTTGTTCTGATCGATAAGAGAAACATGAGACGAGCGTTCAATTTTCTCTGCAACTCCAGGCTACTTTCCCTAATCTCTTTCTACCCATGGACCATCGATATGGCAAGGGAAGCCATGGAAAATTCTTTGTGGCGTTCTAGGACTTAGGAGAAATGGGAGATCGCACGTAGTAGAGCCTGGCTGAGACCTAGGGAATTCCAATTGGTAGGCATGATGTGGTGGCAGGACTCCCTCCCCCACTGACGAGCCCAGACGGTGGCAGTAGTGGACACACGGCTTGCAGATTGGAGAAGGAGATGCAAGCTCGGATCTTTGGCGGCGGCACTTGCCCTTGACGATGGTGGTAGTGGGTGGAGTAGCAAGGAAAGGGGACGCATAGCCCTAGAGATGGGGATGTGTGACCTAGCATTGAGAAGTGTGTTCTCATGTGATGTTGTGTCACGGAACGGGAGAGATAGACATGAGGTGGGAGACAAAGATGGGGAAAAGACTCACATACCCCTGATTCAGTGAATTCCAAGTAAGGGTAAAATTGTCTTTTTGTAATGTATTAAGCCACAACCACGCTGGGGCACGTTGCTAATCTGGCCGCAGACAATTGGTCTGGCCTGGCCTCATGGATTAGTGGATATTGGTCGCTAGGCTGACGTGGCCTAATTCAATTGGTCCAACAATGTTAATCTTACAAAAATCATAGTAAATGATTGGTAACTCAGATTGCAATGTATAATATATAAAAATTGATCAAAGAAACATGTAGAATCCAAATAAAATATAATCAATCTATAATTGGGCTTTTTGTTCTAATAATAGGGTAACATATGATAAAGTGGTGTTTAGCACATGGAAACCCTAATTTTGAGTATTATAATGTTGAAAACATTAAAATCCTTTTCTTTTATGTTATTATATGATCTAGTTGAGCCTAATGATAATAAATTTAATGATGTTAATAATTATAAGGTAATTAGGGTCTCTAATGTGGATAATCATTAATGTGTTGAATTAAGGCTAAAGATCCTAACTTGCCATGTTGTTAATGAACATATTTGATCTAAGTGATCTTAATTAAAGGATAATATGGATCTAGTAATTAGGGTTCACATAATGTTAAATATGAGATGGAAATAGGGTTAATACCCTTATTCCTTATCCAAAACCTAAACCCTATAGTAGTACTGAGTAGGGTATAATGTATTTAATGTGATTGGTTACACTTTAAAATTTATGTAATGTAGATTATATGATGATTGCTTGATTTTCTTGCCTGATTGGACAATATGCTTGAAGTCTATTTGAATAATCTACATGTAAAAGGAATGTGTCTATGCCTAAGAATAATCATTGTAGTTTTACATGGTTTCCTGGAGATTTGTTCCATGTTTTAAAAATATATGTCTGCTTGTTTATTTCATTCCATGCAAACTTTAAAGTGACTATGATTATCACATTATATATAAACATGACTAGCCCGAATCTAGGACACCTCTATATCTATGGAAAAGCCATCCGCTAGGATAGGGGAAGGCATATTTTGGTACCAGCAGGAATAGGGGGTACACGATGAAGTCACTCGCCTAGATATGGGGAGACATGATGAAGTCAACCACCTAGATAGGGGTAGATAGTGAATATTGTAGTATGAGTCCCTGAGGGTTTATGACAGAGGGTGGAGAAACCTAGATTGGGTAGTCATGGTGAAAATATTAAATTTGGTTTGTTACACATTAATTGTTGAATTATGTTGTTATCATTACCTGTGAACTTTTGTTTCCCCCACATATCGGTATGACTTATCATATTGAATGTGTTTTGTTTCACAGTGTTTTAGGTATATGATGATATAAATGATAAGGGACATGAAGATGAAGATGAAACCATGTGAAGATATTAATCTAAGTAAGGAGGATTTAGATAGATTCTTCTTCTCTATATATAGTTTTGGTAATAGAATTTCATGTAAGCATTTTGTAAACAATATCTGTGAATTAATGAAATTGTTTTCTATTATTTATTATTTGCTAAATATGGATCATTGGGAATATAGGTAATGACTCTCAATTTGAAGGTCTTTCCTTAATTGGGGGACATAGAAAGTGAGGTCATTACATTTGGTATCAGATCCCCAGATTTTGTCAAATAATATTTAATAGTTTATAATTTCAAGTAATCTGTAGAAATATGAGGGAATTATTCGGGCATTTTCTAAAGACTGAGGTGTCTAAAAGGGACCACGACTGGGGGCTGGAAAAATTTTCCTCCACACCACTAGTCGACTTACGAGGACTCATAGACCTGTGTATCCTACCTGGCCAAAGTCAGAAGTCTTTTCCCGAAGTAAAATACCTTTAGGGTTTCTTCTCATCTCTTTCGTCCACTTCTCATCCTCTTTCTTAATAAACCCTAAAAGGGATTTCTCTCCTCATCTCAAGTTAGGGTTTTGAGAAGAAGTAGGATTAAGGCATCCTCTGCTAATTATTGCATATGTAATGAGAAATGATAATGTATGTATAATTATGAAAATAATAACATGCATGTAGAGATAATGATAAAGTAAAGAGAAAATGTTATATGGGTTTTCACTAGGAGGTTAACCCTAGAGGGGACTAGGGTTGGTTTAGAAGAACCCTAGTGGGTCAAGGGACATGGAAACCCTAAGAGGTAGGGTGTAGTCCCTAACCCTAACCCTAAAACCCTAATTGTGAGAAAGGTGAATAGTGTGGGGATATAGTACCCTACCCATATGAACCCATTTAGGGTAAGAGGGAAGAGAGAATATAAATGTTTTTGGTAACCCATGCATGAAGGATGCATGTGAAAGAATATGAAGATAAATGAGTTACTCAGCCTCCCATGCACATGTGTATGTGGAACAAGACATTAATCAGAAAAGTTTTAAGAACCTTGTGAAGAACATGTGATATAATATAACTTGCTTGACTAACTCAAATGGATGAATGCAATACAAGTGGGATGTATGATTGGGTCTATCTAATCACCTTGGGTCAAGAGGGCCTATGTATGGTCACTATGGTGGTCGGTGATCTGGCCCAGAAAAGATAATCACCTCAGGCAAAGTCCTATGTATGATTGCCACTATAGTGATAGGTTATTGGGCCAGGGCTTATGTATGATGTCCATTGTAGGGACCTACCCTAGAGAAAGGGTTCCCTCACATGAATACTCCAGAGAGGGAGTGTCCCATAGAGATTAAGTTGAGAAGTTAGAAAGAAAATGCATGAGTATATACATGAGTAACCAATAGTCATACAAGGAAATGGAAATATGAATATAACTTGCTTGAACCCCTCATGTTATTTCTTGAAGTTTGGTTATGGAAAGAAAGTCATTGAGATTACTATAATGAAGCCCCAGGAGGGAAAGGTCAATAAAGGCCAAGCCCCTAGAGGAGAAGACCGACATAGGCACCAAGCCCCTAGAGGGGAAGGTGACCCTAGTCCACTACATGGACAAACCCCATGAGAGGGTATCTCAGAGATTGAGCAAAAAAGGGTTGAGAAGTTATAATAATAATAAAGATGGAAATGTGAAACCTTTAGGTCCAGTGTGCCAACCTGGGGTGGGTCAACCCAAGAGTGGAAAAAGGACCTATGGGGGAGGAAAAACCTTAACCTTGGGAGTCAGGTTGTGGCTAAAGAGCCTAACATCCTCCTATGAGCCATGAAGGCACCCTAGGTTAGGACCTTCCCTAGAGAGGTAAGTTGACCAAATTAATTTAAAGATTTAGGTAACCATGATATATAAAAGATGAAAGCACATATATTGAATATGATTCTTTGAACCCAAGTATACCATCTCTGAGGAATATGAGAAAAAGTCACTATGGAAGTGGTTGACCATATGAGATTGAGTCTGGAAAAGAAATGTTGCCATGAGTCCAATGAGGGACATAAAGTAAATAATGAGCATTATGAGAGATGAAGGAAATCTGGTTAAAGAATTGCATTCAAAAATAATGTTCTAGAAATGAACCCTTGAGGAGGGTAGAGTCCTAAGTCAATCCTAAGGTCAAGTAGGGAATATTAAAGGTACATGGACCGATGGGATTAGGAGTTGATTGTTCCCTAATGCACAAGACCATCTGGTCAGGAGGTAACACCTACGTTTACCCAAGGTCCATGTCTCAGGAGATTAGCTACCTTCATGATGTTCATGTGGCCAATGGGTAAATGTGAGGGAACTTCATAGATGCATAAGGATGAGATCATTCTAGAAAGTACATATACCCCTAGAGACCTCAAGGAAGTGGCTAAGGCTCACTGCACCTAAGGTGTAAATGTAAAAGGTACAAAACAGTCATGTAATAATCATGAAAAGAGTTGTGTACAAACTCAAGGGTGAAAAAAATTGACTTCATGAAATATAAGAAAATTTGTGGAATTAAATGCATGTATGGTTTATAGTCATGTTGAGAATGATTCAACTTGAAGTGTGGAGTTGTAAAATAATGTGTGGGAATACCACCTCTTCTCTAGGAATGGGATGAACTTTAATTCTTGCAAATTGTAAAGTGATTATGGCTATCACCATATATATGTGCATGACTAGCTCATATCCTAATACGCCTCTATAGCTTTGTGTGTATGTGAATGAAATGAATCATCTATGTATCAGTCTACCTTGGCATAGGATCAACATAATATCATGAGTTGAGGTTTGGTCTACCTTTGGGTAGGAACATACGACTATATAGCTCAAGGTTTTGTCAACCTTTGGGTAGGATCATATGAGTATATAGCTCTAGGTCATGGTCTACCTATGGGGTAGGTCCAAAAAGGCACTATTAAGGATCTACCATATGAGAGAGGTAGCATTTGTGTCCACTACAGGGACAACACAAAGTCTTGGATAGGTTAGGATTGAGTAGTTATGTTCGAAATGTAAAGTTTGATTTGTGAGACAATAATTTGGTTGCAATATGTTGCTATGCAAACATTGTGTTTCCACCACATACTCAAATGTGACATCTAATTATGAGTGAGAGAAATTGGGTAAATACATATAATGCTTGAAATTTAGGTATGAGAATGAATATCTAAGTTGAAAACTTAATGACATGATCTAGGTTAGAGGTGTTACCTCACCCTTATGTGAGAATAATGAATAATAGGTTGGAAACCTAGGTGAGAAGGTAATCACAAAAAGATGATATCATGGAAATTCTAAGGATGTTGATATACCTTGAATTGAATTCAAGTACGAATCTTGGTAATAACATGTGGAGTCGATATATCGATAAAAGATGTTAGAGATATATAAGTACTGTTGCTAACCCTGAGTTTTGAAACTAAGATGAATTCCCATTCACCTTAAGCTTACTGGACGTGAATTTTAGGGGGAAATTCATATTAAGGAGGGGTGAATGTTATATCCTCAATTTTAGTAAAATTGAGATTATATAAATGAATTGTTTTGTCAATTTTCCAAAGGTATTACTGGTGGAATAATAATAACTTGATCACCTTTATGGAATGGGTGCTTGTGGAACAAGTTAAGTAAATAGAAAGGATTAATTATAGTGACTTTTGAAATATTTCATAACCAAAATATGGAACAATATTTGAGTTTCTAAAGGAAAATAAGATATATGGTATTTGGGATAATTGAAAGAAGAATATTCTAAAAGTGGGAGAAAAAGGAAATTCCATAAGACAATGATAATTGTTTTAAATAAATTTCTAATAAAGCATGTTTTATATGGAAAAGATATTCCATAAATCTCACACACCAAATGGATTGGAAAGGAGATAAATGAATTTCTATTTTGACTTAAAGAGCATATTGAGGGGGGAGATAGAGAGAGATAGAGAGAGAGAACAATCTAGATTTCAATGCATGAAGTCTTTTCTAATGATTTAAGTATTAAATAACTCAAAAGTGTATCATATGGAGATGTGCTCCCCTTTATGACTTTTAGTTGCCAAATACAAGATTAAGAAGGAGAGATTATTATTTTAAGGACTTTATGTTAAGAATTTCCTGAATAAAATAAAGTGGGAGTCAGTGGTTAGTAAATCACCTTCCATACTTGTGGTCATGGTATATGTTTGTCTCTCTCCCTCATTCCCTTTCTTTCCTTGTTTTACCCGTTGGGGTTCCTCCTAGATATGTATATAAAGAGATTACTGGAACCCTTAGCCTTCATCTCGTATGAGGAACCCAACCTCTGCCATCCACAAGTTGTCTCAAAGAGGCAAGAACTAGGGGATAACCCGTACTCTTATGGAGAGCATATCATGCTCTGTCAGTGTGAGTTACAGACCCATACATGATCCCTATGGCTAGATAGGGTGTTGAAGGCCTCCGGTCGAGAGAGAAACCTAAGATGAGTATCTAATTTTCTCCACAAATCCAGGCTACTTTCCCTCATCTCCTTCTACCCATGGACCATCGGTATGGCAAGGGGAAGCCATGGCAGATTCTTCGTGGCATTCCAGGACTTAGGAGAAAGGGGAGATCGCACGCAGCAGAGCCTGGATGAGACCCAGGGAATTCCATTTGGTAGGTGTGATGTGGTGGTAGGAATCCCTCCCCCACCGGTGAGCCTAGATAGCGGTGATAATGGACACGTAGCTTGCAGATTGGAGAAGGAGACGCAAGCTTGGAACTTTGGCAGTGGCGCTTGCCCTTGACGATGGTGGCAGTAGGTGGAGTAGTGAGGCAAGGGTACGTGTAGCCCTAGAGACGGCAATGCATGACCTGGGCACTGAGAAGTGTGTTCTCACATGATGTTGCATCATGGAATGGGAGAGACAGACGTGAGGTGGGAGACAAAGACAGGGAAAAGACTCGCATACCCCTAGCTCAGTGAATGTCAGGTAAGGGCAAAATAGTCTTTTCATTTTGTTTTAAGAGATAGCCACGTTGGGGTGCTTTGTTGATCTAGCCATAGACAATTGGTATGGCATGGCCCAATGGATTAGTGGATATTGGTCGCTAGGCTAACGTGGCCTAATTCAATTGGTCCAACAATGTTAATCGTGCAAAAATCATAGTAAATGATTGGTAACTCAGATTGCAATGTAAAATATATGAAAATTGATAAACATAACAGGTAGAATCCAAAGAAAATATAATTGAGATCTACTTGGGATTTTATTTCTAAAAATAGGGTAACATATGATAAAGTGGCGTTTAGCACATGGAAACCCTAGTTTTGAGTATTATAATGTTGAAAACATTAAAAGCCTTACTTTTATGTTATTATATAATCTAGTTGAACATAATGATAATAAATGTAATGATGGTAATAATGATAAGGTAATTAGGGTCTCTAATGTGGATAATCATTAATGTGTGGAATTAGGGCTAAAGATCCTAACTTGCCATGTTGTTAATGAAAATATTTGATCTAAGTGATCTTAATGAAAGGATAAGATGGATCTAGTAATTAGGGTTCACCTAATGTTAAATATGAGATGTAAATAGGGTTAATACCCTTATCCCTTATCCCTTATCCAAAACCTAAACCCTATATTAGGATTGAGTAGGGTATAATGTATTTAATGTGATTGGCTACTCTTTAAAATTTACATAATTCAAATTATATGATGATTGCTTGATTTTCTTGCTTGATTGGACAATATGCTCAAAGTATAATTGAATAATGTACATGGAAAAGGTATGTGGCTACGCCTAAGAATAATCATTATAATTTTACGTGGTTTCCTGGAGATTTGTTTGCATGGTTTGAAAATATATGTCTGCTTGTTTATTTCATTCCATGCAAACTTTAAAGTGACTATTATTATCACATTATATATAAACATGACTAGCCTGAATCTATGCCACCTATAGATCTACGGAAAGGCCATCTGCCTGGATAGGGGAAGGCATATTTTGGTACCATCCTGAATAGGGGTACACGATGAAGTCACCCACCTAGATAGGGGGAGACATGATGAAGTCATCCGCTTGGATAGGGGAATATAGTGAATACTATAGTATGAGGCCCTGAGGGGTTATGATAGAGGGTGGAGAAACCTAGATTAGGAATTCATGGTGAAAATGTTAAATTTGGTTTGTTAAACATTAATTACATAATTATGTTGTTATCATTACTTGTGAACTTTTGTTTCCCCCACATATCGGTATGACTTATCATACTGACTATGTTTTGTTTCACAGTGTTTTAGGTATATGATGATATACATGATAAGGGGCATGAAGATGAAGATGAAACCATGTGAAGACATTAATCTAAGTAAGGAGGATTTAGATAAATGATTCATCTCTCTGTATAGTTTTGGTAATAGAATTTCATGTATCAATATATGTGAATTAATGAGATTGTTTTCTTTTATTTATTATTTGCTAAATATGGATCCTTGGGAATATAGGTAATGACTCTCAACTTGAAGGTCTTTTCTTAATTGGGGGATGCGGAAAGTGAGGTCATTATAGTAAATCCAAATTTAGACATGCACCTTGTTGTCCTACAAACTCGTCTGAGATTTACTCATGAGGAGTAAATCATTGATAGCCCCTAGTTTGAAACAATTATTGAACACTTAATCTCACCTAGGGTGTAAGTGTATAATGTGTATTTGGTTTTCAAGATGTTTCATCAACACTTTCCCATTTGTTCTCTAAGTATGTAGGTTTTTATTTGATGATGATTAGTGAGAGCTCTATGAGCAAAGAAAAGAAGGCAAGTTCATCCTTGAGGGATAAAGTGATAAACTGATGGTTGTTCTGGGAACTTTACAACAACTTGCCCATGTTAAGGCCATTGCGGCTGGTGCGGTATAAGATCGTTTTTTTGGGTCATCGGGGCATAAGTGCAAATATGTCAAGAAAGGAGGACTGTCACAAGAGTAGGTACAAGATATGATTGCAAAAGGAATAGAGGAAGAAATGAGACAGTTTCATGCTTCTCAGTCTCAACCTCCACAGACAGTACCTATGTTCTCCCACTCTTCTTACGAGGTGGACCTCCTATGATAGAGGTGGTTGATAATAATTTCATGTACCCGGCAGTTGGTATTCCTAGTTTTTGTTTTTGTTTTTGATATAATAGTCTTTCAGGTGAATTCATAATATGTTTGTATTTAGGTAGGTCATGCCATCTTACATTACTAGAGCATGGCTTCTATGTCATTGCACAAGGTAATTCTTACACAACCATTCCATGTGGCATGATTCATGGTGCTCCAAAGCCAATAGATGTGTTTTGTGTGTCTATCATGCTTGTCTATGATGCTTGAAAATACACACCATTTCATGTAGCCACCCTAAGAACAAGATGATATATGATGTAGAAGGTGGCGTGGTTGCATGGCCTAAAGTGGGAATTATCTATTTATATGTATGCTAAATTTTCATTGCATTTCTATTTGTGATTCTTTTCTACTTGTGTTTGTAATTGGCAATTCATATGAGAAAATATGCATATCATAGTACCTAAGAAACACCCTACAATTCCTCCCCCACTTCCTCATCCTGATATTCAATAACCTGCTTGGATTTCAAAGGACCTATTTGACTCGCTAGATTATGTGTGGTGGGTTGGCACTATGACTATGTTGATTAGAAGGGTCAACTATGATGATCCAAATCCAAGAGGAGGCTACAGTTCAAGATCATGATACTTTTGTATTCTTTCCAGATATAGTGAATCGATTTACTTATGATTGGTTGAATGCAACTGTGATTGAACTTTGGATATGGTGAGTTATTATGGCTAAATACCTCATTATATATATGTGAAAATAAATTTTGATCTATTTTATTATAAATTAATGCATAAATATATGTTTTACAGCTACTTATTAGGGTGTGTGGATAGTTTGCACTAACTAATGTGGCATTTTTAGTTCCATCATTGATTATTTGTGTAGATAAAGACCCAAAATTTATTAGTGATTACTGCTCTATCACATATAAAATTCTGATACTGTGAGAGTGATTAAAGTTCCCTTCAATGTTGGGTAAGTTTCATGCACTTTGCTTATCAAACTTATGAATTACATTTCATTGTGGACTTTGAGTTTCCTTTTGTTTACCTTCTTTCCACTCAGTAATAAGTATTGGGATTTGTTGGTAAGTGCCCCTGAGATGCTAACTATGTAGTATATAGATCCTTCAAATGACAAAGTAGGGAGTAGGAGACATGTAATGAAAATGGCATATATTAATGTCTGCATCATTACATGACTATTTACTAATTCAATTAAATGTATTACTTTAACCTACAGTGGTATAAAATCATTCAAAAAGGTTGGAGGAAAGGTAGATAAAAAAAGATATTATAAGTTGGAAGAACGTTAGGTAATTTTTTGTCTCCAATGCATATATATGCTAACTATGATTACATTTATTTATTAACATTTTGCATAATTGTAAATTTATAGTGACCATTACAAAATAATAATTAGGCATGCAAATACTATATAGACTTGATTGTCAGACATGTGGCACTAGACATCTATTGTATGCAAAAGGTAAATATAGTCTAGATCATCATAAGTAAATAGTCTTCTTTGATAATACAAAAAATCAAATCAAACTCTTGAATTATGTTATTCTTTTTATAATTGTTTGACACGATAAAACCATATACAAATGAAGAGTTAAATGAGATACAAGAAGAGTAGGCATACTCAGTTCATTAAGGAAGTCAAATTTTCATTTGATTGGGATAAAATATGAGTTTTCTAAACCTTGATCTCATTATTTCTATATACATATGATGGTTATGACTTTTTGCAGCTTGAAATTTGATACAAGTGAATTGTTGGTGTATATGTGAATGATGTGTATATATATACATATATGCATATATATATATGCATGTGTGTAATGAATAGGAATAGGAATGAATACAATGAAAATTGCATTTGTACACATCCTGAGAATAGAATTGCATAATGAAATTGTATGTGTGTTTTCAGAATTGTGTATGTGCATGAGAATGGATTTAAGTGTTGAAGAGAATGGAATTAGAAAATACAAATGTATGTGGGTGTTATTGTAGGTTTTGCGGGTATGTTGGCATGCTACTAATTATAACACATGATGAAACAGTAGTTCATATCCTACTACATAGTCAAACAGTAGGTATGCAGACCTACTATAAAACAAAACATACATGTGGCATCGGTTGTTATGAAAAAACTGACATTGTAGATGTGCACCGTTGGTTTTGTAGAAAAAGCGACAACACAACTATACTAAAATGGTCATGTCACCCAGCATGATCGTACTAACTAGCCCACAACACAGTTATGTTACCCAGAACATTTGTGCAACCAAGACATGGTATCGCTCTGTGGCATTGGTTCCTCAAACAAAAACCAACGGCACAGCAGGCATATAGCGTCGATTCTTTTTTCAAGGAATTGATCACACATAGTGATACCCATGACACTGATATAATTTTGAGCTATTGGTTTCTATTTTAATGGCAACTGACACTAACTATGTGTATTCAGTTATGCCTTTCCCTTGAAACTGACGTAGAAGGTCCTTAGTTGTAGTGTCACCCACTTATATGTTAGTACAAAACCGATGTTATATATCTATTTTAATTAACACCATAGTTTCTATATATACTAGTGACAGTAATTGTCTTTGACAGCCAACTAAACATGGTGTGCATGTCTAGTTGTAGCATAAGGTTTTTATGACACTCTTTGTGTATGTAGGTGTGATATCCTAGATTCTAGGGGTTTGTAAACCATTGGAACTAGATGAAAGAATGATTAAAGTACACATAAAATCCTTGATTAAGATTGTAGATATTATCTTTTCAAAGTTTTAATTCAATGATATATGTTCCTTTGAGAACATAAGAGTCCATAAGTTGTATAGAGTAGTTTTAGAGGTAATGTTAAAATCTCATGTGATATCAATGAGTGAATATGGAGATATCATAAGTTGAAATTAAGGTTTGGTTTGGAAAATAGGCAATTAATTCAGTTATTAGCCTCTCCTTCACACACAAAATAGCTGACTTTTTGGTGGAAAGGCATTAGGAGTGGCATGAAGTTGAGAGACGGGGCCAAACCCCAACCCTCATAGGTGTTTAATGTCCTATCTTTATCTTCCTTCAACCTCCGACTTGTTCGGAAGGAGAGTCTGACCGCCTCAATAACCAAACACCACATATCTCATATCAAGGAGATGATTGTGGGGTATCTTATGCATGTCATTGTTTCCCAACACTTTCCAACCTAGATGAGCAGTCACACCATACACCTCTGCAACTCGCAGGTGATGGATGGAGGTTGAGCTCCATTGTTCACACATTGAATATGGCGAGCTAGGATTTGAAGTCGGTTATTAACAAAGGTTCTTCCCCAACACCCCTCCTCAACACTGTCTTGTTGTAGAGAACACTGGATACTGTCTTCCTCCTCTCCTTCCAATTGTGATGCTCTTCGAAGGCAAGTTCGGATTTTCCCAGGTCAGAGGCGTTGTGCTAGACCAGAGGTTGTCAACCCCACACCGATGGCACTCCAGGTGGTGAATAGGCAAGGGAACGATACCCTGATGGATGCCCCGTTCTTGCTGATCTGCTTTGCCGCTGCTCCGAACCACCCCTGTCGGCGCTGAGGTCAGGGCCAATGGAGGAGGAAGAATATCATTGGGGGATGGTGATAGCAAGAGAGGAAATCCCAGGAGGTTAGTGAGCCTAAATAAATGTTTAGGTGGCGCCTTTTGCTCACCGGATCTAGCCCAGCCTAGACGTGGCAGCACCAGCACCAACCAGAGAACACTGCCCTACAGAGGTGGCAGCCTATGCAAGGGAGCACAGCGGAGGCTTAGTTGGTGGATCCCCAAAATCAGACATGGCGGTGCTCACGCCCAGTGTGGAGCAGCAGACCAGCAAAGCTAAGCGGCGACTCTGAGATCCCTGAAGTGGTGACGGGTGCAAGATCATAGTGGCATGGACTCGTAGGCATGAAGGACAGAAGCAGGCATCTTGCACCGAGAAAGAGAATAGCAGTTGGGCCAGGCGGTGCCGATGATGAGATCGGCGATGCACATTACGGGCGCAGCGTGCTACAGGCACGACGCTAGGGGCGTGGCGCTGCAGACGAAGTCTGCATTATGCAAGTAAGAACGAAAAGGAAATGAATCAGGTCCAGTCCAAACCAGTTCAACCGTGAACCCAGGAAACTAAAGCAAAGAGTTGCGCAACCCTCAAAGCCACGTGGCAACAGGCCGTTGGCCACAAAAGGTAAAAACTCAATATATTGTCATATCTTGCAAAATTCCTAGTATTTAGCTCCAGCATCAAAAAAATACAAACAAAGTATCCAAATTCTCAGAAAAATGAGTAGAATTACATGGTACCATAAAATCAATGTTTTGATGCACTAATGTTAGGAATATCGTATAAGTTGTATAATGCTTGTACCGGTTGTTATAAATAGTAAATGATGGGCTAAAATTATGAGAACTTGTTTATAAATTATAAATCATAAATCATGTTTTTAGTCCATATAAGGTCAATAATCATGATGTTGATGCATGAAAGCCTATAATTTGATTAATATAGCTAATTAGTGCTAATAACACTAAAGATAATGCAATTAATACATGCATGCCCAACAAATGATGAAATTCACAGAACATTCTTATATATGTAACTGAAAGATAATATGTAAATATGAGACCAATTTTGTACATGAAATTCATGTTGTAAGAAGATGAACCTTTATACATGGGTTGTAACCCTAACTTGAATAATGTATATAAACTAGGGTTAATTTGTGCACCAAAAAGGATATGGGACCTAATATTCAGATAATGAATCATAATCTGGAAAATGACATCAGTAAGATAAATGTAAGACAATAATGCAAGTAAACGTTGGAATATCCTAATGAGATAATATAAACCCTAATGAACACGACTAGGGTTAAGATGATCAGAATCTGATGCTAGTATATGATTTTGTTATTAATCAGGTGTTGACCAGTTTGTCTAGATGATCAAAGATATTTATGAATCTCTAAACTCAGGTACGTGGGCTTTATTAAGTATAAGACTAGTTTTTTGGTTGCCTATTATATGTGATATCTTGAATGCTCGTATTTGGATATGATTGCTTGGTTGAACTAGTATGAGTTATACTTCACCAAATCTAATAGAACATAAATGAGTATGATGGGTTGTAGCTACTAGATCACATAGCCTGGTGTGGATGTATGTTGCCTAACATGGATGTATGATTCCTTGGCCCATGTTAGATGTATGATGATACTATATTTCCCACACTAGATGTAAGTCAAGTGCAAGTATGTGTAGTACAACCGCATCAAAGTGAATGCAATAAAAGGAATGTTTACTTGTTTATTGCTTTAAACAATGTTTTCCTTTAATCTTTCTTTCTCAAGTTATTTCAATTATGCAAGCATATTAGTATGTATCTTTCTACCCACGTGCACAACACCTTGTGTGTTGATTCGTTGTTTCATGTATGTTTTAGGTTCAGAGATAGTTTGGGATAAAAGACGGGAAGTGAGCAGTTGTCCAGGTTGTACCTTTTATGTTAAGATCCTATTAGCATACATGTTCATAGACTTGTAAACTTTTCTTCAAATTATGTAAATGTAAGTTGCAAAATTTAATTCATGTTGTAATATAAATATGTTGAATGTTGAGAATGTTATGGTTGTATGTTCATGTATGAGCATATTGCTTCCTCTACGCACTGTGATACAATTGCTTAATGTTTTCAGATTTTGTCTTCTCATCTCCATGGGGTTTTGAGAAGGTGAAAATCCGGGTACGTTACAGTTGGTATCAGAGCATGAACAATAGCTACACCTAACAATTGGTCACCATGAAACATAAAACTAAAATTCACCTCTCACTTTAAATCTTAGAAACTTAGTAAGTTGTTTTATAGGAATAAGGTTTGACTTATCCTCTAGGTTAGAACCTAGATGTTCGAGAACTAGTTTTAGGCAAGTGTCTAAAACCCTTTGCATATAGATCTCATATGTGTTGGGTAGCTACACTAGTCTATACCATGTTCTCACCATTTCACTAGGTTACATGTCACCAGACTATCTACTATGTGTTGGACACTCGGTTTTGCTGATTTGGTTTTATTTTCCAATCGGCTCAAGCCTCGACGGTTTTCTCTGACGTCTTCTTTCTCGGAGAAAAACTATATAATATTTTATTAAATATATGTAAATATAAAAATGTGCCCATCACATAGGAGAATAGTGGGTGTTCATGCAATCTAAGTGAAAGGGAGTGACATCAGTCTAGAAGAGAGAATAGATCTAGATTAGACGTCTAGAGCCTCATAAGGTTATGTGATACATAGACAGACAAAAGAAAGATGAAGGAAATAAGCATATAGAATCTTACCTATCTTTAATCCATGATGGTTTAAGTTTCCTTTTTAAGATTTGAGTTGTATATGAGCTGAATCCAATTTTAGAGAATTTAAGCAAAATCTTGATGATGAAAGTACATTCCCTTTCCTACTTAAGATAAGCTAAGTTAAGATAGCGATGAGTGTGCATGAGTCTCAAGCTCATATACAAGGAGGACGTCTAGTGGTAGGATGAGATATGTGGTGAACTCAAGAGAGAGTAAGACCCACAGGGTGAAGGTCATAGGACCTAGCCTCCAATATATGAGATATGTGTTAAAAAAAATGTGTCCTACTGTAACATCCCAGGATTTGAGGCCTCGGATAACATTATCTTAAAAGGAATGATTGGACTACCCATATCACCAAGGTGCACCTCCTTTTCCGAGAGCCCATCACTAAAGAACTCCATAGTTAAGTGTGCTCAGCTTAGAGTAGTACTAGGATGGGTGACCAGTCGGGAAGTTGACCCCGACTTGCGTATAAGTGTGGATAAAGCACGCAGTTAAGCTAGTGGTGGTCTATGGGGCCAGTCATCATTCCTGAAACTCTACTAGAGCCATGGGCAGTGGGCCTGAGCGTTACAAATGGTATCAGAGCCAATTCCCCTCCACTAGGTGGGGCCCACATGGGCATGGCATGCCAGTCTTGAGCCGTGCGGTCCAGGCATCTAGGAAAGGGTTGTCCGTGGTTGACGTAGCCACCCTTGCGCTGGTATTCTGTGATCGGGAGCTGGGTGTCCATGGGCCATTGTGGGTCTGCACTGAAATAGGGAAGATATTATGAGGCCTTATAGTTGAGCCTTGACGAGGACGTCAAGAGTCTAAGTGGGGGAGATTGTAACATCCCAGGATTTGAGGCCTCGGATAACATGATCTTAAAAGGAATGATTGGACTACCCATATCACCAAGGTGCACCTCCTTTTCCGAGAGCCCATCACTAAAGAACTCCATAGTTAAGTGTGCTCAGCTTAGAGTAGTACTAGGATGGGTGACCAGTCGGGAAGTTGACCCCGACTTGCGTATAAGTGTGGATAAAGCGCGCAGTTAAGGCTAGTGGTGGTCTGTGGGGCCAGTCATCATTCCTGAAACTCTACTAGAGCCATGGGCAGTGGGCCCGAGCGTTACAAATGGTATCAGAGCCAATTCCCCTCCAGTATGTGGAGCCCACATGGGCATGGCATGCCAGTCTTGAGCCGTGCGGTCCAGGCATGTAGGAAAGGGTTGTCCATGGTTGACGTAGCCACCCTTGCGCTGGTATTCCTTGATCGGGAGCTGGGTGTCCATGGGCCATTGTGGGTCTGCACTGAAATAGGGAAGAGATTATGAGGCCTTATAGTTGAGCCTTGACGAGGACGTCAAGAGTATAAGTGGGGGAGATTGTAACATCCCAGGATTTGAGGCCTCGGATAAAATGATCTTAAAAGGAATGATTGGACTACCCATATCACCAAGGTGCACCTCCTTTTCCGGGAGCCCATCACTAAAGAACTCCATAGTTAAGCGTGCTCAGCTTGGAGTAGTACTAGGATGGGTGACCAGTCGGGAAGTTGACCTTGACTTACGTATAAGTGTGGATAAAGTGCTCAGTTAAGGCTAGTGGTGGTCTGTGGGGCCAGTCATCATTCTTGAAAATCTACTAGAGCCATGGGCAGTGGGCCCGGGCATTACACCTACACTAGATTACTCTTGAGTGTTGAGTTGAGTCCTTATGCATGATTCAAATCTATATGTGAGAATTGGGTAAAAGAAAAGGATGGGTAGATGACCCATATGATAAAGTCAATCCTTTGGATGAGTTAGGTCCTAGCTAGAGTGACATATTTTGTAAGTCCCATCATTAGTTGCAAGTGAGGTAATATATGAACCCTAATTATGAGAGTATGATGCTCTATGCAAAAGATACTCAACATACATGTTCTCCCTTCTTCTTCTCCTTCTTAATATATGATGATAGAAACCTCACTTGAGCTATATAGATGATTAATATATGAGGAGTCACTCTAATAAGCTTGACCTATTCTATATTTCCTCCTATACAATACATGTAGTACCCAAGATTGAAATCATGATAAGTTTGACTTTAAAATATTCTCTTCCCCTTCATATGAAACATGAAAGATATGATGATGAGATCATGGGATAAACTTAGTATATTCTCTTTTTCCCTTCACATAATATATGCAAGACATAAAAAGTTGAATTCATGAACTTGTAATAAAGATATTTTTGGATCATAGGATGTATGATCAAAAATATAGTTCATAACATTGATCTTCTCAATGTATGCTTCTAAGTTGAGTATGAATATCACACCATAGGATGAAACCCTAATGATCAAGCATGTTACGTAAGCCCTTCTTATGTAGAAAAATCCTAATATCAAGGATGAAGATACATCTCCTCTAATGCTGAAATCATTGTAAGATATTAAAGATGTTAGATTTGAACGATCTGAATATCATGGCAGAGAAACGAATTCCTCCTAAACATTAAAAGTATGAACAAAACATGTACCTTTAGAGGTGATGTAACCCTAAGATATCATAATTTCATGTTATGGATAAGACATTAAATGATGCTTCCACATATATATATAAGGTGGTGTGAGTACACCCAAATGCTCTAATCCTAAGATGACAACTTAGGGTACATGTAGAACAATGATAGTTTTGGCACCTAGGAGTGGTAACTCGTATGAAGTTGAACCTAGTTACATCAGCTCAGGTATGACCTTAGTTGAATTCTAGGACGAAATTCCAATAAGGTGGGGTGAATGTGATATTCTAGATTCTAGGGGTTTGTAAACCATTGGAACTAGATGAAAGAATGATTAAAGTACACATAAAATCCTTGATTAAGATTGTAGATATTATCTTTTCAAAGTTTTAATTCAATGATATATGTTCCTTTGAGAACATAAGAGTCCATAAGCTGTATAGAGTAGTTTTAGAGGTAATGTTAAAATCTCATGTGATATCAATGAGTGAATATGGAGATATCATAAATTGAAATTAAGGTTTAGTTTGGAAAATAGGCAATTAATTCAGTTATTAGCCTCCTTCACACAGACTTTTTGGTGGAAAGGCATTAGGAGTGGCATGAAGTTGAGAGACGGGGCCAAACCCCAACCCTCATAGGTGTTTAACGTCCTACCTTTATCTTCCTTCAACCTCTGACTTGTTCGGAAGCAGAGTCTGACCGCCTCAATAACCAAACACCACATATCTCGGATTAAGGAGATGATTGTGGGGTATCTTATGCATGTCATTGTTTCCCAACACTTTCCAACCTAGACGAGCAGTCACACCATATACCTCTGCAACTCGCAGGTGATGGATGGAGATTGAGCTCCATTGTTCACACATTGAAGATGGCGAGCTAGGATTTGAAGTCGGTTATTAACAAAGGTTCTTCCCCAACACCCTCCTCGACACTGTCTTGTTGTAGAGAACACTGGAGACTGTCTTCCTCCTCTCCTTCCAATTGCGATGCTCTTTGAAGGCAAGTTCAGATTTGCCCAGGTCAGAGGCGTTGTGCTAGACCATAGGTTGTCAACCCCACACTAATGGCACTCCAGGTCGGGAATAGGCAAGGGAACGATACCCTGATGGATGCCCCGTTCTTGCTGGTCTGCTTTGCCGTTGCTCCGAACCACCCCTATTGGCACTGAGGTTAGGGCCAATGGAGGAGGAAGAATATGGATGGGGGTGGTGATAGCAAGAGAGGAAATCCCCGGAGGTTGGTGAGCCTAAATCAATGCTTGGGCGGCGCCTTTTTCTCACCGGATCTAGCCCATCCTAGACGAGGCAGCACCTGCGCCAACCAGAGAACACTGCCCTACAGAGGCGGCGGCCTATGCAAGGGAGCACAGCAGAGGCTTAGTTGGTGGCTCCCCAGAATCAGACATGGCGGTGCTCACGCCCAGTGTGGAGCAGCAGACCAGCAAAGCTAAGCGGCGGCGCTGAGATCCCTGAAGCGGTGACGGGTGCGAGATCAGAGTGGCATGGACTCGTAGGCATGAAGGACGCAAGCGGGCATCTTGCAGCGAGAAAGAGAATAGCAGTTGGGCCAGGCGGTGTCGATGCTGAGATCGGAAATGCACATTAGGGGCGCAGCGCGCTACATGCGCGGCGCTGCAGATGAAGTCTGTGTTATACAAGTAAGAACGAAAAGGAAATGAACTGGGTCCAGTCCAAGCCGATTCAACCATGAACCCAGGAAACTAAAGCAAAGAGTTGTGCAACCCTCAAAGCCATGTGGCAACAGGGTGTTGGCCACAAAAGGTAAAAACTCAATATATTGTCAGATCTTACAAAATTCCTAGTATTTAGCTCCAGCATCAAAAAAATACAAACAAAGTATCCAAATTCTCAAAAAAATGAGTAGAATAACATGGTACCATAAAATCAATGTTTTGATGCACTAATGTTAGGAATATCGTGTAAGTTGTATAATGCTTATACCGATTGTTATAAATAGTAAATGATGGCCTAAAATTATGAGAACTTATTTATAAATCATAAATCATGTTTTTAGTCCATATAAGGTTAGTAATCATGATGTTGATGCACGAAAGCCTATAATTTGATTAATATGGCTAACTAGGGCTAATAACACTAAAGATAATGCAATTAATACATGCATGCCCAATAAATGATGAAATTCATATAACATTCTTATATCTGTAACTGAAAGATAATATGTAAATATGAGACCAGTTTTGTACACGAAATTCATGTTGTAAGAAGATGAACCTTAATACATGGGTTGTAACCCTAACTTGAATAATGTATATAAACTAGGGTTAATTTGTGCACCAAAAAGGATATGGGACCTAATATTCAGATAATGAATCATAATCTGGAAAATGGCATCAGTAAGATAAATATAAGACAATAATGTAAGTAAACGTTGGAATATCCTAATGAGATAATATAAACCCTAATGAACACGACTAGGGTTAAGATGATCAGAATCTGATGCTAGTATATGATTTTGTTATTAATCAGGTGTTGACCAGTTTGTCTAGATGGTCAAAGATATTTATGAATCTTTGAATTTAGGTATGTGGGCTTTATTAAGTATAAGACTAGTTTTTTGGTTGCCTATGATATGTGATATCTTGAATGCTCGTATTTGGATATGATTGCTTGGTTGAACTAGTATGAGTTATACTTAGCCAAATCTAATAGAACATAAATGAGTATGATGGGTTGTAGCTACTAGAGCACATAGCTTGGTGTGGATGTATGTTTCCTAACATGGATGTATGATTCATTGACCCATGTTAGATGTATGATGATACTATATTGCCTACACTAGATGTAAGTCAAGTGCAAGTATGTGAAGTACAACTGCATCAAAGTGAATGCAATAAGAGGAATGTTTACCTGTTTATCGCTTTAAACAATGTTTTCCTTTAATCTTTCTTTCTCAAGTTATTTCAATTATGCAAGCATATTAGTATGTATCTTTCTACCCACGTGCACAACACCTTGTGTGCTGATTCATTGTTTCACGTATGTTTTAGGTTCAGAGATAGCATGGGATAAAAGATGGGAAGTGAGTAGTTGTCCATGTTGTACCTTTTGTGTTAAGATCTTGTTAGCATACATGTTCATAGACTTGTAAAATTTTCTTCAAATTATGTAATTGTAAGTTGCACAATTAAATTCATGTTGTAATATAAATATGTTGAATGTTGAGAATGTTATGGTTGTATGTTCATGTATGCGCATATTGCTTCCGCTACGCATTGTGATACAATTGCTTAATGTTTTTGAATTTTCTCTTCTCATCTCCATGGGGTTTTGAGAAGGTGAAAATCTGGGGACGTTACAGTAGGAAATCATGATCTGGTTGTATTAGGTAGGTATGTATTGAAAAATCAATGGTCCAATTACCCATGTGATCAATCATGGAACCAATTGTCAAGTCTTCAAGTCATTTTGGGATGATAATTTTCAGTTCTAAACCATGAAATCATTTTCAATATCCCTTCCAAGAATTGGTATTGTGCCAATCTTCGGGTGCTATTTGTCTAACACCCTCATTGTCTTTAAGTTTTTGCCATGGAGGACCAAGCCTAAGAGATGGAGTTGAACCCGTCAAGTATTTTTCATACATGATCTAAACACAAAGCTTCTCCAGCTTGTTTATGAAATTCCATACATTTTTAAATATTAAAAGGGCGTCATAACCTCTTGTATCATTGACAACTAGACCCCAAGTGTTATAACATGGTTTTTTGCATGTGCTTATACAATTCAAATACAAAAGGGTCATATTGGAAACTTAGTGTGCTTTGGTTTAAAAGTATGGTTTTCTTGTGTAAATTTCCCTTTGATATGGATTTCGTGATTTCTATTATTTTTTATCAAATAATGGATATAAGGGAAAAACTAAGAAAGAAAATCCAATATTAAGAAAAAGGCAAAATATAATAGATAATAAATAATATACTTGTGAGAATTGTGTGGAATTCTCTAGAAAGTGGTATGGATGGCCACTAATGGATTGATTTTGGTTTTACATGATTCCTAATAAGAAAGGTCATCAAAATAAAGAATATGGGAAAAGTAGAAAGAGAAATGAATAGAATTAATGCCTAAAATATGCCTTATAAGTAGAAGACTTGTACATTAAGAAGAGTATCTTTGCTTTTCTAGTTTTGGTCTCAAATCTTGTTCACTCTTCGATAAACTCATTAAATACTTTCCTTAAATTTTGGGATTAAAAGAATTAACATAATAGGAGATATGGAATTTTCCAGAATCCTAAAGTGACTCAACTGTCAAGGATATACCATAGTCATGATTTAATCTTTTTTTGGAAATAATAATAATAATCCAGCCCCTTAAATTAGTGCATGTAATCTGAGATGTAGGATCCTAGATCCAATGGCATCTAGTCATCGTCTACCTAGAATAAGAGAAAGGAAATAGGGACCAGAAATGATGACTTTCCAAATCTAATTTTTGTGCAATACAGTTAATAAGAGAGTCTCGAATTTGTTCCAGTGGATTCCTAATAACAAATCACACCGATCTATGTAGGGAAATATGGCTCTAGAGCAAGAAGTAAAAACAAAAATTTTATGTACCATATTCTCCATAATTAGTAGACCACGTCAATAACTATAATGCGGGAAGGATAATTTCGAGGATATACTTGGTCCTAGAGCAAGTCCAGCAACATCTCCTCATCGTCATTTAAGTGAAACTGTCTTGGATGGTGTCTATGTAGCTCCTTGTTGCACTATGACTTGTTTGACTTTTGCACCCTCTGATCTGCACCTCAGGCAGTAGGACTTCTCTAGCTCCTCCTAGTCACACCAAAAACTACAGGCACAAACATCCTCTTTTTCAGTAGTTGGTCTTGTCACAGACTGATGGCTGACATTGTCCTCCTAGCAGCATATAGTGGCCTCCCGCCTCTATGGTAGTCCACATGGACCTCCTAGAACTCCTATAAGCCTTCTAGAATGATCACGTTGGAGTCGTCCCTCCATTTGGTGTACTAGTCACCAACTTGGTCTCCCACAACAATGATCTCAATTGCTCTCTCCCTTGGTTATTCCACCCTAGTTGGGTAGGACTTGCCTGGGCTCCCATGGTTACCACAACCAGAGAGGACAACATTTGTCAGAGCAACTGTTTCTCAATTGTCTGTGTTGTATTCTGGGAAGCCCCCAGTACCCCCTCTATTTATAGGTGGGGTTTGATTCCATGTTCCCAATCGATGTGGGAGTGGAAGGGACCAGAAGAACTTGAATTTTCACAACAATTCTAGAAATTTCACAACATGTGACATCCCATATGGCTGTTTCTCAACCCAGATGATCGTATGGCATGCCAGATGACCATTTGTCTTAGCCAAGACGGCCATTTGGATGTTACCAGTTGTACACAAAATCAACAACACAATTCCCATCAATGTTAGACATTGATTTTCTTGTGCAACAAGTATTGCTCAAGCAAAATGAATAAGGGAATGTCTAGAATCTTCCCTTGACCAAACTGGACCTTCTCTCCCATGCAAGAGGGCCATCTCAGTCACCCAGACGGTCATTTTGTGACCTTAGTCGAGCCAGTTTGGTTGGGTCGATTCATGCCTTTGCCAATTTCAACTTAAAATCATGTCTGACACCTAGATGCATGTCTCAACAATTGAGACGATCGTATGGAACTCCAAACAGCCATCTCAACACTTGAGATGGGCATTTGGCAGTGCTACATCCTATTTTTTGCATGAATCAAATACCTAAACACTTTAGTACTTAATTCAATTGTCATTCAAGATCTAAACTCCTCTTCTAGGTCGAGACCTATGTGTGTGATCCTATAGGTCCCATATCATGTTGGCAGTGAATGTCCATAACAACTTATGACATCACAAGCAGGGAGTGGTGCATAGTTGCACATCAGTGCTACCCAAGTGAATGGAAAGTTGGAGAACAACTTCAACCTACAATCTGTGTATGGTGTTGTAGTGTTTGTATAGTTCCTTTGTCACTGATATCTAGATTGAACTAGAGGCATGGATCAGTCACCCTCATTATTATTTAATTTTGCTTCTTGAACTAGAGAAGACTATCTGAGATTTATGTAAGCTCAATACATTGACTCACATATACAAGTCCATGTATTTCTCAGTCTCACTAATCAAGAGGCCTAGGATATCATACTCTTGTTGGAGGGACAAATCCCACATCTATAACTCACAGTCAATCCCCATGTGTCAGTCACACAATCATCACCAATATAACAACCCATGTTTCAGGACTATGTTTGATGATGTCAAAGTGTACCCAATGACATCTGATGAGTACAGTGATTTTAGGTCTAAGAACCACAAACACCACCATCATTGTGAGAGATGACTATGACTTCCACAATGATGGCTTCCATGTGTCAGTCTCATAGTGGGTCTGTCTAATACATTATTCTCTAGCATGTATCTGTGTGCTTGGTTTGATATAGCTAAATCATGATCAATGAGACTTAGTCATAAACCAACTCACACTATGATCTTATGTGTTATTATTATCTATCTACCTTCCACAATAACAATCGATCAGGGACATAATGAGAATATGTATATGTACTCTTAACATCCATATGATATCATTTCTCAAGTCTAACACTTGAAGACATACGTCATTGAGTAATATTATTCTCTAGACATTTATTATGTTATTTCATTATCTCATAACTGAACAAATAGAATAACTTGGAATCTTGACTTTTGTTAATAAAATCATTTACATGTATGCCATTACAATCATCACATGATTGGCTCTCTAGGCATACAGACCAACAGACTCCCACTTGCACTTAGACCCTATCACTGACAAATTGTATTCCAAGTGATCTTACATGTCCATCATACTTTTCCTATGAAAGTGCCTTGGTTAAGGGATCAGCAACATTGTTGTCCGTTGGTACTTTGCAAATCATTACATCTCCTCATTGTACGGTCTCTCATATGAGATGATACCACCTTTGTATATGCTTTTAGCATTGATGCGATCTAGGTTCCTTAGCTTTTGTAATAGCTCTTGTGATGTCCCTGGATTTGCTAAATCTTAATCTAATGTGTGACATCCAAATTGAAACCCTCACCTTAGTGAGAATCCCAATTTAAACACCCCACACTTTAAGGAAATTTCATCCTTGAAATTAAGCCAAAATCCAATCTTTCACATCATATACATATTTAAAGAATTTTTTCCTCAAAATTAATCCATCCTCTTACTTCAAGGAAAAACCAAAAGGTCTTCATCCATATGTAGGACACCATTCTATGTGCAACGTATCCAAAACAAAGCTCCATAATCATATCTAGACCCCTATTAGGAGGTTTTAAAACATCTAGGATGAATCACCCCTTCATAAAAGTTTGAAATGAAGGCTTAGAAATTTTTGTTCTATCATGACATATCTCATATGTTAGGGTTTCATCCTTATCTTTACCTGTGCATTAGGGTTCCCACATCATATTACCATGTTCTAAATGTGTTAACTAAAGTAGGCCATTATCAAGGTGTCATCAACATTTTATTGAGCTAATTGCTAGAACATGTTCAGCATTAGCATATCCCTTTTAGGAGGGAATTAACTATAGTCAACCTACTTCATCCATCTTAACTAATAATCGTTGTCATCATCACATCCTCATTATATCAACCATAGTTATCTCCATTTTAGGGTTTAGCCTAGTTCATTAGGATATTCTCATACTTACTTGCATTCTTATCTTAATTTTATCTTACTAATGTTATATTCTAGATTATGTTACAAATTAGGGTTCATCATATGAACATTAGCTTCCATAGCACATATTAACCCTAGGTTACATTCATTAGCCTAAATTAGTGTTCTAACCCATGTATTAAGGGTCAACTTCATATAACATGGATTTTGTGTACAAAACTGATCTCATATTTACATAATAACTTCCAGTTACTGATATGAGGGTTTTTGTATATTTCATCATTTATTGAGCATGTATGTATTTATTGGATTTAACTTAGGGTTATTACCCCTAAATAGCCATATTGAGAAAATTACATGATTTCTTGCATCATCATCATAATATCTAACAACATATGAATTCTACACATGATTATAGATTTAGTGACATATTCTCATAATTTTAGGCCATCATTTGCTATTTATTATATATAATATGAGTATTTCACAACTTACATGATAACCCTAATATTTAAGCAACAAAAGACTAATATTATAGTTTCATGTTGTTGTACTTATTTTTTTGAGAAATTTGGTACCTTACTTGTATTTTTCTGATAACTATGTTATTTTCTATGAATTATACAAGATCTAAGTAAATATGAACACATGAAACATAATATATCTGTTCCATTATATGAAAGCACTAAACTATTTGGTAGTACAGTGCTTGGAAGTGACTTAACTCTTTGGTAGTTAGTCACATTGTACATATGATCTAACTATTTGGTAGGAGATCATAAAGGCCTTAATCTTGAGCTCCTTGAGAGTCAAGAGAATGCATCAAAACCTTTGGCGGTCAATGCATGGATATATAATGGAAAATGAGCTTAAAATATGTGTTCTCTTTTGTTAATGAACATCGTTGTGCAAGTATATGCTTTTTCTTATATATCTTTATAACTACCAAGTTTTGGTTTGTGCTTATGTGGCTAGAGCTTGTGAAGTTGATCACTAGTGCCAATGAGGTAATATGAGAACCCAAGACTAAGAGAGGAAGGATAATGTATATGCATACGAGATACTCATAGAGTTTAGTAAGCTCAGAGAGACTGAGCATGGAACTACCCTCATGCTATGGGTCAGGAGAACCTCAGTTGGACTAGATAAAGTTTTGATATAAGTTTAACAAGCCACTCATATAAGTTTTTGTAGCACAACCATGATATAACATAAACAAGAATGTGATCTAATCTCGAGATGTGATATATAGACATGATATGATGGAAACCTAGAGATGGTTTAACAAATCTTAATGTATAAATGGTTAACCATATACATGAATAATGATGATAATGTGATATTGTTGGCTAATCAAGTGATGAAATCACTAATAAAGTTTGTAACTTAAATATGAGAAATGAACAATGAAATAATACCATATGAATGAAACATGTTACATGAGGTGTTAATCTTAATGCTTACTAAAGATGAAAAAATATACATTGACAGTTAGCACAACATAACAATTTTGATACCGATGTGAAAGACTGGATTTTGTCTAAATTTTGAGGACAAAATTTCCTTAAAGTGTGGAGTGTTTAAATTGGGATTCTTGCTGAGGTGAGGGTTTCAATTTGGATGTCACACATTAGATCAAGTTTTAGAAAATCCGGGGATGTCACAGGATTAAGATTCAAACATTAGCTTGCACGTCATTTCCAAATAATGAAATGTCCCATACCGCTACACGATAAGGAAGGAATGACACCTAAGGACTTGATATACAACAAGCACCAATCTAGACCTAGTTCTCAGACATCTAGGTGCTAACCTAGATGCTAGGTCAGATCTAGTCTCTAAAAGATGACTAATCTAACCCTAAAGATTATTAAGTTTGAGGTTTTCATTAGTTTGAGTTTCATAATGAGCAAATGTTAGGCTTTGATATTATTCATGCTCTGATACCACCTGTGACATCCTTAGATTTTCTAAAATTTAATCTGATGATGGTACATGATCTTGTCTTAATCAGGTTTGACAAGGATATAGTTGATACCAGGAATGTGATGTCTTGTTTAGGTTTGTCTTAATCAAGGTAATCCATTACCTCTTACTTATCTTATTATACAATATGCTTGCATTATATGTGTAATAAATATTTGGCATATGATATTGGATGAAATGATTGTTCTTGCATGATATGTTGCTTGATTTTCCATACTTATGGATATGAACATATGAAACATAATATATTTGTTCCATTATATGAAAGCACTAAACTCTTTGGTAGTAAAGTGCTTGGAAGTGACTTAACTCCTTGGTAGTCTATCACATTGTACATATGATCTAACTCTTTGGCAGGAGATCATAAAGGCCTTAATCTTGAGCTCCTTGAGAGTCAAGAGAATGCATCAAAACCTTTGACGGTCAATGCATGGTTATATAATGGAAAATGATCTTAAAATATGTGTTCTATTTTGTTAATGAACATCTTTGTGCAAGTATATATTTTTTCTTATATTTTTGTATAATTGCCAAGTATTAGTTTTATCTTATTTCCGAGCTTAGTAATGAGAGGTATATAAAATACATGTAGGCATACTCAGTACAATATTCTTGAATATTGTGTTGACGTGTACCACATGTAATCTTTGTTTTAGGTGATGTGGGCATATGATCTTGAAGAATTGGGATAGTTGAGAGTTGTGTGGTGAGCTGATGTACAGGTGGATCTATTATCTTAAGATCTTATTGTCTAGTGGTATTACATGTATATGTATAAGTTTGTTGTTCAATTTGTAATATCAAATGTTGTAACAATTCATTATCTAATTATATGTTGAATGGTGAACATGTGTTATATGGTTTTATTATTGTTCATGTGCATGTGCTACTATTGTTTCCTTTTGACTTCCTCTAATTTTCTTCTTCTTAGCCTAGTGTGTGGTGTTTAAATTGGTATTCTCACTGAGGTGAGGGTTTCAATTTGGATGTCACACATCAGATTAACTTTTCGAAAATCTGGGGACGTCACAGCTCCATTATTGTCACAATATAGATCGATTTCCTCATCGATGCTTAGAATGATCCCAAGTATTGTGATGAACTTCTTGATCCATATAGCTTCCTTTGTTGCACTTGATGCGGTAATATACTCATCCTTTGTTGTAGAATCGACAATTGTTTCTTATTTGGAACTCTTCCAGTTCATAGCTCTATTGTTGAGAAAAAACATGAATCTTGATTGTGACTTGTAATCATCTTGATCACTCTAGAATCTTGCATCAGTGTAACCTTTTACCACCAACTCTTCCTCTCCGCCATAGACCAAGAATTGATCCTTGGTCCTTCTCAAGTACTTGAGGATGTTCTTCACAGCTATCAAGTGAGTATCACATGGATCTGATTGATATTTGCTCATCATGCTCAAGGTATAAGAGACGTCTGGATAGGTACATAACATTGCATACATGATTGATCCAATTTTTGAGGCATATGGAATCACACTCATGTGTTCCCTTTCTTCACAAGAATTGGGACATTGAGTGCTAGAGATAGGGACACAATGGAGTGTAGGCAAGTTTCCTCTCTATGAGTTATCCATGTTGAACCACTTCAACACTTTGTCAATGTATGTGCTCTGACATAGTCCAAGAAGCCTTCTGGATCTGTCTCTATAGAGTTTTTATCCCCAAGATGTAGGATTGTTCTCCCAAGTCTTTCATAGAGAACATATTTCCAATCCATGTCTTTACCTTTTGTAAAGTAGACACGTCATTCCCCATCAATAATATTTCAACCACATATAATATGAGGAATGTCACAATGGTCACACTAACATTATTGTACACACAAGGTTCATCTTCATTTTGAATAAAGCCAAACCCTTTGACTATCTCATCAAAATGAATATTCTAGCTCTGAGATGCTTGCTTCAAACTATAAATTGACCTTTTTAGCTTACATACTTTATTTGCAAACTTTGGATCTAGAAAACCCTCCAGTTGTGTCATATACACATCCTCGAAAAAGTTCCCATTAAGGAATGTGGTTTCAGCATCCATTTGCCAAATCTCATATTCATGATAAGATGCAATAGCAAGCATGATCTTGATGGACTTAACCATGGCCACTAGAGAAAAGGTTTCATCATAGTGAACGCCTTGAACTTGTCTGAAACCCTTTGCAACCAATCTTCCCTTATAGGTTTGAATTTTTCCGTCTATGTCAGTCTTCTTCTTGAAGACCCACTTGCACCCTATGGGTTTCACCCCTTCAGGTGGATCCACCAAAGTCCATACTTTGTTGGTATACATGGATTCCATCTCAAATCTCATGGCCTCAAGCTATTTCTCAGACTTTGATCCCTCAATAGCATCTTTATATGATATTGTCTCATCATTTATAACCAATTCACTACCTTCTTGAGTTATAAGATATTTGAATCTTTTAGGTTCAAGACATGTCCTATTAGATCTACGAGGTTCTCGTGTCACATGAGGAATTTGAGTCTCCACAACACTTTGTGATACTTAGAGTTCCTTTGATTCATCTATTGGTTCTATGTTCTCTTTTTGGTCTCAAACTTCTTCTAGTTCCACTTTCCTCCCACTGATTCCTTTAGAAATGAATTCCTTTTCAAGAAATACAGCATTTCTAGCAACAACTATTTTGTTGTCAATTTGGTGGAATAAGTAGTATCCCCTTCTCTCTTTGGCATATCCAACAAAATAATATTTATGAGACATAGGGCCAAGCTTTTCATGAAACATTTTCCCAACATAAGATTCACATCACCAAATCTTCATAAAAGACACATTGGGACGTTTCCCATATCATATCTCATATGGTGTCTTTAGAACCAATTTAGATGGTATGCAGTTAAGTGTAAATGCAGAGGTTTGTATAGAAAAACCCCAGAAGGTAGTCTGAAGATCAAAAAAACTCATCATAGATCGCACCATGTCAAGTAATGTGTGATTCCTTCTTTCTGATACACCATTATGCTGAGGTGTTTCAGGTGGAATCCACTGGGATATAATTTGATGGGCTCTCAGAAGGCCCTCAAACTCTTAGCTTAAGTATTCTCTACCTCAATCAGAACGATGTGTCTTAATACTTTCTCTAAGATAGTTTGATACTTCATTCATAAACTCTCTAAACTTTTCAAGATTTTCTAACTTAAGTCTCATCAGGTAGACATAGCCATACCTACTAAAGTCATCAGTGAAGATAATGAAGTACTTGTACCCACCTCTAGCATCTATTCTAAAAGGGCCACATACATTAGTATGTATCAGTCCTAATAGATCACTAGCCCTCTCACCGCTGCTAGTAAAGGGAGTCTTGGTCATCTTGCCCAATAAACAATATTCACATGTCTCTATTGATTCAAGATCAAAAGAGTCCAGATAACCATCCTTATGGAGTTTGGATATGCACTTCTCATTTATGTTCCCTAGATGACAATGCCAAAGGTATGTTTGATTTGAATCATTGAGTTTTTGTCTTTTGGTATTTATGTTATATACACTTATCTCTAGGTCTATCAAGTATATACCATAAGACATAGGGGGACTGCCACAAAAGATCCCATCTTTACTAATAGAACATCTTCCATTCTTTATAAGAAATTTAAATTATTTCTTGTCCAAACAAGATATGAATATGATGTTCCTATTAGTGGCAGGTACATAATAGTAGTTCTCTAACTCTATCACAAGCCCACTTGGAAGAGATAACTTATAGGTTCCAACTATGTTGGTTGTAACTCTTGCACCATTTGCAACACACAGTTCAACCTCACCTTTCTCTAAAAGTCTACTTCTTCTTAGATCCTTCACATTTGAGAAAATATGTGATCCACATCCGGTATCTAGTACCCATGATGAGGAAGTAGTGAAGTTAACCTCAATAATGTATATGCTAGAAGTAGATATCTCACGCCCTTTCTTCCTAGGTTCCCTTATCCTTCTCCTAATTTTGAGTGTTGAGGACTTGGATCTTAGATTACCACAGCATGCTTCTTGGCCTTGCCCTTGTCCTTGGACTCAAATCCGTTGATCATCATCATGGATTTGTCCTTCTTCATTTTTTCTTAGACACTTATCAAGATGTCAAACAACTCTGACAGCAGTCTAGCCATGTTACACAAGTAATAACACTCGATAAATTGGCTATATGATTTCAGCAATGATTGCAAAATCATATCCGTGGACAACTCTTTACCTACATGAAATTCTAGTTTCTCAAGATGCTTCGTATGCCCAACCATATTGAGCGCATGAGGCTCTACTAGTTTTCCCTCTGTCAGTTTGCACTCAAATAAAGCCTTAGAGACAATATACCTTTCATGCTTATCATGTTGTTAATGCAACTCATAGTTCATACATCCCAACATAAGGTTCTTGATGTTCACAACATGATTGGTGTACTTCAAAGAGGCACCCAGTTAGTCTTAGGCGAATATGGAGTGGATATTGTAACTGTTGTTTCAAGTTCATGCAGAACACTTCTCAAGGTCCTGAACCATTTATGGAAATAAATCTCATTTAATTTTTACAATCGCAATGTAGATTTGTTTGTTATTTGATTCTACAAGAGAACATTTTCATTTGTCAAAGACCCCTTTTAGATTTTATTTGATTTGAATAATCGATATTAATTAGGTCTTTATTTAATTATCACTCCCACTATTTTATTCAAATTGATAGCCCTCGACATCAATTTGGAATATTATAGCATACAATATTCTAGTGGGACAAGATCCTGATTTCCTCCAAATCATGAGTCGGCTAGGGATATCACCTGCAACTTCATTCTATTAGGTAGGCAACTTTTACCAATTGTATCATATGCAATTCTTTATAGATGATATGCACATCTTTGTCATTGATCATCTATATACCTCTAGGTGCTTAGCTAACATGGTAGACTATGCACCCTGCTAGGTTAGACCCACATATCTACCATCACACTTCCAGAAGATAGATAGCACACCATGCTAGGGCGTGCCCACGCTTAGTCAATCAAGCTTTTCATGTGTGTTGCTTATGGAAGGCATCTAAGACTTAATATTTATTTGAGGGAGTTTGTATTTATAAGTATATGCATATACTTTATCCAATCCCCACATATATAATACATATCATATACATGCGGTATCCTACAATGAAAACATGCAATAAACAAAAGTGATGGTTATGTCCAACTTAATGTAATCCCTTGAAGCCACAAGGAATTACATCATCTAGGTCTTGATCACATGCAGAAACATGTTGTTGATGTAGATCTATGCTTGCCAATCTGGGTTAATCCTCTCGCCTCCTGGTCGGTTGTTAGATCATCTCACCAGTCATTTGGTCCATGTCTACCATTGGTTGGAACCTTCAGTGGATCAGTGGGGTCCACTAGGCAATCAGTCTAGCTTGTCCTCTAAGGTCCTTCAGTCAGTTGGCTCATCTTCGGGACATCTTCATCTGCATCATAACAGGAAAGTCAAATATCCTACTTTTACATAATTATATAGAAACCTCGAGTTACATTTGAGGGGAGCAAGGGTAGGAAAGAATTAACTTTACATTGGGAAGATAAGATAGAGGCTTGGTACACAGATCGAGACAAATAGATAAATCAACCACACAACCATGCACAGAATATAGGGTTTATTGGCCATAACCATGCTACACATCCACCATCAAAACCTCTTTTAGGGCAACATGTGTAAATTGCATATATATATATATATATATATATATATATATATATATATATATATATATATATATATATATATATATATATTAGTTTTGGATTATCGTGGTATTGGATTTGACAAGATATTATTCACATCACATGCCATAATAGAACGACAAAACTAAATCTGATCATATCAATTATCCCATATTATAGTGAATTGATGTTGGCTCTAGTACCACTGTAGGGAAATATGGCTATAGAGCAGGCAGCGGAAACAAAAAATTTATGTATCATATTTCCCATAATCAGTAGATCGCATCAATAACTATGATGGGGGAAGGATGGTTTTGAGGATATACCTAGTCTTGGGGAAAGTCGAGTGACATCTCCTTGTCATCGTTGATGTGCAACTATCTTGGACAGTGTATGTGCAGCTCCTTGTTGCACTGGGACTCGTCTAACTATTGTTCCTTCTTATTTGCACCTCAGGCAGTAGGGTTGCAGCAACTCCTCCTGGTCATACTAGAGACAACAACCAAGAATGTCGTCTTCTTCAATAGCTCCTCTTATCATGGACTGTTGGTTGACATTGTCCTCCTAGTGGCAGATAGTAGCCTCTCGCCTATATGTTAGTCTACACAGACCATCTAGAACTCCCATCATCCTGCTAGAACGATCAGGAAGGAGTCGTCCCTCCCTTTGGTGTACTAGTCACCAACTTGCTCTCCCACGACAATGATCTCAATTTCTCTCTCCCTTGGCTATACCTCCCTAGTCGGGTAGGATTTTCCTTGGCTCTTGTGGTTACCACCACCAGAGAGGACAACGTTTGTCAGAGAAACTATTTCTCAATTGTTGTGTTATGTTTTGGAAAGACACAGTACCCCCTATATTTATAGGCAGGGTTTGGGTCCAAGATCCCAGTCGATGTGGGAGTGGAAGGGACCAGAAGAACTTGAATTTTTGCAACAATTTTGGAATTTTACAGCCTGTGACATCCCAAATGTTCGTCTTCCAACCCAGACTGTTGTTTGGATATTTCCCAATTTTACACAAAATTGGAAACTCAATTCCCATCAATGTTAGACATTGATTTCCTTGTGCAACAAGTATTTCTCAAGTGAAACGAATAGGGAAATGTCTAGAAACTTCCCTTCACTGAACTAGATGATCTATCACATGCAAAATGGCCATCTCAGTCACCTAAATGGTCATCTAGTGACCCGAGTCAAGCCAATTTGGTTGGGTCGGTTCATGACTTTTCCAATTTCAACTTAAAACTAGGCCTGACACCTAGACGCCCATCTCAACACTTGATACAGCCATTTGGCACTCCATACGGTTGTCTCACACTTGATATGGGTGTTTTGTATTTATTTCAGCCTATTTGTTGCATGAATCAAATACCTAAACATTTTAGTAGTTAATTCAACTTCCATTCAAGATCTAAACTCCTATTCTAGGTTGATACCTATGTGTGTGACCCTATATGTCTGATATCACATTGACAATGGATGTCCATAAAAACTTATGACATCACAAGTAGAGAGTGGTGCCTAGTCACACATTAGTGCTACTAAAGTGAATGGAAAGTTGGAGAACAACTTCAACCTACAATCTATGTATGGTGTTATAGTGTTTGTATAGTTCCTTTATCACTGGTATCTAAATTGAAATAGAGGCATGCAGCAGTCACCCTCATTATTATTCAATATTGTTTCATGAACCAGAGTAGACTGTCTAAGATATATGTAAGCTCAACACATTGACTCACATGTACCTGGCCATGTATTTCTCAGTATTGCTAAACAACGGGCCTAGGATATCATACTCCTGTCAGAGGGACAAATCCCATATCTATCACTCACAGTCAATCCCCATGTGTCAAAGTCACCCAATCATCACCAATATAACAACCCATGTTTTAGGATAGTGTTTGATGATGTCAAAGTGTACCCAACAACATGTGATGATTGCAGTAATTTTAGGTCTAAGAACCACCATCACTATGAGAGCCGACTATGACTTCTATGATGATGGCTTCCATGTGTTAGTCTCATGGTGGGTCTATCTGATACATTGTTACCTAACATGTATCAGTGTGCTTTGTTTCATATAGCCATATCATGACCAATGAGACTCAGTCATCAACCAACTCACACTCTAATCTTATGTGTTATTGTTGTGTATCAAACTTCCATAATAACAACTGATCAGGGACATAATGAGAATATGTGAATGTACTCTTAACATCCATATGATCTCATTTCTCAAGTCTAATACTTGAAGACATGCATCATTTAGTAATATTATTCTCTAGACATTCATTATGTTATTTTGATTATCTCATAATTGAATAAACAGAATAAATTGGAAGCTTTCCTTTTATTAATTAATAAAATCATTTACATTTATGCCATTACAATCATCACATGATTGGCTCTCTGGGCATACATACCAACAATTTAACCTAAGTTTTTCCCACTTTGAAAGGCAATCTAGGGTTTCCCCAATTGGTGCCATGATCAAACCTCGACCCTTAAGACTAGAACTATAAAATGTGGAAGAAACCTCATGAGCGAGACCACCAACTCGTGGGAGAAGTTTGACTCATATTTACGGACACTCCCCTACCTTTAATTTCTCTCCTAATCTCTCCTCCTCCCTCATTTTCTTCCTTATGTACAATAGGAGGTACCCCTTCGTCATCCACCTTATTTGCAGCTCTCTTCGAGCGATCAGGAACCATGGACAAGTTCGGTAAGGCCTCGCCAAGAGAACCCTGACCTTGCCTGCCACTCAGGCCCCAACACCTAGAGTCAACTCTGGAGTTGACTCGGCCTTACTAGCTCTTCTTGCAAGTTTGATAACAAAGGAAGAAGATGGGTCTCAGGGAAATACCTCTTCTTCCCTCGCAAGCGTGTGGAAAAGGTAAGGGTATTTTGGTATTTTTCATCCTATTTCCTCATTCTGACCAGTGAGTGCCTCACGGGTGGGAAGCTTAATTTGCAAAAGCCAACTGGCCAGTCCAACCACATTGGCAGGAAGGAACCCGAGGCTCTTTGATTAGGTGGCAAACCCCCATCGGTTAGAATGTATTAAATTTGCAAAAATTGTAGTAAACAGTAGGATGATCATATAATGACATATAATATATGAATATTGCTCAAAAAAATATGAGGAATGAAATACAAACATAATCAAGACCTAATTCTATTTCTAGTTCAGAATGTACCCAAATTTGTTATCTTTAATCTCTTAAATGCATAAAAAGCCTAGTTTCTAGGTTTTGATGATCTTAATATGTTCAATTAATAATCAAATATTGATATTTTTGGATAAAAAGGATGGATTGGATCTAATTTGAGAGTAATAATCCTTAGATTGACAAAATTAGGATTTCCTTGAATTAAAAATGCATATGATGATAAAATTAGGGTTTGTAAACCAAAAGAGCATGAAAAGTGATAATTGGGGTTTGGGAAGAAAAAATCCTAATGAAACCCTAAGTTTACCCTAAAACCCTAACTTGGAACGCAAGTCAATTTTAATGGTAGTTTTAAAAATAAATAATAATACATGAATATTATGCTTCAGTCTCAGATAGATGCTTGATTGGTTCCTTTGTTGCCCTTTTTGCTTGGACATCAAGTACTCCTTGGAAAGGTATGTGGTTATGCCTATGACTATTCTACTTACACAATTCTCAAGGAATTCTAAGGTTTTCCACATTGACTACAAATAAATTGTTGGTTGTTTATTCAATTCCTACAAATTTTATAGTGATGATGATTATCACATTATATAACAATAACTTGCTCAAATATATCTAGTGTATGTAAGAGATACATGTGGGATGTAAGTAGAAGTGATCAATCCATGATAGGATGATCGCCAATAAAACCAAGCTAGGATAGGATGGTCATGATGAGGCCTATCCAGGAAAGGAAGGCCATAACAGATCGAGCCCAGGAATAGTGGGTCATGAGATGTCCAGTGTAGGGACAAAACACTAGTGTAAGATGTGAGATCACCTCTTACTAACATTTAACGTAAAATACACAACATCCATCTATTTTGGAAGAACTTAGATAATGAAGGATGCATGCATAATAATTACATTTCAATAAGCATGATTCAGATACAAGAAATGTCAATAGTAGCAGTGAAAAGAAAAGACTAAGTTATTACATGGCTTTGATCCAAGTTCACTACATGAGTTTCATGAAACATAAACTAGAAAGGAGAACTACAGGATCTAGAAGTAGCAACCTAGACATCTCAACAAAACTTCCTTTAAATCTACTCCTGGGCAGGTCCTCCTTGGTCTTGTTCCACTCCTTGTCCTAGGCCTGGGTTGTTGAGTCACCCAGCAAGAGGAGAAAATAAGGTATGTGTCAAATAAGGAACAAGAACAAGATAATATCAACAAATGGTAATAAAGGGGTAAAGAATAACCAAGAAATAAGGTGTAACATCCTAGGATTTGAGGCCTTGGATAAAACACTCCTAAAAGGAATGATTGGACTACCCATATCACCAAGGTGCACCTCCTTTTCCGGGAGCACATCACTAAAGAACTCCATAGTTAAGCGTGCTCAGCTTGGAGTAGTACTAGGATGGGTGACCAGTCAGGAAGTTGACCCTGGCTTGCGCATAAGTGTGGATAAAGCGCGCAGTTAAGGCTAGTGGTGGTCTGTGGGGCCAGTCGTCATTCTTGAAACTCTACTTGAGCCATGGGCAGTGGGCTCGGTCGTTACAAATCGTATCAGAGCCAATTCCCCTCCAGTAGGTGGGGCCCGCATGGCATGCCAGTCTTGAGCCGTGTGGTCCAGGCATGTAGGAAAGGGTTGTCCATGGTTGACGTAGCCACCCTTGCGTTGGTATTTCCATGATCGGGAGCTGGGTGTCCATGGGCCATTGTGGGTCTCTACTGAAATAGGGAAGAGATTATGAGGCCTTATAGTTGAGCCTTGACGAGGACGTCAAGAGTCTAAGTGGGGGAGATTGTAACATCCCAGGATTTGAGGCCTCGGATAACATGATCTTAAAAGGAATGATTGGACTACCCATATCACCAAGGTGCACCTCCTTTTCCGGGAGCTCATCACTAAAGAACTCCATAGTTAAGCGTGCTCAGCTTGGAGTAGTACTAGGATGGGTGACCAGTCGGGAAGTTGACCCCGGCTTGCGCATAAGTGTGGATAAAGCGCGCAGTTAAGGCTAGTGGTGGTCTGTGGGGCCAATCGTCATTCTTAAAACTCTACTTGAGCCATGGGCAGTGGGCCCGCTCCTTACATAAGGAGGGTCAAAAGTATGAGGCACATATCAAACAAGAATTTTTCCATAAAAAATAATAAAGCAGCATGCATAATTAATAGTATGACTACATTAACTAAGTAGGGATGAGGCACCTATAAACCTCAACCAGTATGTGAGGAGAGAATTAACACATTCCTAGTCACCTATTAAATATATATATAAGTGGGGATAATATAAACATTCCCCTCACAAAATAACACATGCCCAAACTATGAGTGGTTGTATAGAGGTACACTACATTAGTTAACAAATCAACCAAATCATCATGCTAAATGAAAATAATATGGCAAGGCAAGATTTTAACATCAAATAATAGAGATATGGATTGTTTGAATAAAAGAAATATTACAGGTGGGGTTCAAGACCCAAGCAAATAATGAAACAATTGTACTCAAAAAAGCAATAATAGGAATAAAGATTTTAGTCTATGCCTCACTGGGAAATTAGGGTTTAGATAATAAATATACCCAACTTAAAGGGTAAGATGCACATACCTCAACTCAGAGTCCTAGTTAACACTTTTTACCAATGTAGTTGATTCCAATATCACCTTTGCCTAATTATAATTTACTCACATGTATTAGAGTTTTGTAAAGCATAATGTGTAAGGAAACCCAAATCTTAGACCTATTTGGAAAAGCTCGAATTTTGGTCTCAAAACCTAGACCAAGTGATTCCTCATATTTATTTGTTTTATTTAGATAGTATATGATTAAGTTACAATTATTACTAATTTTATATAATTTATTAGACCCTCAAAAATCAACCATCAAAAACATGGAAATTAGAATATCAAACTATTTGTATTAGAAATATCTCATTTTTCTTATTGCAAAATAATTTTTTGACAACTAGATTAAAAGATATGAATTTTACAATTTTGACCAAATAAGAAATTAAAAAAATCCAAATAAGCAAAGAGAACTCATGAGAGGGAAGAGAGAGAGGGACCATGCTGGGTGACTTGGCCCAACCATGGGCAGCCAAGTCAATAGTCAATGCCTATGTGGCCTCATTCAAGGCAGTGAAATAGTGGGGCTAAAAGATGACAACACCCTTGCACGAAAAAACATAGGAAAGAAGGAAATGAGGAGGGTAGAACTGATATTTTACATGGGGGAATCATCCATCTCTCATGGATGTTACATCGATGACTACCAACAACATAAGCTTGCATGAAATTTGGGTAAAACATGATCAAGCGACCAATTAGCAATCTAAGAACATGAAAACAAAGAACGGGTGTCCATGAAGCATGCCTTGCATAAAATTGGACAGAGGGGATGAGGAGAGGAAGAACTACTTTCCACAAGCCCAAGTCCAAACTCAATCATGGCAGCAACACACATGAGTACAAGAGAAATTAGCACGAGAGGAGAGTTGCATGGATGCTAATGGAGGCGGGGGTACTAGTATGTATATACGTGGGTTAGTATTAGGGTTTATAGGTGTGGGAAGTTTGAGAACCTTGGAGAAAGTTTTAAACAAAACATGGATTGCAACAATAGATCATGAGTTAGGTATGGATGTATGTGAAAATTGTATATGGGACACAATGGTGAAGAAATCTTAAAACAAGATTGAGAGATGAGGGAGAAATCCGAAAAACAAAAATCAAAAGTGGATGCCTATTTCCCGATTTGGTGTGAGGTATGTGATGATCTCCAGACCGTTTGATCGTTGATCCAATGGATAAGATTGCGTGTTAAAAGCAAAATAAAATAAATGTCTGTGTGACATTAATTTATTCCAAATCATATTTGTACTAAAGTGATTCATTTAATTATTTAACTTTCTCTCTCCTTAATTGAGGGTGTAAACGAATTACAAATCTAAATACCTAGCCTAATTTGAACATGTAGAATGTGAATATGGCATTAGTTTTTGCTTTTGAGGACTTTTAATATTTTATTTAATTCTTTTAAAGTAAATAATATTTTCTCTTTCTTAATGTATTAGAAACTTTTAGAATTATTCAATTTTGGTGAAACTTCATGCTCAAGAAAACTTAAGCATATGGAACATGAATTTGCTAATAATTTTATCCCTTGGTATTATTTAACTCATTATTTAATATTTTAGGCTTTATCTACACTCTCTCCCCTAAACACATTATAACATTAAAGATTATCCAAATTAGATGAAAATTTACCCAAAGGCAAATTTTGATATGTAGATTACGAATATAAGATTGTTTCCCACTTTTGGAGTCATTTAATGACTTATTTCATATTTTGGAGAAAACTCACCCTTTTTTCTAAATAAAATTCATATAATTATTATTATCCCAAAATTGTGAAACTTGGCCTCCAAGCCATATCACACCCAAAGAAAATGAACCTAAACTTATTTTTATCCAATTCATCTTCCTTTTATGAATTTTAACCCATTATCCATTATTACCATTTTATCTCATATTAAATAATTTGATGTCACATTATCATGTTTAGGGATTATTATTTATCTCTTTATTTCTTCCTTTTTCCAAAAGGCTATAGAAAGCTCTAGGAATGAATTTATTTTAACAATATGCCACTTAAGTGGAAATTTTGCATCTTAGACCCTGATTGAAACACTAATTGAGGTATTTGTGCACAAACTCATACATTGGCATGAATAGAGGTCAAATATACTCCAAACCACTAATAATTCCACTAATTCAATATCAAGGACAAAAAGGATCGAAAAGATAGGACATACTTAGGAAAAAGGGATAGATAAAGAATATACCTAGATTTCAGTTCGTTACACCTAGAGACAGGGTTCCCCACATGAATATTGTAGAGAGGGAGTGTCCCACAAAGAGTAAGTTGATAAGTTAGAAATAAAATGCATGTTCAATTTTGTAAACATATTTATTGCTATGGTTAAATATGATGTTATACATCGATGTAAATATTTTTTACCCCACATACTGGTATAACTTGTTATACTAAACTTTTTTTGTTTCACAGTGTTTTAGGATAATCTGCTATCATTTATGCAAGTATGATGAAAAATGGACATCCAGAGAAGAAGACCCAAAACAAAAGATCTAATGTAATCTTGGAAGATATAATTAGTTAGATTTTATTTCCAGTTATGAAAATTAGTTCACCTTTCCAATGTAACTCCTTAGTGGAAAGTTAACCATTTATATTGTACAAACTCTTTCGCATTTAGTGAAATTTATTAATTATTTTTTGTTAATTGTTAAACCATCGATCTTGTATTAGATTAATGGTCCTTGCACTCTCAGTCCACCTTAATTAGGGATAATAGGGGGATGGGGTTTTTACATTTGGTATCAGAGTCTGGTTTACCATTTAACCTTTAATAATTATTAAATTTTAAAATTTTTGTAGATTTCAATGGAATTATTAGAGTGTTTTTGGAAGACGATGGCATCTAGAAACGACCACTATTCAAGGTTTGGAAATTCTTTTCTCTGCACTTCTAGTTGGCTTACGAGGACTCTCGGACCCATGCATCTGGCCTGGATAAAGTCGGAGGATTTTATTCAAAATAAAATACATTTAGGAATTTTCATATATTTTCATCCCTTCTCTAACCCTTGTTTCACTCACTAAACCCTAGGTGCCTATAATTGTTCTCTTTTCCCCTTTCTTAGTACTAGGTTTATGGATATTGGGATTAAGGAATACTTTGCCAAAAAATAAAATTCATGTAAACAAGATGTCATGGACATAATTCCTTTATGCTTTAATACCCTAAATATGAAACTAAGGTTAATAAAGTTAACTCATGTGAAACAGCATGGCCCGCGGTAAGGACACTTTCAATCCAGATGAATACCCCAGACCAAGGCCCTCCCACAAGAAGAGGCCCTCCTCATAGAAGAGAAGGTGCATGGAGGGTGAGTCCTTCAAAAAATAGAAAAGGGAAGGTTAGGCATCCATGGAAAAAGGCCATGAGCATGAGGCTATCCACTTCAACATGCCAAACCCTGAAGATGAAACCATGATAGAAAGTGAGTCTAAGGAAGATATCTATAACACATGGGCACACTGCCCAAGTCTCTAGTAGAGTTTCAGGAATGACGACTGGCCCCACAGACCACAACAAACCTTAACTTCGTGCTTTAATCTCACTCATGTGCAAGCTAGGATCAACTTCCCAACTGGTCACCCATCCTAATACTACTTCAAGTTGAGCATGCTTAACTATGGAGTTCTTAAGTAATGGGCTCCCAAAAAAGGAGGTGCACTTTGATGATATGGGTAGTCCAATCATTCCTTATAAGATCTTTTTATATGACGTCTCAAATCCTGGGATGTTACAATCTCCCCTACTTAGACTCTTGACGTCCTCATTAAGGCTCAACTATATAGCCTCATAATACTTCCCCATTTCAGTGTAGACCCAAAATGGTCCATGGACACCCAGCTCCTGATCATGGAATACCAGCACAATGGTGGCTATGTCAACCATGGACAAACCTTTCCAACATGTCTGGACCACACGGCTCAAGACTGGCATGCCACATGCCCATGTGGGCCCCGCCTACTGGAGGGGTTATGGCTCTGATACCATTTGTAACACCTGGGCACACTTCCCAAGGCTCTAGTAAAGGTTCAGGAATGACGACTGGCCCCACAGACCACTACTAGCCTTAACAGCGTGCTTTAATCTCACTCAGGTGCAAGCCAAGATCAACTTCCTGACTGGTCACCCATCCTAGTATTATTCCAAGTTTAGCATGTTTAACTATGGAGTTCTTTAGTAATGGGCCCCCAGAAAAGGAGGTGCACCTTGGTGATATGGGTAGTCTAATCATTACTTATAAGATCTTTTTATCTGAGGCCTCAAATCCTGGGATGTTACAATATCGGTCATGCAGCTAACTCTGGACTGGTAGTAGGATAGGTGGTAGTCCACACTCCTGATGCTCTCTAGATGGAACAATAGAAAAGGTTGACTAAGGCCATTAGTACCCTGGACCTCAAGGATGTCGCCAAAGATGAGAACAATGAACCTATACATGTATGCCCTCTTCTAGGAGCCACCATACTGGACTTCGTCAAGCTGAATATTGAGAAGTTCTGGGGTGAAGATAAAATTGATGTTGATGATAAGGCAAATGCCTGGCTCTTAGTAGATGAAAATGGTTTTCGCATTTTGAAAGTGCAGCCAAACAAGAACATCCTCTTTGCCACACACCTTCTTGAGGGAGAAGCTAAAATATGGTGGGAAAATCATATCATGGGATGAGATTTGATCGAGGAACCAATGGCTTGGGAAGACTTTTGTGCAATCTTCACTACAAGATTCATACCCACCTCTACCAAGAAAGATAAATAAAAGCAATTCACCTTCCTGGTCCAAGGAAACATGCTTATGGTGAACTTATCTTGCAAGTTTCACCTTGGAGCAGTTTGGGTTATATGCTAACTGAGGAAAGGTGGGTAGAACATTTTGTGGAATGCAAGCACCCTTTGATCAAGCCTCATGTTATGACAACCAAACTCGTAACCTTCATTGAAGCCCTCAACTTTGCCCTTAACATTGAGAAGATGATCATGCCTGATCAGAATCCATCTAAAGGATATCTAAGGTTAACTGAAAGCACTCCTATATCAAAGAATGATAATAGAAGAATTCAAGGTCGTAATAATGGAAAGGGAAGGAACGGAGGAAAAGGCAAGCCCTATCATGAAGATTGTAGTTGCTCCTGTCGCACCTGTGGGAAGAAGCACCCTGGAAAGTGCTGCTATGAGAAGTGGGTGTGTTATCACGTCATCAAGAGGGACATCACATAGCTAAGTGTTCACTTCACCCACCACAAGGACAAGGCCCACTGGTGGTCCAACCAGTAGTTGTAGTACCTTAAGGACCAGTAGCACCTATAGGAGAGAGGCAATAGACCCGAGACTTCACCATTGGCAATGAGGAAACCTAGGAACAACTATATGATAGAGGGTAACCACCCTTAGAGTTATTATACTATCCTTTAATATGAAATGAATTAGTTGTTTGACTATTATGAAAACAATGTAAGTATGCTTGATATCATGGGACAAAATGTAAAAGCCATGTTTGCCTCTGGTTCTAATAATACTTTCATTTCAAGAAATCTTGCAACTATGTTTTATATGGACTTCAAGGATATGTTTAAAAAGTCACTACCCCTAGTGGTCGAATCTTTTCATCTCTTTTGAAGACCTCATTTATGCATGTCAAATATATGAATAATGAACTCCCTACTAATTTTATCTTACTAGATATGACGAACTTTGATGTGATGATTGGCATGGATTGGCTTTATGCTTATAATACAAAAATAGATTGTAGGGAAAAGAAAATAATAATAGAGAGACCATGTCACCCTCCCTTTACTATTAGAGGTAGGAAGGATGCTACCACTAGCATGTATCATTCAGTTGTGAAGGCAGAGCAGATGGTAGTCAAAGGTTGTCTAGCATTCCTAGTTGTAGTTATTAAGCCAGAGCCAAAGGTGCGGCCCTTAGAGGAAATAGAGGTAGTCAGGGACTATGTTGATGTGTTCCTGGACGATTTGCTTAGCATACCCCCATAGAGAGAAGTGGACTTCTCAATAGAGCTAGCTCTCGGGAAAAACCTGATTTCTAGGGCACCTTACAAGATGGCTTCTTCCAAGTTGCTTGAGTTGTAAAAGCAACTGTAGGAAGTTTTGGACAAGGGCTTCATCCAACCTAGTACTTACCCATGGGGGCACTAGTCCTCTTTGTCAAGAAGAAATATGGATCACTCTGCATGTGTATTGACTATAGAATGATAAATCATGCTACCATTAAGAACAAGTATCATCTACCCCGTATTCATGACTTGTTTGCCGAGCTTAAAAATTTCTCAAGTCTTTTCAAAGATTGACTTGAGATCTGATTATCACCAATTGTGAGTCAAGAGTGAGGATATCCCAAAGACCACTTTTCGAACCCTCTATGGCTATTATGAGTTTTTGGTTATTCCTTTTGGGTTATCCAATGCCCGAAGTGTGTTGAATCTCATGAATAATGTGTTTCAACTCTTCCTTGATACCTTCATCATCGTGTTCAAAGATGATATCATGGTTTACTCTGATGACCTATACCAACACTGTCACCACCTAGCCAAGTTCTTGATATCTTGAGGAAGTAGAAGTTGGGAAATTCTCAATGTTAGAGTTTTGGATAGACCAAGTCATGTTGCTTGGGCACATTATATCTGAAGGAACTATATCAGTGGACCCTGTCAAAGTAGAAATTGTTCGAGAATGGCAGCCCCGAGGAATGCCTCTGAGATTTGCAGCTTCTTGGTATTGGTTGGGTATTACTAGAGATTCACCAAGGATTTCTCTAAAACTACTTTATCTCTGACCAAGCTCACTCAAAAGGACAAAAAGTTCATCAGGTTCAATTTGTTTGAAGCATGATTTCAGGAGTTTAAGGAAAAGCTTACCTCCATCCCCATTCTGACTATACCCTCGGGTAATGAAGGTTTCATCAACTTCACTTATGCATAAAAGATGAGCTTAGGATGTGTGCTAGAGCAAAGCAAGCATGTGGTCGCCTTTGCTTCCAAAAAGCTCAAGCCCAATGAATTGAATTATCCAACCCATGATCTGGAACTTGCATCTACTGTCTATGCCTTAAAGATTTGGAAGCACTATCTATAAGGAGATACCTTCAACATCCTCACCGACCATAAGAGCCTAAAGTATCTTTTAACTTATAAGGACCTAAACTTGAGACAAAGATGTTGGATAAAATACTTGAAAGACTTTGTCTTCACTATAGCTTACCGTCCTGACAAGGCATGGAATACTTAACAAATTTTGGCTTCACTATAGCTTACCATCCCGACAAGGCCAATGTGGTTGTCAATGCTCTCAGTAGAAAGTGCCTCAGTTGTGCAGTTGGTTTGGTTAACCAGTGGAAGAGACAAGAAGACTATGCTTGGTGGGCACCATACCATTGGAAGATAGTATTTGCCTTACCAAAATGTAGATCAAGCCTAACTTGTTGTTTGAGCATGTAGCATCCCAATTAGCCAGCCCAGAGTTAGAAAAGTGAAGGGTTTGATGGGAAAACCTCAAACACATCTCTCGGTGGGTGTGAATGATGGAATCTGATACAAGGGTCATATTAGGTCCCTGAGGATTCACTTTTAAGGACTTGTATCTTGCAAGAAGCTCATGGTTCTAAGTATATAGTGCACCCTGGTACCAAAAAGATGTATAAAGACCTACAGTGATACTTTTGTTGGTCGGGAATGAAGAGAGACATAGCAGCATATGTAGCCAGTTGTCTCACATGCCATATTGTGAAGGTCGAACAGTAGCGACCTAGTGGATTACATCAATCAATTGAGATTCCTGGTTGAAAATGTGACGAGATCACTATAGATTTTGTTATGGGTCTCCCCAAGACAAAGAAAGGTCATGAAGCGATATGGGTTGTGTTAGACCGCCTAACCAAGTTAGCACACTTCCTTGCTCTAAAAATCACTACCAAGATGTTAGACCTAGTTGGATGATATGTTAGAGAAATAGTTCTTTTGCATGGTCTTTTGGGTTCAATTATCTCTAATCGTGACCCTAAGTTCGCCTCCAAGTTATGGAAGCAAGTGCATGAAGAACTCAGTATAAGGTTGAAATTCAACACGACTTATCACCCCCAGACTGACAGATAGTCAGAAAGGACAATCTAGACTTTGGAAGATTTGTTGAGAGCATATGTGCTCAACTGGGGTGGATCATGGGAGCAGGACCTTCCCTTAGCTGATTTTGCTTATAATAATATCTACCAAGCCAGTATCGGGATGCCTCATATGAATCCGTGTATGGGAGACTGTGTTAGTCACCACTTCACAGGGGTGATATTAGTGAGAGGACCTTGCTTAGGTTAGAGGCACTATAGTTTTATGCCGATGAGGTCTCTTTGATCAAATAAAGGCTGAAGAGATCCCATGATTGAAAAAAGTTGTATGTTGATGTGAAGCAGACTGATTTGCACTTCACTGTGGGTGAACATGTATTTCTGAAATCCAACCCCTTCGGGTTATAGCTAAGAATAGAGGAAAATTGAGTCCCCAATGTATGGGTTCTTTTGAGATCTTAGAATGAATTGGTGAAGTTGCTTATCATCTAGCGTTACCCCCACAATATAGTATGATGCATGATGTGTTCCAGGTATCCAATCTGAAGCACTATGTGATGGATTCTAGCCATGTGTTGAGCATTGAGCCTATTGAACTCCAAGGGAAGTTGACATACCCTGAGTAACCTATGAGGATACTGGATACCAAGGTGAAAGAGATCAGGAATAAAAATATAGAGATGGTAAAGGTGTTGGATCCTAGGATGGGTGATTGGATGCTCTAGAGGGGGGAGAATAGAGATGAATGCACATAAACAAAATTCATTAGACCTTCAAGTTATATCACAAGATGAGGGTGCTAAATAGGAAATTTGAGTGCAACTAAAACATACATAGAAAGGGAGGCAGAGATTGAACAAGCACCAAATGACAAGCTACGTAGAGTGGTTCTATACTCCAAACAAGAAGTATGTCATTCCACTACCTAAATAGGTCAACTTCTAGGATTTCTAAGTGTGTCTTCCTCTATATATTCACTTATAAAGGTTACAACACATGATCCACCAAAGGACTTACCTATCCAATACAAAGAGTCTTCAACCTTACTAAGGACTTATCCACTTTGCAATAAGTCTTCAGCCTTCTCTAAGGACTTACCCACTTTTGCACAAGTCTTCATCCTTCTAGGAATTACCCACTCTTATTGGATCTTCAACATTTGACTTCACCTTTACTTGGAGAGGCTTTCACCAAGGACTTACCCATTTGAGAAAGGAGTCTTGTGCCTTCACCAAGGGCTTACCCACTCTTGATCCAAGTCTTCGGCCTTGATCTTCACTAAGAGACTCATTCCCTTGTTCTTCTTCACCTCTCTTAGCCAAGAGAGAAAGCCTTCATCTTCATGGTTGAAATGAGAGACAGGGAGGTGGTGGAAGTGAGAGCCTCACAAGATATACATGTAGGACTTGTTGGGTTTTATGGCCTCAGAGTAGGCAGCGGAAACAAAAAATTTACTGGCCATTAACCCATAACAGGAGATCACATCAATGACTATGTAATGGGAAGGATGGTTTTAGCTAGATATACTTGGTCCTAGGGCTTGCCCAGCAACAATACCTTGCAGCCATGTGTGGTTTTCAACGCCATGTCTTGGACGGTGTATGTGCAGCTCCTGGTCTTCACCATGGACTCTGACCTCCACCACAGACTATGACTGACGTGTCCTCCTGAGCGACAGATGTCTCCCACCTCTGCAAATAGTCCACACGGACCACCTGGAACTCCTACCATTCTAGAAGAACTGGAAGGAAGGAGACAACCCTCATGTTGGTATACTAGCACCAACCTTCTCTCCCGAACTTAGACTACTTTTCTGTAGTTGTCTTTCCCTCGTTGTGCCTCCCTAGTTGGGTAGCACTTGCTCGGGCTCTCTCAGTTACAAAACCATAGAGGAGGACAACTTTATAGAGCAACTTCTGTTCTAAGTTGTGTGTTCTGAGAAGCCCCAGTACCCCTCTATTTATAATAGAGGGTAGGGTCAGGGTTCCCAGTCTGTTCGGGAGTAGAAGGATCCAGAAATTCTATGAATAGTTTGTACTATAGTAGGCTAATTATTGGTTCACAATTGAACCAATTGTTTGGGTAGGTGATTCGATCGGTTCATGACTGAACTGGTCATTTAGGTAGGTAGTTGATCAGTTCACCCATTAAACCGGTCATTTCACATCCCAGACTTGCCTAAAATTGACTTTCCTCAATCATTTCCAATTAATGCAAAGATTAATCCTTATTCCAATCAAATTGAACAAGTGAAATGTGAAAATTTTCTTCCAATCGGGCAAATGCTTATTTTCTCAGTTGGAAGGACTATGAGCCGCCCGGTTCACCAAGTGAACTAATCGGTTGGCTCACACCATTCGATCGGCTCACAAGGGTGAACCAGTTGGTTGGCAATCCTGACATTGCCAATGCAGTCTCCAATCGACCTGACACTCTAACTAGCTAGTTCAACACTTGAACTTGATAGTTCTGATTCCAGTCAGTCAATTGTATGTTTAAGTGAGTACCTAAAAACCTTTAGTCTCAATCTAAACATCATTCATGGATAATCTCCTCTTCCAGGGGTATCCTATGTGTGTGATCTTGCATGTTCCAATTTACATTGGCAGTGAATGTCCATAACAACTTATGACATCACTAGCAATGAGCAGAATCTAGTAAATTATCATTGCTACCCAAGTAACTCAGAAAGTTGGAGAACAAATTCAACCAACAATCTGTGATTAGTGTAACCATGATTGTATAGTTCCTTTCTCACTGACATCTGGATTGAACTCGAGGCACAAAATGTCATTCTCTTCAACATTCAATCCATGTTCCTTGACCTAGAGCGGACTGTCTGAGATTGATGGAGCTTCCACTCACGTGGAATTGCGTGCACCAACTAAAAATCCTAAAGATAGTAAGTCTTTAGATTTAGCCTTGCAGATACTAGATAAAGAACTCCACCCACGTATGCTAAGATACGTGGAAGTCTTATCGTAGTATAGTTAAGGGTCGAATCCTCAGGACAACGGTCTTATTGCGAGCAACAAGATGGAAAATGTTAGAATTTCACTTAATCACTTACTAGTAGGCACTTAAATCGAAAGTTGGGTTTTGTTGTTTTAATCTAAGAACATGTAAAGTAAAGCAAGCAAGAAAATCTAAGGAGTTAAACTATGATAAAAGTCACTAGGGTGTGATCGGTTTTTCACCGCCACTACACATGGATCAACTCATGCAAAGCAAAACATAACCTGCAAAAAGAGTTTAGTCAGTTAGTATCTTTGTAGACTTAGTTTCCTTTTGGAGAACTAACTACGAGAAGTGCGGGAATGTTGCAATACCAGCCATTCCCGAACAAATGGTCACCTACTTTGCATCATTCCCCTCGCAAAGTGTGTTTCTCGACTTACCAAGGTTGCACTTTCATACGTCAAGTGATTCCATTTCATAGTATGAAAGTGCAACGAATGATAGTGAGTTTACTCCACTTCTTCAGATACACTTCTAGATACCGAAACAGATGCATGGTGGATACATGCATCAAGAACCAACATACAAATGAGTTTCGAATCTAATAGTACAAATGTAGACAATTCATACTAAAAGATAGAGGATAACACAAGTTGGAGATCAAGCAACATGCATTCATTAAATGTTTGATGTCGAACTGAAAAGATAAGAACTCTATATTACAAATTATGGATTACATTTACATGTCATGAAAACATGGGTAGCGGGGCTACTCCCCGCACCCTAGTGAAAGAGACTACTCGCTCATGACTAGGACAAAGAAGGAGGCAAGAAGAGAGAGAGAGTGCATCGTCCCCATAAAGGAGAGAGGAAAGTCAACCCCTTGGAGAGAGAGAAGCGATCCACCAGCTTCACAGGTTGCGCGATGATGAGATCTCCCTCTTCCCACCTTCTTTGGCGGAGAGAGAGAAAGCAGCTTCGAGATGGAGTATGGGTCTCAGATTGGCAGCCCCAGGGCGAAGGATGGAAGTCGTAAGTGCTCTGGAGTGATTGAGGCAGCCTTTGGACGTCTGAAACTTGATGCCTGGTTGAGGACCCTTGGGGTCTTATTTATAGGCCTTAAGTGAAGTCCAAACGGTTTGGAGACCGTTTGGACCTCAAGACCATTTGGATCTTGAGACCGTTTGGACCTCAAGACCATTTGGATCTTGAGACCGTTTGGACCTCAAGACCGTTTGGACCTCAAGACCGTTTGGCTTCATGCGGTCTCGGGACCATGTGACTCCATGCAATCTCGGGACCAATTGGACCTCAAGACCGTTTGGCTTCATGCGGTCTCGGGACCATGTGACTCCATGCGGTCTTGGGACCGTTTGACTCCATGCGGTCTCGGGACCGATTGGCTTCATGCAGTCTTGGGACCATTTGACTCCATGCGGTATCGGGACCGGTTGGTTTCATGCGGTTTTGGGACCGTTTGACATGCGGTCTCGGTCCCGATTGGCTTCATGCGGTCTTGGAACCGTTTGACTCCATGCGGTCTCGGGACCGATTGGCTTCATGCGGTCTTGGGACTGTTTGACTCCATGCGGTCTCGGGACCGATTGGCTTCATGCGGTCTTGGGACTGTTTGACTCCATGCGGTCTCGGGACCGATTGGCTTCATGCGGTCTTGGGACCGTTTGACTCCATGCGGTCTCGGGACCGTTTGGCTTCATGCGGTATGAGGCTGAGTTAGTCTTTTATGATATTTTTTTGTATTTTTATGCATATATAAAAGGGAAAAGTTAGTCTGATAATATATTTATAATAAGAGGAAAATTTTAGGGATTATGTATATATTTAATTTAGAAAGAGTGTGGAAAACTAAAGAAAAAGACTGAGATAATCATCAAAGTTGGAGGTTATCACCCCCCCTAACTTAGAGTCTAGCTTGTCCTCAAGTTAGATAGAGCTGAGGCATGTAATGGTGAGGTGATTTTATTTAGAATTTCCATACTCTTGCTTCAATTCTTAACCTGAGTTCTCCTAAGGTTATATCGAGTCTTATTGCTTGCCTCGACTCTTTTAGGTTTCGAGAGTTGCTTGGGTCTCAGGTTCCTTCCGTATCTCGTAGCTCGCATCGGGGCCACCTTTATTTTGTGCATGTTGTTGACTCTAATCAGCTTTATACCTCTCTGAAAGACCTACTGGAAGCTAGAGAGGGTATGAGGGTTGGCTAAAGGCTTGAAGTGTAACTCCCCCTTCAAGTGGGGGAGGGGTTGTCTATGCTTTTAGGATCTCACTACCGGGCACGACACATCTGCCTTTGTGAGGGCAGCTGAATGTATTGGCCGGGTGAGTCCTTTATAAGCCTTTCATATATTTGGATACCTTAGGGTTTCACTACCGGGCACGACACATCTGCCTTTGTGAGGGCAGCTGAATGTGTCGGTCGGGTGAGACCTTCATCGGTTCTTTATATAGATCCTTATTTATGGCACAACTCTCATAATTTTATTCGACTCTCTGGCTTTTATTCGAAGACTCGCAGGCTTGGGTTTTGGGGTTTTGTTTGGGAATTTATTTTGGGCGGCCAAGCCTCTTTTATTTTGAAAAGAGGAAAGTTGTTCTTAGAGTTTTTCAACATGCACTTATTTGGTTTGTGGTCCACTTGCAGAGCTTCTTGATTTGGAAGATGCCTGATGCCCCTCTCACCCTTGAGAGCCTGGCTTATTTCTGCCTTGATATTGACCTGTGGAGAGTCAGATAAAGAAGTGAAGCAAAAGCATGAAAATCAATAGTGGAGGGACATTATTAAATCGCCATTAAATGTCTAAGTGTTATTTACTTTTGGGGACTAACATGAATCTAAAGTTAACTGAGACTGACTTTATTCAAAAAGGGTTATTTAAAAAGAAAGTTAAAGAGGAAAAAGAAGAAAAGAAAATATGTACAAACAGAGAAAGGAGAAAATGGGGAAAGAGAGATTTAGAAATGATACCTCGCCCTTGTCTAATGTACTCCCCCCCCCCTAACTTAACACTCACTATGTCCTTAGAGTGTCAAAGTGAGAGGCGGAGAAGTACTATGACAAGGGTTGCAGGCTAAGGTAATTCTAACTTTGCCCCTGGTGATTGAAGTAGATTTACTGTGAACTGTCCGCATAGAGCGTGGTAATCCACATCAGTCATATCTTCTACTGGTCTTTGAAGGATGATGATGGTGTACATCCAGTAGAGGACGTGGAAGTCGTAGTCATTTGATTGTCGGATTTGTTGGGGACATTTGTGGCTGAAGGCAGGGCAATGAAAATGCTCTTTTTCATAAGCCCTTGTGTGCTGACTTAGAAAGTCAATTAATTTGTTAGTGCATTCCTTCGCCACTACCTCTGTTGGCGTCCTTGGTGTCACGACATAATTCTTCTGTCGTGGATTGTACTGGTTATCGGAACTGTTATATATTGCAGTTGTTCCATCTGGTAGGTTTGTTGCCAGGAGCATCCAGTACTCATGATAAAGGAAGGGTAACATGATGAACTTCGGCATTGTGTGCTGTAGAAAGGAGATCAGTGCTTCAGTTGTGCCGAAGTTCTTGAGCTTTAGAAGATCATCTTTCATGTACGGGGACGCCATATATGTAGTGGGGTTATTTTGGCTGAGTAGAAACTGGTAAGCGGCCATAAGGCTTATGGAGAGAGATCCTTTAACCTTTAAAGTCTCTCGAAGTGTGTCTGCCATAACTAAAATGTCCCTAGACATGAATATGAGCTCATCCTTTTCGGCTGAAAGCCGCGTCATAATGAGACGTAGTTCGAGGTCGTTGAGACCTTTGCAAGCACTGTGATCGAAGTCAGGAAAGGTTGGTTCTATGGCAGATAAAGGATCGATGAATCCTTTACTTTGCTCGGTAGCTAAGGCCGGGTCCTTTGATTTCTCCAACTCTTTTAGAGTTTGGCGGAAAGGTCGCCTCTACGGGTGTTGGACAGATGAAAAAAGGTAACGAGGGACGTCATCTGGAGCCATTGTTGGGTCCTTGAAGAACCTTCTATCACAGATGAGTTCCATGGCGTAATGCCCTCGCAAAGAATGAAAATCTTCAGTGATTAGGTCCGCAAAAGGGATTTCTTGGTTCAGCGCTTGGATGTGACGTATGGTGCAGAAAGCGCAATCCCCAAATCCCTCGGCAGCTTGAACTTGAGGGTTTATTATTTGGAACCAGGGTTGGCTCCAGTCTTGGCAGAGCAATGGGCGTGCAACCCAAATTAACTTAAGCAGCCGGAAGGGTATACATCGTGCTTCACCTACTGCTTCACCAATGAAGTTTATTGTACCGGCGGGTAGCTCAGCGCTACAAAAATTATAGACCTTGGCATCCCGAGCTTCGGTGTCGACAATCATAAATAGCCAATGATCTGAGACTTGAAAGGGCACGGTAAGATAATGTGCCCATCGTGCTAAACCGGCACGCAGTCACTCGATTGATTTTGCTCGTATGTCTTTGTATAAAAGGCCAATAGACAGAGCAGGTGAGGCGTTGAAAATGGGCTGCTGCCTCTTAGAACTTCTATACATTTCTATACAATTGGCGAGAAGGACGTGGAAAATTGCCATCGGCATCGTGGACCGAGGTTGCAGGATGTGGCGGAAGTCTTCTCTTGTCATCTTGCGCCTGGTTTTGGTGTTATTGTAGATGATGTCTTCCCCTGCCTTTGCGTCATCCACAATAGTGTTCAGTATAAAAATGTCTTGAGCATCTAATGTGGAGATGGCCGCCATATCAAGATCATGCATTTTGTTTGGTAGAGGTGGTAGTAGGGGAAGCTCCTGCGGAGGGGGAGAAGCGGGTTGTACCAGGGCTTCTGCATGGCTTTCTAGATCGTCTTTCGAGTCAGAGGCAGAATTGAGGTCTTCATTTGTGTCTAAGCTTACTCGTTCTGCCTCTTCCTGGTCATGGGGGAAGGTGCCGACATGTCGAGCGTGGAGAGAGGTGGGGCGGTTTTTGTGGGCGGGCTTGCGCTGGTTCCTAATATACATTGTTGGAATTCAGTGTAAGTCGCATCTTTGGCTGACTCCCCGATGGACCCCAGAGTGGAATAATCAAGGAATTGGTCCCCATATGACATGTTAACATTATCATTCAGTGGGGACTTGGGGTAATGTTCACCGTCATGGTGGCCTTTGTCGGAACCTTTGTGAGAAGGTTCTGCTGCATTGCTTGGGTCCTCTCCGTCATCAGATTTATCACCTGAGGAGGTGGTATCATTGTTCGAGTCAGCAGATGAGTCAGAGTCTTCTTCTTCTTTGTCACTATCGCCATCCTTGTCGGCCGCTGCCTTGTCTGCTGGCTTTTTACTTGCGGTCTTTTTGCACCGCCGATGGGTGGCTTGTAACTCATCGAAAGCCACTTGCAGATGCTCGTGTGTTTCGAGCAGTGCGTCGTGGGATTCTTTGAGGTCATTATATCGACCCTCGGAGGAGAGGAGATGTGATGTTAGATCTGTAACTTGAGCACACAGCTGTTGGATGTCATTATTAGTTGACTCCTCTTGGCGATTATGTAGCTGTGTGAGGGTGATGTTGATGGTGTCCAAGCGCGTGCTCAGAACTGCTTGTTGTTGCTGGAGCTCGCGGACAGTCTTAGGCAGAGGTTGAGTCTACGTAGAGATCTCATCGACTTGCTTTGCCGTCGCTTCTTGCTGGCACATCACTCCAAGGACTAGATCCGGCAAGTTATTGTAGTGGATGTTGATGTGCTCAACTTGCGTAGCCACCTCATTTTGTCGTTGCTGAAACCCTTGGAGGATGTTGGGCAAGGGTCTGTTCTGCTCGTCGATCGTGGCCACCTGTTTCTATATTCCCTGCACATACGAAAAAATAGAATGTAAAATGTTAGAAGGATCGGTGAGAAGGTTTCAGACGGCGTCGAATTGACGGCCGAATTCCTCACCGATATTGGCAAAAGGGACCCCAGAGGCGGAAGGGTGGGGTGGCTGGGGTCTATGTGGGAGGGTGGTAGTGCCTTGCGGAAGAGACACTGAGGATGCCTCGAACTGCGTGGTGACTATGGATGGAGTCACCAGCGGTGTCGGGGTGGTGGTGGATGTGAAAGGTGGTGGTATCTCAGGTGAAAGCGGTGGGAGTGATAGAGATGGGGTAGAAACTGTAGAGGGGAATAGGAAAGTGGTAAAGTCAGACATATGAGTGGAGAAGGGAGAGCCCGAAGGAAAAAGGGGTGAAGAAGAGGATGTGAATGGTTGCGCGGATGTGGTGAAGAAGGGAGGAGTGGTAGATGTTGGAAAGGTGGAAGGTGGAGTGGTGGTGGCGGTTAGATGGTCATGTAGACTCTGAATGTAAGAGTCAATTGATGAGGTGGTTAATACTTCTTCATGGAGGGTCTCGGCCTCTGGATTTGGCTTTGATGTTGGTGTCCCCGACAACTGTTGTGCCTGAAACTGCCTTCTGGAAGGTCGTTTGATAGGTATTTTTGATGGTCGATCTACCGGGGCTGTAATACTGAGCTCTGTATGTCCCGCTTTTGCTTTCTTGTCGGCCGCTTTAACCGAAGCTAAGAGTTGTGTAATCTCCTCATCAGAGAAGAGGAGCTTTTCTGTGTCATAGTTTGCAAGCTCCGGAAGTGGGAGGAGCGTTCTTGATGACTTGACTGTAGGGCAGAAGACATAATGCAGTTTTGCATCCTTTTCCTTGATAATGAAGGAGTTCTTCAAAGTTTGTTCATTGGTAAGGATGTCGCCCTTTATTTGCATGCAGCGAGGTAGGGGTTTGTCCATCTTAAGGTATTTTATGATGGATGTGACATGGCCCCCCATGCATATTTCCTTTCCTAGGGCGTAAGTTGATAATTTCTGGATTATTTGTCATCCAATGTTGACTGGCCTTCCATTTAGGATGGACCAGAGAACAAAGAGATCTGAAATTATAACGTTTCCTCCTTCAGTCCTGGGGAAGAGTGCGCCAGCAAGAATTTTGTGTAGGGTGTGCACGAATCCAGAATGTATGTTCGATGCTTTGCACGTCTTAGCATCATAGGTGGGGAGCCCGATGAGAGATTTCCAAAATTTGTGTCTTTTGAACTCAGAGTGCTCGGTTCCCACAGCCTTGGCTTTATTTAGCTACTCCTGGTTGTCGATAAAAACTTCGTTCAACATGTTTTCTGTTAAGACAACCTTGTTGTCGAAGATATGGGTGACTAGCCTTCTGTCACCTCCGTCCCGTGTTCTATCCATGATGTCTACGGGTTCTTTGGTAAGGAAGGTGAAGAATTCGGTAGTGGGTTCAGAATAGGAGAGCTCAGGTACTAGACATAGCCTGGTGAGATTGGCTTTGTCTAGCATTTCAAAAATGTAGTCATGGATCCCCATCTTAAGTAGTATGCTGGAGCAGACATACTTAGTGGGTTTTAGGATTTTGTCAGTGGAGGGGGTGGTATGTATGAAAAGATTTTCTGGTGGTGGTGTTGTGGTGGTGACGGGAGGGAAAGTGGGGGTGGTAACAGGGATGGTTGTGGTAGGTTTTGTAAGGGGTTGATCCATAGCAGAGGCAGGGTGAACTTGTTTTCTTGCCCGTTTCTTGGAGGGCTGTCCAGTTGCAGTTTCTTGGACCTTGCGTTTCCCCTTTTGTTTTTCGGTTGGGGATTCTTCCTTGGAATTAGGCCTGTATTCCGAGCCTTCATCATCATCAGAAGAAATTGCAATTTCTTCTTCAGGTCCCCAAGCCAGGCACTTTTCGATGCGATCAAGGTCGCACAGGACTTGCATCATTTTGATATTAGGTGGCGTCTTTCCAGTCCTGTTGAAGTCATCTCTGATCTTCTGGAGTCTAGCTTGTTCTGCTAGTAGTTGCTCTGTTGTCCAGATTGGAGATTCGTCAGAACCGGTGGCTTCCTTTGCTGGTGATGCCATATCTGCAAAATGAGAGATCATGAGTTAGAATGACATGTTTAGAAACAATTCAGATTTTATTTGTATTTATGTGGTTTTATATATATATTTTTTTTGTATTTTTAGAGATTGTGGAAAGCCAAACGGTTTGAAGACTGTTTGGTCCCAAACAGTTTGAAGACTGTTTGGTCCCAAACGGTTTGAAGACCGCCTGATCTCAAATGGTTTGAAGACCGTTTGGTCCCAAACGGTTTGAAGACCGTTTGGTCCCAAACGGTTTGAAGACCGTTTGGAAGGCGGGACGACAGGTTACAGCCGGTGAGGGCAAAAACGGCGGAAGGAAGGCTGAGGCGCCGGCGATGAAGGCGGTGGTAGAAAAGGTCATCGGCGAAATGTGACGACGGAAGGAGCTGATGGTGCTAAAGATGAAGATAAAGAGGATTGTGGTGAGTCCGGCGGTAATGAAGACGAAGGTGGCTCTGATGTTGGAGAAGGGGAACCGCCGCAGCGGCGCCGAAGTCGGAAACGTCGGTACAAAGGGTTGCGGAAAAGAAAAATCCGGCCAAGCTGTCGTGGTTGTTGGACTACCTTGCAGCTGCTGGTGGCGTCGATGAAGAAGCAAAGGACGGTGGAATGGAGGTGAGGTTGCCGTGTAGAAGCACGGGAACCAGGTCTCGGAGGCGAAACGTGCGGGAGCAGGAGGGTGCAAAAGCAATGGAACAGCTCTTGCACGAAAACTTGTAAACTCGAGAGTCAAAGAGAAGAGAAGGAGGGGGGAGGGTTTATATTTATAGGAAACGGGGGTTTGACTTGACAAAAACCCTGGTCAAACGGTTTAGCGACCATTTGGACTCCAAACGGTTTCGAGACCGTTTGGCTCCAAACGATTTCGAGACCGTTTGGCTCCAAATGGTTTGAAGACCGTTTGGTCCCAAACGCTTTCGAGACCGGTTGACTCCAAATGGTTTGAAGACCATTTGGCTCCAAACGGTTTAGCGACCGTTTGGCTCCAAACGGTTTCGAGACCGGTTGGCTCCAAACAGTTTGAAGACTGTTTGGTCCCAAACGGTTTTAGGACCGTTTGGTAGGGTTAAGGTCGAACGGATTTTTATATTTTTATGTTTGTTATGAAAAAAAATTTTGTATATTTTCATCTTGTTGTTTTTATGTTTGTTTTGGTTATATGAATTTTTTTTATATTCATAAGATCTACCTAGGGTAATTAAAAGAACGGAAAGTAAAGGGAGAAACTGAAATCTTGGGTTGCCTCCCAAGTAGCGCCTGGGTTTTACGTCGCTGGCTCGACGAAGCTGTAGCGTTGTTATGTTGACGGCGTAGCGTCTGTGATTTCAATGGTTTGTCTTGGCATTTTGTCTTCCGGAGTGTAGTATATTTTTAAACGATGACCGTTAACCGTCCTTTCTCCTCCGTTGTTGTCAATAATTATGACAGCTCTAGTTGGATAGATGTGCTTTATGGTGAAGGGCCCGGACCATTTTGTTCAAAGTTTTCTGGGAAACAACTTGAGCTTGGAATTGAAAAGGAGTACTTTGTCGCCGACGGTAATGTCTTTCCTCTTGAGATGACCGTCGTGCCACATTTTTGTCTGCTCCTTATAGATTCTGGCACTCTGATATGCAGTCATGCGGAGCTCTTCTAGCTCCTACAACTGGAGTTGTCTATTCTCTCCTATACTTTTGAGATCAAAATTTAATTGTTTGATGGCCCACCAGGCTTTATGTTCCAGCTCTACTGGAAGATGACATGACTTCTCATACACCAAACGGAACGGGGTTGTTCCAATTGGTGTTTTGTATGCAGTTCGGTATGCCCAAAGGGCATCAGGAAGTTTGGTGGACCAATCAGTGCGGTTTCTATTCACTGTTTTTTCAAGAATCGCCTTTAATTGTCTATTAGATACCTCTACCTGACCACTATTCTGTGGATGGTAAGGCGTGGCGACTTTGTGATTGACTCTGTACTTTTTCAGTAAGGCTTCAAAACTTCGTTCTAAGAAATGGGTCCCGCCATCTGATATGACAGTTCTCAGAACTCCAAATCTTGGGAAGATAATATCTTTGAACAATTTAATAACAGGCTTGGAATTGCTGGACACAGTGGGTACAGCTTCAACCCATTATGAGATGTAGTCCACCGCGACCAAGATGTAAGAGAAGCCATAGGATGAAGGGAAAGGGCCCATGTAGTCTACCCCCCACACATCAAAAAGCTCAATTTCCTGCCACATAGTGAGGGGCATCTCGTCTCTTTTTGATATATTGCCAGAAAATTGGCATTTGTTACAGGATTTCATGAAATCGTAAGAGTCCTTTGATATGGTGGGCCAGAAGAAACTAGATTGTAAAACTTTTATGGCAGTTTTCTTAGCACTCATATGCCCCCCCCCGTGGGTCCGGAATGGCAATGCTCTAGGACCGGGGTTATTTCTTCTTCTGGCAAGCAACGACGGAAAAGTTCGTCAGCACAAAGGTGAAACAAGTAGGGTTCGTCCCAATAATATTATTTTATGTCATGAAGGAACTTCCTTTTGTCATGGTGGGAAGCAGAGGGGTGGAGAATCCATGTGGCTAGATAATTAACGATATCTGCGTACCAAGGGAAACCATGAGTGGCCTTTATAAGCTGGTCGTCTGGTAGGGAGTCCCAGATAAGGATTTTATCTTCTTCTTCAACCTCGATACGGCTGAGGTGATCAGCTACAACGTTTTCCACTCCACTTTTATCCTTAATTTCCAAGTCGAATTCCTGAAGCATCAGCACCCAGCGGATGAGCCTGGGTTTGGCATCTTGCTTTCGAATCAGGTATCGAATGGCAGAGTGGTCGGTATAAACGATGACCTTAGAACCAATCATATATGAGCGAAATTTTTCAAACGCATAGATGACAGCCAGAAATTCTTTCTCTGTGGTAGTACAATTTTTTTGCACTTCATCTAGCATTTTGGATGCGTAGTAGATAACGTAAGGTTTGTTATCAATTTGATGTCCTAAAACAGCCCCTATAGCGTAATCACTTGCATCGCACATGATTTCAAAAGGCTACGACCAATCCGGTGCTCTCAGAATAGGTGCGGAGATTAAAGCATTCTTGAGGGTGGAGAAACTTTGCATACATTCTTGATTGAAGATGAATTCAGTATCCTTAATCAGGAGTTGGGTCATGGGTTTTTCTATCTTTGAAAAATCTTTGATGAATCTTCTGTAGAATCCCGCATGACCCAGAAAAGCTCTCACTCCCTTTATATCTTTTGGTGATGATAGTTTTGAGATAACGTCAATTTTTGCTTTATCCACCTCAATCCCCCTGTCACTCACCCTGTGCTCGAGGACAACACCTTCTGTTACCATGAAATGGCATTTCTCCCAATTCAGGATAAGGTTCATTTCCTCGCAGCGTTGCAGAACTTGTCCAAGATTTATTATACAGTTGTCGAAGGAATCTCTGTAAACTGAAAAATCATCCATAAACACTTCCATGACGGATTCGGTTAAACCGGCGAAGATGGCAGACATACACCGTTGGAACGTAGCGGGTGCGTTGCACAACCCGAACGGCATTCTTCTAAAGGCATATGTCCCAAAAGGACAGGTGAAGGTAGTTTTTTCCTAGTCCTCCGGGTGTATGGGTATTTGGTAAAACCCAGAGTAACCATCGAGGTAGCAAAAATATTTTTGATGAGCTAGGCATTCCAGGACTTCATCAAGGAAGGGTAGAGGGAAGTGGTATTTCCTTGTAGCTTTGTTTAGCTTCCTATAATCAATACACATCCTCCACCCTGTTACAGTCCTAGTAGGCACTAACTCATTTTTGTCGTTGAGTACTACAGTAGTGCCCCCTTTTTTTGGAACAACCTGGACAGGGCTGACCCACTGGGAGTCAGAAATAGGATAGATTATGCCAGCTTTGAGTAATTTGAGGACCTCCAGACGAACTACCTCCTTGAGATTAGGATTTAGTTTTCTTTGATGTTCGCGAGAGGGCTTGAATTCTTCAACCATTGGAAGTATGTGCATACACAGGGCTGGATTTATGCCCATTAGGTCAGTTATCTTATATCCAATGACCTTTTTATGCTTCCTCAGCTCATCCAGAAGCCTTACTTCTTGATCTTCTGTAAGGGTAGAGCTGATGATGATCGGGCATAGCTTTTCCTCATCTAAGAAAACATGTTTAAGCCTTGTGGGTAAAGTCTTCATTTCAGGGGCTTTCGGTGGCTCATCTGCTTCTATAATGGTAACGGCTTTAAGTTCTTCAAAAGTGGCCTTTGGCGCTTCTTCGGCTTTTCTAGATGTTGCAGACACTGTTGAACTAGTTCATTTGCAGAGAATTCAACATCCGGATTAATTAGAACATTCTCCAGTTCGTCAGTTGGCTCGGATATTTCTAACTGTGACATTTGTTGAATTGCATCAAGAAGGAAAACCTCCTCTTGGATGTTGGGGCCTTTCATACTATTAAGGACTCGGAATTGAATTGCTTCTTTTCCGAGCCTAAGAATGATGGTGCCAGCTTCGACGTCAATAAGTGCCCTGGCGGTAGCGAGGAAAGGTCTGCCGAAAATGATCGGGTATCTCAAGTCTTCTTTAATATCCATGATAACGAAGTCGCACAGAACGTAAGCATCCTTGCCTATCCTTACTGGGATATCTTCAATGATCCCCAGAGGTGCGGTTATGGTAGAATCAGCTAATTGAATAGTCATTGTGGTAGGTAGCAATTCGGTGAAACCCAGACGCTTGCACATAGAATAAGGCATGATGGATATGCTGGCCCCTAGGTCAGCTAATCCTTTTTTAGTAGATGTGTTTCCAATGCAACATTGGATTCCGAAGGAACTTGGGTCCTTCTTCTTTTTTGGCATTTTATTTAAGATGATGTCGGAAGTGGTCTGAGCAAGCTTAACATTTTCTTGCTCCTCGGTGATGTACTTTCTTGATAATAAGGTCTTGAGGTATTTTGCCCAAGTTGGCACCTCGGAAAGAGCATCAAGGAGCGGGATATCAATGTACAGTTTCTTAATCGCCTCCTTGAACTTTTGAAACCTGGTGTCCATCTTCATTTCTCGCAGTCTACCTAGATACGGGATTCTTGGTTTATATTGCAAAACTTCATGTTCTGCGGAAACTTGGTCTTTATCTTTGCCCTTTGTGCCCTCTAAGGGCTTCTCAATTCCTTGTTGCGGGCTCTCATTCATCATAAAAGTAGGTGTATCATCATTATCTAGAGTGATCTTGGTAGTCGCATGAAGAGTGTGTCCCGATCTTGTAGTGACAGCATTCAACTGTTCATGTCTGTTCTGTCCATGCTTAGGATTTGATTCGGGCTGCCCTACAAATGTGCCTGCCGGAGGCTTCAATTGTGCAGCAATCTGGGCAAGCTGGGCTTCTACTGCTTTTTGCTGCGCTTGCTGATTAGCGAGTATAGTCTGTTGAGATTGCAGCATCTGCCTTATCATGGATATTTCATCTTCCGGTTGAGAAGGAGTGTTTTTCAGAGGACTTTGTTGTTGGGTTTGTTGAGATTGTTGCGGTGGTAGCGCCAGCTGAGGTTGCTGAGTATGCTATTGTGGATGGAGTGGAGGATGAGTGTACTGGTAGTAGGCCGATTGGTTCCTGGGGTAGTTAGCCTTAGGGAAGTTGTTCCTGGAATTCCCTTGATTTAAGTTGAAATTGTTTGGGAACCCAGGTGGTAGCCTACTAGAGGATCCACCGTGCGTCTGATGTTGTGGATTTGCAGTTCCCGCAGGGTTTCCATACTGAAATCCTGGATGATTCCTTGGCTGATTAGGGTTGTACTAGACTTGTCCAGGGATAGAGTGGATGGAGTTGACTTGTTCTGGTAGTTGTTCTTCCGACTGGTCAGTAATAGGCTCATATGGTTGTGGTGGTGGATGCAGATCCATCATCACATTGTAAAGCATTCCGCAGGAGAGGGCCAGATGGTCAGAAGCATGACAGGCCTCACAGGTCCCTGTGGCGGCCTTGACTTGTTGAACCAAAGGATTTTTCTTCTTATCAAACTCTCCGAGAGAAGTCTCGAGAGCTTGTTGTTTATGAACTATAGTTTTCAAGGCGTCAGCTATTGCCTTCATCTCTATCGATTCTTCAGCTTTGTAGACCTTGAGGACACTTTTACCTGCTGACCGTCCCCAGTTGGACTGGTTTTCAGCTCCAAGTGTAACAATTTTCTAGGCGTCCTCATAATTCTTTCTCATGAAGTTTCCTCCAGATGAGGAATCCAAAAACTGTTTGATATCATCGCTCACTCCCCGATAGAAGGTTTCTATCAATTGGTTCTGGGAGATTCCATGATGGGGGCATTTCCGCAAAAGTTCTTTAAACCTTTCCCATGCTTCAGCAAGAGACTCTCTGGGTAACTGAGAGAAGTGATTGATCTGCCCTCTGATCTCATAAGTCAGTGAGGGGGGAAAGAACTTCTCTAAGAACTTTTCCTCTAGGGGAGCCCAGGTGGTTATTATGGGTTCCATGTCGAGTGAGTTGTACCAACTCAGGGCCCTCCCAGACAGAGTGAAATGGAAAAGATGAAGCATTATCGCATCAAAAGCGACTCTGGCTTGCGGAACCAGACGGCACAGTGACTTAAACCTTTTTAGATGATCCATGCAATCATCTCCAGAACCTCCGGAGAAAGATATACCTTGCATGATCTGGATCCACTGGGTACGAATCTCGAAGTTGGGAATATTGATAATCGGAGGTCGGACTGGGTGGTTATCCTCATAGTTCTTTGGGGCAACATAATCCCTCAGTTGCTTGTTCCTTAACTCCAACTGAGCAGCTTGGGTTGCTGCCTCAGTTTTAGCTCTGATGCGGGCTTGCTCTTCCGCACGAATCTCCGCTTGGATTTGGGCATGAGTGTCCGTGATGAGTTGTGCTCGTTGAGCGGCGATAGCGGAGTTTACCCTCTCCATCACCAAAGCATCCTGGCGTTGATCGTCGGCCATTTGCCTGGCTCGTTGGCGATTGAGACGAATGCGGCGATGGAAACTTCTCTCTACCTCGGAGTCGTACTCCGGATCAGGGGAGAATCTGAGATTATGCGATGATTGCATACATGTTTTCTACCTGAGTAGAGAAAAGAAAATACCTTTAGATAATGGTAAAGATATAATGGTTTCAAGAAGATATAGACTTATGATTTAAAAAGAAAGTGTAAAATCCTAACCAACTAGGAAGGTACTAAATGAAATTACAACGTTCTGTTGTCCCAGGCAACGGTGCCAATTTTTGATGGAGCTTCCACTCACGTGGAATTGCGTGCACCAACTAAAAATCCTAAAGATAGTAAGTCTTTAGGTTTAGCCTTGCATATACTAGATAAAGAACTCCACCCACGTATGCTAAGATACGTGGAAGTCTTATCGTAGTATAGTTAAGGGTCGAATCCTCAGGACAACGGTCTTGTTGCGAGCAACAAGATGGAAAACGTTAGAATTTCACTTAATCACTTACTAGTAGGCACTTAAATCGAAAGTTGGGTTTTGTTGTTTTAATCTAAGAACATGTAAAGTAAAGCAAGCAAGAAAATCTAAGGAGTTAAACTATGATAAAAGTCACTAGGGTGTGATCGGTTTTTCACCGCTACTACACATGGATCAACTCATGCAAAGAAAAACATAACATGCAAAAAGAGTTTAGTCAATTAGTATCTTTGTAGACTTAGTTTCCTTTCGGAGAACTAACTACGAGAAGTGCAGGAATGTTGCAATGCCAACCATTCCCGAACAAATGGTCACCTACTTTGCATCATTCCCCTCACAAAGTGTGTTCCTCGACTTACCAAGGTTGCACTTTCATACGTCAAGTGATTCCATTTCATAGTATGAAATTGCAACGAATGATAGTGAGTTTACTCCACTTCTTCAGATACACTTCTAGATACTGAAACAGATGCATGGTGGATACATGCATCAAGAACCAACATACAAACGAGTTTCGAATCTAATAGTACAAACGTAGACAATTCATACTAAAAGATAGAGGATAACACAAGTTGGAGATCAAGCAACATGCATTCATTAAACGTTTGATATCGAACTGAAAAGATAAGAACTCTATATTAAAAAGTATGGATTACATTTACATGTCATGAAAACATGGGTAGTGGGGCTACTCCCCGCACCCTAGTGAAAGAGACTACTCGCTCATGACTAGGACAAAGAAGGAGGAAAGAAGAGAGAGAGAGTGTATCATCCCCATAAAGGAGAGAGGAAAGTCAACCCCTTGGAGAGAGAGAGAAGTGATCCACCAGCTTCATAGGTTGTGTGATGATGAGATCTCCCTCTTCCCACCTTCTTTGGCAGAGAGAGAGAAAGCAGCTTCGAGATGGAGTATGGGTCTTAGACCGGCAGCCCCAGGGCAAAGGATGGAAGTCGTAAGTGCTCTGGAGTGATTGAGGCAGCCTTTGGACGTCTGAAACTTGATGCCTGGTTGAGGACCCTTGAGGTCTTATTTATAGGCCTTAAGTGAAGTCCAAACGGTTTGGAGACCGTTTGGACCTCAAGACCGTTTGGATCTTGAGACCGTTTGGACCTCAAGACCGTTTGGATCTTGAGACCATTTGGACCTCAAGACCGTTTGGATCTTGAGACCGTTTGGACCTCAAGACCGTTTGGCTTCATGCGGTCTCGGGACCGTGTGACTCCATGCGATCTCGGGACCGATTGGACCTCAAGACCGTTTGGACCTCAAGACCGTTTGGACCTCAAGACCGTTTGGACCTCAAGACCGTTTGGCTTCATGCGGTCTCAGGACCGTGTGACTCCATGCGGTCTTGGGACCGTTTGACTCTATGCGGTCTCGGGACCGATTGGCTTCATGCGGTCTTGGGACCGTTTGACTCCATATGGTCTTGGGACCGATTGGCTTCATGCGGTTTTGGGACCGTTTGACTCCATGTGGTCTCGGGACCGATTGGCTTCATGCGGTCTTGGGACCGTTTGACTCCATGCGGTCTCGGGACCGATTGGCTTCATGCGGTCTTGGGACTGTTTGACTCCATGCGGTCTCGGGACCGATTGGCTTCATGCGGTCTTGGGACCGTTTGACTCCATGCGGTCTCAGGACCGATTGGCTTCATGCGGTCTTGGGACCATTTGACTCCATGCGGTCTCGGGACCGTTTGGCTTCATGCGGTCTGAGGATGAGTTAGTCTTTTATGATATTTTTTTTGTGTTTTTCTGCATATATAAAAGGGAAAAGTTAGTCTGATAATATATTTATAATAAGAGGGAAAATTTAGGGATTATGTATATATTTAATTTAGAAAGAGTGTGGAAAACTACAAAAAAAGACTGAGATAATCATCAAAGTTGGAGGTTATCAGAGATGCATGTGAATTCACATATCATATATTGAATCACATGAGTGTGGCCATACAATTCTCAGTCTTGCTTATCAAGGGGACCTAGATATCATACTCGGAGGGACAAATCCCATATCTATCACTCACACTCAAGTCCCCATGTGTCAAGGTCACCCAATCATCACCGTTATAACAACCCATGTTTTAGGATTGCATTTGATGATGTCAAAGTGTAACCAATCACATGTGATGAGTGCAATGATTTCAGGTCTAAGAACCACAATCACCACCATCACTATGAGAGACGATTGTGACTACCATTCCATGGTATCCATGTATCACTCTCATGGTGGTTCTGTCTGATATACGGTTCTCTAACATATATATGTGTGCTTGACTTGATATCATATATCATGATTAATGAGACTCTATCATTAGTCAACACACACTCTAGTCTTATGTATTATTGTTGTCTTTTTTGCTTTCATAGTAATATCTGACTAGGGACATAACAAGAATGCATGTACTCTTATCATACATATGGTCTCATTATTCAGGTCCTTCACCTGAAGACATATGTCATCGAGTTACATCATTCTTTAGACATCTATCATGTATGTTTCATCATCTCATGAGTGAGACAAACATAATAGATGGAATTACCTTTATCATTATCAAATCAAGTAGCATATGCCTCATTGCAATCATCATATGATTGGCTCTATCGGCATACTATACCAACAGACTCCCACTTGCACTTAGAGACAATCACCCATGAATCATATTCCAAGTGATTCTAAACACGTCCATCATGTTTTTGTTGCACAAGTGCTTTTATAGAGGGTAAGCAACATTTGCTTCAAGTTGGTATATTGCATGTTTCACATCCCCTCATTGTACGACAACTCGTATGGGATGGAAGTGTCATAGTATGCCATCTAAAATTCCTTTGCCTAACCAGTAGCTCCATTGTTGTCACAATATTACTACTGAGTCACCAATGGTCAGAACCTCCCATAAGTTCATCCATATTAACTTCTAGATGCATACAGTATCCTTTACAGTGTTCGTAACACTAAGGTATTGGCTTCTTATTGTAGAATTAATCAATTGTTTTATGTTGGAACATTTCCATCTAACAATTCTTATTCCAAGGTCAAACACAATTTTGTCATTTCAGAAGCTTGCATCGGTGTAACGCTTTACACCCAACTCTTTCTTATTACCATAACTAAAGAACTAATCCTTTTAGTACTTCACAAGTACACAAAGATGTCCTTCATGGTATTCCAATAACTCTTACTAGAGTTTGATATATATCCATTCATCATGTCCAATACATACAAGATAATTGGATATTTATATCATATTGTCATACAAGATGATGATTTAATATCTTCTTGTCATATCCAATAGATACAAGATGATGAGTTTGTATATTCTTTTCATGTCCAATACATACAAGATAATTAGTTCATATTTTCTTGTCATGTCCAATACATACAAGATAATGAGATGAGTTCATACATGATAGATCCAATTGCAAATGCATATGGCATCTATCCATGTGTTCCTTATTCTTCATAAGAATTGGGAAACTTGGCTCTTGAGAGACTAACTCCATGGAACATGGTCAAGTTTTCTCTCTCCATGATGAACTCATTCAGCATCTAGCCAAAGTATGTTCTCTTTCCTAGGACAAGAAGCCCTCTTGATCTATCTCTATAGATCTTGATTCTTATCACATAGGATGCTTTCCTAAAACTTTAGAATGTACTTTGTTTCTAGGTTTTAATATTTGTAGTATAAGGACGTTATTCCCCATCAATATGTGTAATATACATATGCTCGCACTAAATTCTTATAATCACACATTACATCTTCATTCTGACTCAAGTCAAACTCTTTGACTATCTTGTCAAATTGAAGATCCAGTTCTAAGGTGCTTGCTTTAATCTAAAGATTGATCTATGTAGCTTTATAGACTTTATTTGCATTATTGGATTTATAAAACCTTTAGGCTATGTTACATACACATCCTGCACAATATTTCATTTAAGGAATGTGGTTTTAACATCAATATGACAAATCTCATAGTCATATTAACCTACAATGGAAAGCATTATCCAAATGGATTTATCCATGGTAATTGTTGAAAACATTTGACCATGTTCAACACCTTGAACTTGTTAGAAACTCTTTTCAACCAACTTACCCTCCATGTCAGTATTCTTCTAAAATACCCAAAAGTACCCTATGGGTTTTTCCCCTTCAAGTGGATCAACCAAAGTCATACTTTGTTGATATACATGGAGTCCATCTTGTATTTCATGGCTTCAATCCATGTCTTAGTTTTTGGCTCTCATTAGCTTCTAGGTAGACTATTGACTCATCATATGATCAACTCACCCACTTCTTATCCATAAGATATCATAGATCATTCAAGCTCTAGACGTGTTCTATCAGAACCATGAGTTCTGTGTGTTACTTAAGGAACTTTGAGATTCCACAACATTTTGTGATTCTCTTTATTCCCAATGTTAAGCATGTGCCTAAAAGGAAACTTGAAGTTTTAGCTAGTAATCACACTCTAACTTATCAAGGTGTGATTTCTTCTTTCTGATACACTTCTCATGATACAGTATCATTTTGTTTCATGTGGAGTCCATCATGATACATTATCATGATCTTCCAGAAGGTTCTCAAAATCTTGGTTTAAAGTATCTCCAAATCGATCATATCAAAATATAATACTTATACCAAGATAATTATGTACTTCATTCTGATCTTCTTGAACACTTCAAGAGATTCATGTTTGTATTTCACTAAATACAAACTATCATATCTACTGAGGTCATCAGTAAATACATTGAAGTACTAGTGATTACCTTTAGCATTTATTCTACAAGGTCTATATACATCAATATTTATAATCCTTAATAGAATAATCACCCTCCCACTACATATAGTAAAGAACCTTTGTCATATTGCACAATGAATGAGAGTAGCATGTCTCTATTGGTTCAACAACCAAAAGAGTCTATATATCCATCATATGGATTCCAGAAATTCCATCCCATTTATGCGCTTTAGATGACATCGATATAGGCATTCAAGTTTGAGTTATCATGTCATTCATTACATGTGTCACACGCATTTGTCTCTTTAACTATCAAGTATAGTTAGTGAGACATGGGCATTACCATCAAAGATCATAGCTTTGAAATGAAACATCAATCTATAACACTCTTTCCCATATAAGATGTATGATGTATTTCATTGATGGCAGGTATATAATAGCAATTCGCTAATTCTATTACATGCCCATGAATGTCATAATGTAACTATAATGGTAGCAACTCTTGCTCCACATAGTTTCTAGCTTACTTTCTCTCAGGTCCTGAAGTAGGGATCTCTATCTCTATCATCTTTCCAAGATCCTCTATAAAGAGGTTATTTCCCTTTCCTACTTACCCGTCTCCATATCTTGAGTGAAGAAGACTTGGACCTAATCTTGGCTTCAGAACACTTATTTACCTTTCTTTAGTCTATGGACTTCACTCTGTTGATCATTATCACAGGTTTTGTCCTTTCTTCATTCATGCTTTGGCATCAACATGCCAAGAACTTCTGACAGTGGTTTGGCCAAGTTTCTCAACATTTGATAAACTGGCTATATGATTCACACAATGATTTGTAGAATCATATGTTTGGTCAACTATTGACCTATTTGAAATCACAGTTAATCTATATGCACAATCATATTGAGCATATGACATTATACTTGATCTCCATCTATCTGATTATACCCAAACATTACTTTGAAGACATTATACCTTTCACACTTTACATGATTCTTAAGATGTATAACCATCTCAAGAATGTCCATGATTCAAGCTGTTTATGCAACTCATAGTTCAAATATCTCAGTATAAGGTTCTTGATGTCTTAGGCACCATTGGCATACTTCAAGAAAGCATCCAATTTTAGCCTTAGGTGCATTTGTAGTAGTACTACTGGATCTGTCTTTCAAGGACTTTAGAGTTTACACTCACTATTGAGAACACTTCTCAAAATTCCCAAACCAGATTTAAAGTTTATCCCGTTTATGAACTGATCTCAACAATAATGTATTTGTGTTTGTCATTTGGATTCTACAAAAGAATTTGCAACATTTCAAAATATTTTTGATTTGTTTGATTTGATAAAGTTGATGATATTAATTAGGTCTTTAATTAATTATTGCTCCCACTATTTTGATCAAATTGATAACCATCATGTATCAATTCAGAAGATTGCAGTGTACAACCTTCTAGTGAGCAAGATCCTAACTTCCTCTAAGTTATAAACCAGTGAGGGTTGTCACCCACAACTAGATTCTTTTATGTAGGCAACTTTTGTCAATTGCATCATATGCATGTCTCAAGGTTCTTAATCCTATTAAGATCACCTTGTTAAGTTTGTTCCCAGAATCCAACACAATGAGTATGCACCCTGCGAAGGTAGACCCACATACTCACTATCACACTTCTAAAAGATAGACGGTGCACCACGCGAAGGCATGCCCACAGTTAGTCGATCAAGCTTTTCATGTGTGTTACTTTTGGAAGGCGTCTTAAACTTAATATTTATATTTGAGAGAATTTATATAAGTACAATGCATATCCAATCACCACATTATTATAGTACGTATCATATACATGTTATAATCACAATGAGAAACATGTAATATTGATAAAAGCTATGATTATGGACATCCTATTGTAATTCCTTGGAGCCATAAGGAATTATGGTCATCTAAGGTCTACATCATATGCAACATGTTGTTCATGAAGATCTTTGTGCTTGAACCATTCCGGGTTGATCGGCTCATCCTATGACATGATCGGCTTGCCTCTTGGTCGGTTGATTGGTCGGCCTGGCCTCCGATGTCTGGACACCTCCAACAAGTGTTTGGGCCATCATCCGGTCAATCCGGCTCCACCTACACAATCCTCCTCGATCCTCTAGGAGGTTAGATCGTATGGTGTTGAGCGTCTTCTTCTTCGATGTAATAGAAAATAAACTATCCTACTTTTACATAATCTTTGGGAAACCTCGAGTTACATTTGAGGGGAGAAAAGGTAGAAGAGAAAGGATCTCGAGTTATCTCGAGTTACACGTGGAATAGAAGGTAGAGGCTCGGTATGCAAATCGAGATGCAAACAACCATAACCAACCAAGCACACATAGGGTTTATAGGCCATAACCATGCTACACATCTACCATCAAAACCATTTTAGGGTGACGTGTATCAATTGCATATATACCATATCATATATGCATATTAGTTTATGGTCGCATGTGGTATTTATTTGGATATGCACATTAGTCATTTTAAATATTCACATCGTATGCAATAAATAAATGACGATAAAATCAAAATCTGATCATATCGATTTATCTCAAAACACAATATGTTGACATGGCTCTAATACCACTGTTGGGTTTTATGGCCTCAGAGTAGGCAGCAAAAACAAAAAAATTATTGTCCTTTAACTCATAACATGAGATCACATCAACGACTAATGGGAAGGATGGTTTTAGTGAGATTTACCTGGTCCTGGGGCTTTCTCGGTGACAATACCTCATAGCCATGTGCGGTCTTCAATTCCATGTTTTGAACGGTGTTTGTGCAGCTCATGGTCTTCGCCATGGACTCTGGCCTCCACCATGGACTACGGTTGACGTGTCCTCCTGAGCGACAAACATCTCTCGCCTCTACAGATAGTCCACACGGACCACCTAAAACTCCTGCCATTTTAGAAGAACTGGCAGGAAGGAGACGACCCTCATGTTGGTGTACTAGCACCAACCTGCTCTCCCAAACTCAGACTGCTTTTCTATAGTTGTCTTTCCCTCGTTGTGCCTCCCTTGTTGGGTAGCACTTGCTCAGGCTCTCTCGATTACCAAAACTAGAGAGGAAAACAACTTTGTAGAGCAACTGATGTTCTGAGTTGTGTGTTCTAAGAAGCCCCCAGTACCCTTCTATTATAGTAGAGGGTAGGGTTAGGGTTCCCAATCTATTTAGGAGTAGAAGGATCCTGAAATTCCATGAATAGATTGTATTGCGGTAGGCGAACCGATCGGTTCACAACCTGAACCGATCATTTGGGCAAGTGATCCTATCAGTTCATGACTGAACCATTCGTTTGGGTAGGTGAGCTGATCAATTCACCCAGTGAACCGGTCGTTTCACTTCCCAAACTTGCCCGTAATTGACTTTCCTCAATCATTTTCAATTAATGCAAAGATCAATCCTTATTCCAATCGAATTGAACAAGTGAAACATGAAAGTTTTCTTCTAACCAGGCAAATCCTTATTTTCTCAGTTGGCAGGACTGTGAACCTCCTGGTTCACCAAGTGAACTAATCAGTTGGCTCATACCAGTCGATTGGCTCACAAGGGTGAACCAGTCGGTTGGCAGTCCTGACATGGCCAATGTTGTCTCCAATCGACTTGACACTCTAATGAGCTAGTTCAACACTTGAACTTGATAGTTCTGAGTCTAGTTAGTCAATTGTATGTTTAATTGAGTACCTAAACATCTTTAGTCTCAATCTAAACATCATTCATGGATAATCTCCTCTTCCAGGGGTATCCTATGTGTGAGACCCTACAGGTTCCAATTAACATTGGCAGTTAATGTTCATAACAACTTATGACATCACTAGCAATGAGCAAAATCTAGTAACTCATCATTGCTACCCAAGTAACTCAGAAAGTTGGAGAACAACTTCAACCTAAAATCTATGATTAATGTTACCGTGATCGTATAGTTCCTTTGTCACTGACATCCGGATTAAACTCGAGGCATGGAACGTCATCATCTTCAACATTCAATCCATGTTCCTTGACCTAGAGCAAACTGTCTGAGATGCATGTGAATTCACATATCATATATTGAATCACATGAGTATGGCCATACAATTCTCAGTCTCTCTTATCAAGGGGCCCTAGATATCATACTCCTTGTAGGAGGGACAAATCCCATATCTATCACTCACAGTCAAGTCCCCATGTGTCAAAGTCACCCAATCATCACCGTTATAACAACCCATGTTTCAGGACTACGTTTGATGATGTCAAAGTATACTCAATCACATGTGATGAGTGCAGTGATTTTAGGTCTAAGAACTACAATCACTACCATCACTGTGAGAGACGATTGTGACTACCATTCCATGGTATCCATGTATCACTCTCACGGTGGGTCTGTCTGATATATTGTTCTCTAACATATATTTGTGTGCTTGACTTGATATCATATATCATGACTAATGAGACTATGTCATCAGTCAACACACACTCTAGTCTTATGTATTATTGTTGTCTATTTTGCTTCCACAGTAATATCTGAAAAGGGACATAACAAGAATGTATGTATTCTTATCATACATATGGTCTCATTGTTCAGGTCCTTAACCTGAAGACATATGTCATCGAGTCACATCATTCTTTAGACATTTATCATGTATGTGTCATCATCTCATGAGTGAGACAAACATAATAGATAGAATTACCTTTATCATTATCAATTCAAGTATCATATGCCTCATTGCAATCATCATATGATTGGCTCTTTGGGCATACTATACCAACAGGACTAGCTCTCTTACAAATCTCCTACTCACTCAAATGGATGTAGCAAGTGATTAAGCTTAGAGAGAGAGAGGAGGAGGTTGTAGGAAGCACTCAACTAGAGAATAGGAACCTCATATAGAGTTTTGCATTGAATGCTCAACCTTAGAATGAAGCCCAAGGGGTCCTATTTATAGTTGGGGATGCCTCTTAGACTTTGGGAACACTTAAGGACGAATTCTAGTCTTTTTGTGGCTTGCAATGGATATATTTTTTATTTTTGCAAATCCACAACGTCTAGAAACACTAATCTACACTTTTCTATACAGTGTGGTCGGTCGAGTTTCTATGAAGGTAACTCGATCGAATGCACTATGTGACAAAGCTAATTTGACCAATTGGTCCAGTTTGTCCTGGTAGGAACTCGATCGATAGATTAAGTCAGTTTTGTTCTAGTGCAATGGCCGGTCGAGTTTTGAGTATAGGAAACTCGACTGATCAACAACATTTTTAAAATCCATCAAGGATCGGTCAAGATTGTAACTCGGTCGATAAATTGCATGTAATGAATTTTGGAAAATGTCATTAAAGTGCTTAAATATTTTATTTAAGTGCTCCTAATTTTAAATAAGCTTAATTACGAGTCATACAATCCTTACAAGTGATTTACAACATGATTCTAATAGATTTACATCAGATTGAAAAAATGTGCACTTGTTTTTCTCCAAGTTGAGATGTGAAAGTTAGGGAATTTGGAGGTCTATACCTAGTCTCAAATCACTCAAGTAGAGACATTAGACAAAATTATTTGGAATGGTTTAGACATCATCAAAACAAGGGTTTGGTCAATTTAGACCTAGAGTCAACATTCTCCCCATTTTTGAATATGACAAACCATTCCATAAATGTATTGAAAGCATTGAAGTAAAATCATACCTTTGGAGAAACCAAGGGGTTTCAATAGAATTGAGTTCATATGCTCCCCCTCAATTGATTCTCATGGAGTTCTCATACTCTCCCTCAATTGATGCTATTTCTCCTACATGGTTAGCCTTCATAACATTTATAGAATACTATATCTTCTACTCATATATGTTCTACACATATATGTCTTCTCCCCTTTACATATACATGCTTCTCCCTCTACATGTAAGACATGCTTTCTCCCCCTGCTTTACGGAAGAAGACATGCTTTCTCCCCCTTTGTCATTTTAAAAAGGTGGGGGTATGAGACAAGAAACACCACTTATTAAAAGAAAAGAGATAACCAAAGTTATATCGGAGAGTAGAAGAGCAAAATAAGGGGCTTGTCCAAGCATAGAAAGAAAAGAAAGTTAAAGCATGTACTTGAACAACCCATAATGTAATTCTAGAAAGGCAAGATAAAGTGTTGCAGTTAAAATAATGAATCGCAATTTTGACCCTCAAGATGACGGAGTTCATCCAAAAAGCATCAGGACTCATCGTGACGTAATGAGTCTTGCTCAGAATGTCATTTCTATGAGGAAAAAAAACTAGTCTTGTATCAAAATATGACATTGGAGCAAAATCTATAAAAAAGACAAATATGCTCCAATTTATACATACAATGTAGCTCTATATATCCTACATCACAATGCTATGTAAGAAACTCAAGTTAGTAGATATGAAATTCAAGGAATAGGCTTGAGAAAGTATGAAACAAGATACAAACACAGCATATAGTATAATACCACTTGATGAAAAGAACTAGAACTACATGTAGGTAGGCTACTAGTAGATGTTATCACAAGTTAGGGCTACTAGTAGGATCTAGATCATAGAAAAAGATGCGCAAATATACACAAGACAAACCAAGCTACGAGTAGATGTAGAGATATATCTGAACAAAGAGATATACAATTTTAGAATCATGAAAGGATATAACTCACTAGAAAATATGCATCATTACCAAAAGATGATTACCACTCAGAACCTCAAGGTTGTATCCATACAATATATACAACTATATAGATGTAGCAAGTTTGGGCACAGAGGAAGCAATTTATACACAACTAAGAGATCCAAGGAGATCATCATCAAAACCTGCAAATCACTCAAAACAAATAATTGCAAGATATAGATATACCAATTTAGAGCAATTAGAGAGATAGAGTTGTAATCAAGAAAGGAAATCTAAGAAAATGGAAATGAGCACATAGAAAAGGAACCAAGGGGAGTGCCAAAGAATAAAGTAATTGGTTGAGAAAATCTAGTTCAAAGGAAAATTCACATCCAAAAAGACAATCGTATATTCTGTGCACAGTGTTGTCGGTCGAGTTCTGTGTATTGACAACTCGACTGATGATAGTTGTTGGCAACACCCATTGGTGCGGGTCGGTCGAGTTTCTATCACGACAAACTTGATCGATCAAGTTGTTGCCACAAAGTATATATATATAGGGCTTTCATTCAATACCCGTGCGGGTAGCTTGATTTTTCGCTACTCGCACATCCAAAAGTGTAACTATATGGTACAAAAAAGTAACTCTAAGATCAAAAGAGTAACTATATTGATAAAAAAAAGTAACAATATGACTGAAAAAGTAACTGCGTAGAAAATATACAGTCAGTAAATATATGGACGTATTTTTTTATTTTTGTGGGGCAAATGATATTATTTTTGGATGAATTTTTTTGGGGAGCTAGATAAAATTCTCCTCTACAATTGTGAAAAAAAAATTAAAAAGAAAGTGATAGGAAGGGTGTGCAGGTAGCTACACACTTGGGTATTAAAGATGAGTCATATATATATATATATATATATATATATATATATATATATATATATGTATGTGTGTGTGTGTATATATATATATATATGTGTGTGTGTGTGTGTGTCTATATATGTGTATATATATATATGTATATATGTATATATATGTATATATGTATATATATGTATATATATGTATATATATATATATATATGTATATATATGTATATATATATATGTATATATACATATATACACACACATATATATATATATGAAAAACATATCTAGAGGCAAGACAAAAAATATATAGCATATCTAAACATGTGTATGCTAGTTAGTAATGCACTATGAAAGCACTAGAAATAGTTTTTGAGCGAGAGTGTGAAGAGACACTACTACCGAAACAGCATTCATTGTCGCTTTTCTGGGCGTCAGTTATTTACATACACCGACGCCTATAACATTCCACGTCGGCTATTTAGTAAGTCTGACGTCTATATTCGAAGACCAGCCAGACACAGGTACTGCTTTCTATTCAGCGTCGGCTAGGTAAAACACACTGACGCCTAAAATCACCCGCGAAATCCAATTTTCGAGCGAAAAGAAAAAGTGTCACATAATGCGTCAGTTATTTAGATAGAAACTGACGCCTATGTATGATGAGAATTTGCGCGAAAAGTGTCACATTCAGTGTCAGTTATCTGTCGATAACCGATGTTGATAGTGGTTCCTGCCAAATAATTTTAGGCAAATATTGTCCAATTGGATGTCAGTTTTTACGATCCACCGACGCTGAAGAGGTTTAGGTGTCGGTTTTGTAAACAACCGACGCCGTTTATGAACTTAATATCCCACGATCACCCGACTCTTCCCCTTTCTTCTGTTTCATTAAGAGAATCTCCCCCACTACTGCTGCCGCCCGACCCTCCGTTGTTGCTGCTTGTGCTTGCGCGCCGCCCTCCGCTGCTACTGCTTGTGCGCCGCCGCCGCTTCCTGCTCCTTCTGCGCCGTCATCGCTCCCTGCTCTCTGGTGTCGTCGCCGCCTGCCTGCCTTGCACCGGCGGTCTTGGAGCTCGCCGGTGTCGCCGCCACCCACCTGCTCGACCTCACCTCGCCTCGACCTCGCCCTGCTCACTTGCCCAGGTACCTGCCGACCTACCCAGGCGGCACCCAGGCGGGCCTAGGTGGCCAGGCATTCACCTAGGGTCCCAAACCCAGGCGCCCAGCCTAGTTAGGCCTCTGGGATGCTTGGGCGATGCCTGTACTGATTTGTATTGCATACCTTCTACAATTATTGAGTCCAATCATTCTAATGGCCAGCTATTTTCATCTTCTAATCAAATTAATTAGTTTAGATTCATTCAAACATCTTTATATGGTAATTGCATATGTGATTAAACAATAGAGAAATCAACAAACCTTGCTACAGCCAACGAAAATCATTTTACAATTTTTCCTTTGACTATGTTCCATTTAATTGAGCTAAATTAACTTAGTCTTATTGTTTGTTCTTAATTAAATGTCTAGTCACAGAGTCACAAATTGATATAACAGTCATAATTTTAGTCTTTTCTTATATATACCAACCTTGGATATGTCCTTGCACACATAGATGGATAGGAAATGGAATTTCAACATCTAAGGAATTGATTACCTATAACTATTACTAGTAGCTTTATTAATTTACTAGTAGCTAGAAATTTTGAATGCCTACTTTCAATTGTAAAAGAAGGAACTAGTTAGAGCCTTTGTTCATTAAATTTTTTTCTATAAAATTCTTTTATCAAATCAACATTGATGGGTTTCCTGGGTTTTATCTTTAGGAGGATATGTATAGATCAACATTGCAAATGTTAAACCATATTGGATATCTATAGCAAATAATAACTTTATTTTGTTTTAAAGATGGTTAAAATTTAACTTATTTTGTTCGATGTCTGATATGATGGTATTGGATGCCTATATAGATGTGATTCAATCAGGATATCAATTTGTGTTTATTTATGTACAGATTTGTATTTATTTATGTATTGTTTCAGGAATTAATTGATCATCTACTGCTGCCCGCCGTCTCCTTGCCCGTCGCCTGCTCACCTGCCCGCTTGCCTGCCTACTCGCCTACCCTCCGTCTCGCCCTCTCTCCCTGCTGACGTCCGACTAGGCTCAAACAGAGGTAAACCCTGTTTTATTACATTACTTGATCTTTAATCACATAGACTTAATCAACATTGCTACTTGTACACTCTAGAATCAAGATCTAATACTCTTATGCTATTTTAACACCATGAGACATTTTTTGCTCATTCTAGTGGATTATTATGACCTATGATGACCTAACATGAAACCATGCTCTTAATGATATGATTTACATATCTATTATTGTGTTTGTTGGCCTAGAAACCCGTCTAAGATTTACTCATTAGGAGTAAATCTTGGATAGTCCCCGGTTTGGGACTGTTCTTGAACACCTAATCTCACTTAGGATGTAAGTGTATAATGTGTATCAGGTTTTCGAGAAAATTTCGGTAGCATTTCCCCATTTGTTCTCTAAGTACATATGTACTTAGAGAATAGTGGGGAAATGTTGTCGACATTTTCTTGAAAACCCAATACATATTATACACTTACTAGTGAGATTAGGTGTTCGAGGATGGGATAGGTGGTACACATTTATTATATATAAGAATGACATCACATGTGTTTGTTGGCCTAGAAACCCATCCAAGATTTACTCATTAGGAGTAAATCTTGGATAGTCCCCAGTATGGGACTGTTCTTGAACACCTAATCTCACTAAATTATATACTGTTTGTATGGAGTTCGGCTTCATTGTAGATAATAGGAGTAAATCTTGGATAGGATGTAAGTGTATATCCTAATCTTGTCCTAATATATACTTGTTTTCTCTTTTATCATAGAATGGATAGATCATGGATGTCCATTCGCAATCGCTGCACCCCATAGTTTATATCTAGTCTTGATCAGTTTATTAGATTTGTCGAGGAACATAGGAAAAAACCTACAGATAGGTTCTACTGTCCATGTAGGCATTGTGGTAACAACTTGAAAGTCAGCACCGGTGAGGAAATCAAAAGTCATGTCATGTGAAACGGGATTGTACAAGGCTATACAGAATGGCACTGGCATGGAGAGATTTCAAACTCGAAACCAGTAGATGTCAATAGCAGTGCTTGGGTGGAAGAAGAAATTGCCTCCGATGACGTAGATGTGAACGAACCAGTTCCAGTAGACATCGTTGATGCGATGTTGGATAGTTGTAGGGTAGAGCACACCGATCCACCTCCTATCTTTAGAAACATTGTGCATGATGCTGAGATACCGTTATACACAGGCTGTGCTAAGTTTACGAAGCTTAGAGCTGTGTTGAGATTGTATAAGTTGAAAGCTAACAATAGATGGAGCGACAAAAGCTTCACTTCATTGTTGACTTTGTTGAAAGAAATGCTTCCTGAAGGAAACGAGCTGCCAATCTCAACATACTGGGTAAAGAAAATGTTGTGCCCAATGGGAATGGAGGCCAAGAAGATACACGCATGCCCGAATGATTGTGTATTATCTCAAAAGGAATATGTAGATTTGAAAGATTGTCCAAAATGTGGTGTGTCACGGTATAAATTGACGACTTTGGGGGAGTCCAAAACTGGTTCTCCTTCCAAGGTGTTGTGGTATCTACCTATAATATCATGGTTTCAACGCTTGTTTGCAAATCCAAAAGATGCGAAGAATTTGAGGTGGCATGCAGATGTTAAGAAAAATAATGATGGGATCCTACGACATGCGTCTGATTCCCCACAGTGGAAGAAGATTGATCTATTGTACCCCAAATTTGGTGAAGAAGATAGGAATCTAAGACTTGGGCTTTGTACAGATGGGATGAATCCGTACGGGACATTGAGCAGCCAACATAGCACTTGGCCAGTCATGCTTGTTATATACAATCTTCCTCCCTGGATGTGTATGAAAAATAAGTATGTTATGCTATCGTTGTTGATATCGGGCCCTAAACAACCCGAAAATGATATCGATGTTTATCTTGAACCTCTGATTGATGACTTAAAGAAACTTTGGGCTGAAGGTGTGATGACCTATGATGCTTCAGGAAGAGAGACATTTCGTTTGCACGCTATGTTGTTTTGCACTATTAATGACTTTCCAGCATATGGGAATTTGTCTGGATATAGTGTCAAAGGAGCTAAAGTGTGTCCTATATGTGAAGAAAACACTGATTCAATAAGACTAAAACATGGCGGCAAGACTGTATATCTTGGTCATTGAAGGTTTCTTTCAAAATTCCATCCGTATCATAGGAAGCGCAAAGCATTCAATGGATGGAATGATGAACGGAGTGCACCTAAACCTATACCAGGGGATGTTGTTTATGAAAGAGTAAAAGACATTTTCAATGAATTTGGTAAGAAATCACAATGTAGTATGGCCACACGGAGTGACAATTCTTCATTCAAGAAGAAGTCAATATTTTGGGATCTTCCTTATTGGAATTCTTTGACAGTCAGGCATTGTATCGATGTAATGCATGTTGAGAAAAATGTCTGTGATAGCATCATTGGTACTCTGTTAAATATACCAGGTAAGGCTAAAGATGGGATAAAATCCAGACTGGACCTACGTGAAATGGGAATAAGGTCAAAATTAACAGAATTGTGTGAAATGGGTAATAAAAGAACATACTTACCTCCTGCTTGTTACACGTTGTCTAGAAAGGAGAAGAAAGCTTTTTGTGAATGCTTGGTAAATGTTAAGGTGCACATGGTTACTCATCCAACATTCGTAGATTGGTATCAATGAAAGATCTAAAGTTGATAGGTCTTAAATCTCATGATTGTCACACTCTAATGCAACAAATATTGCCCGTGGCAATTCGATCCATATTGTCGAAGCATGTAAGGTTTGCAATCACCAGACTTTGTTTCTTTTTCAACGGTCTATGCAGCAAAGTGATTGACCCTGATACTCTCGATAATTTGCAAAGAGAAGTGGTTGTTACCCTATGTCAGCTTGAGATGTATTTCCTTCCTTCGTTCTTTGATATCATGGTACATCTTGTTGTCCACTTGACTAGGGAAGTGAAAATGTTGGGACCAGTTTTCTTGCATTGGATGTATCCCTTTGAACGATACATGAGCATTTTTAAAGGTGATGTTAGAAACCGTTATCGTCCTGAAGGGAGTATTATTGAAGGTTATGTGGCGAGAGATGTTATGGATTTTTGCAATGACTTTCTGAGTGGTAATAACACTCCTGTTAATGACAAGAATATTGAGGAGGGCAAAGGAATTTTGGGACCACGGGTGAAAGTAATCAACCGTGAGCAGTTGGAACAAGCTCACTTGTATATTTTACACAACATGGACGAAGTGAGTGTTTATATCGAGGAACATACGAATTTCATCAAGAGACAACATCCTCGAGCAAGTTCAATGTGGCTTGCTAGAGAGCATAATAAGACTTTTACTAAGTGGTTTGAAGATAAAGTCTTACATCAACTATCTCAAACACCAAATGATATTACAGAAACTATCAAATGCCTTGCCTTTAAACCAAAACTGAATGTTATGTCTTATGAAGGGTTTGACATTAATGGGTTCACATATTACACAAAGTGCCAAGATGATAAGAGTGTCGTCCAAAATAGTGGGGTCACTCTTCAAGCGTTGACTATGTATTTTGCAAGTGCAAAGGATAAGAGTCCACGTGAAGCTAAAATGTCATATTACGGTGTCATTGAAGACATATGGGAGTGTGACTACATAGATTTCAGAATTCTGCTCTTTAAATGTAATTGGGTTGATAACACCAAAGGAGTTATAGTGGATGAATTGGGTTTCACTTTGGTGAACTTTGAAAAGATTGGCGAGAAGGGTGAACCATTCATATTAGCATCACAGGCAAAACAAATATTCTATATCGATGATCCTGCAAATGATAAATGGTCGGTTGTTCTTCATGGTAAAAGACAGTTCATTGAAGATCCTATAGATGAAGAAGAGTACTATGATAAGTATGATGACTCCAGTCCATTCTCTGTTGGGTTGCCAACTCCACAAAATATTGAAGCTAATGATGACTTATATGTGCGCGGAGATCACAATGAAGGATTGTTAATTGATAAAAGATCACAATTTTAGAGGCATGTATGTTTATATTTTTTTATTGAAGCTAAATGTTTGATTTTTTTAATATAAATATCATTTTCAGATTTGATTATTCATTATCTTCTAGTTAATACAAATGATAAATGTTTGCCTTTTCTAGTTAATACAAATGCTAAATGTTTGCCTTTTTCTAGTTAATACAAATGCTAAATGGCTTGTTACATGAAAAGGATCTAAAATCCAAAGACCTAGAATGGGTCAAGTTCAAGTCAAAATGGCTACAAGTGTGCATTTTGGGTTTTCTATGTAAACGACCTTAGAACATCTATGTAATCACTTGTAATGATGAATTGACTTGTAACTTAGAAGAGAAAAATGTTTGGGACAAATTTCACCAAGTGCTAATCAGTTTAAATGCAAATTAGAAAATGGATTACAGGCACTTGGTCGGTCGAGTTTTCCTGGATTGAAACTCGACCAATCATCCTTGGTTGATTTTCTGAAGATTGCATCGGTCGAGTTGTGCACTCACATAACTCGACCAATGCAATCTTCATAAAATCGACCAAGGATGATCGGTCGAGTTTCAATCCAGGAAAACTCGACCGACCAAGTGCATGTAATCCATTTTCTAATTTGCATTTAAAGTGATTAGCACTTGGTGAAATTTGTCCCAAACATTTTTCTCTTCTAAGTTACAATTCAATTCATCATTACAAGTGATTACATAGATGTTCTAAGGTCGTTTACATAGAAAACCCAAAACGCACACTTGTAGCCATTTTGACTTGAACTTGACCCATTCTAGGGCTTTGGATTTTAGATCATTTTCAGATTTGATTTTTCATTATCTTCTAGTTAATACAAATGCTAAATGTTTGTCTTTTTAATGACATTTTCATATGGCTGACTATGATGAGCATGATGTCCATGATGAGCATGAAGTCCATGATGAGCATGATGTCCATGACGAGCATGGCGAGGATACCAATGTAAGTTCTAAAAACATATCCTGTATTTCTATAAAATTCATTATCTTCTAGTTATGTCATATATCCCATATTTCTATATTGCGCTAATTCAGTGTGTTTATTTTTGTCAAATTTTAGGTTGATGATGCACATGTACCCACTGAAGCACTGGAGCAACTTGATGCGCAGCACCAAACACTTAACAAGAAAAGGGGCATGACTCTGTTGAAGAAGTTAATAGTGCTAAGTGGCAGTGGATCCAAATTGGTTGTGGAGTTTGATAATGGAGGAAATGCAATTGGAGTGAACCGCAATAATTTTGTAAACTATCTTGGGTGTGTCACTTGAAGCCATTGTGGTGTTAAGTATGATAATTTGCATAAAGTTCCTCAGGGGAAGAAAGACTTGATATGGAAGGATTTATGCGTGAGTTATTATTATTTGCAATTCTATTTTGTAGATTACAAATTATATTATTTGCAATTCTATTTTTGGATACTAGTTAATAAGAATTCTATTTTACAGAATCTGTTTGCATTGGATGAGAGGCTGCATCATAAAAGCGTGATGCAATGCGCTGGAAAGATGCTTAGGAACTATAGGAGAAATCTCAACAGAGAATACATAAAAGATGGTGATAAGAAGAAGAAGTCAGTCCTTGAATAGTGAAACTTCTTGGACAAAGAAGATTGGGACAATTTTGTTGCTTCAAGAAAATCTGAAGAATTCAAGGTATTAGGCGTCACTCCCAATTTAAATAATATACATTGTATTCACATATTCAAGATTAACATTTAGTGCTACTAACCAAATCATTAATGTGCATACTAACTAGGCCCTCAGTGAGGCGCAAAAAGCAAGGTGTGCATTGAATGTGCATGACCACACTATGGGTCCAAAGGGCTATGCAAGCGTTCGCCAAAGACTACAGGCGGAGTCTGCGGCTACTCAGGAGTCTGCTGCTACTCAGGAGTCTGCCACACCCATGCCTCTCCATGATATCCGGATAGCTGGGAGGCAAAACAAGAAGGGTGAAATAAAGAAGCTCGTAACTATTGAGGCGGCTGCAAAAATGGTAAAATACAACTCTTAGAGCAATCCTTTGAATATTGATTATTGTGGTGTTAACTTACCAATTTATGTTGATGGTGATTAGCGGGAGCTACACGAGCAGAGGAAACAAGGCACGTTCATCCCTCAGGGCACAAGGGATGAATTGACCGTTTCTCTGGGTAACCCAGAGCATCCTGGACATGTTAGGGGTGTAGGCGCTGGTGTGGGCATCAAAGCATTCTTTGCACCATCCCAGCACAAACCCAGAGTGGGACTTTCACAAGAAGTGGTAACCTATTCTTTTTTAAGAATGTTACTGCAAACGGTAATTCAATAATAAGAAGCTAATTTTTCTTTTATCCATGTATAGGAGAATAAGAGAGTCAAGGATATAGTTGCCAAGAAGGTCAATGATATAGTTGCTGAGAAGGTCAAGGAAGAATTGCTACGGTGGCAGGCATCTCAGGCTTCCAATCAGCCTATGGCGACCCACTCTTCTCCTGATGTACAGACTACAAGTAATCTTGTAGACCCACCGCCTAACACGTCTGTTGTAAGTATTGTTTATGACATTGTAGCTAGTCTTTTCAAGATGATATGTATATATGTATAATATTCTTTACGTAAATTTGTAGGCATTGAAGCCATGCCGCTTAAGAATGCAAGACTATGTTGTTGCAGAGGCGCAGGCTTACGCGTCCCTTCCTGGGGCAATGTTTCACGGGACTCCAATGCCACAGGGCTATGTTCGTGTGAGCCCGATACGTGTGTTACCCGATTGGAGGGAAGCTACATTGCCATATCCCCACCCGGATATTGATACACTTGTTGAGGCAGAAGGCGGGGTGATATTATGGCCCAAAGCAGATGTCGTCTACACTACTGAAATTGTAAGATAAATTTACATTACTTTAGATTGTTAATGTGTATATATGAGGTCAACTGATCTGAAATTATATATACAGGTTAAAAAGAAGACACCCGGAGCACCTAGGCCTCCACCTCCACTTCCTTCATTACCAAGTTGGGTTCCAACTGACCTAAAATACTCGTTAGGTCCTGCTTGTAGGGGAATGGCATGTTGGCTACGGGCACATAATATACATTGTCCTATCATTGTTTCTTTAGAAGCAGATTATGCAGGCCAATCATATGATAGCTCTTTATTTATACAAGATATTATTGAGTTGTTTATATATGATTGGTTGAATACATCAATGATAGAGGCATGGATAAGGTGAGATCTTGTTTATACATCCATATACCTTGTATAAGATCTGGTGATCTGGTTTCTTATATATTAATGCATACGTAATACATGTTTTGCAGCTACTTAGTCGAAGATCAATGCAAACAATTTGCATTTGATCATGTGGGATTTTTTATTCCATCATTGATTAGTATGGTAGCTAAAGACCCTGATAGTGTTCAACAATATTGTATAGATGCTTTTACAATTTTCGTTCAGCAAAAGAAGACGATAATAATAGCTCCATTCAATGTCAAGTAAGTTTACTTTATTTATAATTTGGACTTAAGAAAATTCCATTTTTATTGTGCATTTTGAGTTATTAATTTTTAACTTTTGTACCTCTAGCGGTAGACATTGGGAGTTACTAGTTATTGTCCCCGGGACATTCACTGTTTATTATCTGGATCCTGCGGGAAGTACATTGAACACTAAAATTGGACACGTAATGAGAATGTCATTATTCTGGTGAGAAATATTTAATTTTGTATCTGTTAACATATGTTATTACATTACTATTTAATTATGCAATTTACTGTGTTACATTAACATGTAGGGGTTTAGATGCATTCAAAAATGTTGGAGGAAATGTCCCAAGGAGAAAGAACCAGCCAATAATTTGGGAGAATGTAAAAGTAAGTTCCCGACTCCAATGTATATATTATTTATGTGAACTGTGCTTAGTTGTACTTTTTAATATTTTGTATGTTTCAATTTATAGTGCGCTACACAAGACAACGGTTGGGCATGCGCATACTATGTGATGTGATTTATGCAGATGATTATACGACATGTCGCATTGGATATTAATACCATACATGAGGTATTATATATAGTCTCATTAGTTAGTATGAAATATATCAATCTTATTTTTATATTATTACTTATATATACATCATTCTCTTTGCAGGTGTTTAAAACTGACCACACTATAGGTAAATGCTAAAAAATGTAAATGCTCCATATACGATGGAAGCATTAAATGAAGTAAGAGAAGAATGGGCAAAATCCATACAAGCAGTGGTGATTGTAAGATATAATTGAGATGCTGATAGCGATGCTGAATGATATTTTGTAAATGAATATTTCTGAATGTTTCTACATGTATTTGAATATTTCTACATGTTTGAATGTGAGAATTGAATTGATGTCTGAATGTATCTACTTGTGTGAAAAAATATTTGTTGATTTTGTAGGTTTGTGGCCTGTTTGTAGGCTGATATCAATGGATGTCGTAAACCAACAGTTCAGAAAACTGAATTGCAGGTTCTCATCCTACTGACCAGCCACAGCAGGCCTGCAAACTGATAAGAAAAAAAATATATATATAGGCGTCAGTTATTTATAGAACACCGTCATCAAAGGCCTACAGCGTGGGTTATTGGATAAAAATCGGCAACGAATATGACAAACAACCCGACAGTGCACGAAAGCACGGCCGTGGTGGAAAAGGTGTCGCTTATTCGTATAAAACTGACACCTATAGACCATATAGGTGTCGGTTGTTCAGTTGTTAACTGGCGCAGAAAGTGTCCTAGGTGTTGCCCTTTTTGTGGTGTGAACCCTATAGATGTCGGCCAACTATATATAACCGACGCCTATAGATCATATAGGTGTCGGTTAGAAAATCGACGCCGAAGAGTTCGACCTTTAGCGGCGCCCACATAGGCATCGCTTGAAAACCGTCACCAAAGGGGGTTAAACAACCAACGCCAAAGGCGTGTTCTATAGTAGTGAGAATCATAAAATACCACTCTTGAATCAAAAACCATATGCATAGTGCACACTAACTTGACAAAAACAAGTTCGGAATGATTATAAGAAAGAAAACATTTACCTTTGTTCTTATCACTCCTTTTCCACTTGTTGCCACCCCATGCACATCTGGCCTTTCTTCTATCATGCGGATTGAGAAGTCAATTCAATTCAAATAACTCATGTCAATCCATTACCAAGTGATCAGCAAGAAGAAAGATGAAATGATCCCCAATCATGTTTTTGGGTCCGGAGGGGTTATCTTAGTAACCCAAATCATATTTCTCTTGGATGCTTTCCTAAAAGGACAACAATTAAAATAATTACCAAAATCATTTAAATAGTTGCATGTGCCCATAGACGTAGAACTAGGGGATTCTCCATGGAAGCTTGGAGGTCATTTACTTTTTTTGTTTCATTGGCTACCATCATACCCTAAACCATGTCTACCAATTTGTTTAGTAGTATGGTGTAGGATATCATTAAGATTCTTTTTACCAACTAAGAATCTTTGCAAAGAATATCTCAAACTATCATTATCGTGCATAAGAGAAGCAATAGTAGAAGATAAATGATTTATATTATCTCTAGCGTGCAAAAGATCATTTTCTAGGCAAAGAGCTTTGGTCAGATAAGATTCTCTATCAATATGAAGGGCAGCAACATTATTCTCTCTACTAGTAGAACTAGAACAAGATTCAAGAGCTTTGAGTTTAGCAAGGAAGGAAGCATTTTATTTTTCAAGCAAAGCAATCTTAGAAAGATAAGCACTCTTTTCATATTCTAATTCTTACAAAACAAATTCTTTGTCCTCATTTTTAGTTCTAAGAACATCAATATCATGCATGAGAGAATCAACAGTTAAAGCATGTTGATCACTAGAACTAGGCATAAGAGGTTGAGCTTCTAGAAATCTAATCTTGTCAAGCAAATTGGCATTTTCAAGTTTAAGATAATCTACTTGACTAAGAAAAGAATTTTTATCAGCAAGCAAATAAGTATTAGCATGTTCATGTTCATCTAATTCTATATGCAAATTATCAATAATTCTAGCAAGCTTTTTCCTTTTCTTTTTAGAATACTTAAGAGAGGCGCGAGTAGCATTAATGATAGCAATTAAGGGATCTTTATCTAAAGAGTTTATATTTACCTTATTTGAGTCTTTTATTGTAGATGCCATGAGAGAAAAATGGCATTCTCCTTCATTACTAGAGCTTGAGTTAGATCCTCCACTCGATTCTTCACTTGAGCTTGAGTTGGAAGAGTCATTCAAGCTTGAGTGCCATTTCTCCTTCCTCTTGTACTTCTCTTCTCTTCTCTTAAGATGATGGGTCTTTTTGTCTTGTTGTCAATCTATCTTGAAGTGACCCTTTTTTCCACACTTGAGGCATCGGATGGAGGAGGAATTCTTGCCTTTGTAGAGTCTACCCTTGGAGTACATGGCTTGTTCTTCAACATGAGAGGATGGAGAGGCTTGTCCCACAATAGTTTCAATTTGAGCCTTAGTTTTAGCCTTCTTAATTCTCTTTAGCTCTTTCTACTCTTGTCTTTCAACTTCGTGACTTTTGTCAAGTGTGACTTCATGGGCTTGTAGATTTCCAATGAGCTCTTCAATGGGGATATCATCAAGAGACATTACCTCTTCAATGGAAGTCACCTTGGTTTCTTATCTCTTGGGGAGAGTTCTGAGGATCTTAGAGTTGATCTCTCCTCTACTCATAGTATGACTTAGGATGGAAACGTCATTCACAATGGTGTTGAGCCTTGAGTATATGTTGTCTATCTTCTCCTCCTTTCCCATCTTGAAGTTGTCAAACAGTCCATTAAGCATGTAGATTTTGCTTTCCTTCACTTGTTGAGTCCCCTCGTAAGTGTTACATAGCTTTCTCCATACCTCATAGGTCATCTCACAATAATAAATTTGGTTGAACTCAGTGGGGGTCATGGTGGAATAGAGGTTGTTGATTTCTCTTGCATTCAATGTGGCTTTCTTCATGGTAGCTTCATCCCATTCTTCTATCTTTGTCTCTGGTAGCTTGTATGGATTGTCCACCATTTTCCATAGCTCAAGACTTTTTCTTTGGATGTGGAATTGAAGCCTTGTCTTCCAATAGAAGAAGTTACTCCCATCAAAGATTGGAAGGTTGATGAAGTATCTCCCATCTTTATAATCATCCATCTTCTCCTACTTGTAGAAGTATGCTTCGAGAAGAGCGGCTCTGATACCAATTGTTGGATCTTAGGATGGGTGATTGGATATTATAGAGGGGGGGTGAAAGATCTGAATGCACTTAAACAAAATTCATTAGACCTTCAAGTTATTTCACAAGATAAGGTTGATAAATAAGAAATTTGGGTGCAACGAAAACATACATAGCAAGAAAGAAAGATATTGAAGAAGCACCAAGTGGCAAGCTATGTAGAGTGGCTTTACACTCCAAACTAGGAGTATGTTAGTCAACTACCTAGAGAGGTCAACCTCTAGGATTTCTAATTGTGTCTTCCTCTATATATTCACTTATAAGAGTTACAACACATGACCCACCAAAGGACTTACCTATCCAATACAAAGAGTATTCAACCTTACCAAGGACATACCCATTCTACAAGGAGTCTTTGGCCTTCTCCAAGGACTTACCCACTCTTATACAAGTCTTCAGCCTTCTAGGAATTACCCACTATTCTTGGATCTTCAGCCTTTGACTTCACCTTCACTCGGAAAAGCTTTCACTAAGGACTTACCCACTTGAGCAAGGAGTCTTCTGTCTTCACCAAGGGCTTACCCACTCTTGCTCCAAGTCTTCATCCTTGATCTTCACCAAGGGACTATTTCCCTTGTTCTTCTTCACCTCACTTAGCCAAGAGAGAAAACCTTCATCTTCATGGTTGAAATGAGAGACGGGGAGGTGGTGGAAGTGAGAGCCTCACAAGATATACATGTAGGACTATCTATCTTACAAATCTCCTACTCACTCTAATGGATGTAGAAAGTGATTAAGCTTAGAGAGAGAGAGAGAGAGAGGAGGCTATAGGAAGCATTCAACTATAGAATAGGAAACTCATATAGAGTTTTGCATTGAATTCTCAACCTTGGAATGAAGCCCAAGGTTTCCTATTTATAGTTGGGGATGCCTCTTAGCCTTTGGGAACACTTAAGGATAAATTCTAGCCATTTTGTGGCTTGCGACGGATATATTTTTTATTGTTGCAACTCCACAACGGCTAGAAATATTTTTCTACACTTTACTGTACAGTGCCATCGATCGAGTTTCTATAAAGGTAAATCGACCGAATGCACGAGCGACAAAGCTAATTTAACCCATCGGTCGATTTTCTGTAAAGGTAACTCGACTGAATGCACTAGTAACAAAGTTAATTTGACCAATTGGTCGAGTTTTCCTTGTAGAAACTCGACCGATCAATTAAATTAGTTTTGTTCTAGTGTAGTGGTCAGCTGAGTTTTGAGTTAGGAAACTCGACCAATTAATAACATTTTCAAAATCCATCAAGTGTCGGTCAAGATTCTAACTCGACCGATAAAGTGCATGTAATGAATTTTGCAAAATGTCATTAAAGTGCTTAAATATTTGATTTAAGTACTACTAATTTTATCAAAGCTTAATTATAAGTCATAGAATCATTACAAGTGATTTACAACATGATTCTAATGGATTTATATCATATTCCAAAAATGTGCACTTGTATTGACTTTGACTTGTCTTTTCTCCAAGTTGAGATGTGTAAGTTAGGGCATTTGGAGTGGGTCTATATCTAATCTGAAATCACTCAAGTAGAGACATTAGACACAATTAATTAGGATGGGTTAGTCATCATCAAAATAAAGATTTGGTCAATTTAGACCTAGAGTCAACAAAAGGTTCTTTGGAAGCAGCATGGAGAGGATGAAGCCACATGGGAGCTAAAGACGGACATAGAAAAGTCACATTAATTTTTTTATGTGATTAGTCAAATTTTGAGGACAAAATTTTTATTAAAGGTAAAGGATTTTATAACATGGTTTTTCACATGTGCTTATACAATTGAAATACAATTATTTGAATAAAAGGGACATATTGGAAATTTGGTGTGCTTTGTTTTAAAAGTATGGTTTTCTTGTGTAAATTTTCCTTTCCTATGGATTTCATGATTTCCATTAATTTTGTTCATTCAATAATGGATATAAGGAAAAAAGGAAGAAAGAAAATCCAATATTAAGAAAAAGGCAAAAGATAATAGATAATATATAATATACTTGTGAGAACTGTGTGGGATTATCTAGAAAGTGGTATGGATGGCCAGTAATAGATTTATTTTAGCTTCACACGATTCCCAATAAGAAAAGTTATCAAAATAAAGAATATGGGAAAAGTAGAAAGAGAAAAAAATGGAATTAATGCCTGAAATATGCCTTATAAGAAGAAGACTTCATAGTAATAAAAGTATCTTTTCTATTTGAGTTTTGCTCTCAAATCTTTCCCATGCTTAGATAAAGTCATTAAAGACTTTCCCTTAAAATTTAGGATTAAAAGGATTAACGAAATGGGAGATATGGATTTTTCTAGAAATCCTAAAGTGACTCAATTGTCAAGGATATACCATAAAGGTCACAGTTTCATATTTTTGGAAATAATAATAATCTAGATTGTTGAGTTGGTGTGGAGGTTCCCTTGTAGGATCCCAGATCCAATGGTGTCTAGTCATCGTCTACCTAGAATAAGAGAAAGGAAACAGGGACCAGCAATGATGACTTTCCCAGTCTAATTTTCGTGCAACATAGTTAATAAGAGAGTCTAGAATTTGTTCTAGTGGATTCGTGATAAGAAATCATGCCGATCTAACCAAATTTTTTCCCACTTTGGAAGGCAATCTAGTGTTTCCCCAATTTCCACCATGAGCGAACCTCGACCCTTGAGACCAGAACTATAAAAGGGGGAAGAAACCTCACGAGCAAGATCATCAACTCGTGGGAGAAGTTTGATCACCTTGAAAGCCACTCCCCTACCACCAATTGCTCTCCAAATCTCACCTCCTCCCCTATTTTCTTCCTTGTTTACAATCAGAGGTACCCCTTCATCATCCACCTTACTTGCGGCTCTCTTAGAGTAATCAGGAACCACAGCCAAGTGATGTGATGATTGTGAGTCACATTTATAGAGTTTTTTTATTTGTGTTTTATGCATTTATTAGTCATTTTGGTGGTTAATATTGCATAATTCATCTACTTTGGCCTGTGATCTTTCTCTATGTCAAATCTCCCTTATTTCAGTATTTTGAGCATAAATTATTACAAGAATATGTTTTGTTTTGGCTTATGTGGTTTTGTGTTGCAATTTCAGGAAAAAAACAAGTATATGTTGTTGTCGATACCATTGACACAACCACAGGCAGCCAGCCTCAAGGAGTAGCAAAATCTTGATACTATCGACAGGCGAGTCGATGGTATCGAGATACCATCAGGTTGTTGGAGAAAAGAGAGTCGATACTATCGACACCAAAGTCGATACCATCGACTGGTGGAGCTACAACGACACAAAAAGACAAAACGGTCGCTACAGGTTTGTCGATACCATCGACCCGCATCGATGGTATCGAGATAGCATCAGGCGCAGCAATAAAAGAAAAGAAGACAGCTGATACCGCGCAAGGTCAATACCATCGACCCGCGTCGATGGTATCGACACCGTCAGATATATGTTTGCTTCAGATTGATCTAAATCCGACGGCTGTGGTAATTTGGCGACCTAATTCGGAGATTATACCTAATGACGGCGGCCAAGAGAAATCTATCACGTCATTAGCCGATGCACACATCCCGAGAAGGTGTGGAGAGAAGAACGGAGCCCAGAAGCATGCCCCAGCCAATCCAGATGCCGAAGAAGACGATTTCCACCACCGCAAGGTAGAACGTGTATTCTACGCCAAGGAGCGATTGGATCTTCTCCGTTCAGGGGTTTCACTACTCAATCACATTTTTCTCATGTTTCCCCTTTTCTCTACCATGTTTTACTTTGAGATGAACATGTGGGGCTAATCCCCTTCGTCTTTAGGACCGGGAGTAGCCCGGGGAAGCATTGTATGACAATTTTATCATAGTAATTCATCATTTATCTCTTAAATATGTGGTATGAATTCGTTTTCTCAATTATATTGTTATGCTTGATCACCATAATAATAATCTCATGCCCTTAATTACTTTGAAATAAGAGTTAATGGTTGAAAAGAAACGAAATTCACGTTAATTGACAAATCCCTTGAACAAGGTGGTGTAAGGTTAATGGTGGATACCAAGAGATCGTTTTTAATGCACCTAGTTTGGGGTATAGGTTACTACGACAGTGGAACCGACCTAGACATAGGTAGTGAATTGTACCACGACAGTGGGCAATTCTGATTTCAGGCCACTACCCGGATAGAGAGATAAATCTAAATGACTACATAGAATTTAATACAATGAAAACCCGCGGTGAAACCGCAATCCTAAAGATCTCATCTTGAATTGATTAAACTAAACATTTAATCGATCATTTTGCTTTGTTTTATTTCATTTTCTTTTAATTTTACAACAACTTTCAACTATTTAATCGGTCTAGCTGATTGCGAGTAGTTAGTAGTAGTCTCTGATAATTCACATGTCCCTGAGTTCGACTCGGGCCCCACAAGGGCCTATACTACATTGACGCGTACACTTGCGTTTCTACGTATGTAAAAAGCATGACAAGTTTTTGGCACCGTTGTCGGGGATACGGCAATTGTCGGCACTACGAGTATTGCAAGTGGCCACTCTAGACCACTTTTTAATTTTTTTTATTATTAGTTTGAAATCATTTCAAAAATTCATAGTCTATTTTCTAATTTTTGTAATCGTCAAGCACTGTACTGAACTTAAATTTTCACTTTGCAGGTACTGTGCATGGTGCAGACGCGTAGCACTGACTACATGTGCCACGCACCAGAGGTTCCATTGCAGGGACCAAAAGACGAGGAGGATCACAATCAAGACCATCTGGAAGAAATAAACTCAGAATCTGAGCAAGAAGAGATGGCAGAGCCACAGACAATATGGGAGAAGATCAAGGCTTCTTCTTCATCTGCGATGAAGGGGCCAATCAAGAAGCAGGCTATCAACATTCTGACTTACAAGATTGATCCTGCGTTAATCAACTTGGTCAAATAAAACGCATTCCATGGGCTCAAGAACGAAGATCCAGTCACGCATATAAGCCAATTTGTGGAGAATTGTGACATGATAAAAATTGACAGATTTCCACAAGAGACGCTTTACTAAAAGTTGTTCCCGAGTTCTCTGGCAGGAACTACACATGAGTGGTTGCACGATCTGGATGATGAATATGTGGAATCCTGGAACCACATGGTGGAGGTTTTCTTTGAAAAGTTCTTCCCGCCCGAGAAGACCAATGACATGATCAGGAAGATCCAAAACTTCACTCAGAAAGCAGGAGAGACCTACTCTGAGACCTGGGAAAGGTTTCAGATCATGCTTAGGTGGTGCCCGCATCACGGGCTTGACAAGGAGACACGGGTCAAGATCTTCTATTTTGTTCTCTCCGAGCATGATAGAAGTAACCTCGATTCAGCAGGCTCAGGATTCTTTTTTAACAACACAGATAGGAGGTGTTGGGAAATCCTTAAGAACATGGCCAAGAAGCAATCGTGGGGCGACAGGGACGATGTTGAGCATGTTCGAGTAGCAGGGGAGTCAAAAGCAATCAAGGAGCTGAATGGGAAGATGGACCTTCTCGCGAAGAAACTGCTTGCAAAGGAGGATACTGAATCCGAGGACGAGGCACAAGTCAAATTCATGAGGCAGCAGCAAGGTTACAGAAATAATGATTACTCATGGAGGAAGGACAAGAAGTTCTCTTGGAAGGATCCAAACAACTTTTTACAGGACCCAGATGCAAAACCCCAGCCAGTAGCGGAGGACAAGAGCACAGAGTTTCTCAACTAAGTGATAAAGCAAAATCAAGAATTAATGACTACTTTTGGCCAGCAGATAAAGCAACAGGGGGAATTTATGAACCAGTTCGGGCAGACACTACAGAGCCATGGGGCTCAGATGAGGACAATAGAGACGTCCATGGCACAAATGGCAGCCGAGATAGCCAATCTGAAAAAGCCGACGCACCAAGGTTTTTGGGTAATACTAATATTCCAGGAGGAAACCAACAGGCGAAGGCCATCTTGCTAAGGAGTGGCAAGAAGCTTTTAAACCCCAGAGTTGATGAACCAAGCAAACCCCAAGCAGAAATTGAAGGTGAGGCCACTGAGGAGCTGCCCATACCGGTCACAGAACCAGTTGCGGATATAGCAGTGGATGCTATTGAAGATCCTATTGCATATGAGGGGGAGATGTAGAAAAGGACACCATATGTGCTACCTCATCAAAGGGCACAGGCTGTCCCGATCCCATATCCGAACAGTGCAAAGGCAAGGAAAGTGGATGCCCAGTTTAAAAAGTTTCTAGACAGTTTCAGAAAGCTTTCAGTCAACATCCCATTATTGGAAGCAATTGAGCAAATCCCTTCTTACGGCATATTTCTGAAAGACATCATTACCAAGAAGAGGAAAATCCCAGACACGGAGGTTGTAGTGCTTAAGAAGCAGGTGAGTGCCTTCATCATGGGCACATTGCCACCAAAGAGGCAGGATCCGGGCTGCTTCAACATCTCATGTTATATTGGGAAAGTGAAGTTTGGTGAAGCACTGTGTGACTCCGGGGCGAGCATAAACTTGATGCCCCTCTCTACATTCAAGAAGCTGGGATTAAAAGAGTCACGGCCGAGCAACATGACAATCCAATTGGCAGACAATTCTGTGGTGAAGCCATACGGTATTTGTGAAGATGTTATAGTAAAAGTAGATCGATTTGTATTTCCAGTAGATTTTGTCGTCATGGAGATGCAAGATGAACAAGGCAATGAGTTACTACTCGGACGACCCTTCCAAGCTACAGCTGACATGATATTTGAGATGGGGAGAGGTCGTTTGACCTTGGGTATAGCCGATGATCGGTTCGAGATGGTCATGCCTTCTAGCACCACATCACTTAAAGCCAAGGAGCAGTGCCACATGGTAAAGCATTTTGATCACAATATCTCACTTTGTCTAGGGAAGCCATTTTTAGATATGGCTCATGTAATGACCAAGGTAGGAAAAGGGACATTGGTTGTAGACATCATGGAGCAGACCAAGGTGGTATCCCTTAGTAAGGCTGTAGGTTTTCTGAATGACGAGGAGGAGGACATTCCTCCCTCTACTGAAGATGAGGCTATAGCAAATTCGGTTTTTGACGCACATCCAGAATTACCACTTGAAGCCTGCTTAGTCAATATCACACATGATTGGATGAGAAGCAAGTCATTACAGGAGTGTGCCAAGATGCTTCATATGTTGTCGTGCTTCTATGCAAGGTACTATGAAGACTTAGGCGAACTCCCACCACCGCTTCAATCATCCTTAATCAGCCCGCCAGAATTGGAGTTGAAGTCGTTGCCACCGCACCTGAAGTACGCATTTCTGGCTGAGGAAGAAAAGCTGCTTGTGATTATATCAGCTTATTTGAGTTCCGAGGAGGAGGACCATCTTCTTATTGTGTTGAAGAACCACCGAGGAGCATTCAGGTGGTCGGTTGCAGACATCAAGGGGATCTCCCCTACTTTGTGCCAGCACAAGATTCAGCTCGAGGAGGGAGCCAAGCCGGTGATTCAGCCGCAACGTCAACTAAATCCGAGCATGATGGAGGTTGTTAAGGAGGTGATTAAGCTTCTGTCTGCAGGTATCATCTATGCTATTTCTGACTCGACGTGGGTGAGTCCTACGCAGGTAGTCCCTAAAAAGGGGGGGATAACTGTACCCATAATCTTTTAAATGAACCTGTCACCACCCGCTTGGTAACCGGGTGGCGTGTTTGCATAGATTACCGTCGATTGAATGCCGCTACGCTAAAGGATCACTTTCCTCTTCCGTTTATTGATCAAATTTTAGAGCGCTTAGCCGGTCGATCACATTTTTGTTTTCTGGATGGTTATTCGGGGTACAATCAGATTTCGATTGATCCTAAGGACCAAGAGAAGTCCACCTTCACTTGTCCTTATGGAACATTTGCGTACCGCCGTATGCCTTTTGGGTTATGTAATGCACCGGCGACCTTTCAACGCTGTATGCTCGCCATTTTTCTGATATGGTAGAACGTTGTCTAGAGGTTTTTATGGATGATTTCTCTATTTATGGTGCATCCTTTGATGAGTGCCTTTACAATCTGGATAAGGTCTTGCAACGTTGTGAGGACACTCATTTGGTCCTCAATTGGGAGAAGTGCCATATGATGGTGAGTGAAGGAATAGTGCTAGGACAAAAAGTGTCTAGCAAAGGTTTGGAGGTAGACCCGGTAAAAATTGAAGTGATTTCCAAATTGCCCCCACCAAATTCGGTTAAAGGGGTACGGAGCTTCTTAGGTCACACCGGTTTCTATCGTCGTTTTATAAAATATTTTTCTAAAATTGCCAAACCTTTATCTGAGCTGCTAGAAAAGGATGCTACTTTTGACTTTAATGAAAAATGGCTACATGCGTTCAATGTGCTTAAGGAAAAATTGATTTCCACACCGGTTGTGCAAACACCGGATTGGACCAAGCTGTTTGAACTAATGTGTGATGCATCCGATTTCGTGGTTGGGGCTGTCTTGGGACAACGGGTGGACAATAAACCCACTGTGATTTTTTATGCATCTAAAACTTTGAATGATGCCCAACTCAATTACACGACTACCAAGAAAGAATTGCTTGCCGTTGTTTTCGCTTTTGAAAAATTTTGGCAATATCTAGTTGGATCGAAAGTCGTGGTATGGACGGACCACGCCGCCATTAAGTATTTGATGGAGAAAAAGGATTCCAAACCTAGATTGATTAGGTGGATTTTGCTTTTACAGGAATTTGATATCAAAATCAAGGATAAGGCGGGGATTGAAAATGTGTTCGCGGACCATTTGTCTAGGTTAGAGAGGGTAGATGAAAAGGATTTACACATACCCATTACCGAGACATTTCCAGACGAGCAGCTTTTGAAAGTGAAATTGAAAGACCCATGGTTTTCTTATATTGTGAACTATCTTGCCTGCAAAATCATCCCAGATGATTGTACGTATCAAGAGAAGAAGAATTTTTTCCATTTTTTACGATATTATTTCTGGGATGACCCTATTCTCTTGAAGCAATGCAGGGATGGTGTTTTACACAGTTGTGTACCTGAGGTGGAATACGAGAGTGTTCTTCGTCATTGCCACACACTACCGATGGGTGGACACCATGCAAGCTCTCGCACTGCAGCCAAAGTACTGGAAAGTGGCCTATACTGGCCTACCTTGTTTAGGGATGCTTATGAGTTTGTGCGGCAATGTGATTCCTGCCAAAGGGCGGGTAACATTTCGAAAAGACAAGAGATGTCCCTTAATGTATTCCAGGAGATTGAGGTATTTGACTTATGGGGTATAGATTTTATGGGACCCTTTGTGTCCTCAAATTCTAATTTGTATATTATTTTGGCTATTGATTATGTGTCGAAGTGGGTAGAGGCAATACCCACAAGGACTAATGATTTCGCTGCAGTGTGCATGTTTGTTAAGGAATATATTTTCTGCAGGTTTGGTGTGCCCAGAATGATTATTAGTGATGGGGGTACACACTTCCGAAATCAAAAGTTCACGGCACTGTTGAGAAAGTACGGGGTCAAACATAACATTGGTACCCCGTACCACCCGCAAACTCAAGGACAAGTGGAGGTCTCCAATCGGGAGATTAAGAAGATCTTGGAGCGTACTATGGCTTCCACGAGGAAGAATTGGAGTACTCTACTACCGGATGCGTTGTGGGCATACAGGACGGCGTACAAGACACCTATAGGCACTACACCTTTTAGGTTGGCTTATGGTCGGGCCTGTCACTTACCGGTGGAATTAGAGCATAAGGCGCATTGGGCACTGAGGAAGCTAAATTTGAGTTATGATGAAGCGGGAAAGAAGAGGCACTACTATAGAAAATGCTTTTTACAACGGGAGATAGACAACAGTTCTGATGATTGTGTTGTAGTTAGCATACTTATCACAACAAGCCTATTTTTGTGTTGTATATTGTATATTTTATACAACACAAGTCATTTACAACATGCCAAACATGTTGTAGTATAGGGGGATTCTACAACAACTACTAAAGTGTTGTAATAGGTTGTAGTATCACAACATATTCAAACCCGTTGTAAAAGATGTTAATTACACAACATATTTTGACCCATTGTAATAGTCACATGTTGTAATTGAGAATCATTACACAACACAGACTCACCCGTTGTAGTATGTATTAATTATACAATGGGCCTTTACATGTTGTATTTGGTATATGTTGTAATAGACCACCATAATACAACATATTGAAACTCATTGTTATATCCTGACATGGGACAACAAACTCTAACATGTTGTTATATATTATAATTACACAACATGTTGTGACTTGTTGTAATATTCACACATAACAAGTCGTTGTAAAAGGCCACCATTACACAACATAAACTAAACCATTGTAATATGCCATTATTACACAACATGATATCACATGTTGTACTAGCTACATGTTGTAAAAGACTATTGTCACACAACACACTATACCTTGCTGACAATATGGGTGGATTTTTGTTTGAGTGGTAGGTTGAACAAAATCATATTTTGTGTGGTCATGTGAATGATAGTTTTTCACTCTGGGTAGATATTTTGACCTGAAACCGACCCAATTCCAATATATACACATACTAAAATACATATGGAATAATTACCCCCTCACTACAACAAAATCCTCTATAAGTCAGGGCTACCTAGTCAGGAATAAAAGTCCTAACCAAACTAGAACTGGTTCCCAAGGCTAATCCCTGACCAGTGGTGGCAGGAGGGGGGGCAAGTAGGGGCAAGTGCCCCTTCCAATTTTAATTTTTCTTAACATATATATGTTTTATAAATGTAGCATGGTATGAAAGTTAATTTTTGTTTTTATATTTTATATGCTTCACTCACTTATTAACCTATTTTCAAATTATGTAAATGTTATTTATAAATAACGTTATTATCAATATGATTTTAAGTAAGAATTAGAAATATAAACACATTAAATTAGGGTAAACAATATAAAATAAGTGACATTTCTTTATTTTTATAAATACATCTCATTGTTATATAATTAACAAGTAATGTGTTTTTATTAAACATATTAACAACAATATCAAATATACATCCATTAATGTTAATTGGTGAACTATTAGTTTGCATCAATTTTATAATGATTAAATAAGAAACTGATATCTATGAGTAACAAAATATTTTATGATCTATAATTAATAGTATACTTTGTTGCATGTTAAATAATTTTATATAATTTATAAACAATTAATTAAATGTATTATAAATATTACAAGTACATAGTTGTATGGTTAATGAGGAAAAGTAAACCAGTATCTATAATTTTTTGTGTACTTTATAGAATACCAAATACTTTATAAAGTATATATAAATAATTAAGTATGTAACAAATATAGCAAGTACATAGGTAATATTAAAAAAACCAATATCTATAATTAATAATATACTCCATGAGATATCAAATAGTATTATATTATGTATAAATAACTAAATGTATAATGTATATAGCAACGACATAATCCATAGATGTATATGTTATGTGTGCGGATTTATACTGATTCTTTTCTATTACTAGTAAACACACACGTGTACATGCATGTGCCATACCGAATATATTTAATTTACAATGGATGAAAAAATAGTCAAGTACTTAATATGTTTAAATACTATATTTTTATCTCAAAAAAATTATATTTTAAAATAATAACCACGTATGTTCTTAGTTAAACAGTACATCAAACATATTATGTAATATATTTTTCTTTCATAATCTATTTGCAGAGAACCGGGGAGAGGGACCGAAAATATTAGATATATCGTGCAGAGAACCGGGGAGAGGGACCGTAAACATTTTTTGGTGAAAAATGTATCAATAAATAGAAATATTTGGCTTACTATGAATCAAGTTGCATGGATCACATAGTCATTGAAAGGTAAAACAGAAAAATTAAATATAAAATTGTTTTCCTTATTTATTTATTGGGTGGTTGAGTGATGAAGATAATTGTGGGAGGAGTTGTTGGAACGTGGATGGAGATAATTGTGGACAAATGTGCTTGAATGAGTGAATGATGGAAACAACAATATCATTTGAATTTTTTGAGAGAAAAATAGGAAGAGACGAAGAGAGGTGGTGTGTTTATTATTTTGATACGTTTCGTTTTTTGTAAAGAAGTTAGAGAGAATAGAGTTTTAATGAGATATAGATAGGAGAGAGCGGGTGGAGAGGGGCTTGGAAACATGGGATTAGTTGAAGAGATAAAGAGTACGGATAAAGGGAGAGGAAAACATGGGGATTAGTTAGGGAGAGGGAAATGGACGCCGGTGCTCCATCCTTCCACCATTTTCTTCTCGCACCCGACGGCCGCAGGCACTCCATCCTTTCGGTGGTTTCTTCTCTACGCTCCATCTTTCTGTCAACTTTGTCATCGTAACCACCATCCGTAGGCCGAGCACATACGCCCGGGGCTACAGCTGGTCTTCCGCTAACACAAATCATCACTGTTCTTCGCTCCGCACAAAGCACGGACTGCTGGCCGTCATCTTCCAGCTGCCAAAGCTTTTGACCGTTCCGGTTCGATTTTGTTCTCATGTTTATTTCTCAAATGTATCTCTTCTTCAACCCTTGTTTCATTTTATGCAATCATCCATGTTATCCGAGGGCTATTGATTGCTCCCATTATGTATTATCACATGTAAAACTTGCTATTTGTTGCTCTGCAAATACCGTATTCAAGTTCCCTTCTAGAGTTGTTGTCTGATTGTCGTTTCCGAACCTACTGTTCGGTCATTTTCTTCTAAACTTGCTGTCCGGTGGTTTAATTTTAGACTGTTCAAGTGCAAATATAAAGTTATTTTATTGTTGACCTGCTGTGCTAAAGGAAGAAGATCGGACTGACAAGGTATGCATTACTAACGGAACAACTTTTCATCATTTTTATTAGAAATGTAGCATATTTTTTCTGATATAAGATCACTATATAAGAAATTATTTAATTTTTGGTGACCATAGTTGTAGCCCAAACAAGTTCATTCTCGATTACTCACATTAATAAATGAACATATATGCCAAATTTACGTCATGTGAAGATTAAATCTTTGTTGTTTGTGATCGGTTATTCTTGACATGAGAAAGATGGAAGTGAAAGTGGCAATCCTTCAACAAGTCTTGTTCAAGTTCTACTTTTAATTATTTTCTGACGTAAACATAAAGAAAAAATATTAATATTTGTTTCATTGATTACTTTGGAATTATATGCATATAACAAGCTACGGTGTTTCTAGTAATAAACATTTTCTTACATTTGTAATACTAGTTAAAATGTCATTATAGTTAAGAAAATGTCTAAATATTAGCATCGAGTTCCCTTCTTTATTTATAAAAGTGAATTTGGTAGAATACTTCTTAATCAGTCTTATATTTTTTTTATCTTTACTGATATCTTTGTTAATATTTATTCTTTTTAAATTCGTGACGTCTCTCTTTTCTACTATGTTTATGCTATATCAATTTAGTAGAAAAAAACACTCAAGACGAAAAAGATAAAATTACATATTGTGTTCAAAATTAATATTTTATTCCATCATGTTTATTTAGTATTTTTATCGAATAGATCAGAAATTTAACAAAAAATAATCTTCATGACAATTTACTAGTATAATTGCAAACATTACTTGTTTATGCGAGGATTTTAGATTTTATTCAAAACTTATCAATTATTTATGTAGGAAAATTATTTGGATTAATTTTATTGGTTAGGGTGTATTTCCATACTCTAGTGCCTTTCTTCTCTCACCTACCAACAATTAAACACATTTAACGACGTGCCCACTTTTGTTAGATTTTTTTCACCTTTGTAAAATTAGAATGAAGAATCACACATAGTGGTAGGAAACTTTAAAACATTAATGTTTCCATGGCGGAGCCAGCCCCCTAATGGGGGGCACATATAAAAATTATGTTAAGTACATAAGTGGAATTCATATTGAGTGTCAATATGTCTCAATCGACCTATTTAATTGGATCGAGGCAAGAAAATAGATGTATCTTACATAAATAAATAAAAAAAAGTTGAGGAAATAACTCACTACTTAGTGGAGTACTTAATTTTAGATCTATGTATATGGATTATTGTATATGTATATTATAATATGCTACATATATTTATGATTTTCTAACATTAAAGATGAGCTTGAAATGGTGACATCTAATATTGAAAAGATTTAATCTTTTTATAAGACCAACTATTCTATTAAATTATTTTTTCATAAATATAGGTTTTTTAAAAAACACATCAATTTAGTGTTCCATATTGATTGTGTGGATTATTATATTTTTAATCAAATAAATAATTTCCTACTTGATGAGCTTGACAACTCAAGTAATTAAAAAGTAACATAAAGCTAAGAAAATTGAATATATAAGTAGTACAACGTGAAAATTACTATTATTATTTAAAAATTAAAAAACAACACTATAGCAATTTATTTTAAATAAAGATACTTATGATGGTGTTAAACCAATTTATTAATTTTACCTAATAAACTCAATAAATGTAGTGACAATATATTGTTCACTAGATTATTATGATTGTTATTTCTATGTAGTGTTTGAAATTTAAATATAAAAATTATGTTATCTTTGACATCATGATGAAAAAATATATATATAATTTTAGAGGAGCAATATCTGCACAACTTGCAAATAGAAGTATAATTTAAAGAATTAATATCATAAGATACATGCAATTACATTATTTTAACAAATATTGATTGATGTATAAAAATTCAAAACAATGCAAATATATTAAAAATGTTATTAATTAATTTATTGTGAAACCATGTACTACTAAGACTATCATATTTCATTTGAAGTTATTTTTCCTAACATAAATTACACTCATAATAGAAAAGAATCAACATAAATACGCACACATAACATATACAACTATGGACTATGTTGTTTCTATATACATTATACATTTAGTTATTTATACATAATATAATACTATTTGATATCCCATGGAGTATATTACTAATTATAGATATTAGTTTTTTTGTTTTAATATTACCTATGTACTTGCTATATTTGTTACATACTTAATTATTTATATATACTTTATAAAGTATTTGGTATTCCATAAGTATACAAAAAATTATAGATATTGGTTTACTTTTCCTCATTAACCATACAACTATGTACTTGTTATATTTATAATACATTTAAGTAATTGTTTATAAATTATATAAAATTATTTAACATGTCACAAAGTATACTATTAATTATAGATCCTAAAGTATTTTGTTACTCATAGATATCAGTTTCTTATTTAATCATTATAAAATCGGTGTAAACTAATAGTTCACCAATTAACATTAATGGATGTATTTGGTATTGTTGTTAATATGCTTAATAAATTATATTCTTAATAGTGATGCTTGTCAATGTTGTTTCTCTTGTCTGATTTAACATGTTACTCCTCCTTGTATATTCCCATTTATCCTCAAGCATTATATCTCTTATATATATATATATATATATATATATATATGTATCTTTATATATATATATATATATATATCTTTATATATATATATATCATCATGCATTAACATCAAGCAACAATTTGCCATTTTTAAAATTTGATTCTGTATACACATACATTGTATTAGTTTTTTTATACTTCCATCCTCTTATTTGCTAACAAGTTCTCATAATTATTTGGATAATAAATTCATATTTTTATACAGTGTCTAAAGCATTCAAACAACATAGATTGCGGGTATTATGTGCTAAATTACATGAGAGACATCATTGATGCAAGAATTAGAAATATTCTTGAATGTATAAGCTACTTATCATTATATTTTGTTAGTTCGTTCAAATTGCTAAATAAATTGAAAAAGACAATATGTTGATATATTTGTCATATGATTGTAGTATTATTCAAAGTATATTGGCAGTTGCTTTAACCAAGAAGAAATCGACGAGGTCCGAAATGAGTGGGCGACATGTGTTCTTGAGAACACATAAGATTACGTTACATGAGGGGGAGACATTTATTCTTTAGCACAGACCAATGTGAAATTTTGTTTGTTTGTTTTTAGTTCAATTCTAGAGTGGATACTCAACACTTTGTATTATTCAATCTTTGTATGGATGACAGAATATTTATTAAATTTAGTACGAGTTTATCTCAAGGTTTGATGGAAATTTTGTTCAATTATGTGCTTTTTTGTGAAATGAAAAAGTATAATTTCATATTTATTACAATTTATTAATAACATAATTAATTTGATTAATAAAATTGGTTAGATATAAGACCAGTCAAACTCTAATCAAAGACAACAGTTAATGATATGTTGTAAAATGTATGATACTACAACAAACAACACATGTTGTGTTATCCATACCTATTACAACAGGTGTGTTTGGAAAAAACACACATATTACAACATGTGTTTCCAGTGAACTACAACATGCATAACATGTTGTATAAAATGTGTATATTACAACAAACATGCAACATGTTGTATAAATAACCCTATTACAACGATTGAATGTATGGAAAGACAACATGTTTCCACTGTTGTATAAACCTACCTAATACAACGGGTGCACTGCATGTTGTAATAAACCTACCTATTACAACAGGTGTGTTTAGTGAAAGACAACATGCTTCAACTATTGTATAATATATATTACAACGGATAAACCACATGTTGTAAAAAACACCCATATTACAACGTGTGTGTATAGCAAAAGACAACATGGTTTCACTGTTGTAGTATATATAGTACAATGGGTGAACCACATGTTGTGTAAAATACTCATATTACAACAGGCCATTCATCAAAAGACAATATGTTTTCACTATTATATAAAATACATCTATTACAACATGTGATCACATGTTGTATAAAGCACCCCACCATAAGACCACATGATCTAATACAATGGTTAACACCTGTTGTAAAATGGAAAAATGAACTGTTGTAAAAAGCATTTTCTATAGTAGTGAGGTTACTTGAACTCAATGAACTTGATGAGCTGTGAATGAATGCATATGAAAGCTCTCGGATATACAAGGAGCGCACAAAGTTGATTCACGGTCGCCATATTCAAATGCACATTTTCAAGAAAGGAGACTGTGTCCTATTGTTCAACTCCAGGATGAAGATGCATCCTGGGAAGTTGAAATCATGATGGAGTGGACCATTCACAGTAGAGGAGGTCAGACCACATGGCGAGATCCTGGTGCGTGATGGCGAGACCACATTTCTGGTCAATGGGCAACGGTTGAAATTGTATTTTGGTGAAGATTACACAAGGAAAGTGAATGAGGTCAAACGCATTGCACTTCCAGATGCTTGAGGAGCTTCATGTCGTCTAGCCTAAGACGTTAAATAAGGGCGCTTGTTGGGAGGCAACCCAGCCATTGGTACTTTAGTTTAGTTTCTTTCACATTCATAGTTTGATTTGTTTTGACTTTGTCTTTAGTGTAAAAAAGATATTGTGATCGTTTGCTCATTGTGCAGGACTGAGGCAGAGTCGATACAATCGACCCTTGTGTCGATGGTATCGACCGGGGTATAGTTTGGCGACTGCAAAAATTGCACTGCGTCGATACCATCGACGGCCTCGTCGATGGTATTGACATACCAACAGGCTGATCGCAAGTAGAGGTCGATAGTATCGACATGGGTGTCGATACTCGTGAGATCTCTGGAGATATTCAGAAGAAATCGTCTCGATAAAGTCGATACCATCGACGGGACTGTCGATGGTATCGACCCAGTTTCAAAAAGAAGGCGGCGGCCGGCCTCGCGAGGGAGTTGCCCTAATCAAAAGTCGATACTATTGACTTGCGTTGATAGTATCGACGCGACACGTCACCAATCTGCGAGAGGAGATCAACGGCGATCGCTGCAACCATATAGTCGATCCAGGGGACGGGTCGATACCATCGACACCTGTCGATAGTATCGACACGTCAGCGATCCGGGCCCCGCAAATCCAGCCATGGACAACCGTCGATACCAGCGGCAGTACGGATTGTGCTATGTGTGTTGATACCATCGACCCGCGTCGATGGTATCGACGGGCACACAGCAGCGCCGACGTCAGTTATATAAGGGAGGGCTTGTCGTCATATGACATCACACCTTCAACGAGTTCTTCATCTACTTGCGTCGAGCGTCTTCCAGAGCAATCTGAGCCCAGTGATGAGCATCCAAGAGCACGTTCTTCATCGAGCGGAGATTTCTTTCTCCGATCTTCACTGAGCTCTTTCTCTACTTCTCCTTCTTCCGCAACCATGGTGCATGTTTCCGGTGCGTCTTCTTCACGCGCCAACCCGATGGACATCCCGGAGTTCGTGCCTCCACCGACTGCATCGATTTCACACCCGCGGATTGTTCATCTGTCCGCGGAGGTCAAGAAGATCTACGAGGAGATCATGAAGAGGAAAATCGAGCCGACCCGCTATGTTGAGCGGGAGATGATCCGCAACTTGGGGTTCGGCGCAAATCTGGCCTACATTCTAAAAGGGTAGGCGAGACACACGAGCACGACGCCCGATGAGTTGGAATACCATGTTGATGGTTAGCCATTCTTCAATGAATGGCCCACTTACAAGGAGCTAGTGGCGGAATTCATGGCGTCGCTAGACGTCTGTGTCGTGCCAAACGACATCCTCGCCACAGATCGTGAGTGGATCAAGGGTTGTGTGTCTTTCCGACTGTACAACATTGACTACAATCTCACACTCCGCCAGTTCAATGAGATCTACAATTGGAATCATGGGCAGACTGACTACCGGCGGCCAGACAACCGGACTGACTACGACGACATCTTCGCCGAGCTTGTGACGGTGCTGCCAGGCAAATCTGTGAGCTACCACAACGCAGCGGTAACAGACTTCGAGCATCCATTCGTGCGGATTATTCATCGGATGCTATGTTCCACCCTATTTGCTAGGAGTGATCTGTCTCTTAGCAAATTCTAGGAGACGGACTTATTTTTCTTGCATAAGTTACTGAAGCATCAAGAGTGAAACTGGGGAGCTTTCTTTCTGTAGTGAGTGTTGGCGGTAAAGCGGAGTACGCGGAAGGCTCCAATTCACTTTGGAGGACTCATCACTCCACTGGCACACTACCTTGGGCTGAACTTCTCAACCTTGACTCCGCTCTCCAACAAAAGCAAGGTCAATTTGCAACATCTTCACTGATCAAACCTTATCTTGCTTTGGGATGGTTTACCTTATGCTCATTTCCATGTAAACCATGCATACCAAGAATGTTCGCTTCCCAATCATGTCTTCCATATCGAAGGGGCTCAACATTTCCGATGGCCCATCATAGCCATTGCTGACTCCGATGAAGACGGCGGCAACGACGACGACAACAATAATGACGACGAGGATGAAGAGGAGGAGGAGGCCTACACTCCTCTTTGGGGACGAGTAGCACCTAGGAAGAGTCCTCGCATGCATCCAGGTGCGTCTTCATCTTCGCAGCCTCCGCCACCACCGCCGCCCTCGCAGCCAAGTGAGGATGTCTATTCGGTGCAAGGAATGTATGCTATGCTACATGATATACAGCAGACGCAGAAGCATCACACTGCGGTATATACCGGTGTTCAGGAGACTACGAACCAGTTACTTGAAAATCAGAGGGAGATCTTTGAGAATGAGCGCCTCCTCCTTAGCAACCAACAACAGATTCATGACAGGTTGCATAGGATGGAGATGCAGCAGCAGCCCTTCTATGATCACTACTGGAGTCAGAATTACTTTGGGGTATCCACAACCTCCACCCATGCCCCAGTATGATCATAGCTTTCAGGGGCAATACCCATCCTGGGACCCCACGGCCCCACAGTACCCGCCTCCGCCAGAAGAGTACATCGGTATCTCTGTTCCAACCTTTAAGATTGATTTTTACTATGAGGTCATAGTCAAATTCAAGCTTAGGGGGGGAGTTGGAACTACTCTATCTTTTATTTTCTCCGTTTTTAGTTTTATTGTGTTTGTTCTTGTCATTTATTTCTTGCAATCTTAGTTTGTTTGTAGGATCCACATTCTATCTAGTGTAATGGTGGATGTCTTAAGTCATGTGTCATCTCATTTGCTTGTACATGGGTTAAGGGAAAATTAAAAATTTGAGTGTTCGCAAGCTTGTTTTGTTCAACTTTGAGCACATAACTTAAGAAAATGATTGGTTTTGTCAACTCTAAAATAGAAAATCACAACTGTACATTCCTAATGATTCATGAAAAGTGGATGGAATTGGTTGTTTGAGCCTAAACTGACCAAATGATAATGAGACTCTAATTTGAAGTAAGAGAGAGAAACCTCTTAACTACTACACAGGTCAGTAAGGAGGGACACATAATACTTTTCAAAGGTTCAGTCAATTAGTCTTGTGATCTTTCCACCTCATTGTTTTTCACAATCCACCATAAGAATTGGAAGTACATTACATTTTTTATCTCTTTGATTGCATCTCATGTAGATAGGTCTTGCATTGCAACCACTGTCACATGTTTTGCATAAAACAAAAAAATAGAATAGTGATACATGCACATTATCCTTAGGTGCGTGTCATTCAGTTGCATTCATAATTTTTATGCATAGAGTACATCATGTATATTATTTCTTCTTTAAAGGTGATTAACTTGTTCCATACCTTCTAAATAATTCAAATATTTGAGCTATGCAAAAAAAGTGAGCCCAACAAATTATTCATTGTCATTTGTGGATATATCTCTTAAAAAAATATATGAAAAATGAAAGAATAAAAAAAATAAAGTTATTAAGAAGTAAGTAGAATAAGAGGGAGAAAGGAAAATAATCTCACCTACATTTTAAGATGAGTAAGTACATGATGTAGCTCAGTTAGATATTCCATCTCATTTTGAGACGGGATGTTAGTGCATGCATCATTCCACCCAATCTTAGGCATTAGGGCATGTTTATGTGCAAATGCATCATTTAGGGCATTTTTGTTTTATGCATTTTGAAATCGTATAATGCTTCCAATTCTTCCATTAGCCACCCATTCCATCCATCTGTTGCTCGAATTGGTAGGCCACCGTGATTTTCTCCTCACTTGTGAATATCAGGAGAGTTGCTTCCATTTAGATGGTAGTTAGGGCGAGAAACGTAGTATAGGAGATCACAAGATGCACCGAGTCTGGACCGGTGAATTTTATTATGTTAACTGCCTTATGTGATAGTGTTCTTCAGTTTTGAGGTAGATATCGTTTATGGATGATTACTGTCGCCTTTAGGGTAATTATCATTCTGTGATTAGTGAGGGCCGGAATGTGAATGTTAGGTGGGGATCATATGGGATGTTTGTTGTGATGATTTGTTCTTTAGTTGACTCTGGCAATTCTATTCTAAGGTTTAGTTGCTCGAGGGCGAGCAATGTTCAAGCTTAGGGGAGTTTGATGCGATGATTGTGACTCGCATTTATAGACTTGTTTTATTTGTGTTTTATGCATTTATTAGTCATTTTGGTGGTTAATATTGCATAATTCATCTACTTTGGCCTGTGATCTTTCTCTATGTCAAATCTCCCTTATTTCAATATTTTGAGCATAAATTATTACAAGAATATGTTTTGTTTCGGCTTATGTGGTTTTGTGTTGCAATTTCAGGAAAAACAAGTATTTGCTACTGTCGATACCATCGACACAACCACAGGAAGCCAGCCTCAAGGAGCAGCAAAATCTCGATACTATCGACATGCGAGTCGATGGTATCGAGATACCATCAGGTTTTTGGAGAAAAGAGAGTCGATACCATCGACTGGTGGAGCTACAGCGACACAAAAAGACAAAACTGTCACTACAGGTTTGTCGATACCATCGACCCGCGTCGATGGTATCGAGATAGCATCAGGAGCAGCAATAAAAGAAAAGAAGACAACCGATACCGCGCAAGATCGATACCATTGACCCGCGTCGATGGTATCGACACCGTCAGATATATGTTTGCTTCAGATTGATCTAAATCCGACGGTTGTGGTAATTTGGCGACCTAATTCGGAGATTATACCTAATGACGGCGGCCAAGAGCAATCTATCATGTCATTAGCCACTGCACACATCCCGAGAAGGTGTGGAGAGAAGAACGGAGCCCAGAAGCACGCCCCAGCCGATCCGGACGCCGAAGAAGACGATTTCCACCACCGAAAGGCGGGAGAATGTGTATTCTACGCCAAGGAGCGATTGGATCTTCTCCGTTCAGGGGTTTCACCACTCAATCACGTTTTTCTCATGTTTCCCCTTTTCTCTACCATGTTTTACTTTGAGATGAACATGTGGGGCTAATCCCCTTCGTCTTTAGGACCGGGAGTAGCCCAGGGAAGCATTGTATGACAATTTTATCATAGTAATTCATCATTTATCTCTTAAATCTGTGGTATGAATTCATTTTCTCAATTATATTGTTATACTTGATCACCATAATAATAATCTAATGCCCTTAATTACTTTGAAAAAAGAGTTAATGGTTGAAAAGAAACGAAATTCACGTTAATTGACAAATCCCTTGAACAAGGTGGTGTAAGGTTAATGGTGGATACCGAGAGATCGTTTTTAATGCACCTAGTTTGGGGTATAGGTTACTACGACGGTGGAACCGACCTAGACATAGGTAGTGAATTGTACCACGACAGTGGGCAATTCTGATTTCAGGCCACTACCAGAATAGAGAGATAAATCTGAATGACTACATAGAATTTAATACAATGAAAACCTGCGGTGAAATCGCAATCCTAAAGATCTCATCTTGAATTGATTAAACTAAACATTTAATCGATCGCTTTGCTTTGTTTTGTTTCATTTTCTTTTAATTTTACAACAACTTCCAACTATTTAATCGGTCTAGCTGATTGTGAGTAGTTAGTAGTAGTCTCTGATAATTCACGTGTCCCTGAATTCGACTCGGGCCTCACAAGGGCCTATATTACATTGACGCGTACACTTGCGTTTCTACGCATGTAAAAAGCGTGTCACCAAGTTTGGTAAGGCCTCGCGAAGAGAACCTTGACCTCACTTGCCACTCTTAGGCCCGACGCCTAGAGCCAACTCTGGAGTTGACTCAGCCTCACTGGTTCTGCCCACAAGCTTGAGAATGAAGGAAGAAGACGGGTCTCAGGGAAATACTTCTTCTGCGCTCACACGCGTGTAGAAAAAGGTAAGGGTAATATGGTCTTTTTCTTCCTATTTCCTTGTTCTGACTAGAAAGTGCCACACAGGAGGGCATCTTAATTGGCAAAAGCTGATTGGTAGGACGGTACATGGGGCTCTTTGCTTAGGTGGCAAACCCCATTGGTTAGAATGTATTAAATTTGCAAAAAAATGTAGTAAATTGTAGGATGATCATATAATGGCAAATAATATATGAATCTTGCTAAGAAAAATACGAGGAATGTAATAAAAATATTATTGAGACCTAATTATGTATTTGGTAAAAAATTACCCAAAGTTGTTAACTTTAATGTCTTTAATGCAGAAACCCCTAATTTCTAGATTTTGGTAATCTTAATATGTTCAGTTGTTCTTAATAATCAAATATTGATATTTTTGGATAAAAAGGAGAACTTGGGTCACATTTGAGAGTAATAATCCTTAGATTGACAAGAATAGGGTTTCCTTGAGTTAAAAATGCATATGATGATAAAATTAGGGTTTGCAAACCAAAACATCATGAAGTGTGATAGTTAGGGTTTGGGAAGCCAAAACCCTAATGAAACTCTAAGTTGATCCCAAAACCCTAATTTGGAACCCAAGTTGGTCTTAATGGTAATTTTTGAATAAAATATTAATACATGGATATTATGCTTTAATTTTAGAATAGTTGTTTGATTGGTTGCTTTATTTCCCTTTTTGCTTGGACATCAAGTACTCTTGAGAAAGGCATGTGGTTACGCATATGACTACTTGACTTACATGATTCTCGAGGATTTGTGAGGTTTTCCGCATTCAGTGCAAATAAATTGTTGGTTTTTTATTTAATCCTTACAATCTTTAATGTGAGAATGATTATCACATTATATAAGAATAACTTACTCAACTATCTCTAGTGGATGTAAGATATACATGTGGGATATAAGTAAAAGTGATCAAGACAGGATAGGATGATCGCCAATAAGACCGAGCTAGGATAGGATGGTCATGGTCATGGTGAGGCCTATCCAGGAAAGGAAGGCCATCATAGAATGAGCCCAAAAGCGGGAGGTCATGAGATGTCCATTTTAGGGACAAAACTCTAGAGAGAGGGTTCCCCACATGAATACTCTAGAGAGGGAGTGTCCCATAGAGATTAACTTGAGAAATTAGAAAGAAAATGCATGTTCAATTTTGTAATCATATTTATTGCTATGGTTGAAGATGTTGTTATACCTAGATGCAAATATATTCCCCACATACTGGTATGACTTGTTTTACTAGTTGTGATTTTGTTTCACAATATTTTAGGATAATTTGCTATCATTTCTACAATTATGATGAAAAATGGACATCCAGAGAAGAAGGCACCAAAAGAAAAGATCTAATGTAATCTTAGAGGATATAGATAGTTAGCTTTTATTTTCAATTACAAACATTAGTTCACCTTTCCAATGTAACTCCTTAATTGAAAATTAACCTTTTATGTTGTACAAACTCTTTCCCATTTAGTGAAATTTATTAATTAGTTTTGGTTAATTGTTAAACCATCAGTCATGTATTAGAGTAGTGGCCCTTTACCTCTTGGTCCGCCTTAATCCAGGATAATTGGGGGATGGGGTCGTTACACCAAGAATCCTTGTTAGGTGATACCTTCTTCTTGGAAACTAAGGATAGGCATTTCTAATCTCCTTTGCCATACATGATAAATTTATTTATATGCCATTTAATGTTGCCACATAGAGCTAGAGACAGTCATATAGTGTGTACGTACAGGTAGGGTTGTCCAACATATTCAATTTCAATGGGAAAACTCTACCTGCCAAGAGAGGTGCTTCACAACCCAGATGTTCAATCTCTCAAGGAGGCTAGAGTGAGTTCACTTGTTGACATAGTGATGTAAAAATGGGACCGCAAACACTGAGCCAAGTCATTAGTTAGGTTGATGTTAAGTGTCTTGTCGATTGCTCTTCATGGGATGAGAAACATTTGTAAAGAAGTACTTTGATTTTTCATGAGACCACTTGGCCAAATGTTGGTGAGAAGGTATTGAGATCTTGTTTATGTCGATAGCTTATGTTGTAGTAGCTTCATCCATAAGCAATATGTCAATCTATGAAGCAGGCATGTGTAAGGGGAGTCCCATTCGAGGCCAGATATGGAATTCTAATCATCATGGTGCACAGACTCTATGATTGCTTCGGATAGCCTCTCCATGCATAGGATGAAAATATAAGGGCAAATTTGGTCCCCTTGGTGAAATGCCTAACTAGTTTCAAGGAGTCAAAGTATGTCGCCTTAACATATGATGGTTAGATTTATCTACGTCATGGGGGAGATGATTTTTGGTGGAAGCCGACCTTGTTGAGAGTACCACGGATGAATGTCCAATGTTAGACTATTTATGTGATTAAAAGAACATTGGTTTAATTTTCAATAAATAAATATGGCAGGTGCAAATTTGGCTTGAACGCATTGGTGTCACGAATACATTTGAGTGTTTCCTAATTGGACTCTATATGAACTTTGTTAATATGTTAATAACATAATCAAGCTAAGTCAATTAGGTCAGACCGTGAGTGCAGATCCCAACCAAAGCTACTTTGCATAGAAGGCCCAACTTAGTTGGAAGTTTTCCAACGCCTCATTTAGAGCATATTCCACCTATATGCCCTTGCGTTAATCAAGTCCAAGTGCACGGCCAACTTCAAAAACCACATCCATAGAATCAGGATCCTCACGTGTAAGTGTGGCTTGGTTCCATTGTTTGTTTATTTCGATTTTACCATCGCTTTTCTGTAATGAAATCACGTAGGGGTGGCAATTGGGTTCTGAGTCGAGTGGGTTTTATTTCGAGTCAACACTTTTTGGCTAGTTCCCAAACTTGCAAAAGATATATTTTCATATTGAAACTCTTGACCCTAACTCGACCCGCAAATTAATTTCAAGTCTATTGAGTCTGACCCGTAATTCCAAATGTCAAGAGAACAATTTTAAAAAAAATACTATAATTTGTCTAATCATTAATAATTTCTAGGTGTATCAACGAATTTCACTGTGACAATGGTACAATGTGATTGAGAAACGCACATAAAGTTAATTGTAGTTTGTTTGAGTATTTTGAACACAAACTCATAAAACAAATAGCATAGTAAATCACACAAATTTTGAGTGTCTCAAAGTTTAGTATTTCTAATTTTATCTGACTATATAATTTTATATTTTGGGTCATTCGGGTCAATTTGGGTCTAAAGTTCAAACTCGGACCTGACCCTAAATTAATTTTGAGTTCTTTGGGTCCGGGTCAATTTTAGATCAGGTTGAAAAACCTTATAGACTAACCCACTTAAAATTTTTGAATTCGGGTCGGATCTTATTTTTCCAGCCCTAAATTCACGTCCACCATATATCTCAAATCAATCATATTAGGTATCATTCCAAAGATGCATGGTGAAGGTTGACATCGTTTTGACTCATTAAACTAGAACTTTGTGTTGGACTGGTCAACTGCCTTACCACAGGCTTAAAATTGGTAGGGCCTTTTGTGATTAAGGTCGGTGTGAAGTCGGTCCGGTTAAACATGTCTAACTTCGTCGCACCAACTGGTCAGACGACTTGTTTCTCTCAGAAATACATAAAAACAGACTAAAAGGAGACTTGAAGCTAAATTCATTCAAAATATTTGGATGACGAAACAAATACATTATTGGCCTATTGTGTTCAATATCATGGGATAGGTATACGTGATAAACAAATGAGAAACATTGTATATTGTTCATGAAATTTGAAATTAAAATAACAAAATATGCTTAGTATGCAAGCTGACTTCAACAATTAAATCATCTATCAACATCTGACATATAAATCATGTCTCATTCTCTAAATTGTGTTTAGACACAAGCAGAAACATGCACACTGCATTAAACATATGTATAAATATATACTCTCATTTTATTGATATGCTGATCTAAATCTATTCTGCAAGTTATACAAAAGATTAGGATGAATCCGTGTTGGTCAGACCAACACTTTTTGACTTTGGATTCCAAAGACCAACAAGTGGTTCCCAACTTTTCTTTCATCCGTCTTAGAGCCAAGCGGTTGCCTTTGCCTGAGTAGAAGTGCAGTATTATCCAAAAACTGGAAACTGTTACTTTAACACACACACATATACTAACATGGGTATAGATAGGATTGTTGTGTCAAGCATATGTATACATTTTATATGTAACACGGGCCGTGGCGTAGCCACATGTGGGCACAGGCCCTACCCGTTGCCAAGTTTAAAAAAAAAAAGAATTTGTAGGTAAAATTTCCGATTTTAGCGACCGTCAGAGAACGCCAATAGGAGTGCCCTACCCGTCCCGGATCCGTGGAAAACGTTCTTGTATGCGTGATCCCAACCGTCTCTACGTCCATTCGGCTTCCCATGTACGTCCACTCCCAAGTCCCAATGAAGACTCTTCGTTTCCCTCTAACTCCTTGTTCCTCTCAAACTGGCAATAGATACAACTCTTTATTTCTTTAAAACTACCAATAGATAATTGACATATGTTCTAGATTCATATTTATACGGTGCCCCCTCTATAAAAAAATTCTGACTTCGCCACTGAACAAGGGTATGCACAAGACTGGTTTGATTTATTTTTTTTTGTTATTCTTAATTTTTATGATGTAAATGCCCACATCATTTCTGGTCATACCGTTTCAGTCACCCCTAGTTCAATCAGGCTTCAATCAATCCAGTTCAATCGCAGTCTGACAGTCCGCTTCTAAAAACATTGGCTTCACCCACTAAATAGCTATACCACTTACGAGAATCATTTGGCCTGCTTATACTACGATTTTGTTTATTTATTCGATTAAGACATATCATACTGGAATTTTTAACTGACTTTGTAATCGCGCGCACACATGCATGTGGAATCATCCAAACTACTTTGATATGGAATAACTCAATATATCAGCATATCACTTAAAAAGTAACCCATTTGATTCAGTTTAAAATCTCTTTCATAGTTTTTGCACGTATGTGGCCTTCAATGTCAATAATTCAGGGCCTACAGAACAGTCATTTTCCTCGGAACTCCCCAAAACCAATTGGACATATTACATATGAAGCGTCCTGTAAATAAAGTTTATTCAACATATTGGTAGCTTGTAAATATTTTTTACCAATGTTCCTGAAACACACCTCAAAAAAATTGCAAAAAAAAAATGTCTACATAAAATTCTCATAAAGTTGCAGTAGCCTACTTCGACATGGTCACAGAAAGAAGAGTTAATATCATATACTTATAAATATATTAAGGGCAATGGTGAAAGAACATTATAAATGACTCACCTACAATCACAAACAATTGCAAATTGATAGGAGAGAAAGGCATGTCACTTAAGGGCAACTAATCGGGAAAAATAATCGGATCATGTTGGCCTGCTTACTTTGTGGGCCAAATCTGTGGAGGCATGAGAAAGAAGCAAAAAGGGCAACCATTTGAGCTCACACGTCGCTCAAACCATCAGGTGAAAGCCACATCTTCTTCTGTATCACAAAGATCACATCACTGTCATCCACCTCGGCATCAGCCACCACCTCTGCCACAGACTCCCAGTGCAGTGCTGGCATGTACTTCTTGATGAATTCAACAACAGGTTTCCTGTCTCGTACAATGATGAAGCCAGTTGGCCTCAGTATCCGATCCATCTCAAGGAGTAGGTCTTCGGCTCCGCACTCTTTTTTGACATCAGAAATGATGTTCCAAGCATGGAGAAGGTCGTACGTGCGGGGGTAAGTGGAGAAAGCTTCACACCTGTTAATAAAAAATTGGTTCAGATAAACAGTATCATAGATGGGTCCATGGCTCAGCTGTTATACTCTCGTAATCGGTAGAACTTCATTATACAGTCAGTGATTGTTGCAAAAAAAAAAATCACATTAGTTAATCAAGTGATCGCCAATGAAAATAATGATAAGTGTAATTTTTGATAAGTAAACCAGCCAGGAGGATAGATATTGCGACTATAAGTTGCAACCATGATAGGATTGTACAATGCAGTTATCTGATCTTAAGTCGACAAGGTCAGATTTTTACCAGTTTCCTTTGAAATGCACTAAGGTAAACTACACAAGTAACCACAACGTTGAGCCTGATTATGAAATCCAGCACACGGCTTTACAAACTGGTCTAGCAGATATTGTCAACCAAAAATAGCAGATCTTGGTTTCATCCCAATCCCCTTTTTCTTCCCAGTCATTTTACCAAACAAGTACCAGTACTAAGTTTACCAAACAAGGGTTTAGAATCCCATTTGAGGATGGTACCAGAAGAAGACTATAGTCTGAAGGTAGCTCCAAAGAGAATGTACAAATGAAGCAAGAAACTGTTTTCCATTGTGGCAAAAAAAGAAAATAGGAAGTTGCCATTCCTAGTCAAATTACACTTATATAATCACATTTCAAAGGAGGGAATAGTAAAGACTCGTCCAATTCATTAAATGCACAGAATTGGTTTTGAGGCATCTAACATAGCCTAGAACCAGATAAGGGAATCTACTTGCGTTAAATAAACAAATATCTTGGTTGAATACCATGTGATTATGCCAGAGAAATGGTTAGGTAATCATCAAATAATTTGGTAGTATGATCTTTAAAAAGAATTAGTGGCATATGTACTTTTAAAATCAAAGCAGTACCATGAAAACATAAAACTACACTTGATGCTGCCGTGACAACCAGGTAGGGCTGTGGAGGTGCAATATTATTAGTAATCCGGATTCCGATGTATATGTAAGAATGTTATCAACAAAATATCCATGGCAAATTGCACAGAAAAAATGACCTCAATATAGCCAGAAATGTAGCGGTTATTGTCATTTGCCCTTATTCCAGATTGATATTTCATTTTTAGCAGTTCCTATAAATGTAACTGGAGGTTGATTTGCATGCTATAAGAGCATTGCTAGTCAAAAAACTGTCTCAGATAGTAATACCTACCAGTCATGGGTGGTGCCAATCAACCCTCTGTCATATACTATCCTAAGGGTATTTGGTCCTTCTTCCGGCACTACATTCATAACCCAGACGTCCTTGTCCTTGAGAGAAGCAGCAAACGAACCCAAATTTGCTTTCATGTCCATTATGTTTCTAATAGTATTTGGCCTGATCTTTGGGCTCAATAGGTTCCAATATTTGTCCACTCTTTGTTGCCACATCTCCTGCATTAGTTTAACATTAAGACAAGACTTATGTTAGAAACAAAAACATCTATAACTACCATCAGATTATCTTTAAACACGAGAAAGGATCAAGTTGCTGTTTACCACATCCTTCTCAAACATTTCACTAGAATAATCAAAGTCAGCAAGTCGTGGAGGTGGAGACATCAATCTGGCAGGCCAAGGTTCCAGACCACTCCCTCTGGTTCTGTGATCATCTGCAAAAAAAATGCATAGCTATTTAGATGTTTGATATCAAGGGGGAAAACAAAAATAGCGACAGAAACAAACGATAATCATCAGAAATGGAGTAGAGTATCTAAGGGCGTTTTTGCTGGTGTCATTACAAGTGAGAACACAAATAACATCCAGCCATTTTTGCATCCTCAAGGTTTGTCAGCTTCCAGTGGACTTTCACAAAGATGTGAGTTTGTGGAAACTTCATGAACTATTTTCCAATTTTTATACAAACTTTGACGAAACTTGGAACAAATTTCATAAGAATGAGGGAATTTAAGAAAGGCCAATGGAAGACATTGAATCATTCTGTAAATCTTTATCATACATGTCATAAATGAAAACATGGTAGTCAAATCATACATTTCAATAATTTGGAATGTACGCATGTGTAGGAACTGCTTAGAATATTAGATCTACATAAATTAAGGGGGTCAATTAAATTTTATTTTTCTTTAGCTTCAGACGTAAAGGAGAAATGAAGAGTTCCAAGCATATAATTTGTGTGGAACACCTCTTTCTTCGAATCTCTTCTTTTTAGCTCCATGGGCATGCACTGAGAAGTGAGTAGTGGTGGGATACATTGTCGACCATGTGAAAAAAAACAAGAGAAATGCCGCCAAAAATGTCAACTTCACCAAAATATCATTGACTAGTGGACATGACATGACATCTAGTTATTCTAATATTCAAGCTCGGTGCTGCTAGGCATCAACCTCGAATTAATCAGTGGAAAATCACCCAACTTCGTCGATATTTCGATCCATTTCCACCGCTTGGTACAAGCATGGGTTGGAAAGTCTATATCCCCCACTGCAGCAGGGTGTGATAATCCCATCTAAGGCCCTGGCATTTTGGATCTCATCCTTCAAAATGGAGGATCCTATAATATCTGTCTATGACCAACATATCCATTTTATTCTTAAAATATAACGATGTCAAAGAAAGAAAATTAGAAAATGTATATATAAATAATTCCCAAGTGTTGCTTAAAAGGACTAGCACCACACGTCAAGCCCACTACGTTCCAACTCAAATTGAAGCATCTCAACGTAACTACCTGCTTGACTTTTCTATAATTGTTTCTATTTTTTAGTTGTATTTGTTGAAACCTTTCCCAGCAGAAACCAAACATAAGACATGATATTTTCTTCTCTTTATCATGTCTTTCTATACATCCGATCCATATCCTTGCTAGCTTCCACAAAGTGTCCTAAAGAGTTTTGTTCACATAGATTTGTCTGTAAGTATGATGGTAGCTGTACAACCCACTTTTGCACACTCTATACAGGGAAACACGTCAACTCGTGTTTCGTATATCATATTATATTTTTCAATAGCATGCCATATACAGCAGGCCAGCAAGAAAATATCAATATATTATAATGGTAAGGAAACAAGGACCAGGAGTCAATTATAGACATTGCCATATTTTCCTATTAGTTTTTCTAATGGGTGTATCTCCTATTATGCTCGAGGCTCATACATGCATGTGGATCATATAGTGATGATATTGCACGTGCACTGATATTATTCAACATGGTAATGTGTACAGTTCTAAGATCGTTTCTGACAGAAATACATATAGCCAAGGAAGAGTCACTGAATGTCACTCTATATCGAGTGAAATATATGAAACCTCAATTATAACTAAACAGGTTAAAAATTGGAATTCATACCAATTTACAGGCAACCTCCTCCCACCCCCGGTTTCCTGATCCTCTAGAACACACAGGAAACATGAATAACACATTAAATAAAATAATGAAAGAAACTACATCAGTTAGATATATACATATAGTTGTCACAAGGTCCTACTCAGGCACCCTTGATGTGTCTATATATAGTTTAGAAAGCCAAAAACTTTAATTTTGAGAACCTTAATCAATGCCATATGAGTATTAATCTAAGGAAGCAATTAATTGCCATCATCTAGTTTGCAAAGAGACGTAATAAGAGAGTTTTCTAAATAAATGGTTAGTAATTACACCACCCTAGCAAGTTTTGATTATTACCAACTACCCAGCACCCATCTACAATATCTAGTGGCCCATTTTTTGCTTCTTATATTTGCATCATTCAGGGATCACTTTCTTCTTTTGTATAATAACATGAGTCATCTTACTCATCTGACTTGCTTAGCTTCCATGCTTATGAAACTAACTGCCCACCCCCAAAATCCCCTTTATTTCCTTCCCCTTAGACCGCCATCTATGTTGGGTAGGACTTTTGTCAATCACCTTCTTTTCCGTCATCGTTACCTTCCATTTTATGTATCTAATCGCCCATCCCAAATCTCTCACTACTCCCTTCCCCTTAGACCACCGTCTATGTTAAGTACTCTTCTTTTCGCAATATATTGCACGCATAAACTGTTGTGTTGTTTCCAAAAAAAAATATCCAATTATATCAATACATTTGAGTTACATATTAGTTCATTACCGTAATATGCTGTCATGCAATGCAACAGCTCCATTAATTCTAAGTTTCTTTGCCTTTCCATGCAATAGCAATTCCACTACACCATTTATATCTATATGACTAGCACAATCATCGTCGTCGTCATCGTCGTCGTCATCGTCATCATTATCATCGTCATCATCATCATCATCTAAGCATCAATCCCAACCATCTTGGGCCTGTAACATGGATCCTACTTTTCCAATCAGCTCTGTTATGGGTCATATTATGATCAATATATTAAGATTATTAAACTCTCCTTATAAGCTCTTCGGAAATTAATTTAGACATGCCCCTGATTGTGTTCGACTCAATAGCATTGTTTTGAATAGGATGTTAGTCGGTCTGCATTGCACATGTTCATACTATCTCAGGTGACCCTACGTAACTAGTTCCCCCACCTTGTTCCTAACATGGTCATTAATATTCCCACACATCCATCTCAGCATACACATTTTAGCCACATTCATCGTGTTGAAAGGTTGTTTTTCACCGACTAACATTCACTCAAATATTGTGGTCGGTCGTATAGCTATTCTATAAAACTTACTTTTTTATCTAAGAGTGATCTTCTGGTCACATACTACAGTTGCAGTTCTTCGTTTCAATCATCTAGTTGTGATCTTATGGCAAACATATCTTAGACATCGGCATCCATGTCATAAAAAGAATGACAATTTTATAACCGGTTGTCAACCTACCACCACACAACCTACCACCAGCCCTCCTTCACCCAGGCTTGGGATCCACTATATTTGCACAAGATATACGGAACCTATAGGGCAGCAAAACTTTGAGATTATGCCTTCGGCTACTTCACTCCTACCTTACTGAAAGGGCCGATCCACGACTACGGAGTTCATTAGCACAATTTTCCATATGAAATAAACATCAGTGTCTAAATCTTGCTTCTTTCTACACACATACAGCTATTTAGATTGACTTGGATGTAATTATTAACAACATGATTGCAAGTTAGTTGTGCTATTTTTAAGAGGTCTTAATTTATTTATGTATTGCATCTCACTGCTACAGATGCATACAGATTTACTGTTTCTCCTCGATGAACCTTTTTATATGAAAATTTGCAATTTTTAGCAGCACTACGTATTCTATTGCTATAAGTCTCCTTATTGACATGAATTCCTTTTGGACTGTTGCAAAGAACAATATTTAGCATCATGACATCTGTCTAAGATTATTTGTCACTGTTCTCAGTCATAGCTACTATCGTTAACTTTAAATCTACATAGTGGCTTGTTGATTTATGTTTTTTAGTGTAAATTTCATTCCAATGATAAGGTTTTTGCTTTTTCCTTTTATAAAAGTAATCAGTTGATTCTTTAACGATTTATTTCTCAGAAAAAATTTCATGATCATAAGCTCTCTAGATTCAGAATTATTTTTTGCTTAGCACCTAAACTATACATCTGACTTGCATATGTCCCAGACTTTTAGAATAACATAGTAGCACCCAATAAGTTGCTAGGTAGTCAAAACAATCCTGGGACCAAAAGTCCCAATATCATCTTTGTTCAGTGTTCTGCACCTAGTCATGTGTGGGCACTCTGCCTAGCAATCTATCATGCGCTGTCTCACATGCCACCATGTGTAATCTCACTATCCTCAACTTGTGACAGCACTACAATGCAAATGTCCAGATCATAATGCTTCTCCCCTTATCCTTTTCCCTCAAGTTTCTTACCCATACAACAGCAAGTAGAAAAGGGCATGAAGGGGCAAGAAAACAGATGGAGAAGAATGAGAGAAATGAGGATGATAAACAATGGTTAAACAACTGGCACTGGTCGACGGGCACGCTGTGTGAAGGGTGAGAAGGTGCTTGGCAGAGGACAAAGGAGGGAGGGGAATGACCGGAAGGCGGAAGCATAAAGGGTGGTATTGTGAATTTCAGGCCCTGGGGCTAATTCTGATACATGACTAAAAGTTAACTACCACTATGCTATATTTGGAAGTCTAGGGGAAAAAATGAGTAAGGCCATATAGATTAGGTACTAAATAGTTCACACTCATGAATTTATTTATGGAAAAGTTTACTACCCTTCCATCATCAGAGGGGCAAACCAGTTCAGCGCAACTAGTACTGATACATCTTAATGTACGATTACATTATATTGCTTACTGGAGTATGAGCATGTTTAGAATCAAAATGAGAACTCCATAATGTAAGAGTTTATATAACCCTTAATACAAGATAAACCTACAATTTTGGCTTTATATAAAAACGGAAAAACCAATATTCTCTCACTTCAATAATAAATATGTTGACTCTCAAGCAACGTATCCGTACCCCAAAGAAAATACAAAATATCTCCGGTCGGTTTATAGAGAAGAATTTAAGGCGGATTCACAGTTTGGTAAATTGTGTTGAGTTTATCATCTGGGTTTATCCGGTGTTTAAAGCTAGGAGCTAGGAATTTAGGTGGCCCTTGGCCGTTGCTTAAGGTAGAATAGAATGTAATGAAGACCTTTTACTTATTTATTTTATTTGGCTTAGATATCCAAATGAAGCCTATTCAGCAATGTCTACTCACGAATTGCTTTTTACGATGTTTAACAAATCCGGTGCGATTCTCAAGACTTTAAAGTTTGATGTCCTAAATGAAAAGAAATAATAACCAACATGGTGCATTATTGGTGTGTGAGGGGTGAATATGAATGCAATCCTAAGGATTTTTCATGAGTTTCTCCGCATAGAGGTCTGAGATTGAGTGGTTTTAGAAGTACCTGAACAACGACGCCAAACCAGGCCAGGGTTTGGTTCTATGTGCTATGCCTCATAATGAGTAGGATATTTCTGTTAGAGAGTCTATATTAGCCTATTTAGTTAATAGGTTAATTAGTTATTGGGCTTTTGTATTTCAGCCCGTTTAGATTACTTGCGTCCTAAGTCTTTAGGGCATCTCCCCTCTCCTATATAAAGAAGAGGGCGTCCAGTCTTGTATTCATCCCATTACATTCCATTGCATTCAATACAATCTTATTCTTAACAATTTCAATTTGAATGGCTATAGTCAAGCTCCATCGTCAATATATTTTTTCTTATTTTCACGAATTCTACGAGAGAATCCAATACTGCTTAAACCTTTTATTATGTCATAACCTCCTAGCATGGTTCTGAAAGACGGAATGCAGTGATTGGGCAGAAATTGAATAGAGTATATGAGGTATGCGAGAGTATGCGGGTTTTCAATTTTTTATATATAAATTATTTGTATATTAATATAAAATTACATATCAAATAATATATAATTATATACAAGTTGTATAATATAATATTTGACCTAAAAATGACAATTAACAATGAATGTATATAATATATAAAACATAATTATATACAATGCCTAACATATATATCACGGAATCATCGTCATCATTTAAACATCAATCACAACCACTTTGGGGTTGACTACATCGATCCTTCTTGTCTAATCAGCTCTATTATGGATCATATATGCATCATATATAATGTGTAATGCATAAGTAAATACAAAGTCTACATATAACATGATTAAACTACCCTCAGACCGACCCATGATGTGCATTCTTGGTTAATACTTAATAGACACACCACTCGATCCCATCTCACCTAAAACCAGAAGCCCATCTTTCGCCTCCTCCCAACACCTTGCCTAATGCTAATGCAAACGTTACAGCGGAAAGGTCGAAACACAGAAGATGTGGCCACTAAGTAGTCCGACAACCAGCACTAGCACGATTTTAAGGTGCTATAGCGTGCAGCATTGTATGTCAGCTAGAAGGAGCACAAGGTGGCGTGGCCTGGAGTTACTCTGTGTGGTGGCTAAGAGAATGATGGGTTGTAACTTTTTCTCTAGGTAAGTTCCTCCACCCCATTCTTCCATAACTGTCTCCTCCTCTAGTACTCCTCCAAATTCCAATATTCTACTTAACCCTCTACCCAACCAAAAAAATGGGGCTTAATTAGGTGATTAAGCAGCCGCATATGTAGCCCAACAACAGCTTTTTGGGTGATTTGCCACATGCAGAAGAGTTGGGTGGCCGAACTGCATATGTGGCCGCACAAACCATTTTTCAAAACTGTGCCTCCTAGAGTCAGTCTTCTACCTTCCTTATATACAAGAGATTTTTTTTGGAAGTAGGTGATGAAAGGGTGTAGTCTGTTGCAGTTACCATCATCATCATCATCATCATCATCATCATCACCAGCATCATTACTACTTCCAGCTTATCTTTCATGTTTGACATGATTGAGTGGAAAATGAGACCAAATAGCTAATTGGTGATCGGTGCACCATTTTTATAGCAATAAATTAGCAAGTACATCCTTACAAAAGTTGCAACTTTTATCCATGCGTTTATTATCTTTTGACATGTTGTCCATCATATATTGAAATCTCTATTGATATAGATCTTCATTTAATCCTCAAGACATCAGCATTAAGATATTCCTTCCAAGAGAAGGTGATGTCTTACTAGATGTAGTTTATATGAATTTTAGCCTACATCTTTGAATCTTTAAAGTAAGATGATAATTCATGCAGAAAAAACATTTTGAATAGTAACAAACATTATGGCAATCAGCACAACAATATAATTGATAGCAAAGGTCCAATCACATCACTCCAGTGCTAATTTCTAGATTAAAGAAACACCAAACAAACAGTACCTAGAATATGAAAGGTAAATATATAAACTTGGATTTTTCACTCTTTTAATTGATAAGAACCACTTTCCTCAAGTTTCTAAAGAGTGAGAAACCAACTCTGATAATATCTAGCTGATATGTCATATGAGAAAGAAAATGCGACGACTTACGTTGAGTGTAAGGTGTAATGCATGCCTCCATGGGAACACCCCAGACCGCATCTGGATCATCATCAGATCGGCACAAAGGAGGTTTAGTGCCTGGCTCACGATTCATGTAACAATCATTTGTTAGAGGTTTAACCCATATAACAGTCTGGTTCTTTTTAGCAGCAATCTTCCAGCACATTCGTTCAACAAGAGCACTCATTTCTCTCCATATTCTAAGATCCTCTTCATCTTGTGCATATGCCTCTGGAGAAGAATAGGCAAAATAGCCTCCAGGTCTCAGCAATCTATCTAGCTCAAGAAGAAGGATTCCATCTCTTTGCAGCCAATCAATCCGACAACGAGAGCAGTGAGCAAACTCAAATGACCTGCTAGGGTACGGAAGCCTCTTTGTCCCCAAAACACCAAGATATGCAGGAATACCTCTTTCGAGAGCGAACTGGATCTGGTTCTGATGCACATCATTAGGTGCCAGAGACATTGCTATCACATCAGAAGAAAGGAGATATCCTCCAAAACTTGCAACTCCACATCCGACATCAAGAACAGTGCGGACGTTTCCTTCATTGTTTAAGTTGCTATTTGTGAAGTTGAGCATCTGTAAGATTCCAATGAAGCTCATATTTAACAAACCAAAATACAGTTTTAAAGCGCAAAGCTGAAGAATAACAGATATACTATTAAAAAATACAAAGATCCTTCGGACACATAGTTAGTTATGGATGCAAACTGATGATCCCTAGTCACAGATACCAAGAAATAAAAACAACCGAAGGGTGAAACTGCTAGCCTTTTAGGTAGTTTTCGTTCCATAGCAGGTTCATATTGATATTCCAATTTTTCTAACTTGGAAATTGACCAGGCAGCGACAAAGTAACTAGTCACCTTTTTGTGTAGTTTTTTTATCCATCCATGTGCCCAAAGCCCAAAGAGGAAAGAATTCCCCCAGGACCCATAATCACAAGGGAGTTGAACAAATCAAAGGGCTAGAATGATGCACTGGTGGCAATCATAGTGCTAATTAGAAAATTGCATAATAATTCAACCTCTACAGGAACTAAACCTGAGACCTTCCAGTTAGCGCCATGGTCCAATCACCACTGTATCACACCAATTTTGGGCATGTGTGATTATATTTGACAGAATTATTCCAGTATAAACCTTGTAGCTCATTAAACAGTTTTTAACAGAATAAGCCCAGGAGACAAAGTACATACAAATTACGTCCCTAGAGTTTTTGATGCTGTAACATTCGCTTACTTACATTGGCAAGATGAGCAATGTATTTGTCAGCTCCATAGTGAAAATGAGTGCCACCTCCAGGAAAATGAATCTTATCACCTTTGACAACCATCCAATTTTGATCTGACTTCTCATGGGCAAGGTGAGTATGAGGTATATTTGCTTGCCAAACTTCATCACGACTTTTCGGCCATTTTATGGGAACCTATGTAACCAAATAAAAATTAAAAACATCAGAATAACTGTTCACTTGTCAAGTCTTGAGAATTTCTGGTGCTAATTGAGCAGTACCAATGTGGAAAGTGGTGAAAATATCAAAATAGTACCTTATAACCAGGAGGAGGAGGGATCAGACAATTGTAGCGTCTTTCAGGCACAGGACAGTGTCTTTCATAGTGCTCCATCAAAGACAGATCCAGCTTCAGTCTTGTCTGGTAAATAAGGTGTCTATCTAGACATGGTATAAGCTCAGAATGTCTGTCATCACATACCTTGCCAAAGACACAGATATGAGCAGTTAGTAAATTCAATGACAATTACATGAATTCCATTTAATCATTTTAGTCAAGTAAGCCAGTTAGCTTTTGAATTACTATACAATGTGATCATCGTCTTGTCTACTGAACACAAGAAGTTTTTTGGCTGCTGAAAACAGGAGAAATCGAAACCAACTCACTGGAAAAGTCTTGGGGATAAGGTTGTCGTCTCCTTCATCTAATGAAAAACTAGAAGAATCCTCCTGCTTGTCTCCACTTTCGCCACTTTCATCGCTACCCCATCCAAAAGATCTCAGCGATGTTCTTCCATGCTCGACCACTGAACTAGCACTTCCCCGGGAGCTAAAGAAGGAACCATAGTATAAGCACAGAATGACTAGAAGGGACACCACCACGCACAACGAAGTGGCCACACGTTTTTTCTGGTTGCCATCTGCTCTCCCTCTCATCATTTTGTTACAGATCTGAAAACTGAAAGTAGCAAGCCCGCTCGCCTTCCCTTATTACAATTGAAGGATTGTATGCATGATTAGAAGAGGCTTCGGTCACTTGATGTGGGCCTCAATCTGGGAATTTGTTAAGCGCAATCACACACCATACCTAAAGACAACGGAGGAAAGATGATTAGCAAAGTAGAGATCACTTGAGACTTCGAAGTACATATGAAATGAAAATGATGCACGACGTAAATTAACGCGTGCAGAACTTCAGACATCAAAAATCATGCCGTAACTAGTTGCAAACAGTTATAAATAGTGAGTAAGCTTCGGAACTATGGAGAAATAACATGACGCCAAGTAAATAAGAGCTAATCACTATGAGATCCATTGGCGAAAACGGTGAAACATATATAGTTACTGCAAAAATAGTATAGATCTTCACGAACGAAACAACAAACTTAGGAAGCCATTTCAGGAATATAGAATTGAAAGACCAGTAACGACAAAAAGCAACGATGTAGACGTATCTGTAGTAGTTAAGCAACTATAATTATAAGGAGTTCGTCAAAGAGACAATTCACTAGCATAGTTAGCAATCCAGGCAAGGAAAGAAGGCGCGCGCTCAACGGCCCTCGATATCAGGACCCAAACTCAAAACGGTTCGGAAACTTTTAATGAAGAAAACGAAGGAAGGAGATGCCCAAGAGGGCGTCTATGCTGCGGCCGAGAAGACCTCATCTCCCCCAACGCCTCAAAATGGCCGGCGTTTCCACCCTTCCTAACTCGGCTTACAAATCCCACCTACGTCGAACGCGCACCCATCAGACACGGGCAGGAGAGTGAACACCACACCACAGCTCCAACACAAGTAACAAGGACAAGCCAACAAAGATCCCGTCTTTCCCGACCAATGTGCACCCAGAAAGCAGCTCGGTTCCGCAATTCACTGCGGAGGCGAGGCCTTGGGCATCCGCTAAGGGTCGATTCGCGCCACTCGAAACCGCCAGGATCGAAGAAGCAGAGCTTCTCGTAATGGGAGACGAACCTCTGAAAGGAATAGTAGGGAAACATGCTTACCAGGTGCGTCGGCGGCAAAGAATGGCCTCAGATCTAGACCAGTCGAGGATCTGCAAAATCAGATTTAAGATGAAAGCGAGAGATGGGGTGGGAATGGGGCGGCAGACGCGACTTCGCGGATTGAGTTGTGAAAGAGCGAGCGCGGAGGACAAAGTGAGGAAGAGAGAGACAGAGGCGCATCAGATCTGAGCATAAAAGAGTTTTAATACTCGAGTGGGGAGGGCGTGGGGATGGAGGTGGCCTGAGTGTAATCTGCTCGCCGTAATTATAATTTGTGGTAGCCATTTTTATGGAAGTGTTAATTAAATAAAATGGTAAGATTCATACCGTCCTTATCTATGCATGTCGGCTATTCACTTAAATCTAGATTTGAGGCGCAAGATAATATTACCCTGCTGGCTATTACAAGTTTACGACCTTCCTCCATATCGTTTGTTGTCGAATCAATTGCCCCTCATAAATAAACAATGCGAGGTTAACGGTCATCCGTCGAATCAACTAATTTTTTGTTGTGTTGTGAACAACATTTTCATATGCTTGTTTATTAGGGCCATATAAGGACATAACGGGGTATAAGTTCACTCATATTTCCATCCACGTCAAAGTTATGGATAATAGTGATAACCAGATTCTTGAAAATATTTACCCTACAATTACATGCAATTCTCTAAAATCTTTACCCTACATTCACACAGAATGTTTTTTACCTACAAGGTAAATGCGTAGAGAATAAATGAAACATGTAAAATAACAAAAAAATATAAATCGCTATTGTTATGTATGCTATAAGTTATGTTTTTGGTAGTATACACACATATATCTATGTATTAGCATATTGTTCTTATTGGTGGATTTATTTTTCTTCTCAATATCTTATTATAAAATGTGGACGTGCTATGAATGGTTTTTTATATACATTCATGGATTCAAATCACAAGAAAAAATAAGTGAGCAATATTGAACATTGTTTGCATTTTTTAGTTAGTAGTTAGGACATATGTTAGAACCCAAGTTATTGTTTCAACCATATACAAATAGGTAAATCGGGGAAGTAGTTAGGGTAAGACATCATTATCATGCCCTTTGTAGATTGTGGTAAGGAATAAATGGATGATGTGTAAAAAAAAATAAGCGTATCCATACTCTACCCTACATGTTATGAGTGGTGAGTAATTAGGTAATAATTTAGCAATTTACAGTTATTTTATATATCAAGGTAAGGTTTCAAACAAAATTAATTACATATAAGGCCTAGTAATGTTGTTGTGATGGTAGATTTTTGTGGGTATTGTTTTTATATATTTATGAACTACTCAAATATGCTTTGTATATTTTTTATGTGTACAAAAATGCATTATTTGACATATATATATTACTAGTCAATTATTCTAATACAGAAATTAGGATGTGTACTTTCTATAGTAATAATATGATAGTTAAAAATGAGAAAATACCCAAGGGTCATCTGGGAAGCAGTAAGAAAATACTATCTATTGGCATATTTGGGAAGAAATAGCAGTGGATTAGCCCAAGGCTTGTCTATGAAGGGATTCACATTTAATCCCATGCAAACACCATTGTCGATTTGCCTCCTCGTCAATCATCATGGGGTTTGGTGGTTTTTGTAGGAAAATATGGCATCAGATATGGCAGTAAAAATAAAAAATTAACTACCATATTCTCCTTAGACAGTAGATCGTGTCAACAACTATGTAATGGGAGGGAGGGTTGCAAGGTTTATACCTAGTCCTGGAGCAAGTATAACGACTATCATTTGTTGCAGTGTGCTCCTTTCTACAAGTTGTACTTGGACGGTGTCGACGGTGGCTTCTTGGTCGATCACCACAGATGGCGGTTGACTTCATCTTCCTAGCAGGTGGCAACAGTCTCCTCACCTTTATAGTATTCCACATAGACCACTCAGAACTCCTATCGTTCTAAATGAACGAACAAGATGGAGTTATCCTTCTAATCAACATGCTAGCGTCGACTTACTCTCCCAATTGTCTCTCCCTTGTTGTTCCTCCCTTTGACAGGTAGAAATTGCTTAGGTTCTCACGTTACCACAACTATGAGAAGACAATAATTGTCAGAGTTTACTATTATGTCTTTTGAAAGCCTCGACTATCCCACTATTTCTACGAGGGTCAGGGTCAGGAGTTCTAGTCTAAGAAGGAGTCAAAGGGATGGAATTTCATGACTTTTATGGAACCTGCGGACATTGAACCAGTTGCTTCACACATGAGACAATCAGTTCAACACTTGAACCGATCATTTCATTATGTTTCCTATTCACAATTGTATTGGAAATTAATATTTTATTAATGCATAAATATGGCGTCAGCATCAATCCTTGATTCAATCGAATCGATCAACTAAATGATCGGTTTACAAACTGAACTGGTCGGTCACAACCTGGACTGGTTGGTTCACATATCTGAGACGACAGGTTCACTTGTTGAACTTGTCATTTCAGAGTTCTAATTGCTAATGTTGGTTCGAATTGTCCAGACACTTGAATCGATCAGTTCAACGCTTGAATTGCCAATTCATAGTCCAATCAGTCATATTTCCAACTATTGTTGTTTAATTGAATATCTAACACTTTAATAATCCAGTTAAACATCATTCATGAATAAACTCCTATTCCAGGTGTATCATATGTGTGTGACCCTATAGGTTCCAAGTTACATTGGCAGTGAATGTCCATAACTAATTTATGATATCACAAGCAATGAGCGGTATCTAGCAAGACATCATTGCTACCTAAGTAATTGAAAAGTTGGGGAACAACTTCAACTTACAATCTATGATTGGTGTTACAGGGACCGTATAGTTCATTTATTACTAATATCTAGATTGAACTTTAGGCATGGAATCAACATCCTCTTCAACGTTCAATCCATGTTCCTCAAACTAGAGTAGACTGTTTGAGATATATGTAAGCTCAATATCGCATATTGACTCACATGAGCATGGCCATGCATTTCTCAGTTTCACTTATCAAGTGGCCAGGATATTATACTCTTGTAGGAGGGACAAATCCCATCTACATCACTCATAGTCATCCCCATATGTCACAATGCACCCAAGCACCATCTTTATGGAAACTCTTATTCAAGGTCATAGTGGATGGTGTCAAAGTACATCGAATGACATGTGATGAGTGTAGTGATTTTAGGTCTAAGAACACTGTAACATACTGAATTTTAGTGTCTTCTCTGCAATTTACCCACTTTTGAGCTTTTCTTTGCTTTCTAGTCCATTTGGACCTTTTTCATAAATTTCCCTTGTTTTATATTCTTTTTGGACCCCTTGTGCAATTTGAGCACAATTCAATGTTTAAAATCACCTTTTCCCCTCATTTATGATAATGAAGGGGTGTTTGCACAAATAACCCAATTAAGGAGATAAGTGGAGGTTAATAATGCAATTTGGTCATTAAGGATGGAAATAAGTATATAATATTAATTTGGAGCTTTTTGGATAAATATATTAGTAATAATAAGCATTTGAATTAATTATGAGTATATTAACCTTTTTACTTTCTCTCTCTCTCCTCCAATTTGATGATAAATGTGTGAAAACATATTTAAAGGTTGATATTTTGCTCTTAATACTCATATATATCTATCACCTCGAATTTGACTCACTAATTGCATTAATATAGTCATTTCATAATAATTCACACCTTTTAATGTGTTAAAATACACTTTAATGAGCAATATATTTATTAAGGGCCTTATTGGATATAAATACGAAATCTAATTATATAGAATCGTTCTAAATGCTAACATGAACCTATGGTCCAAATTTGGTGTCATTTGGACTTCATTTGACCCTTCAAATCCATTTTATGAGCTTTTAATAAAGTATAACTAGGGATTTTAATCGATTTCATTTATATCGATTTGTCACACTATGGTTCCGTTATTTTTCCCTGTCACGCATCAGCTCCCTAAAGTGCTCCATCAGACGGCTCGCGTTTAATCGTCGCATCTCTGGCTTGATCCGACGGCCGGGACATTGTCCCCTACCTCCCGCTCAACGTGAGATAGGAGTAGTTTCACGGCAGATCATCTCTTAATTCGTTCTCTCTCCCTCCTTCATCATTTTGCACGATTCTTATTCCTTTGAGTTCGGCTCTCGACGACGGATTGAATGAGCCCTAGCTCATCGTCTACCTCGCTGGTTTGACGAAACGCCCAATTGGGCCTAAACCACCTTCGCCGCCACATTTTCACAGAAGGTGCTTGACGCCTCCTCACGCCTATATAAGGCTATAGAAACGACCCTCGGGCCACCACCTTTCTTCCTCCTCCTTCAATTTCTTCTCATTTTCCCTCAGTCACCCCAACCTTCTCAAAATGCATCTCCGGCAATGGCGGCCGAGAACTCGTCCTCCCGACCACTTCAGTCCAATAACCTATGTGGTGGGCTTCCCCAACCCTCACTCTCCAGTTTCCAACCCTCGGATTACCTTGTGATACCCCCGAACGCCTGGTCCTATAGACCGCCGGAAGCACCTCGTCGGCGTCGTGCTTTTCTTGGCCCTGGTGCTCCTCCGCCCGCGGAGATGCATTCATTCGACTCGCTTTGGATCCACGAAGCTGCTCCCGACCTCGGTTTTTGATTTGGTGGTGTTTCTGTGTGGTTTCCCCCGACTTTGCTTTGCCCTGTTTCCGGCCAGGTTGGGCCTTCTCCTTCTGCTCCAGAGCACGTGAGTGCGTGGGAAGGAGATCATGGTGTTCGGGAGGAACTAGGGAACTTGTTCCCTATGGCCGTTCTCAGTTGCGCGCCCTGAAAGGCGAGATGCACCATGGAGCCGAGCTCCAGGATGCGCTGCTCACGCCATGGCCGAGCTAAGGAAGAAGCCCCCAGAAAATGACCAAGGCACCCTTGCTCCTGCCATTGGGCAATTTTTCGGGTATGGGCATTATCGACATTTCGCCCGAATTCTCTCTCGCCAACACAAACAATCGGTGTGTTCAAATGACTAGAGTGCCCTTGTGACTGTAATGGATGTATTTAATCCGCAAGGGTATTTTAGTCATTGCATCTACTAATTACAACGAATTGTATTTTCATTTAAATAATTATCACGCTATAGTTTGCTTACATTCTGATTGGTCGATTTTACTTAATTCATAGTAAATCGATCCATTGTCAGAAAAATGCAAATAAATAGTCAATGGAAAGGATTTTTCATGTAGAACCTGATTTTATGGTTTTTGAGTCCCAATTATGATTCCTTTTTCGAAGTTTGCCCTAAATGACTTTTTAAGTATATAAAATGTTCTAAAATACCTAATTAATTCATTTTAACTCCAATTTGTAAAATAACATATGTTTTCTTATTCAGGAGAATATGACCAATCTGTTGGATTAAGTTTTAAACCCTAAATCGTGATTTTTGTAGGTAAGTTCCAAAAGTTAGGGTTTTCATATACTTTATGCCTTAATACATTCTAATGCATATGTAATGGTTATAACCAGGGAAATGTGGAATGGTGATACAATCAGTTTGGTGAATGTGATGGTAAATAATTAAAAAAGGTATGTGGATCCTATTTGTGTATGTGCACCCTATTTTGTATGTGACTCCTATTATGTGGACCCTATTCATATATGTGATCTCTATGGATGAATGTGAATGTAATTGTGCAAACAATCCTAAACTCTCAGTTGGGACTTTTCCAACCCCACAATCATTATTGTGCTAGCCTTGTTATTCTCCTAAATGCATTTTTGGCTCTTTTACTACTTTGATGAATCAATTGCAATTGTGGCTCATTTATGTTAAATATTTAATCTTGTCATGGCCAGTGTTGGCTCATCCTTTTGAAATACTTGGAAACATTGTATAATGTTGTTGCTTTGTTGGCTCCTTTATTTCTTGGAGTTCTTGGATATTGTTGTTGCCTGTGATGGCCTATTTATTTATTTCTTGGGTTTTATTCCCAATGCTATGTTGCAATCTTGTTATACTTTTCACTCTACTGCCAAGTGAATGTTTATGCATGATATAGTTATTGGCCAATTGACAATATAGTGTACATGAGTACAAACCACCCACAGGGCACTGGGGTTTTAGTCCCCCTGCCATTTTTTGGGCACTGGGGTTTTAGTCCCCCTGCCATTGGTGAGGTACGGTAGGTGCCTCACCCTACATTGAGAGGATGTTGAGTCATAATTTATATTCATGCAATTGTAATATTTGTTGATATTGGAATGTGGCAGTTTTCTAGAATCTTATTCACTCATTTGCTCTCACTTCTTGAAATCCCTTAATGGAATATTTTTGCTTAGCTTATTGATTGCCTTATTCCTATTTTTAACACATACCTTTTATCTTTCTCTTGCTGGATGACCCCAACCTTCCAGGCTAGGATCAGAGTGCGCATGGAAGCTTGGTGAACCTAAGACTAAGGATAGGACAAGAAGAAAAGGAACATATAGCTTGCATGATCTTAGTTGCTTTTATGTTATATAGTTGCTTTGTTTGGAGACAAGGTTGTATTAGTCAAAGTCTTCCTCTACCTAGATCCTTGTTCTTGTATAAAGTTGTACTTCCTTTATGGAAATTTTGTAATGTACTCTTTATACATTTTGAATAAAGTCAAGATTTTAAATTTCCGCTACTACACAATTGGTGTTTTTGTTTATCATGTTTATAGTAGAGACTTGGTCTTTACAACATGGTATCAGAGCATCAAGGTAGTCAGATTCTTGACTAATTCAAAAATTGTCTCCCTAGAGTATATAATTTCCCTTTAGTTAGTTTTTCAGCTTAGAGTTGACCTAGCATGAAAGTTTGATTTAGTATCATAATAATAATTAATTAAAAATAAAATTTGTCAACTTTTTGGTGAATTGTCTATTGAGAAGCTACTAGAGCAAGAAGTTGAAAGTGATGGTGTCTAGAAAGGGTCAGAGCTTGGGGGCTGGCAATATTTTCCTCTGCCCCACTAGCTTGGTAACGAGGACTCCTGAGCTCATATGACCTGGCCTGGCCTGATCTGATACAGACAGCTCGAAATAGTCTATCTTTGGGCATGTTGCCTAATTGTTGAATACCTTAGGAAAACCTTAAGTGATGATTTGATCTCTTACACAAAGATCATCCTTACCTTATACTCCCATGTTTAGGGTTTAGTGTACCCTATGTTACACCTTGAAGCTTGGTTAGTAAATCCTTTTAGTGTTGAGTTTTATGCACCCTTTTACCCTTAGCTTAGTTTGACTTAGTTGACCCTTTTAAGGGGCGGAGTAAGAGTAATGGTGTTAGTACCCTATTTGGTTTTGCAAATCTGATTTCGAGGACGAAATCCCTCATTAGGGGGATGGAATCCCAATTAAAAGAAAAATCAAATACCTTTAGAGTTAGAAACCCTACCTATGTGGACATATGAACATAATAACTTATGAGAACAATAATTTACCAAACACATTATGCTTGTAATTCAACTTGTTTTTTTATACACACATGAGTATGTAGTAAGTCATATAGAGATAGTTCCTATGCTTGAACCTTCACATATTCTTGATGCACATAATAACAAGTTACTAATGGTGAATATACATAATGTTGACTATGCCACCCTAATGGTAAAATATGTAAGGATAAGTCACCCTAAGGATGCTTTAACATGTAATGGTCATGTTGACCCAAACCCTAATATGTAATCATCTAGCTTTGACAACATATACATACATATATATACCCTTAATGCCTTTCATGATACATTGGTGACATTAGGTGTCATCATCACCTAATATACCTTAATGCATATAAATGGATTATAGTCACAAAGTTATTAATATATATAAGGTATATCACCTTGTTCTTTAATGAACACCTCATCATAATTTGATATATGGATTGATTCATTAATATTTAATGTGTTACATCATATTCACTAAAATGCATATAATGACTCAAACATGGTAATGAATAATTGGATTCACATAAATATTCATAAAGTGCCTAATGTGTATTAAAATATGTATAATTTATAATACAAAGTGTAATGGACGAAAATGATTAATGATGTCATTAAAATAAGTATGAAAAGATGATATGAAAATGTGCAATATGAACATTATTTGGAATTATAATAGGCTTAATAACTTGTTGGATAATATTAACCTTTTTCTACAAAATAATTTTTTATAACTCTACATGATAGTTTAAGAGGATAATGAAAAATGAATTCATGTTATTAAGGTTTTGACCTAATACACTAAATAAACGTTGAAATGGCTTAGTAATCCCTAATGGTGCTTAAAACCCTTGATGAGGGAAATACACATGATATAATTGTTTTGAATAAAATGTGGCACAAGTAGTAGTATAATATATAAGATACCTCTTCATGATGGAGATTATGTTAATAAGGCAAAAATGTTAATTTGAGTTTGATAAAAGGCTATAGGTTTTGTGGAAACCTTAGTAACACCTGACTTATGTAGATTTTGTGTTGTACCCTAGATTAAGGGTTATAACCTAGTTGTTTAAGGTTGGGAAGTTGCACACTCACTCTCTCTTTCCTCTTGTTGTGATTTCGGGGACGAAATCCTCTTTAAGGGGTGGTGTGTTGTAACATACTGAATTTCAGGGTCTTCTCTGCAATTTACCCACTTTTGAGCTTTTCTTTGCTTTCTAGTCCATTTGGACCTTTTTCATAAATTTCCCTTATTTTATATTCTTTTTGGACCCCTTGTGCAATTTGAGCACAATTCAATGTTTAAAATCACCTTTTCTCCTCATTTATGATAATGAAGGGGTGTTTGCACAAATAACCCAATTAAGGAGATAAGTGAAGGTTAATAATGTAATTTGGTCATTAAGGATGGAAATAAGTAGATAATATTAATTTGAAGCTTTTTGGATAAATATATTAGTAATAATAAGCATTTGAATTAATTATGAGTATATTAACACTACGAAAAATATGGTCTTTAACTACAAAAAAAATTGTAGCGAAAACCCCAAAATTTGTAGCTAAAAGCTTTGGCTACATTTATCCTTACATTTATAATATATAGCTAATACCCGTGTAGCTAATTGTTTAGGCTACATTTTTTTAAGTTGTAGTTAGTTATTCCTCTCGCTACAAATTCATATGTAACCCTAATTGTAGGTAAAAATGTCCTTACACATAAACATGTTGTTTCAATTGTAGCCAAATGTATGACTACAATTCAATTTGTACCTATGATATGTAGGGAGAGATGACATTGGTTACAATTTGTATTTGTAGTTCATGTATAGCAAAAATTAGCACTTGCTACACATATAATTATAGCTAGTGTGTAGTGAAAGACACCATGTACTATACATACATATGTAGTGAGAGACATTATGTAACCAGTCAATCGCTTGCCAATATAGAGTGGTTTTCAATAAGAAAACAAATGAATGTTAATCAAGATCAAGTTGTGCTTACAATGTCACTAATGATACTTTTATTTATATTTGAACAATGAGTACACATGGGGAGGACATTAACCTGGCCCCTGTTTTACAATTTGTACCTATGATATGTATACAATATCTTCTTCTGACTACATCTATCCAATGTAGACTCTATATGCCACATGATCATGTGCATCTTCTTCTATCTTGATTTTTCTTTTGTATTAATTCCGCCACTTGTATCGTCAACAAGCAAGACTCAAACACACACAACTACCACAAGTCTCTCTCCCTCATGTGCATTGTCAAATAGATGAAGTTGGGATAAAGTTGGTAGCCTTGCATATAACGGAAAATGCACAGTGGATCGAGACCTTTTTGTATATGTAATTCAGTAAGAACAGAAGTACTTCATTTCCCATCATGTTTGGACTTTGATTCAACTCTAAAAATGGCATCAAATGAAGCCTTCAGGGAAGCAATACTATTAGGATCTTTGATAGAGTCCATTTCCGAACTAGAAGTTACAAAATACTCATCATCACTGTCATCTGCCAACTTGTTCACAGTATATCACACCAAAGAGAAATTTCTATAGCTGCAAAAAAACAAAACACAATATTAAAATTAGATCATAAAAGTCAAGAAACACATTGGTGACTTACTAACATCAGTCCCTTCAGTAACCATAATCCATTTAAGAATAAAAACCAAAAATATAGCAACCATATTTCAAAGCAGAATCCAAGAACCATTAAGCATTCAGCAGTGAAATTCATGCCAATTTGTCTAGGGAAATTTTTGTTTGTCAAATGAATAGTAAATTTTCACATATGTATTCCCACCCGGCGAAACAAACATGACCTTAGATCTACAATACAATCCAATACAATCAAATGCAACAGCAGCAGAAAAAACATCTACAAATTAATAGATACTCTATAACCAACTGGGGGAACTTCACTTTAACAGTCTTCGAAAAGCTAAAGAACACTGAATTATCATCTTCCAATATATATGTTTGTGCATATAACTTGTTAACTAACTACTAAGTCAGCGGTCAATACATAACTTTACTTGGCTATTTAGGCATTGCTCGACAAGATTCTAAAAAAAAAACTTCATGCTAATAATAAGGGTATTAATTCAAACAAAGCAGGACAACATAATGGAGTCATTTTAGAATCGAGCCTGTTATATTAGTTCCTGCGTTGCAAACATGGTTTAAAGTTTTGAAGGGCCTACTTCCAAAAGAAAAAGTTTGCTGCAAAGATGAATCGAATTGTTTCTATGTATAAGAGGTTGCTACGTATGATGAACCTACATTAAGCTTGCCTCTAGGTACTTAATTACCCCCATGATTAAACATTTTCTTTTGATGCGGTGTACCGTCTATCTCCCTATTAGTGCGTACTTATGCAAAATCCATATTTAGAAAGATTGATAACTATGATGTGTGCACACAATAATCTAAAATAAATTTACATATATTACTTGAGTGTCCACATGCCAAACTGCTATGATTTGAGAACCAATGGCAGTGGATTTTACAGCTGCTTTTTGGTTGGCAATAGAACAAAAGTGATAGGTGCTTGCTGCTATAAATTTGTACTCTATTTTAGGTGTGTGGAAGCGTCGAAATCATAAACTCTTCATAAATAAATAGAATGAGTAGTCACTATGATAACATAGTTACCTCAGTTGGGCTTGATGGCATCGTGTTGTGGCTGAATGCAGACATGCAAGTTCTATTATTAATGGTGGTAGACGTGAAAGTAATTGGGTGCTTACCTGTGATGGTTAAGTAAAATTAAATCCAGATGCTTCATAAACCTTAAAATGAACAACAACAAAATAGAGCCAAGGGTGTGAAAAAACGAGCTATACAGAAAGAATCAACTTTGCAGAATAGAACACCATTAGAAGAGGATGCACAAGTGGGAAAAATATCAGCTTAATATAATTGATGTCAGTTGTACTACACTTTTTAGACATATCTTGAGGATCAGGTGTCCCTTATAATGTGAGATTAAGCCCCCCTAAAGATGTGATTGCATTTTGAGATCTTTGTAACATGATGCCTACATATTTCTTGCTTTGAGGCATCTAGATCCAGCACACTAGGGAAATATATCCGTTGTAGGTTAAAATACTATTCAACTACGTACATAGTAGTTGTTACTTGAATAAAAAAATAAAGTAGAACACAATGAATATATACCTTCATCTTTTGACTTTTCATAGAAGAAACTACTACAAGAGATTCATTTTAACACTTAGACATGCAATATAAGTCTTGTTCAAACCTTTCAAGATTTTCTAAATACTATCAACGGTTCCCCCATTCTTCTGTTGGAAGATAGTTGAATCATGAGTGCTAATTCCAGTTCCTTACATTGGTTTCCAATGTTACTGATCTATATATATAGGAGGGGAGGCACGATCACTTGGTTCTGTACAAAAATGAACATAAGAATGAAGGACCCAAATGAATAAATTGTTTCACTTGGTTCCTTTAATCTAGAGTTTCCAAATCCTTGTACATTGCCACTTCATTTTATACCTAACCAACAAGAAAAAAAATTGCCATGTAATTAGCATGTAGTTAGAATGTCATCACAAAGTTATGCAACATAATGACAATACAAAAACTATAGGAGGCACACATGAAAAATGCTTTATTTGGCATGGTGTTTATACTCATGCATATACCTTGGATCCTTCTGCTCGAGTTGTATATGATCTTATAATTTAAATGATATGAAGGATGATTTGTTGTTCTATAGGAATCTACAAGACCATGTTTCCATGAATAAGATCATTGGCAGTGATGGTAGTTAACACCAGCAAAAAAGACTGAGATTCATCCTCAAGTAGCAATTATATTGCAATATTTCTGATGTATTAAAACCAACCAGATCATCAACATGAGTGGCTCATATGTTACCTCCAAACTTGTAATCCTCTTCTTGCAACAACCGGACAGCAGAATCATAGCCATTATTGAGCATAAGCTCCAAGTAAAATATCAGAGCTTTGATGGCGCTTTCATCTTCCATATTGAGTCCTAAAGTTCAAGATGCTTTGAGCATTGGCCCAACCAGTCAAGCTGCTCAGAATTCATGCCCAGTAGACAGGTCATTTTCACACTGAAGATACCCTACTTTTTAGGGAACCAATACAGCATATTTGTGGCCCCTAAGCATACAACTCCATTGTGGTCTCATGTTTAAACATTCCTAACTGCAGTCCTACTAGCAACATTTGGAAAAAGTAAAAATTTGAAACCACAACCATGGTGAAGACATACAGAGATATTTCAGTCCCTAGTAGCAGCATATAGAGATGATTCAGTCCCTAAGAACAACATATAGTGTTGATTCAATCCCTAGTAGCAACATATAAAGTTGATTCAGTCTGTAGTAGTAGCATATAGAGATTTCTATTCGATCCATCATCAAGATCAGTTATAGTTGAAGATCGATTCCTTGCTAAAATGTATGATGCGGTATCTATCTTTAATGTCATTGTATCTATCATGTGAGAAGCAAACATAATGGCAGGCGTAGTGGCTAAATGGGTTGTACAAAATATAGAAAAATGTATATATTATACGTATACAAATGTCTTCATCTTTAGAGAAACATATGTTACCACTAAAAGAATGTCTCAGTGAATATGCTTGCTCATGTGGTTGTTGAAGAAGCTCGTACAACTGAGACAATGGTTGTGGTGGATGTAATCCCTCCACTCTCTGTACTAAACACTGGGTTGCATGTCTGTACCAAATGTTTTTGTGATGCTACTACTCACTGTTCAGGGTCCAAGACTGTTAGATATTCATATGCATTTTCTTTTATTACTAGAGTTTGATGGTTCGAGGAGGAGTTGTGGAGAATGTATTATGGTGTAAGCATCCATGTGCATACAGAAAAGCATAAAAGAGAGAACAATGACAAGAGAGGGAACAACAAGAATTCCAACAATCATTATGAAATTGTGGAGGATGAGGAAGAGACACTGGATACACAAGAACAATCTAATAAAGATGCCAACCTGCCCCATATTTCAAATCACTTAGAAAATGTGGCAGAAGTAGAAGAATAAGAAAGTGTTCATAGCTAACAATCAACGGATGTCGAATGTTGTTGCTGGTAAGACTATGAAGAAGGGGAGTAGAGCTCAAGGTTGGGGTAAGGAGATCAAATGAAGGATTAAGAAGAATGGGAACATACTATTGTGAACCCTATAGAGGACGAGGTGATATCAGGTAGAGAAGAGGAGGGTCTAATAGCCACACCCTAAAAAAGATGAGTCATACTTGAAACAACAATTTATATGACACATCAACCTTCAACAAAGCATGAAAGGTCTACCCAACTTCATTAGGCCGCTAACCCCTACTAAGATGGCTCAGGATGACCACATACGCTTAGAATAGGAAGTTCAAACATGATACTAAAGAGAAAGAATACACGGATGATGCTAGGGAACATGGATCAAAACGATACCCAGAAGGCATCAACACTATCCAACACTATAACTGGGAGAAGATTGGAGAGGATAATCTGAAATGAACATAATCACATAATAGCTAGGTAAGACGTAATTGGGTCTTAATTGGATAAGTATGTATCAGGTTTTTAGTATATCACATCAGATCTCATATTCTAGAAATTCGAGCCTATGCAATCTGGCCATGAAGACTTTGAATCCACAATATGTATTATTGCTCCAGAAATATGAAAAGACATACATCTTACTCTAGAACTAATAAGCAGTGTGAAAAAAAGACAACTAAGAATCTAGGATAGCTACTGAGTGTGCAAGAATTTAAATGAAATTAACAAACCTTCTGACTATTTGAATTGTGTGATGCCACCTCATGAACAATAGTAATTTATACACATAAGTGCAGAAAATTAGAGAGATTTTTTCAATTAAAATTTTTTAATAATGGGTCCTATATATATCAGAGGGCCAGCATTGAATGCAACAAAACACTGGTTCACTAAGATTGAAGGGTGACTGATATGTATACCTGATACTTGCACATCTATAAGGATCTTTGTGGTGGTTCTGTCACTGCAGTTTTCCATCAATGCTAGTGAGGTATTCAAGCTTCTAAAATTTAGTGTGTACTTTATATAGGAGAGCCTCTTCTATATAGGAGTAGCAGTTGGTCCTGGTTACCAATGGCCTTCACTACTACACTCCTCTGCTTGGGAGACATCAGTTGCACTCATACCCTGGAGCAATTCAGCCAATGACAAAGTTATCAATAGGAACAACCTATAACTCCAGGCAGAATGAAAAGTAATACTTTGTTAGAAATAATTGACTGGATAGAAGAGAGATTCCTAGCATGGATTTTTCTACTAGTATCAATGTGTCTAGCCTCAATATGAGTGTCACGGGAAAGCTCTTTTGACTATACTACTCAATGAATAGTAAAAATATATTTGATCGCCCAAGTATTTAGCAACAATATTTGAATTCCTTGTAACATTATCCCTAATTTTAGGATATCAAGGAGGATGTACATAAGTGCATGAGTACCTTCAGATTAGTTAGATTAGCTATGTGTAGTTGATCTTCAAAAGTTATTGGACTACCTTAGCTACTTCTAGAAATTTGTAATAGGATAGAGCAGGTGGCAGTAGATGAGATATCATATAGCATCATGAAGACATAGAACATTCCATCTCTAGAAAAAAGATGACCATGCAAAAGATTACCAAGCCACATCTAGCCCTAGCAGGAGCTAGAACAATGTAATGACTAGCAAAGGAAATTTCTTCACAAGTCAATGAATGGATGGCTAAACCAGTAGGGCCTTCACTGTTAGGTATGATAGAACTACAATAAAAAAACATCTTTAATAGAAATAATTACATATCAAGAGAGTTTTAGGCTAACTCTCTTTGTCCAATATCCTATCACAACATCTTGAAGCCTCTGCAAATCAAGACAAACAGACAACAGCTCCTCTCTTTGCATTTTCTCGAGAACTAAAAATTTGTACTAACTTCTAAAATCCAGAAAATTAAAATCAAAAGTTGACACAAATATACCACCAACTACGATCAACAATGACCTTGTTGTTAGAAATCAACACCTGCCCTATTTTACTCTAGTAGGAGTCCATATGTTTTTCTCATCTAAGAGTTGAGTTGCCATATACATATAGCAACAACACTTGATATTGTTCTATTCTTGTACCAAGATAGTCAACAAGCTGATTATCCATAAGAAAAAGATAATGAAACTGGTGTCAAGAGAAATAAAAACTTCATGAAAAAGATGGGGAGGGTCTCAAGAGATTCCATCTATGTGATATCAGAAACACATAGAGAAATAAAACTTTGTGGAAGATTGGATTACTTTTCTAGTTTCTGCAACATAATGATCTACTTATGAATGTACCAAATCTAAGGAGGCATACACACATCTCAATCAGATGTCTAATCTTCAAAATAGTGTAAAATCATGTAGTCATTGTTTGAGAGTTTTTCCTTCAACCAGAGCTGATTGGCAAGAGCTCAAGATGACATGCCATTTATTTGAGCTACCCAACAACTATGGATGGCTTCTATTACTCTTCCAAGAAGCTACAAGTCCTACACCATGTTAGCCATTGCAAGTCAGCACATATACAAATGACCAAAACCATACATGTATCTCTAAACCTACAATAGAGGTAGACGAATTTATATAGGAAAGGATCAATACTATCGTTGACCTCCATCACTCTAAGAACAAAAAGCTTGTCAAGTATGCATCCAATTCTACTGAATATTTGCATGATTTCCATGCCTACATCTTCTCTTTTGCATTCATGCCATGCGCTTAACATTTTGTGCCCAACTTATGTGTGACTAATGTCCATGGGGAACACCTACTACACACTTGCCTAACAACTTAAGCCCCTCTTCCTTTAAGTTTGGGGTTACAAGACATTATCCACGAGACTACTAACTGCACTGAACATAATTGGAAGAATCATATCATCCCATGTGACTCTATCCAGGATGTTAAAATTCTCCATCTTGATACAAAGCCTCCATAAAAGTATGAATCCTATATGAGACAAAAACAAAGTACTATTCCCTATGAAACTCTCATAGAAAAATCTATGTAGACTACATGGTTGTTGAATGACAATTGCAAATTGATGAGGCAAACAAACACAACTCATACTACTGTTGAACACAACTCAGACTACTGTTGTAGTAGTCAATGGTTAGTCTCTTGCTTAAAGAAAGGCATTTAAAGAAATGATTGCTTCCTTGAAGGAAACATTAGATAAATGCTTGATGTTACGAATATTAGTAATTAACAAAATTACCTCAGTTCATATGCTTCTTCGTAGTAATGATTCTGGCAAACCTATAGCCCTCTGTTGAAGGCTTCATTGAAGAGTATCCTTATGTGCATTGACTGGAATCTAGGGGCCCAACCAAGCACTACTACTGGAACAACAACAATTAGCCCAAACAATATATCATAGAACCGGGCCATTGAAACCATAGTTTCCCATATCACATTGAACTTCTATAAAAATGGTCTGAACACCATGGCGATGGATATCAGGTCCCAACATGTCGGAAGGATCTCCATCAGGCTAGTGATAAAATCAGAAATGGTGAAATTTGTGAATTGCTTCAGAAGAACAATGGCTATTGAGTGAACGATCATGAGTAAAATATTGGAATATGAGTACTAAGAAGTATTAAAATAAAATAAAAAAGTCAACATATCTAACCTACAATGAAAGTACTTCTCTAATAATGCAACATTTTCAGCAGTTGGTGAATACAGAACAGATTGCATCCACTAGAGAACTAGTGTGAGATTCAATAATTAAAAAAACTTTTTTTAGGAACGTGCATAGAAATAGATAACAACAAGCTAATAGTAGAGAAATCATTCCTCGTCAACTCTTTATTTCTACTACTACTACTTCTGCATCAGCTCGTCTAGATTTTATGTGCAGTTCCATAAAGTTACAATGTAAGACTCCAGTACTGTACCAATAGTAGAGAACCTTGACCTTGAATGCACTAGGGCCCCCAGATGGGCCAAGGTTCTTCACATATAATGATATGAAAAAAATGGATTGATAACAACCTTAATAAAAGACAGAGTTCACAAGACTAGTGCATGAAATATGCAGTGGCATGCTTGTTGTTGTGGATGGCACAAAATGCGTGTGTTAAAAAATTAGACCTCTAAGACACAAGACTTGTTAGTCAAAATTCAGGCTATGGTTAAAATAATCAAATAAATATTTCACATAGAAGGCTGATCTCAACCCTCAAGGGTCGAAGAACAGAGTCACTTTATAGTAGGGAGCACCCCTCCAAGCTACACAGTTATTGAATAGAGCATGCACTATTGTATTGCAATGTGTTGATGAGGGTCGAACTACTAGTCATTTGAAGGATATTATACTAGAAATTCGAAATCAGTAATTTACATTGACATTTCAACACCTCAGTAGAACAACCAACGAAGCTTGAACTAGAGGAATTCGTGACCAGCAGATGGGCAATCTGGAATTGCAGCAATGATGCTAGTTTCAGTGAAGGGGAGCCTACATTTGACTATAAATCTTAACGAAAGAATTGGTTACAGAAATGATAACCAGTAGGTGCCCGAGAATCAGTAAAATCACAAAGCTCTTCACTAAGTTTATCAATTATCCTTTCATGATTCTACAAAAGAAAGCATCAGTAACAAAGAGGAATGAGTTAGAGTTAATAGGTATATACCTTCGACCCTTTCTGTATGTGTGGTAAAACGCAAGACAAATCTCTTCTAAACCTTTTTAGATAATTCAATTTCCCATGGTCAAGCTGATCTCTTATTCTATTGAACCTCAGCATGCCAATATGAAACATTTGTAAGGTTGTGTAGCTATACAAGTTGACTGTTACATAGCAGTAAAAATAGCCCATACTAGTTACCTAATAATTGAGTCTTTATTAAAAAAAGTACTTAAATTTAGAATCATGCAAACACGAAATACCTTACAGATGAAGGATTACAAAGAACTAGATGCATATATCAAAACATCAGAAATTGTTAGAAAATATACAATAATTTAGACACTTAATTCTTAGTCTGTTTTCTACTCACTTCCTAAAGTGGATAACATAAGTTCAACATATAACACAAAGCATGGCCCAACAAGAACTGCCATGCTAAAAAAAAGATAATTAGAACAATGAAAAAATGACAAACATGAAGACCCTCCCAGTGAAGTTTCGTGCATTCTGATAGAGGAGAGTTGTATTGATTCGGGAACGTTGAGGCCTAATGAACATGTAAATGTTTGAGTATGTAGTTTGTATCTCAAAAGAACATCAATATCACCATTTCGTAATCAATATAAGAACTTTTGAAGATAATCTAATTTACATGTTAGATAATATTACTAATTATATTGCAATTCAGTGGTCTGAAAACCATATTTCTCAAGCATAATTACTGATAGATTTTTGCCTGTATGCATGACTCCCTACACAAGCAGATTCTCTTAAAGTCTATCTACAACTCTAACAACAAGGTGGGTGCACGTTGACTGAGCTTTATCAAAATGGTCCCCTTCTCTAACTGAAAACATTGAACATTTACATATTTTGAACACTTTGAGAAGTCAGAATCGTATAACTTGAACAAAGTATTATCCTACTTATGTTTTATTTTGTCCTTCTTAGTAGACATTTGAATAGAGAATTCATCTTTTAAAGCATCTTTCCTTTCTTGGGGTGTCTTATTTGTGCACTCGTGTGCTATTGCAGCTTGCTCAGTAGTAGATTTTGTATTGACGCCTGTACCTTGTTAAACTACTGATGTTTAGTGGATTTTCAGCTGCAAAAATATAAATGCCCATAAACAAATCTTATATTTTCAGCAAATGTTTAGTGGATTCTTGAAGATATAAACACAAAGAAACTGTAGATTTCTGGTGTCACATATACCTTGATCTTACAACTGAAAATCATATCTTAAACATTCACTCTTACCTTTTTATCATTCTAAAGCATGCAATTGAGCTTATCAATGGCTGGCTTTGCAACTTCTTACTTGTCAAGTTGAACAAAACTGAAATCTGTTAGTCACAATCCAACGTCAATTATTAGATCAAAACACAAAAATATAGACAGTAGATTGTAAATAGCTTACATGCCCATGTGTGGGTTGATGTTCCACACACGTGCAGTGTGATAAATAAATCTTGGTTTTCGTTTAGATCTGTTTCACATCTAATTAGTTAAATAATCTATCTAATGGGTCATAGTAGTTTCACATAAAGCAATAGGAACTCAAAGTTACATGTACATAATAGAATGACGCCCAAACTTTTACAGTCATAATATTCAGAAAATTGCAGTAACTTTCATGTCACTAAAAGACAAAATTAGCATGTTAGATTATGCCCCACGTTTAGATTGCAACTAGGAAAACTTTGGACTATATACCCTCAAGAAAATTGAGTTATGAGTTATTCATTAGTGCCCCTACCTTCCATTATTATTAAGTCCAGGATTTTGTCTCACATGTTGCCAAGATTCAGAAGTATGAAATCTATAGGTAGTTGGAATGGCAATTAGTGATCAGTCAAGATGTGCACCATCACGCCAAGTTGTGCTATGCATCATCAACTTTGTTGTCCACTGTCAGCGGTTACAGAGAACAGTAATACAGATGCACTACATGTCTGTGCTCATCTGCTCATTGCCTAGGATTCTTTAGCAGTAGGCCTGCAAGGTACATTGTGATAACTTTTTGAAACAAGGAAAACATTCTGATAAAGACTTGTTATTGGTTTTTGTTAATAGTTTGCGGCAGAATACATCACCACAAGATCATTGTGGTTGCTCATAGGAACAATGGCTTATTATGTGATTCATTAGCAGCATAGCACTATGATTTTTAGATACTAGAAATTTCACAGATCCCATGATATGTGCAAAATAATGGCCTCTATTGGCTACCAATGGCCTCTATTGTCATGGATCTTACGATGAGAAGGCATGCCTAGCGCTCCACTATGAACACACAAAACCAGACCTTACAGGAATCAAAACAGAGGGAAATAAAATAGAAATGAATGAAAACAAACAAAATTGAAATAAAAAAGACAAAGAAAATCAATTAGTAGAAGAATCCATAGGTAGTTAGAATTTACCGTCAGGATATCCAAGGGGATATTTTTGGAGTTCATACCAGACTGATAGGCCGTTTGGCCCCCGACTTCACAAATCCCGGCAGTCTGGTACATGTTAAGCTTTAATTTTAGAACATCGTTGTGGTGAGTGGTGGAAGTCATACAGCACAGCAGAGTAAAACGGCATGGAGAATATGCTGATGATGGGCTGGAAGCGGCCATATTCAATCCCGTCGTACATGGCGCGATTCTGAATCTCGCCGAAGTATACAGATAAATACCGATCGAACTGCAGATAAAAAGGCTATAGATCAAATCAACCATCCTGTTACGTATAAAATACATGTAGTGATAATGTTGGCGGCCAAACGGCCCCTGAGAGGTAGTGGCGCCTGGGAGAAGAGCTGATGGGTGCTTCTTACAGGCGGAACAGTGATGTTGACACGAAGGAGGATTGAAGGAGAATAGGAAGAGGACATACGGTGGAAGCATAGAGGGGTACACGCGATCATCATCCCAGATCCTTAGTGGTGGAAAAGGCCTACGTGGAAAAGAGGAGGATTGGCGGCAACGTCTTGGAGGGGCCTGGGGGCAATGCTTGTCTCAATCGGGGAACAGTTGCGTTGCTTCGGCAAGAGATAGGCACAAGGTTGGTCGAGGGAGTTGGGGGAGCTAGGGGATGCAGCCGATAGAGAGGGGGAAATCATGCGGGTGCAGGGTGGGGAAGGTGAAAATTACAAGGAGAAAATTTCCCTCCAATTGGCGGATCAAAGAGAGTTTAAATGAGAAAATCAAAAACTTGCCTATATTTATTTTAATTACATTTAAAAAGAGAGATAAATTGTAGCTATATGTAATCCTTTGAGTTAACTGCAGTGATTTTATCTATATTTACATATTTTGTAACCAAAAATGGCTTTAGCTATAAATAAAATGATTGTAATTAAATCAAATGTAGTCAAATCATGTTTTTTTTGTAGTGTAACCTCTTTACTTTCTCTCTCTCTCCTCCAATTTGATGATAAATGTGTGAAAACATATTTAAAGGTTGATATTTTTCTCTTAATACTCATATATATCTATCACCTCGAATTTGACTCACTAATTGCATTAATATAGTCATTTCATAATAATTCACACCTTTTAATGTGTTAAAATACACTTTAATGAGCAATATATTTATTAAGAGCCTTATTGGATATAAATACGAAATCTAATTATATAGCATCGTTCTAAATGCTAACATGAACCTATGGTCCAAATTTGGTGTCATTTGAACTTCATTTGACCCTTCAAATTCATTTTATGAGCTTTTAATAAAGTATGACTAGGGATTTTAATCGATTTCATTTATATCGATTTGTCACACTATGGTTCTGTTATTTTTCCCTGTCACGCATCAGCTCCCTAAAGCGCTCCATCGGACGGCTCGTGTTTAATCGTCGCATATCTGGCTTGATCCGACGGCCGGGACATTGTCCCCTACCTCCCGCTCAACGCGAGATAGGAGCAGTTTCACGGCAGATCATCTCTTGATTCATTCTCTCTCCCTCCATCATTTTGCGCGGTTTTTATTCCTTTGAGTTCGGCTCTCGACGACGGATTGAATGAGCCCTAGCTCATCGTCTACCTCGTTGGTTTGACAAAACGCCCAATTGGGCCTAAACCACCTTCGCCGCCACGTTTTCACAGAAGGTGCTTGACGCCTCCTCACGCCTATATAAGGCTATGGAAATGACCCTCGGGCCGCCACCTTTCTTCCTCCTCCTTCAATTTCTTCTCGTTTTCCCTCAGTCACCCCAACCTGCTCAAAATGCATCTCCGACAATGGCGGCCGAGAACTCGTCCTCCCAACCACTTCAGTCCAATAACCTATGCGGTGGGCTTCCCCAACCCTCACTCTCCAGTTTCCAACCCTCGGATTACCTCGTGATACCCCCGAACGCCTGGTCTTATAGACCGCCGGAAGCACCTCGTCGGCGTCGTTCTTTTCTTGGCCCTGGTGCTCCTCCGCCTGCAGAGATGCATTCATTCGACTCGCTTTGGATCCACGAAGCTGCTCCCGACCTCGTTTTTGATTTGGTGGTGTTTCTGTGTGGTTTCCCCCGACTTTGCTTTCCCCTATTTCCGGCCAGGTTGGGCCTTCTCCTTCTGCTCCAGAGCACGTGAGTGCGTGGGCAGGAGATCATGGTGTTCGGGAGGAACTAGGGAACTTGTTCCCTATGGCCGTTCTCAGTTGTGCGCCCTGAATGGAGAGATGCGCCATGGAGCCGAGCTCCAGGCTGCACTGCTCGCGCCATGGTCGAGCTAAGAAAGAAGCCCCCAGAAAATGACCAAGGCACCCTTGCTCCTGCCATTGGGCAATTTTTCGGGTATGGGCATTATCGACATTTCGCCACGGTTCTCTCTCGCCAACACAAACAATCAGTGTGTTCAAATGACTAGAGTGCCCCTGTGACTGTAATGGATGTATTTAATCTGCAAGGGTATTTTAGTCATTGCATCTACTAATTACAACGAATTGTATTTTCATTTAAATAACTGTCACGCTATAGTTTTCTTGCATTCTGATTGGTCGATTTTACTTAATTCATAGTAAATCGATCCATTGTCAGAAAAATGCAAATAAATAGTCAATGGAAAGGATTTTTCATGTAGAACCTGATTTTATGGTTTTTGAGTCCCAATTATGATTCCTTTTTTGAAGTTTGCCCTGAATGCCTTTTTAAGTATATAAAATGTTCTAAAATACCTAATTAATTCATTTTAACTCCAATTTGTAAAATAACATATGTTTTCTTATTCAGGAGAATATGACCAATCTGTTGGATTAAGTTTTAAACCCTAAATCGTGATTTTGTAGGTAAGTTCCAAAAGTTAGGGTTTTCATATACTTTATGCCTTAATACATTCTAATGCATATGTAATGGTTATAACCAGGGAAATGTGGAATGGTGATACAATCAGTTTGGTGAATGTGATGGTAAATAATTAAAAAAGGTATGTGGATCCTATTTGTGTATGTGCACCCTATTTTGTATGTGACTCCTATTATGTGGACCCTATTCATATATGTGATCTCTATGGATGAATGTTAATGTAATTGTGCAAACAATCCTAAACTCTCAGATGGGACTTTTCCAACCCCACAATCATTATTGTGCTCGCCTTGTTATTCTCCTAAATGCATTTTTGGCTCTTTTACTACTTTGATGAATCAATTGCAATTGTGGCTCATTTATGTGAAATATTTAATCTTGGCATGGCCAGTGTTGGCTCATCCTTTTGAAATACTTGGAAACATTATATAATGTTGTTGCTTTGTTGGCTCCTTTATTTCTTAGAGTTCTTGGATATTGTTGTTTCCTATGATGGCCTATTTATTTATTTCTTGGGTTTTATTCCCAATGCTATGTTGCAATCTTGTTATACTTTTCACTCTACTGCCAAGTGAATGTTTATGCATGATATAGTTATTGTCCAATTGACAATGTAGTGTACATGAGTACAAACCACCCACAGGGCACTGGGGTTTTAGTCCCCCTGCCACTTTTTGGGCACTGGGGTTTTAGTCCCCCTGCCATTGGTGAGGTCCGGTAGGTGCCTCACCCTACATTGAGAGGATGTTGAGTCATAATTTATATTCATGCAATTGTAATATTTGTTGATATTGGAATGTGGCAGTTTTCTAGAATCTTATTCACTCATTTGCTCTCACTTCTTGAAATCCCTTAATGGAATATTTTTGCTTAGATTATTGATTGCCTTATTCCTATTTTTAACACATAACTTTTATCTTTCTCTTGCTGGATGACCCCAACCATCCAGGCTAGGATCAGAGTGCGCATGGAAGCTTGGTGAACCTAAGGCTAAGGATAGGACAAGAAGAAAAGGAACATATAGCTTGCATGATCTTAGTTGCTTTTATGTTATATAGTTGCTTTGTTTGGAGACAAGGTTGTATTAGTCAAAGTCTTCCTCTACCTAGATCCTTGTTCTTGTATAAAGTTGTACTTCCTTTATGGAAATTTTGTAATGTACTCTTTATACATTTTGAATAAAGTCAAGATTTCAAATTTCCGCTGCTACACAATTGGTGTTTTTGTTTATCATGTTTATAGTAGAGACTTGGTCTTTACAAACACAATCACCACCATCACTATTAGAGATGATTTTGACTACCAATCAATGCATCACTCTCAAGGTGGGTTTGTCTGATACATTGTTCTTTAGCAAGTATCTATGTGTTTGGTTTCACGTGACATGTCATGACTTAACCATCAGCCAACACACACTCTAGTCTTATGAGTTAGTGATGTCTATTAGCCTTCAACAATAACAACTGACTAGGTACATAACAAGAATGCATATACTTTTAACATATGTATGATCCCATTTGTCATGTCCTCAACCTCGAGATATATACCATTGAGTAATATTATTCTTTAGACATTTATTATGTAATATCATTATCTCATAACTGAATATAACATAATAAATGGAAGACTGCCTTTACCATTAACCAAATTGTTTACAAGATATGCTATTATAATCATCATATGGTTGGCTCTATGGGCATACATACCAACAGACTCCCACTTCCACTTGCACTTAGAGCCAATCACCCATGAATTTAATCTCAAGTGATCTAACATAATCTTCATGCTTCTTTTGTGAAAGTGTTTTGTCAATGGATCAACCACATTGCTCTCAGTTGGTACTCTGCAAATCTTCACATCTCCTTATTGTATGATCTCTCGTATGAGATGGAATCGCCTTTGTGAGAGACCCCTAACCTTGCTCAAAGTATTGAACATACTTAACTATCATAATTGAATGTTTAGAACTTAATATAACCTTGTAATATGCTTTTTAATCATAATACAAGATTAAGTTTCAAGTTTGATCCAATTTGGACATTGTTTGTGCAAGTTATGCAATTTTATGCACATTTTGGATTTTTTTGCAATTTACCCAATTGAGAGATTTTCTTTGCAATTTATCACTTTCATTATGTTGTTTGGATGGTCTCTCATCATTCTTGATCTTTTTGAGCCATGGGGCTCCTAGTTGAACCTTGGTTTGGAGGTATTTTCCTCAATGGTAATTTTAGGGTTTACCCCTTTATGGATGAGCTACCTTTAGGAGCTATCAAGCAAATGGTTTGTTTGCTTTGCTTGCAAAATCAAGAAATGAGGGATAAGTAGGTATTCATGGATGGTGGGTCAACTGCTTATGTGGCTTCTTGTATATCCTTAATAGTTTAAGGCCATGGATGCATGGAGAGCTTTTTAGACACCACATGCTTCTTCTCTCCCTTATCCTAGAGCTTTATATATCTATTTTTGAGCTCTCAAATGAAAGTTTTGTTTTCCACCACTTCTCTCCTTCTAAGAACCTCGTTCCCTATCTATTTAGCTATAGAGGACCTGTCCAAGGTAGAAGAAGAAGGTGCATTTCTTGGTGGAAGCTCCTAGGGTTTTATTTTTCTCTCTTTAGGGTTTAAAAAGATTCCTTCTAGTGATCTTGACCTAAATGAGTAAGAATCCGCTTCCTTCCTCCATTTCTTTCTTTGTTTTCCTTCCTCCTACCTTTATCTAGGTTAGAACCTTGTTGTTTAATGATAGAAATTGCTCTAAAGCTCTAAAACCCTACCTTTCTTGCTCCTTATGCTTAGGGTTTGCTCATTTGATGAAGAAAGGTGCTAGATGGACGAGTTCACAGCTTGTGCTTGGATTTTCTACCCTACCTTCTCATGTTTTCTTCTATTTGGGATTTTATCTTCTAATTAGAGGCAAGTTTTATAACTTGTTCCATGTTTATTGCTTACCATAAGCTTGCTAGCTCATGTTCTTGCTTTTAAATGATGATCCATGCACTAAAAAGTTGTGCTTGACTTGGATTTCAATTTTTATAATGTTACATGTTCTGATTTCAGTTATAGATGAACCTATGATCATGTGTACATTATTCCTAAGGTATAATATGACTTGGATCAGGTTGGTTTGACAACCAATGGTGCTACCTATCAACCAATGGTCCTAAATTTTAGGATTTAAAGCTGATTTCTTCTATAAACACATGACTCAATGGTGGTACTGTGGCATCCAACTTATGAAAACAAGATTAATTAATGCGGAAGCGAATTATTAGCAGCGGTGTTATTGAAAAAATCACTAAAAATTTAAAACTTTTGTAAAGAAATCCACAAACGGTAAAACTCTATCATAAGGAACCAAAGTAAGTTATTTACATTTTGATTCCTCAGTACATCTTTGTATCATCTCATCTCGAGAGTCATAACATTGACTACCCAGTTAAACTGTACATGAGCAGTATACAAAATCTTGAGGCATCAAACCAAAAATCTCAGATCTATATCAAACCATCTACTGACTCCTAGGACCTGAGAGTACAGAGACGACACATAAGACTCTTTCTATATATAGAAGACTTGACAAACAGTGTCTCCACCTGAGGATCACTACTGTCCTTGCTGTTGCTGCTGTTGCTATGACTGCTGTTGCTGCTCACCCACTGAAGGGTTTCTTCTTCCTCGGCGTCTACCTAAAAAGTTGAATCCCACGGGGGTGAGACAATCGAAAATTGTCCCAGCGAGAGTTATAACTCTCCGCTAGAAGCATTGTTATTGCAGATATTAAAATAACACTGGGCAATAGAATTATAAATATTCAACAATAGGTAAATCATTGAATAAGATATGCAGAGCAGTATTCTCTATGCAATCATTTCAATTTTAACCTGATTAAGCAGCAAGTCATTCATTTAATAAAGAATATAAAGAACATGTATATTAATTATCCAACTAGGACATATTAAACAATGCATCATCAAACATTGATTCTCATAGTTCAACCCTAAGCAAATATGCTACTTGGCTGATTACATTTTACAAACATACTTATGCCCTGAGGAGATGAGGTATACCGCTCATACTCCAACCGACGATTGCGAAATCAAAATCGGTACCATACATAGGTCATCAGAAGAGCCGGATTTCTACGACCTCATTTTCCTCAGTCAGTGTGAGGAACAACATGCAGGACATCTCATGTCTTTGCCAAAAAAATAGCTTTCCAGGGTATACTGGCAAATTCTCTATTAGAGTTACAGTGGCGTGTTGTACTCTCTTCGCAATCGAGAGATTTCTTGTTTATCTCACATCGATTCGGTATTAACATCATCATCGAGAGATTAGTGATACATCACCCCGGAATATACATATAATCAAGGATTGAGAGATTTAATGTTTGTCTCATATCAATTTCTCCATTAGGGCGTAAGGATATTCGCACCCATTACTCCCACATACTCAAAAGTATGCTCTCCAGGAGTTCCCTTAGGAAAACCTGTTTCACCATCACCTAACTGCTGACGATGATGGATCTATGGTCAGGGCTCTACATGATATCATTTCACTTGATGAATTAAATACATTACATCATTCTTTTAGCATCATGCATGTTTTCAATCATAAACTATTATAACAATTGCTATAAAGAATGAGTACTATTTCTATCAAGTTCTTTTCACAGCTTGGTTAACATTGGGATCTCAATCCCTTATCATCTCATCATCATAATCCAATAATATGGGTGTTCAAACCCTTAGATCATCAATATACTTGTTACCACTTTAACAGGTAACATAATGCTAACAAGTCATTTGACAGTGCAAACATGATAACTGCAATGTAGGTATCTCACATGGCTCTTACAGCCTATCAATCTCTTTTGTTACCTTTCACTAGGTAACATAGCATATCATTGCTTACAAAGCTCATAAAGTACTTTCAATAAACAAAGCATCATAGCTCATACCTGGCTATGTTCAATATCTCATAAGGCCTGCATGATTAGTACAGATGATAATAGATACATCAATTTCCTATCAGCACAATGTAAAACAATTATGACATCATTGTTCAAGGGTTATACCACTATGCCCTTGCTAGGGTCAGGGTTTCCCTTTTTAATTTAATTAGGGTTAATAATATCCTTTAGCTCAAATAGGGTTAAGGACTCATCATGTCATTGTCCAACCTTAGAGATTCTTAGTATAAATTATAACCCATAATTAGAGTTTCACATATTCATTCACCTTATTTGGAATTAGGGTTTACTATTCACATCACATCACCCTAGATTAGGGTTTATAACCAACAACCCATAATTAGGGTTTACTATTTGCCCCAAGTAGGAGTGAGCATCAAGGTTCCTTGAGTTAAGGTTTATCATGTCATCACTATGAATTAAGTTCATACCATCATCATGTATTAGGATTTCACCTATTAATGCCCTCAGTTAGGGTTATGATTCATCATCCGTCATAATTAGGGTTTCATGATCCCACTATGAAGGATCATACCCTAATTAGACATTCATTCATATTAGAAGTCTATTACTTAATTATCATCCATGTAGGCGATCTTCTCTTTCATCTTCAAAAGATGATGTATGATTCAGTCTTGATTAGGTTAAGTCAACTCACTCTTAAGGAAGAATTGACATCATGGGTTATGTCATTGTCACCGTGACCATTAAGGCTTAATTATTCAAAGGGTACTAATCACCTCATCCCATTAAGATGTAATTACTATAATCATCTTTGATTACATAATGTATTAGTCAACTAATCACTTTGTCCTTTAACCACTTTAAGTACCCATGCGGTTTTGGTTAATTATCCACCAAACGGTTTTGGCCTTATAGACCCTAAACGATCTTGACCAAATCAGACCTCAAACGGTACTAAGCAACCAATGAAACTGTTTTCTAAAGTACCACCTTGAAATCGTTTAGTAAAGTAGGTGGTGAAGAACGTTTGCCCAAAGTTGACTTTTGAAACCGCATGAACTCAATCGGTTTGGAAACCGCATGAACCTAAACGGTTTGGGATCGTTTGGTCCCAAACGGTCTTGAGACCGTTTGGTCCCAAACGGTGTTGAGACCATTTGGTCCAAACCTCCTCAAAACCGCATGGACCAAGTATGGTCTCAACTTGTCAGATTGAATTAGGGTTTCCAATGTTGGTTCCTTCCACCATTGAATTCATGTAACCAATCATCAATTGGACCAATCACCATACTTCAATTGAGTTGAATAGGTCAACTTTCAACTGATTTGACCCTCAATTGACCCTCAATTAATCATCAATTCGAGTTTGAATCAATTGGATTAGGGTTTGGATTCGATGATCCTTCAACATTAATCAATATGAGATTGGTAATTTTAAAACCATTGAACCTTCATCCAAATTGAACATGACCTGACCCCAAACGGTCTTGAGGTCGTTTGTATGACCTCAAAACGGTCTTGAGACCATTTTCCCATGTCCACATCAAAATCCAAGTCAACCAATTAGGGTTTGGTTCATTGGATTGCTCACCAAATTAGCAATTGATTACTTTTCAACTCAATACCTTTAAATCTCCAAACACCTAACCATAGTCAACCCTAGACCTCCAAACGGTCTTGGGTGACCCCAAAACGGTCTTGGGATCATTTGGATGACCCCCAAACGGCCTTGAGACCGTTTTCCCATCACATCATCATCAACCATGTCATTCAACTCAGGTTTGGATCCTAGGATTGGTCACCAAATCAGCAATTGATTGTACATCAACTTAATATCTTTGGACCTTCAATTGCTCAACCATACTTAACCCTAGATCTCCAAACGGTCTTGGGTGATCACCAAACGGTCTTGAGACGGTTTGGGTGATCCCCAAATGGTTTTGAAACCGTTTGGGTCAATCAACCCAAAACATCAACTCATTCCAATGCAAGATCAGCACTTAGCCGATTAGGGTTAATACCATATCTTTGGACCTTCAATTCATGAACCAATTGGAGTTGATCAATAATAATTGGTGGGTCATTAACCTATATAATTTTGAACAAATCCCCAAATGGTAAACCTTGGTCAACATCACCAAACGGTTTGAAACCGTTTCCCTCCATGCGGTTTGATGAAACTGTTTCATTCCAAACAGTTTGGAACTGTTTGCTCCCAAACGGTTTGGGAAACCGTTTGAGCAACTAAGGAGACCGTTTGACCTAGAATTTTTCTTGGATAAATATATAAGATGATGTCATCACCATATTCCTTCGTACATCCAAGAACAACAACCATTTTTCATGGAAATTGCAGCAATGCATCAAAAGAGTTCGAAATAGAAGAAAATAACCAACAAATCATAGAGAACTTGATGCAATATCAATGTTTAAGGGTTAAAGTTATAAAACCCACCTCTAGAACTGATATAAGCTCCAATATCCATGGCTCTAATGGTGGATGGAGTTCCAGCAATTTCCCAAGGTCCGTTCTTGAGCTATTGGATGAAAAAGATGGCTAGAATTGGAAATCGGGTGAAGAAAACCAATAATCAAGCATTGCTTTAGGGTTTTCACCATGAACCCGAGGTAGAAGATGATCAAAACCTTACTAACAGGTTGTGGTCGTCCTTCTCCTTCTCCTGAGCTCTTCCTTGGTCGGCCAAAGCAAAGTGAGGAAAGAAAAACTAAGGAAACGATCATTATGTGTATTGGAAAAAGATAAGTATATATGATATGTATGGGATTTTCAAGGAAAGAGAAACGAATTATTTTCCTTAAATCCCAAAATAATTTCCATCAAACTCCCCTCCATTTCTTGGTCACGAAGACATCTTCATTTTCTTGCAAAACTCCATCATTATCCAAGAATTTATGGAAAAGGAACTAAGCACCTTAAAGAGTTTTATATTAATATCCAACCTTTTAGTGGATATTACTTTTTATTATCTTAATGTGAGTGGCTTCCACTCAACCAAGATCTTTTTGTGCCATAGCAAGGCACAAGCTCGTAAAACACTATTGCAAACACATCCTTCAAATTTTGGTTGAAGGGCTCCTCAATTAATTTATTTCTTTTTGCATAAAATTAAAATAAAGTTCCATATATGCTTACATCTTGATTATTTTAATGTCAAGATTCTCTCTCCTCCAAAATAATTCAAATAAGGCGCCCCTCTCATTTTCTTTTCTCTACTTAATGCCAAGAAACATGAGAGACCCTCTAGAGGTGGTATTTTTCATATTGAACCTAGGTTTTGGGTAAATTGCACATTACACCAAAACTAGGTTTTAATGCACAAGGACTGCTCTACAAGCTTTATCTTGATGCCCAAGCTTGTGGAAACCATACCACTATATCATATTCATTCATATGATGTATCAACATTAGAGGAACATCTTATCATGTCCAATTTGCAAATTAACCCCTCAACTTGGGTAATTTGCACTTTAGTCCAAAATTAACAAAACAATGTTTCAACATTATTCAAAAAGGACTAAAATTGAAATATAAGTTCCTCAAGAACCTCAATTGCTTTTTAAAAAAATAAGAGCAAGCATCTAATCAACTTTGTTAGGCAAAACACCTAGGGTTAAAACATAACCCAGGTCAGGGATGTTACAAATTATCCACCCCTTATAAGGATTTCGTCCCCGAAATCATAAACAAAACATTAAGAGAAAATAGTAGGGTATTTCCTCCTCATTTCTTCCTCTAGTTCCCATGTAGATTCTTCAACACCACGGTGATTCCATAAGACTTTTACAAGACTTATATCTTTCTTCATCAGCTTCTTGATCCTTCTATCAAGAATCAACATAGGTCCTTCAACATAGGATATATCATCGTTTAATTCTACTTCCATAGGCTGAAGAATTGATTCTGTCTCAGGATGACATTTCCTTAGCATGGAAATGTGGAACACTGGGTATAACTTTTGCAGCTCAGGTGGTAACTCCAGCTTATAAGCTACCTTTCCAATCCGTTCAAGGATTGGATAAGGTCCCATAAATCTAGGAGCTAACTTTCCTTTCCTTCTAAATCTAAGAACTCCCTTCTAAGGTGAAACCTTGAGGTACACTCTGTCTCCAACATGGAATTCTAAAGGTCTATGATGCTTATCAGCATAGGATTTTTGCCTATCCTATGCAGTCTTCAACTGTTGTTGTATTATTTTAATCTTCTCAGTGGTCTGCTGCACATGATCAGGACCCAAAAGTTGATATTCACCAGTTTCATACCAACATAGGGGAGATCTACAACGTCTACCATACAAAGCTTCATAAGGTGCCATGTCTATACTGTGTTGATAGCTGTTATTGTAGGCAAACTCTATCAATCTTAGATGTAGATCCCAACTTCCTATAAATTGAAGGACACATGCCCTAAGCAAGTCCTCCAAGGTATGTATAGTCCTTTCTGATTGTCCATCAGTCTGAGGATGAAAGGATGTACTAAACCTTAACTGTGTGCCTAAAGATTTATGAAGTCTCTCCCAAAAATGACTCGTAAAATGGGGACCTCTATCAGAAACAATGGTAACTGGGACCCCATGCAGCCTCACTATCTCATCTACATATGACTGTGCCAACTTCTCAGCAGAATAGGTTGTTTTGATAGGTAAGAAATGTGTTGTCTTTGTCAACCTATCAACTATTACCCAAATGGAATCGTGAGTTGTTCTAGGTAAACCAACCACGAAGTCCATGGTTACATGATCCCACTTCCACTGTGGTATAGGTAAAGGGTGCATTGTTCCTGGAGGCTTCTGATGTTCAGCTTTAACTTGCTGACACACAGGACACCGCATAACGAACTCAGCAACATCCTTCTTCAAACCAAGCCACCAATACATATCTTTCAAGTTATGATACATCTTGGTACTTCATGGATCCATAACATACATTGAAGAATGAGCTTCATCTATGACTAACTTCCTTAAGTTATCGACATCGGGTACTATCATTCTACCATGATAACAGGCTACCTGATCATCTGAATCATGGAAATCATCTTGTTTCTCATTACCATACTCTTATCTAATTTGCTGAACTGTAGCATCAACTTGATGTGCCTCCTTAATCTGCTATCTCAGAGTAGGTTTTATGTGCATCTCAGCTAGCAATCTAGATAACAACGACACTTTTAACTGTACATTATCTTGCCTTAAAGAGATAAGCATATCCCTCCCAGAGCACACCAATGAATTCAACTGTGCTTTATCTAGGGTTGGAGTTGCTAATTTCCTACTTAATGCATCAACAACCACATTGGCCTTCCCTGGACGATAATCAATTGTACAATCATAGTCCTTGATTAAATCCATGCAGCGGCGTTGCCTCATGTTTAACTCACGCTGAGAAAAGATGTACTTCAGGCTCTTATGGTCTGTAAAAATCTGGGATGTCTCTCCATAGAGATAATGTCTCCAGATCTTCAAAGCATGGACTACAACAACTAGTTCTAGACCGTGTGTCGGATAATTCTCCTCGTGTTTCTTAAGCTGTCGGGAAGTAAAAGAAATCGCTTGTTTATCCTGCATCAACACACATCCTAGTCCATTCTTAGAGGCATCACAGAAAACTATATACCCTTTCCCTTGCTCAGGTAATACCAGCACGGGTGCACTAGTCAACCTCTCTTTCAAGAGCTAGAATGATTGATGACACTTGTCATTCCAGACAAAAGGAACATCCTTTCTAGTCAACTTGGTCAAGGGTAAAGCTATAAAACTGAAGTTCTTAATGAACCTCCTGTAATAGCTTGCCAACCCTAAGAAACTGCGAATCTCCGTCGGTGTCTTCGGCTGCTCCCATTGCAGGACATATTCTACCTTTTTAGGGTCAACACGTATACCTGAAGCAGATATTACGTGCCCAAGAAAAAAAACTTATTGTAACCAAAACTCACACTTGCTAAACTTAGCATATAACTCATGCTCTCTTAGCAAAGTTAGAGCCTGACGAAGATGCTGCTCATGTTGTTGAGCATCTCTATTGTAGATCAGTATGTCATCTATAAAGACAACTACACACTGATCGAGAAAAGGTCGAAAGATTCTATTCATGAGTTCCATAATGCAGCTGGTGCATTAGTTAATCCAAATGACATAACTGTGAACTCATAGTGACCATACCTTATCCTAAAGAAAGACTTAGATATGTCACCCTCCTTAATACGCAACTGATGATATCCCAGCCTCAAATATATCTTTGAGAATATTGTTGGACCATGCAACTGGTCAAAGAGATCATCAATCCTAGGCAAAGGATACTTATTCTTTATCGTTACTTTATTTAACTGTCAGTAATCAATGCACAACCGCATAAACCCATCCTTTTTCTTAACAAAGAGGACTGGAGCACCCCAGGGTGAAGTGCTCGGTCGGATGAAACCCTTCTCAAACAACTCTTGCAGTTGTTTCTTGAGTTCTGCCATCTCAGCAGGCACCATCCTATATGGTGTTTGAGCTATTGGTTGTGTGCTCGAGATTAGATTAATCTCAAAATCAATCTTTCGGGGCAGAGGTACACCTGGAAGTTCTTCAGGAAATACATCTTCAAATTCCCTGACTACAGGAACTTTAGCAGGACTAAAACTCTCCATGGTGGTATCTACCACATGGGCCAAGAATGCATAACATCCTTGCCTCATCATCTTCTCAGCTACCATAGCTGACACAAGATAGGTTGGAAGAATCTTTCTATCCCCTTGAAAGATCCATGTGTCACTTTCATCAGTGAACACAACTTGCTTGGACTCACAATCCAAGACAACCTTATACCTTTCTAAGGTATCCATCCCAAGGATTATATCGAACCCATGCATTTCAAGTAGTATGAGATCCACTTGAATGTGATGTTCAGAAAAGAAAAGAATGCAGGGAGAACGCACCTCCCGCAACACAGCAGATCCCATAAAAGGAGTTTCTAACAACAGACTATTTGCTCTATGACTAATTGTCATATTGCAGTCAAGAATCACTCTTCGAGTGATAAAGGAATGTGTAGCACCCAGATCAATTAAAACAAATACGATGCAGGATGTAGACATATCAGATAAAATAGTTTCATCTGACCTGTCACAACCCGAGGGTTGATCACTGCATCAAGTGGATTCATCACATAGAATCTCACTGTTGCCTGAGGTTGATTCGGTGCTCGATGACTAGGTGCCGATGATCCAGCTTGGGACACTTTTCTACGTCCTCTAGCACCACCTGGGAACTGTCTCCTTTGAGAACCTTGTTGACTCTGCCTTTGGGGTTGAGTCACACTTATCTCTTGAGCTCTGCAATCCTTCATCATATGTCCCACCTTTCCACATATAAAACAACTTCTGATCCCCTGCTATGGTCTAGATGGTCCTGTAACCGATACAGATGTTGAGCTGCAGGTCCTTATGGTGGTAAACTCTGTCCTCTACCCCTATTTGACGTCCACTGCGTCTGGGTACTGAATCCAGGTGGTGGTGTAGGCACGAAAAACCTTGGTTTCTTGAAACCCTTGGATGAGGACCCTTGGAACTGGGGATACACCTTCTTGTTCTTGGTCTGTCGTTTCTCTGTCACAAACCTCTCTATCCTTCGAACAAACTCCACAAAAGTAGCAAACCTTTCCCTGTTCTCCAGAGCAGACACAGGGGTGGTCAACTCAGCGTTTAATCCCTTCTCAAAACATCGAATCCTTTCTTCATCTGTGGTTGCCATATGCGGACAGAACCGCAAAAGCTCCATGAACTTAGCCTCGTATTCGCTAATGTTCATTGGTCCTTGTCTTAACCTCTCAAACTGAGAGATTTTCTCATCCAGAAAGGTCTTAGGAAAGTATCTATTGACAAATTCTCGTTGAAATACTTTCCATTCAATCTCCACACCTGGCCTTTTTCCCTCCTCAATGGTCCACCAGTAACCAACACTTCCCTTAAGAAGGTACACAACATGTCTAAACTTCTCCACTTCTGGGATGTTCAGGATTCTAAAGGCCTTCTCTAATTCAGTTAGCCACATGTCAGCATTTGCTGGGTCAACTGTCCCCACATATTCCGTGGCTCCAACCCGGCGTAGTCGTTCAAACGTCTTGCCGGTTCCTTGTCTTTCATCATGAGCAGGTGCCCTAGGTGCAGGTATGGGCATCCTATCCGTCATGTGTGTCATGGTAGTCATGAACTGCCCAAACATGGCTTGGAAGGATGGGTTCCCCATGTCAACTTGATTAAACTAGGGTGGTTAAGGCACATGTTCCTCCCTTCCTTGGTCTCTTGCACCTCCTCCGTGTGTAGCGACACTACGTTCAACAACATGTTCATCATGTGATCCAGACATCTTTAGTTTTCTCTTCTCCTCCTATATGAGCAGAAGACACTATCAGATAGACTGGAAGACACTAGAACAGACTCAACAACCCTAGTCCTATGTCTCTGTAGACTTAGCAAACCTAGAGCTCTGATACCAACAATTATGGCATCCAACTTATGAAAACATGATTAATTAATGCGGAAGCGAATTATTAGCAGCGGAGTTACTGAAAATCACTAAAAATTTAAAAATTTGTAAAGAAATCCACAAACGGTAAAACTCTATCATAAGGAACCAAAGTAAGTTATTTACATTCTGATTCCTCAGTACATATCTGTATCATCTCATCTCGAGAGTCATAACATTGACTGCCCAGTTAAACTGTACATGAGCTGTATACAAAATCTTGAGGCATCAAACCAAAAATCTCAGATCTATATCAAACCATCTACTGACTCCTAGGAACTGAGAGTATAGAGACGACACATAGGACTCTTTCTATATATACAGGACTTGACAAATAGTGTCTCCACATGAGGATCACTGCTGTCCTTGTTGTTGATGTTGTTGTTGTGACTGTTGTTGCTACTCACCCACTGAAGGGTTTCTTCTTCCTCGACATCTACCTAAAAAGTTGAATCCCACAGGGGTGAGACAATAAAAAATTGTCCCAGCGAGAGTTATAACTCTCTGCTAGAAGCATTGTTATTGTAGATATTAAAATAACACTGGGCAATAGAATTATAAATATTCAACAACAGGTAAATCATTGAATAAGATATGCAAAGGAGTATTCTCTATGCAATCATTTCAATTATAAATTGATTAAGCAGCAAGTCATTCATTTAATAAGGAATATGAAGAACATGTATACTAATTATCCAACTAGGACATATTAAACAATGCATCATCAAACATTGATTCTCACAGTTCAACCCTAAGCAAATATGCTACTCGAATGATTACGTTTTACAAGCATACTTATGCCCTGAGGAGATGAGGTATACTGCTCATACTCCAACTGACCATTGCAAAATCATAATCAGTACCATACATAGGTCATCAGAAGAGCCAGATTTCTATGACCTCATCTTCCTTAGTCGGTGTGAGGAACAACATGCAGGACATCTCATGTCTCTGCCAAAAAAATAGCTTACCAGGGTATACTAGCAACTTCACTATTAGAGTTACAGTGGCGTGTTGTACTCTCTTCGCAATCGAGAGATTTTTTGTTTATCTCACATTGATTCTGCATTAACATCATCATCGGGAGATTAGTGATACATCATCCCGACATATACATATAATGAAGAATTGAGAGATTTAATGTTTGTCTCACATAAATTCCTCCATTAGGGCATAAGGATATTCGTGCCCATTACCCCCACATACCCAAAAGTATGCTCTCCAGGAGTTCCCTTAGGAAAACATGTTTCACCATCACCTAACTACTGACGATGATGGATCTATGGTCAAGGCTCTACATGATATCATTTCAGTTGATTAATTAAATACATTACAACATTCTTTTAGCATCAGGCATGTTTTCAATCATAAACTAGTATAGCAATTGCTATAAAGAATGAGTACTGTTTCTATCAAGTTCTTTTCACAGCTTGGTTAACATTGAGATCTCAATCCCTTATCATCTCATCATCATAATCCAAGAATATGGGTGTTCAAACCCTTATATCATCAATATACTTGTTACCACTTTAACAGGTAACATAATGCTAACAAGTCATTTGACAGTGTAAACATGATAATTGCAATGCAGGTATCTCACATGGCTCTTACAACCTATCAATCTTTTTTGTTACCTTTCACTAGGTAACATAGAATAGCATTGCTTACAAAGCTCATAAAGTACTTTCAATAAACAAAGCATCATAGCTCATACCTGGCTATGTTCAATATCTCATAAGACCTGCATGATTAGTACAGATGATAATAGATACATCAATTTCCTATCAGCACAATGTAAAACAATTATGACATCATTGTTCAAGGGTTATACCACTATGCCCTTACTAGGGTTAGGGTTTCCCTTTTTAATTTAATTAGGGTTAATAATCCCCTTTAGCTCAAATAGGGTTAAGGACTCATCATGTCATTGTCCAACCTTAGAGCTTCTTAGTATAAATTATAACCCAAAATTCGAGTTTCACATATTCATTCACCTTATTTGGAATTAGGGTTTACTATTCACATCACATCACCCTAGATTAGGGTTTATAACCAACAAACCATAATTAGGGTTTACTATTTACCCCAATTAGGAGTGAGCATCAAGGTGCCTTGAGTTAAGGTTTATCATGTCATCACTATGAATTAAGTTCATACCATCATCATGTATTAGGATTTCACCTATTAATGCCCTCAGTTAGGGTTATGATTCATCATCCATCATAATTAGGGTTTCATGATCCCACTATGAAGGATCATACCCTAATTATACATTCATTCATATTAGATGTCCATTACTTAATTATCATCCATGTAGGCAATCTTCTCTTTCATCTTCGAAAGATGATGTATGCTTCAGTCTTGATTAGGTTAAGTCAACTCACTCTTGAGGAAGAATTGACATCATGGGTTATGTCATTGTCACCATGACCATTATGGCTTAGTTATTCAAAGGTTACTAATCACCTCATCCCATTAAGATGTAATTACTATAATCATCTTTGATTACATCATGTATTAGTCAACTAATCACTTTGTCCTTTAACCACTTTAAGTACCCATGCGGTTTTGGTTAATTATCCACCAAACGATTTTGGCCTTATAGACCCTAAACGGTCTTGACCAAATCAGACCTCAAACGGTATTGAGCAACCAATAAAACTATTTTCTAAAGTACCACCTTGAAACTATTTAGTAAAGTAGGTGGTGAAGACCGTTTGCCCAAAGTTGACTTTTGAAACCGCATGAACTCAATCGGTTTGGAAACCGCATGAACCTAAACGGTTTGGGATCGTTTGGTCCCTAACGGTCTTGAGACCGTTTGGACTCAAAAGGTCTTGAGACCGTTTGGTCCAAACCTCCTCAAAACCACATGGACCAAGTATGTTCTCAACTAGTCAAATTGAATTAGGGTTTCCAATGTTGGTTCCTTCCACCATTAAATTCATGTAACCAATCATCAATTGGACCAATCACCATACTTCAATTGAGTTGAATAGGTCAACTTTCAACTAATTTGAACCTCAATTGACCCTCAATTAATCATCAATTAGAGTTTGAATCAATTGGATTAGGGTTTGGAATCGATGATCCTTAAACATTAATCAATGTGAGATTGGTAACTTTGAAACCATTGAACCTTCATCCAAATTGAACATGACCTGACCCCAAACGGTCTTGAGGTCATTTGGATGACATCCAAACGATCTTGAGACCGTTTTACCATGTCCACATCAAAACCCAAGTCAACCAATTAGGGTTTGGTTCATTGGATTGCTCATCAAATTAGCAATTGATTACTTTTCAACTCAATACCTTTAAATCTCCAAACACCTAACCATAGTCAACCCTAGACCTCCAAACGGTCTTGGGTGACCCCCAAACGGTCTTGAGATTGTTTGGATGACCTCCAAATGGTCTTGAGACCGTTTTCCCATCACATAATCATCAAACATGTCATTCAACTAAGGTTTGGACCCTTGGACTGGTCACCAAATCAGCAATTGATTGTACATCAACTTAATATCTTTGGACCTTCAATTGCTCTACCATACTTAACCCTAGACCTCCAAATGGTCTCGGGTGATCACCAAACGGTATTGAGACCGTATGGGTGATCCCCAAATGGTTTTGAAACCGTTTGGGTCAATCAACCCAAAACATCAACTCATTCCAATGCAAAATCAGCACTTAGCCGATTAGGGTTAATACCATATCTTTGGACCTTCAATTCATGAACCAATTGGAGTTGATCAATAATAATTGGTGGGTCATTAACCTAGATAATTTTGAACAAATCCCCAAAAGGTCAACCCTGGTCAACATCACCAAACGGTTTGAAACCGTTTCCCTCCATGTAGTTTGATGAAACTGTTTCATTCCAAATGGTTTGAAACCGTTTGCTCCCAAACGGTTTGGGAAACTGTTTGAGCAACTAAGGAGACCGTTTGACCTGGAATTTTTCTTGGATAAACATCTAAGATGATTTCATCACCATCTTCCTTCGTGCATCCAAGAACAACAACTGTTTTTCATGGAAATTGCAGCAATGCATCAAAAGAGTTCGAAATAGAAGAAAATAACCAACAAATCATAGAGAACTTGATGCAATATCAATGTTTAAGGGTTAAAGTTATAAAACCCGCCTCTAGAACTGATCTCAAGCTCCAAGCTCCACGGATCAAATGGTGTATGGAGTTCCAGCAACTGCCCAAGGTCCATTCTTGAGCTATTGGAGGAAAAAGATGGCTAGAATTGGAAATCTGGTGAAGAAAACCAATAATCAGGCATTCCTTTAGGGTTTTCACCATGAATCCGAGGTCGAAGATGATCAAAACCTTACCAACAGGTTGTGGTCGTCCTTCTCCTACTCCTGAGATCTTCCTTGGTCGGACAAAGCAAAGTGAAGAAAGAAAAACTAAGGAAACAATCCTTATGTTTATTGGAAAAAGATAAGTATATAGGATATGTATCAGATTTTCAAGGAAAGAGAAAAGAATTATTTTCCTTAAATACCAAAATAATTTCCATCAAACTCCCCTCCATTTCTTGGTCACGAAGACATCTTCATTTGCTTGCAAAACTCCATCATTATCCAAGAATTTATGGAAAAGGAACTAAGCACCTTAAAGTGTTTTATATTAATATCCAACCTTTTAGTGGATATTACTTTTTATTATCTTAATGTGAGTGGATTCCACTCAACCAAGATCTTTTTGTGCCATAGAAAGGCACAATATCTTCCAACACTATTGCAAACACATCCTTCAACTTTTGGTTGAAGGACTCCTCAATTTTTTTTTTGGTGAAGTCAGGAGGCTATCTTATTCATCTTGCCCTCCTCATGCAAGCTAAATTATCAGCAAAAGTGGCTACACTATTTGAAGAACAAGAATGAAATATGGTAGTACTACTACCATTACAAATTTCTTTTTGGATGATACCTTCTACTATTTTAGGCGGTATTCTGTAAAAACAGAATCCATTCCCGGATTTTAGGTGGAACTTAGCCAGAGTATCCGCAGCGTTGTTAGCTTCTCTATGGACATGACAAATGGACCAGTTGGCTTTCTTCTTCTTCTTGATTTGGATAATCCATCTTGCCAACTTTGGGTTTTCCTCATGATTTAACTCCACTACCTCACACGCAAGTCTGGAATCCGTTTCAATAATGACATGATCCAACGCCAGGTCATGACCAAGGTCCATAGCTAGGACTATTGCCTGAAGCTCAGCCTCTAGAGCATTCTCAGCTTTACAAGTACGTGCTATACCTCCATGCCAACTGCCTAGATGGTCTCTGTAGATCACCGCAACTCCTTCCTGCTTGTTCTGGAAGGCTACATCAGCATTTAGTTTATAAATGGGAGACTTAGGTTGTTTCCAACCTGCATCACGCTCAGACCTCTTCGTCTCCACTTCTTTCTGCCATGCCATATCCATCACCCTCGCTTCTGTGATTATCTTGCTAACAAGATAGCGAGCAGGAGTCTTTTTCTTTTCAAAGATTTCTTCGTTTCTGTCTTTCCAAATCAACCAGCAAGTAATGGAGAACAGACCGACGTGCTCCATGTCCCCTGTAAGATTTAGACATAGCCATTGCCATACGTCTGTCGCATCATTGAGCCCCATCAGGTCGTGAGAACTCAGCAGCTTGCTCCATATATCCTGAGCTTTGGAGCAGTCACGTAGCGCATGAAGCACTGTCTCTTCATGACTTCCACACCTAGGGCAGTCCGCATTGTTGGTCATATGTCTTTTAAACCGTCTGCTGTTCGTCAGGATAGCTTTATGGCCCACGAGCCATAGGAATAACTTCACTTTCGCAGACACCTTTAGCTTCCAGATGAGATTCCATTTGCCCTGGCACTGGATTTCTCTCTAGGACCTGAGGGTTCTGTAGGCAGTCTTAGTAGAGAACTGTCCATTATCAGTATGAATCCAGACCCTTATGTCGTTCAACTGTGACTCCATGGGGACAGGTATTTTTAGGATCTACCTAATATCTTCTTCAGTGATCCACTCCTTCAGGAACTCAGTATCCCAATCGTTGTTTAAATTAACAAGGCTAGACACTTGCAGATCCTTCAGCTCAGCTGTAATTGGCTTCTTAGTGCGATCAGCCAAACGTGTGTTATTGTTCCACCATTTGTCGTACCATACATTGATATTCTTGCCACTTATGGGGTTCCATATGGAGTTGTCATCTATAAACTTTTTAAAGTTCAGAACAGCACGACCCAGCCTAGAAGAGTTTCCCAGAGATCTACTGACGAGATTGGTATATTTATCCTTCATTCCCTGGCACCAAATAGATTTCCTTCCCGTCTCTATCTCCCAGGCATGTCTGCTTATCATCGACTGGTTCCATTCGCGCATAGATTTGATACCGAGGCCGCCATTCTCTTTACTGTTCGTCACCTTGTTCCAAGCGACCAAGGATAAGGGGCTGGATTTGTGACCCCCTCCCCATATGAAGGACCGCACGTTTGCATCAATTCTATCACAAACCTTCAAAGGGATGACAGCCGACTGCATCGTGTAGGTAGGGATGGCGCAAAGGGTAGATTTCGCCATACAAACCCTCCCAGTAAGAGAGAGGCTTCGTGCAGACCAAGAGTTGATGCTATTCGTCACTTTCTCAATAACCCCACCATAGGTACCATAAGACACCCTCTTATGAATAAGTGGCACTTCGAGATATTTTCCAAGGTCCATAGCTTCAGTGAAACCACTCATGCTGCAGAGCAAGCGTCTAGTAGCTCTAGGAACACTTCTAGCAAAGTGGATGTTAGATTTCTTCACAGAAATAGCTTGTCCAGATACAGCCCCAAATTCCTTGAAGCACGGTTGGATCGTTTTGAGTTGTTTCAAGTCTGCCTTTGCAAAAAGGATCATGTCATCTGCAAAGCACAGATGAGAAACTTTTGGACCATTGGTAGATAGCTTAATCGGGGTCCACTCCTTGGCATTCACTTTGCTCTGAATATGTTGGCTTAATCTTTCAAGACATAACACAAAGATGTAAGGAGCCATTGGGTCTCCTTGTCTAAGACCCCTGCTTGCTTTGAAACTCTCTGTCAAATTCCCCTTCCATGCTATGGATGCTTTTCCTTCAGACATGGATCCCATGATGAAATAAATGATAGGCTCAGGAAGACCCGTCTTCTTCAAAATGTCTTCCACAAAGCTCCAGTTCATCCGATCATAATCTTTGGAAAGGTCGACTTTAATCGCCATCATACGTCTAGCAGATTTCCTTTGCATGTTGTGAAGAATTTCTTGCACAATGATAATGTTGTTCGTGATCTTGCGCCCTGGGACGAATGCACTTTGTGTTGGAGAAACCCAATCTTCCAGAAAAGCTTTGATTCGATTTACCACAACTTTGGAAGCTAATTTGAGAATGATATTGTTCACAGATATAGGTCTAAACTGTTCACAGGATTCAGGTTTAGATATCTTCGGAATTAGGACAATCGTGGCTGCACATAACTCTGCAGGAAGTGCTTCTCCACCAAAGGTTTTGGATATAGTAGAGAGAACAGATTGCTTGATTGTGTGCCAATTGGCCATCAGAAAAGAACCATCAATGCCATCCGGACCACAGGCCTTGTATGGGTTCATGGCTCTCAGAATATTATAAATTTCTGCCAGATTCGGCTGTGCTGAAATCCTCCTGCATTGTTCTTCAGTTAGTGAAGTGAAAGAGCCATAATACTCATGAACCACATTAGTATCTGCCGGACTATCTTCAGTCAGAATATATTTGAAGTGTTTAACAAGCATGCTTTGGATTTCATTGTCATCGCTTGTCCATTCTCCGTTTGATCTCCTCAACATGGTTATGTTATTGCTGCGCCTCCTTTGTTTGACAAAGGTATTATAAAACTTTGTGTTAATATCACCATCGGTGAGCCACTGGATGTGACTCTTTTGTTTCCAGTCTTCCTCCTCTGCTCTGAGTAGCTCTATATACTCTACTTGTAGATCTAAAATCATGTTAGCTGTAATGTTGTCAAATCTAGTCTATAGACTTTGTTGTAGAGAGTTGAGGTTTCTGAGTATTCTCGTTTTATCTTTTGCCGCTTTCTTGTTATTGTGAGCTGTCCACTTCATAATTGTAGGTTTTGCACTTTCGAGTGCCTCTCTGAAATCCAGCTGTGGTTGCCAAGATGCGCGCAGCATGTCCTGAAACTCATTGTTCTTAGACCACGAACTTTTATAAGGAACCTGGAGTTGGGCGCTTTGCTCGCAGAGGACCTCACTAAGATAGGATTATGATCGGACCAGACTCTTGGCAAGTGTTCGACAGTGAACTAGGGATACTTTGATAAGAAAGCTGAGTTAGCAATAGCACGGTCTAGCCTCTCATGGAGGGTCCCGTGCTTGTAGGTGAAATTAGGGCCCATGTACCCCATGTCAGTAAGGCCAGCTTCCAGAAGAGTGTTACTGAAAATAGTTGCTTCTTGGAAATCAAATCTCTTTCCGCCTCGTTTTTCATTGGGACTTAAGGTGGTGTTGAAATCTCCGATTGCTATCCAAGGTTTATCGAAAGTCTTACTCATCTGAACGATATGATTCCACAGAAATTTTCAAACAGAAATATGCAGGTTTGCATAAATAAAGGTTGCAAGTGTGATGTTGTTGATAAGGCAGGTGCAGAACTCTCGATGGCTGTTGATGATTTTAATATCACACACTGTAGAATTCCAGCATAACCAGATTCCTCCTGCGAATCCTCGAGCTTCCACCCTATGGGAATTGGAGAAGCCTAGTTTTTGTATCGTTTGAATAGCAGCCGAACCACTGATCCTTGGTTCGAGGATGGCCACCATTTTGGGACGCTTTTGTGAGATCATATCTCGGAGGACACGGCAAGTGTCTTTGTTGCCGATTCCTCGGACGTTCCAGTAAAGGATGTCTAACATTAAAAACCAATTGGTAGTTAAGAGTAGTTCGGTTTCCTTACTGGGAATCAGTAGGGATTTGGTTCTCTTTTTCTTCTCCGCCCTCTTCCACAACAACCTCCTGCTCCTGGTTGAGCCTAGAGCTTTTCCTCCTATTCTCATAAGGAGGTTTTGGCCTTGCATTCTTGAATTTGGGAGTGCTACCTTTTATCTTCCTACCAGGCGGCAAGCGACATCCTACAATGACAGTGGTTTCCGACTGTTCAGTGTCTTCGACCATCTCGGAGTTTTCCTCTCCTGAGGCAGCTGTACTATCATTCATTATGCTTGCTTCTCCTCCATCCGGCGGTTCTGTGTTGGATTTAGTGGCATGAGGGGTTTCACAGTGGCCACCCTCGTTGCTGCTTGGTGCTTCGGTGGTTACATCATCTTCCACAGTAATAACCTCCTCAATCACTTCATCGACGTCAGGGTTCACCACTGTGTGTACTGCTTTTTCCTTCACCTTCGTCTGGGTTGTCTTTGTGATATCCTTCAACGCCTCCCTTTTATCATCTGCAGTGTTCAGTTTCTTCTTTTTCCATACTTTGTCTGTCCTCCCTTCTCCGGTTGGTTTAGTGGCCGTATGGTCTTCCAGGCTTGTCTCTGCGTGACTCTCATCTTCCTTCTCCTGATCCTCCATCCCCGCTAGGTTAGCGAAATTGTTATTGCTTGAGCCAGGTGGGCTCCCACTGGAAGCTTCCTTAGTTTTGTTGTGGTGTACAGACCGTGTTCTGTTCGCAGTGGTCTTCCGTCTATTGGTTTGCCAACCACCGTTACCAGTATCTTCGTTCGTACCTTGCAGGTTTCCATCTCTATTGCCATTAGATTCACGTGGAACACCTCTTGACATGCATTGCTTCTGGTTGTGTCCAAGTTTGCCACATGCCTCGCATGTTTCAGGAAAAGCTTCATATTCGACTTGGTAGATATCAGTATTGATCATAATATTATGGACGAGTGGTTTTGTGGTATCCACATCAATAGCTAGCCTGGCAAATTTACTTCGTGTTCTAGCAGCGGTGTGGGCGTCCACTTTCACCAGGCTTCCAAGAGCCAAACCTATATATTCAAATATGGTCGGTACATAGAGGTGGAGCGGAAGGTCCAGGATTCTAACCCAAGTTACGAGATACTTTGGGAGTTCTGCCGTCGGGCAGAAGGATGGGAACCATTGCCACACTGCGAGACAACAGCCAAATAGCTTCCACGGTCCTCCGGTTAAAGCCATATCGAAATCTCATTTACAAGAGAACTGCACCACGTAATGCTCAAGATCAACTTCAAACATGTTGAACCTGCCAACTGGATTCCATAAAGTTCGGATTCTCTCCCTCATCGTCATATAACCCACATCAGTTCCTATCAATCTGGTGACCACTGTGTATTTCCAGGGTCAAGCAAGATCTTCTTCCGCATCCGGTTCAATTTCCAGAGTGGGAATACCATCGATCTGCGACATCTTCACATCCGAGACTGCAAGCTTATTCTCGAACAGGGATTGGAGGAAGAAGGATTCCTGGTTTCCCGTAGTATGACTGGCTGATCCTTCTTGACTATTATTATCTCGTGTGGCTTCTTCAGGCACTTCCGTCATGGTGGCTGCTCCTTTTGCGTTCGTCGCCAGGTCTTTCCCCAGTGGCGGGAAGTGGTCATTCGATAGCAGACTGGGGTCAATGGTGTCTTCGTGACCTTCCGATCTGCTCTCCGGGACATGCCCACGCACCCCCGAGTATTGGAAGTTCAGATTCACTCTGGGTATAGAAACCCTAACACCGCCATTCGTGGCTCCTCCCGGGTCATCAGCATGTCCTTGGTCTTTATATGGTATTCCACTTGAGAAAGGATAGAATTCCCGATCTCCAGATCGGTTCTTCGGTCCCCTCCCTCCCCCCGATCCCCTTCCTCCTCGATTCTGACCGCCGCCGCCGCCGCCACCCCCTCGTCCCCCTCTGCCCCCCGTCTCCATCTCTTGTTTATGATTGCACTTGAGAAAGGACTCCTCAATTAATTTATTTCTTTTTGCATTAAATTAAAATAAAGTTCCATATATGCTTAAATCTTGATTATTTTAATGTCACGATTCTCTCTCCTCCAAAATAATTCAAATGAGGCGCCCCTCTCATTTTATTTGCTCTAATTAATTCCAAGAAACATGAGAGACCCTCTAGAGGTGGTATTTTGCATATTGAACCCTAGGTTTTGGGTAAATTGCACATTTCACCAAAACTAGGTTTTAATGCACAAGGACTACTCTACAAGCTTTATCTTGATGCCCAAGCTTGTGGAAACCATACTACTATATCATATATTCATTCATATGATGTCTCAACATCAGAGGAACATCTTATCATGTACAATTTGCAAGTTAACCCCTCAACTTGGGTAATTTGCACTTTAGTCCAAAATTAACAAAATAATGTTTCAACATTATTCAAAAAGGACTGAAATTGAAATATAAGTTCCTCAAGAACCTTAATTACTTTTCAAAAAAATAAGAGAAAGAATCTAATCAACTTTGTTAGGCAAAACACCTAGGGTTAAAACGTAACCCAGGTCAGGGATGTTACAGGTACCATCGCAACAACCGATGGTGTTGTCTTCATGACAACTGATGGTGGTGATCAGGGGTATCAACTAACGTTCAACCCTTAGGTCAGGTGTTTGATAACATCCCATTTTATACACTTTTTGCATATTTTTTATGCCTCTCCTAACATAACTTTTATAGTCTCTTTCTGCTTATTTTAGTACTTTATGCCAAAACTCTCATTCGCACACTTCTTCCACCTTTGCAGGGTCATATCAAGACACGGTGTTGGTTAGCACCTCGACCACAGCTCATTAACCACTAGAGGGCCCTCCCACCATGATCGATGTCCTCATAGTCATAGCGACGCTTCACGACCACTGTGCCTCACGCCCCTTCGATAGCGACCTACGATTCGCGCAAGGCGACCACGATCGGGCCTCAACCAAGGTCTATACCTCAACCTCAGCACTATGCCCCAGCCTCGATCAACCTCAGTGGCAACCTCGACCGAGGTGCTACCTCGACCGACCGTAGTGGGAGCCTCAACTATAGTCCAGCCTCGACCAACCATAGAGCGAGCCTCGACCGAGATCAAGCCTCGATCGTGGATCAATTTAAGTCGGTGGGAAGCACCTATAAATAGGCCACCCACCTTGACTTGTCACATCATCATATCATCAAGGACCATGAAGTGCTATCAAATTCCATAGCCACCCACGTCCGTCAGATCAATCTTGGATCTTCGGGGGCTGAAGCTGGAGGAGAGAGAAGACTGATGACTAGGGGTGTAAACGGTCCGGGTACGGTGTGGGTCTAGCCATACCCATACCATACCCATCTAATTTAGCGGGTCTGGTTTCGGTTCTAGACCCGCATAAAACAAAACCTGGACCCGCACCATACCCGTACCCGCAATAATAGCGGGTATGCAGTGCGGGTATGCGGGTAAGCGGTTCTATAAAACATCATATTATTTATGTAAGAGAAATGACTATGTTATATATATTTAACACAACAAGATATTGTTATCATATATTATATTAACATGTAATAGTTATATTAGACAATGCTATATTCTATACAATAAAATTAATTGAGCAATTGTTTACATATTTGTAGTCATGATCATAACATTTAATTTATGCAGAAAGTAATGTAGATTAGTAGACATTTTAATTTAAAGTTGACATATGATGTTTGTTATTATAACTAGAATAGTTAATTCTTAGTTATATGACTAGTCTCAACCTTAGGGTAGGATATAATCTCAATAATTATATTAATTAGACTAGTAAAGTATGATATATATAACATATTATTTTAATAGTTACTTATGTATAGCGGGTACACGGGTCTGGGTCCAAGCATACCCATTATTGGACCCACTTATATGTGGGTCCAAGGGTATACGGGTCCAAGGGTATGCGGGTATAAAAAAATTAGACCCGTGACGAGTTTTTTAAGGGTCCGGATTTGCGGGTCCGCGGGTCTACCCATACCCATTTACAGCCCTATTGATGACCCTCTTCCTCGAAAGAAGGAGAAGTCTCTGCATCATCCATTCTGGGTCTAGATTCGAAGGAGTATATTGGTGTATCACCATCTTCTCTTTCTCCATCTAGATCTATCATCTCCGTTATGTTGTACCCCTTCCCTCTTCGTGGTTGTGATGTATCTATCAATTTGTAACACTGTTATGCTGCCCGTTAACATGTGTGGCTAAACACTTAACTCGGGTTAGGAGTAGCCACTAAGGCTCTCCCAACATGTACCTTCTTGCTTCCCTTTGAATATATATATGCGCATATCAAGATTATCTCCATACGCTTGTTCTTAACACTTCATTGTATGCTTAGCTACCATCTTGTGATGTTTGATCGTTGGTAACTCAAAAGAGTAGTATCTTCTTTATCTAGTGTTGTGGAGTAGTATGAATGCATGAGAATGTTGGTATGCTAAATCTTAAGGCCATATGGTTTGTTTAGTGGTTGTAAGGTGGTTATCTCGAGAGGGAGGCTACCTTAAACCTTAGATCTATCCATATCTCAAGAGAGGAGGGAATAGGCATTTTTATGACTGCTCGTAATCTTGATAGGAGTATACAAAGGGGAGTGAGTTTCACATGTTGGTGAGAGACCTTGGTAAGTGAAACCCGATCCGAGTTACCTTCCATATCTTTGTTTCTTTTAGTTCATACTCATTTATCTCTTGTTGTTATTTTCGTTCCTTTAACTTTCTTTATTTTGGCTTGAGCACCATCGTTCCTTAGGGAACACCCTTTTAAACCATTTGTTTGTCCAGAGTGTATGAGTGTGAGACCCTGCATACTTAAAATTTGTCGACCTTATCCCAGTGTTTCAACCCCGATTACTACGTCAGACCCCGTATAATAGTTGTGGGGGCTTGAGTATCGGGTTATAATCTTAAGAGTCTGACTACTCTGGATCCACTATATTTTGGACGCACGATTTAGTCTGATCAACCTTTTGGCGCCACTACCACGGACAAGGCAAAACAACAATGTTAAGAACTTGAGTCCACTCACTATACTCACGTGCCTCAAGCTTAGTGATAAGCTTGACTACACAGAAACCTTGAAACTGCTACCCTGTGATTACGTAGAATAGTTTGTTTTAACACATCTAGTTTCCTAACTCGACTGTGCAGTCTATTCAGGGGACCCATAGGGAAGCAGATCCGTTTGATTTTTCACTTTAAACATCGAGTCACCATGCCGCCTCATGTGGATGGTAGCCTTACTGGGGACAATCGGAATGCAAGAGTTCAACATGATCCCCCGCCACATGAGACAGATGAAGATAGAGATGGTCATCACTCAGATGGTCGTCAATGTGAGGAAGAACGATGTGATGAAGAATGACACCACCATCACCGTAGAAGGCACCATCACAATCACCATGAAGATGAATATGAGCACGATGACCGGAACAATGAGAGCGAAGATGATGAAGAAGGAAAAAGTCTTAGAGAGTTAGTCGCAACTAGAGACAAGGAATCCTGATGCCCAATTGTCATCCCGCACTTCAATGCGGTGTACTTTGAATTGAAACCAGTTGTAATCTCAATGATCCAGAACAAACTTATCTGTGGAAATTCAAGGAGCAAAAATTCATACCACCACCTTAATGCCTTCAAAAATATCTACGATACCATTAAGATGAGGGGAGTTCCCCAAGGAGTGATATATTGTAAGGGATTCAACTTCTCCCTTGAAGATAAGGCTCTGTCCTAGTTCCTCAACCTACCCCATCAGTCCATAGATGGATGGAGACCCCTTACAGATGCCTTTGTTACTAAATTTTATCCTACTGAGAGAACTATCCGTAATATGCAAAATATCACTTCTTTTGTGCAAAAACCAGGAGAGAACCTTCATGAGACATGGGAACACTTTCAAGAGTACCAGAGAGATTTCCATCACCATAACTACCATAAGGGGTTCCTGGTGACAACCTTTTACAATGGGCTAACTCCCACTCAAAGAACTTCACTGATCGCAACTGTTGGAAGTGAGTTTCTTGGAAAGAAGCCAAGTAGAACTATGAAGGTAATTGACAATATGGTTGCACTCCAAGCGGGGATGGATTATGACAGAAATGATAGAGGATCAACAAAGAAAGCAGTATATGAAGGACCATCAATAAAAGCCAAAGCCTTGGAGACTATTATAGCCCAAATTTAGAAAATCACCACCGATGTCAAACAATTAAAAGACACTGGGGCCAAGGACAAGAAACACACAAAGAAAGCCATGAAATGTGCTTCCTGTGGAGGAGGACATGGGATTGACAACTATATCTATACCTGGCCAGAGGAGAGCAAAGAAAGTAAAAGTGATGAAGAAACTGAGAACGTCTCCTATGTTAATTTCAAATGACAAGATCATCCTGGGTTCAACTATGGCAACAAGGAAGTTATAGAAAATGCACATCAACTGAGCAATTTGTCTAAACATCCTCCAAGATTCGAAAAGAAAGGAGGGCCGACTCAATACACCAAGACTACTAATTACCAGACAAACAAGAACAACTATCAAAGTCAGAATAAAAATGTGAGTCGACAAGGGCAAAGACAAAGCCCAGGGCCAAGCCAAGCCAAGGACAACAACCAAACTGACATGATTGCTCAACTATTCGACTTCATGAAAAGGCAAGCTTCGGTGAACGACCAAATTTCTCAAAGTGCTATCACAAATTCAGGAGTGCTAACTTCAATGCAAAATCAAATGGCTGACATGCAAACTCACCAAAGACAGATTGATCAGCAGCTTGCACAACTAGTTTAACTCATGAAAAATCCTTTAGGGAAGATCCCATCAAATATTGATATTGCAAAAATGGCCACTCTTCGATCTGGGAGAACATTGGAAAATGCTAATACTAACAATACCAAAGAAGGAGGGAGCTGTATTAATTAGTAGTTTGAGAATGAGAATGCAACGAAAGAATTAAAAGGGAAACACGAAAAGAAGAAGTAAGAAGAGGAAAAGAACTCGAATCCTATAGGGGACGTCCTTTAAAAGAAAACCCCCTACGCCCCAAGAGTTCCTTTCCCCTTCAGCCTGATAAAAGCACACTTGAAGAAGAGGTATGAAAAGTTAATGGAAGTTGTAAAGAAGCTACAATTGGATGTACCCTTTCTCGATGCAATAAAAGAAATGTCGACCTATGAAAAATTCTTTAAAGACATGATAACGAAGAGAAGGAGAGGAGACCACATTGAGACTTTCCAATTGGAGAAAATGTCAAGTGCCTTTGTTCAAACTGAGTTACCAACCAAGAAGAGGGACCCCGGAGCATTCAACATACCTTTCTGCATCAGAGACAATGTGGAGAGAAAGGGGTTAGCCAACTTGGGAGCGAGAATTAGTTGAATGCCCTTGACTCTAGCACAAAGGCTTGGGCTGACATACATGGTGAAGATGGGGATGAAAATCTTGGTGGCCGATCACACCTTTACAAGACCTATAGGAATAGTCAAAGATGTTCCAATACGGGTCAGGTGATTCTTCATATCGTGCGATATAGTAGTAATAGACACAGTTGAGGATTTTAAATGCCCAATGATATTTGGGAGGCCTTTCCTCACAACAGGGAGATCCTTAATAGATGTAGCAAAAGGAATCATCACCTTGTGAGTGGGGAATGATCACCTCGATTTCTAGGTCCAAGATGCCATGAGGGGACCTTCTCTATCTGAGTCAATCTACTTCATGGATAGATACAATCAATATTGTGAAGAGGTACAAGAGGAGAAGGCAATTGTAGATCCCCTGATGCGAGCCTTAAATAGTCAGGACCCTACAATGGAGGGCCAAGAGGTTGTAGAGATCTTAGACTACCTGAATCAACCCAAAGATGAATTTAGCGTTGATGAAGAGGTAATCGAGTCAGTGAAGTACGCTTCGTTAGAACAAACATCTAAGGAGAAGGAAGCACCAAAATCAAAGCTAGAATTGAAACCTCTTCTAGAGGGGCTGAAATATGAATTCTTAGACAGAGAAGAGAGGAATCCAATGATCATTAATGCCAACTTAATAGATGACCAACTGGAGAAGTTGTTGAAGGAGCTCAGTTTGCATAGAAAAGCTATAGGGTATTATGTAGAAGACATCAAAGGCCTTAACCCGACCCTATGCATGACATAATTTGTCTATAAGAAAAAACTAAGCCTCTATCTCAACCGTAGAGAAAGCTAAACCAAATGCTAAAAGAAGTTGTAAAGAAAGAAGTTATAAAGCTGCAAGATGTTGGGATCATCTACCCGATAAGTGACAGTAATTGGGTTAGCCCCATCCATGTGGTGCCCAAGAAGGGTGGAATGATGGTGATACGAGGGGAAGACAAAGATGAAGTAGCAACGAGGACAGTAACAGGCTGGCGTATGTGCATCGACTATCGCAAGCTAAATACATCTATCAAGAAGGATCACTTCCCTCTGCCATTCATAGACCGGGCGCTAGAGAGGCTAGCTCACCATGACTACTTTTGTTTTATGGACAGATATTCAGGGTTCTATTAAGTTCCGATTCATCCTGACGATTAAGAAAAGATAGCTTTTACCTGCATTTTTGGCACTTATGCCTTCATAAGGATGCCATTCAGTTTGTGTAACGCTCCTGTGATTGTTCAACATTGTATGATATCCATGTTTTCAGACTTTCTGGACGACATAGTAGAAGTCTTCATGGATGACTTCTCTGTATATGGGACATATTTTGAAGCCTACCTGAGAAATCTATCTTTAGTGATGTAGTGCTGTGAAGAAAAGCACCTTGTCCTGAATTGGGAGAAATTCCACTTCCTGGTTCATGATGGTATCGTGATAGGCCATAAGGTCTCCAAGAAAGGAATTGAAGTGGATTTAAGTAAGATTGAAGCCATATCCAAACTCCCTCCACCACAGTCGATCACAAGAGTATAAAGTTTCTTGGGACATGCAGGATATTATAGAAGATTCATAAAAGATTTCTCTAAGATCACCAAACCACTATCAAATCTACTAATTAAAGATGCTAGGTTTGAGTTTACCAATGAATGTCTAGATTCCCTCAATACCCTTAAAAGATCATTAATGACATCACCTATCCTACAAGCACTAGATTGGGATCTACCTTTCAAAATCATGTGTGATGTCGGTGATTACACCATCGGGGTGGTCCTTGGACAAAAAGAAAATAAGAAACATCATGTGATTTGCTATGCAAGTAGAATCTTAGATGAAGCCCAAGTAAACTACACTACAACTGAAAAAGAAATGTTGGCTATCGTGTTTGCTTTTGACAAGTTCAGATCATACTTAGTAGGATCAAAGGTAAAAGTGTACACAAATCATGGGGCGATAAAATACATAATGCAGGAAAAGGACACAAATCCAAGACTTTTGTGATCGGTGTTGTTACTGCAAGAATTCGACCACAAGATCATTGACAAAAAGGGAAAAGAAAATGTGGTCACAGACCACCTATCGAGGATAATTTTTGATGAAGAAAGCCAATTTCCAGTGAATGACAACTATGCCGACGAAGCTCTTTTGATGGCTCAATCAGAAGAGCAGAGCCGGCCTTGGTTCACAGATATTTGTAATTATTTAGCATGTGGACAACTTCCACCGGAGATAATGTATAATAATAATAAGAAGTTATTCTCTGAGCTAAAATTTACTATTGGGATTACCTGCTATTGTTCAAGAGGTTCTCTGATTATTGGTAAATATGCCCATAGAGCCATCCCTAGCAATTGCATGGAGTCAGATATTAATCAATTAATATGATTATTTGGTTAGTTAATTAATTACATAATATTCTAATTAATCCATGAGCATTTTAATTAATACAGTCTTTCTATATACCGATGGGTTTAGGAAAACCTGTCTCTTTTGTTTCCTATTTAAAGGGGCGTGAAGGCTGATATCTATATAAGATATTGAGAGAGGATTTTAATTTATGCTCACGCACATAAACCCTAGCCATCACTGTCCTCAGGAGAGAAAGGAGAGAACCGTGATGTTAGCATGCTTCCGCACAGAGATGACTCCTTTCCACCGGCTTAGGAAGCGTGATGTGGAGTTCTAGTCCATCCGTGTGGATGAAGTAGAGATACAGATGCTGAGACGCCTATGTTCGGAGGATGTCAACAACCATCCATACGCGCTACGAGCGGCGTACATCACCGCACGAAAGGAGCGCCGTTGGATCTTCCTATGATGCATTCAATTCATGGGAGAGAAGTTCCGTACGTGTAGGCCAACAACATTATACGCCATCATGCAACAGGACATCACTGAACTTGCTCTGCGATAAGGTATATCCTACAAACACTCTTTCTAAATACACTGTTGTCGACGAGATCCTATTTTGGGTTTGCGTGGAAATTTTTTTATTGCTTCTGCCACGCATGTTTTTTCCACAAAACTTAATAGTGGTATCAGAGCATCGTCGATCTACGACGTATTTGGATTTGTTTTGATATGATCGAATTGATGCATACTGTTTTCAATGTTTCATACGATGTGAATTAAAAGTGCTAATGTGCAAATCTAAACCTAATTCCACATACGTTGTAGGCTTCTATTTTTGACGTTTCAGACGGGGTCGACTATAGAAAATATTGATTTTACTAAGTGCACGGAAGTAAAATTCTGTAGACCCTTTCAGGGGCTATGCCCCTGAGACCCCACGAGAGGCGGTCTCCCCTCGACCCCCGCCCACTGATTAGTGGGATCCCCACACAGGGGTGCTGCCCCTGTGTACCCTGCATAGTCCATGTGGGAGTCAAAAATTTAATTAATGGGGAATATCCCACATTAAAAGGACTACAATTTTAATATGTATATACATATATATAGATATACTTATGATATCATACACGTCACCTTTAAAATCTATTTTATTAGGTGGATGCATGCATAGTTATGGCGTAGTATCCCCTTTTCTGAATGAATGTGGATGTCAATATTGTGGATATGTTTGTTTTGAATGGTATGGATATATAATGGTTGTATGGGTCTGCCTCGCAGGGTGTGATGGTGGGTGTGTGGGTCTGCCTCCATGTGGTACACTGTCTATCTCATGGAAGTGTGATGGTGGGTGTGTGGGTCTGCCTCGCAGGGTGCACACTCATCGTGTTGGCTTATGGGTTGGACTTAACTAGGGAACCTTGATAGGATCAAGTACCTAGAGGCACATAGATGCATCATGGCAAGGAGTTGTGCATGTTCATCTATCCAAGAGTTGCATATGATGTAATTGGCAAAAGTTGCCTACCTTAGTATTTGGTCTTTGACACCGGCGTTGGCTGGGCATTGATCCAATTATTTTGGATCTTGGCTCACTAGAATGTTGTACGATGCAATCTTCCGAGTTGATAGTGAGGGCTATCAATTTGAATAAAATAGTGGGAGCATAATTAATTAAAGGCCTAATTAATCTCGCTTATCAATTCTTTAAAGTCAGAATATTTTGGACTAAATGCAAACTCTTTCTTTTGTAGCAATCAAATGGCAAACAACACTCACACTTTATCATTGTGATCGGTCCTTGAGAAGGACAAACTTACTGAAACCAACTTTCAAAATTTGTTTAGGACGCTGAGAATTGTTCTCACGCATGAGCGTAAGCTCTATGTCCTTGAAACACCAGAGCCAACAGAATCTGCCTCAAATGCACCCAAGGCTAAAAAGGATGCTTGCAAGAAGCGCCTTGATGATGTCGTGGAAGTCAAGTGTCTGATGTTGTGCTCAATGAACTATTAGTTGCAAGAGAAACATGAGAACATGAATTTCATGGAGATGGTAACACATTTCAAGAACATGTATCAGCATCAAGCAAGACAGGAGAGATATGATGTCTCCAAGGCTTTGTTCAGAAGCAAGATGAAAGAGAGAGGCTCAGTTGGCACCCATATAGTCACTTTGATTGGGTACGTGGAAAGCCTATCCAAGCTGGGATTTTCCCTAGGTCAAGAGTTGGCCATTGGTGTGATTCTGCAATTGTTGCCCGAATCATATAGTCATTTTGTCATCAACTACACCATGAACAATCTTGACAAGCTGTTGTCAGAATTGTTGGGCATGTTGAGGACAGCTGAAGCATAGATGAAGAAAGACAAGCCCAAGTCTGTGATGATGATCAAAAAGACAAAGGGAAAGTCAAAAGGAAAAGGCAAGGCTAAGAAAGGTTCTAAAGTTGGGCAGAAGCCAAAGTCATCCGTGCTCAAAGCTAAAGGTGGGATCTCCAAAGAAGGCAGTTGTCACCATTGTCACCAGACTGGACATTGGAAAAGAAATTGTCCTCTCTACCTGGAAGAATTGAGGAAGAAGAAGCAGGGGATAGAGATCTCCACTTTAGGTATATACATTATTTAGATAAACTTAAATACTTCTTCATCATGGGTACTGGATACCGGATGTTGATCTCACATATGTTCAAATATGCAGGATCAGATAAGAAGTAAGCCTTTACAAAATGGCCACGTCAAGCTGCGGGTCACTAATGGAGCAAGAGTTGCTGCCACCGCAGTTGGAGTTATTAGTTTATCTTTGCCTACGGGCCTTGTAATAGAATTAAAGAATTGCTATTATGTACCTACCATTAATAGAAATATTATTTTTGTATCTTGTATGGAAAAGAGTGGATTTGAATTTCACATTAATAATGGAATGATTTCTATTTCTAAAGATGAGATCTTTTATGGAAATGCCCCTATGTCTTATGGTATCTTCTTGTTAGAACTTGAGACTAGCATATACAACATAAATACTAAAAGGCTAAAATTTGATAACTCCAACAAAACATACTTATGGCATTGTTGTCTTGGGCATATAAACGAGAAACACATATCTAGACTCCATAAGGATGGTTATCTAGACTCTTTTGATTTTGAATCATTAGAGAGATGTGAAGCTTGCTTATTAGGAAAGATGACCAAAACTCCTTTCACTGGACACAGTGAGAGAGCCAGTGATCTGCTAGGGCTCATACATACTAATGTATGTGGACCTTTTAGATCAAATTCTAGAGGAGGCTATCAATACTTCATTACCTTCACTGATGACCTCAGTAGGTATGGCTATGTATATCTTATTAAGCACATGTTAAAAACTCTTTAAATGTTCAAGACTTTCATGAATGAAGTAGAGAAGCAACTTGGTAAGAGTATTAAAGCACTCCATTCAGATCGAGGTGGCAAATACTTAAGCCAAGAGTTTGAGGACCTTCTGAGGGACCATGGTATTGTATCACAATGGACTCCACCTGGTACACCACAACATAATGGTGTGTTAGAAAGAAGGAATAGTACATTATTAGACATGGTACGATCAATGATAAGTTCAGCTGAACTTCCAATATCATTTTGAGGATATGCTCTTGAAACCACAATGTTTACACTTAATCGTGTACCTTCCAAATCGGTTCAAAAGACACCATATGGGATATGGAATGGGAATTATCCCAATTTGTCTATGTTAAAGATTTGGAGATATGAAGCTTATGTTAGGAAACAATTTCCTAAAAATCTTGGACCCAAATCTGAAAAATTCTATTTTGTTGGATGCCCCAAGGAAACTTGGGGATACTGTTGGTATGTATGCCCTGAGAGCCAATTATGGGATGATTGGTGGGATAAATTAAGATTGATTTGATAAACATCAAAGGCAAGCTTCCAATTCTTTCTAGTTCAGTCATATGAGATAGTGATAGAACAGATTGAATGTCTAGAGAATGACAGTACTCAATGACGTATGCTTTCAGGTTAAGGACCTGAACGATGAGATCATACATATGCTAAGAGTTTGTACATTCTTGTTATGTCCCTAGTCAGATGTCATTGTGGAAGGTAGATAGACAGCAATGACACACAAGACTAGATTGTGGTGTTGGTTGATGACAGAATCTCATTAGTCATGATATAGAGATATCAAACCAAACACATAGGTACTTGTTAGGGAACAAGTGTACCGGACAGACCCACCGTGAGTTTGACACATGGAACCATGACATGGTAGTCACAGTCAGTACTCACAGTGATGGTGGTGAGTGTGATTCTTAGACCTAAAATCACTGCACTCAACACATGTCGTTGGGCACACTTTGACATCATCAAACACAGTCTTGAAACATGGGTTGTTATATAGGTGATGATTGGGTGGCTTTGACACATGGGGCTTTTGAGGGGTGAGTGATAGATATGGGATTTGTCCCTCTTGAGGGAGTTTGATGTCCATGGCCACTTGATGAGTAGGATTGAGATAGGCGTGCGCACGCATGTGTGAATCAGTATGTGATATTGATGTCATACATATCTCATTCAATCTACTCTGAGATCAAGAAAGTGAATGAACGTTGACAGGATGACTGTTCCATGCCTCGAGTTCATTCAGGATATCAGTGACAAAGGAATTATACACTCGCTGTAACACCATTCACGGATTGTAGGATTGAAAGTTGTTCTCCAACTTTCTACTTTCACTTGGGTAGCACTGATGTGTGACTAGGCACCGCTCTTTGCTTGTGAAGTCATAAGTGTTATGGACTTTCACTGCCAACGTGAAATGGACCTGCAGGGTCACACACATAGGATTTAACCTGGAAGAGGAGTTTTGTCCACAAGCAACGTTTAGATTGATTACTAAAGGAGTTTAGTAGTTCAATTAAACACTCAATTGATTGATAGCTCAATATCATACTGTTCAAGGTGTTAGACATGTTGAATGGAGTATCAGATTGATTGAAATCACATTTGACTGATTCTGCACAACCTGTACTCCCAACCGATCGGTTCAAGTGTTGAACCGGTCGGCTGAGGTTGCTGAACCAGTCGGCTCAAGTTTTGAATCGATCGGCTCATGTACAGAGTGAAACGAGCGGTTCAAGTGTTGAACCAATCGGTTCAACTGGTGCAACCGAGCAAGTTGGGAAAGTAAGGTCGGTGAGAATCCTTGCGTTTCACTTGCCCAATGTGATTGGAACAAGGATTGGTATTCGATACCAATTAGAAACGAAAGAAGGAAAGTCAATCGGGAACCGACTAGGACCACGAACTGACCGGTTCATAAGTGAACCGATCAGCTCATGGGTCCCAACCGATCGGTTGGTGCTCCAACCGACCGGTTCAGGTCCCCAACCGACCGGTTCAGGTTGCGAGTTGGTTGCTTTTGTGGAAAATCTCGAACCCTTCTACTCCTACTTTTAGTCCCATATTGCCGGGGACAGAGAGCCCTGTCCCATGACCCTCCTATATATATAGGGGTATTGGGGGCTTCTCAAAGGACAACTCAGTGCAACCAATTGCTCTGCAAAGTTGTCGTTCTCTCTGGTTTTGGTAACCGAGAGAGAGCCTGAGCAAGTACTTCCCGCAAAGGGAGGTGCAACAAGGGAAGGACAACTACAGTTGCAATTGGAGGCAGGAGAGTGTGTTGGTGACTAGTACGTCAACAGGAGGGTGCGACTCCTTTCACTTCCTTTTGGGACAAGGAGTGTGGAGTTCCAGGTGGTCCGTGTGGACTACTTCAGAGGTGGGAGGTTTCTGCCGCTTAGGAGGACAACTGTCAACCTCGACAGTCCGGTGAGAGAAGGATTCGTCAGTCACGGTGCAACTAGGAGCTGCACAGACACCGTCCAAGACCGGAGGTGAAGACTGCGCAAGGCGCGAGGTATTGTCACCGAGCAAGCCTCGGGACAAGGTATGATTCCACAAACCATCCTTTCCTATTATATAGACATGGACGCGTTTCCTCGTGTTGGGTTTGGGGGAGAAAATTTTGTTTCTGCTGCCTTCTCTACCTCCCCTAAAACCCAACAGTGGTATCAGAGCCACTTCAACTGTTCTATATTTTAGGAATATCGATATGATCGATTTTGGTTTGTCGCCTTTATTTATTGCATGCGATGCGAATAATATTGGCTTTATGCATGTCCAATCCTATATCCACAAATCCCAAATTACATATATGATATGTATTATTAATGCACTTGATACGCGTCGCCCTTAAACGAGTTTTGTGGTGGTTGTGTGTAGCATGATTATGGCCTATAAACCCCTATCTGTGTGTGGTTGTTTGTGGTTGCTTGCATCTCGGTCTGCGCACCGATCTTCCCTCTCTCATTCCTGATGTAACTTGAAATAATTCGAGATTCTTTCCTACCTTTGCTCCCCCCGAATGTAACTCGGGGTTTCTTCTTTTAAGCAATGTAATAATAGGATAGATTTTATTTCCTGTTATGTCGAAGACCAGCGGACATCAAGACAACAACTGAAACACTCGGTTCAAGGCGTCAACCGATCGGTTGACGTTCCAGACGGTCGGTTCAAGGAGTGAACCGATCGGTTGATGACCGATCGAGGAGCGAGACGACCGGGTGGCAGACATGACGAGATGCACGACGTCCAGGCGAACCGATCGGTTGGAGAAGCCAACCGATCGGCTGGTGGCACCCAGACGACCGGATGGAGAGTACAAATCATTCATGTGATGAGTTGATCAACTCGGATGGCAAGGCACAGATGTTCATCTTGTACAGGTTGCATGTGATGTTGACCTAGATGACCGTGATTCCTCTTGGCTCGAGGAATCACATTAGGATGGCCATAATCATCGCTTTTATCATTTGTGCATGTTTTGTGGGATATAGCATGTATATGATACATACTATGTATTGTGGTGATTGGATATGTATATGTATATAAAAACCAAATCCCTCATTAAAATATTAAGTTTTATATGCCTTCCAAATGCGACACACATGAAAAGCTTGATCGACCAAGTGTGGGCACGCCCTAGCGTGGTGCACCGTCTATCTCGTGGAAGCGTGAAGGATGAATGTGTGGGTCTGCCCTAGAAGGGTGCATATTCATCGTGTTTGCTTTGGGTCAGACTTAATAAGGTGATCGAGATGGTATCTAGTACCTTGAGGCATGGAGATGATCATTGCAAAGAGTTGTATATGACATCTTATCAAGAGTTGCATATGATGCAATTGGCAAGAGTTGCCTACCTGAGAGATCTAAGTTGTGGGCGATCAGACCTAGCTAACTCATGACTTAGAGAATTTTAGGATCTTTCCCACTAGAAGGTTGTACGCTGCAATCTTCCAAATTGATGGTGAGGGCTATCAATTTGAACTAAAATAGTGGGAGCGATAATTAATTAAAGGCCTAATTTTAACGTCAACTTTTCAAATCAATCAAACAAGTCAAAAGAGTTTTGGACTAAAATTGCATATATTTCCTTTTGTTAAAATAAATGGTTAATAAACAAATCACTTTATTTGCGATCGGTCTTTGAGACCAACAAAATAAATGGGAATAATTCCACGATTGGTTAGGATAATGAGAAGTGTTCTCAATCAAAGAGCGAAAGCTCTAAGTCCTAGTTATACCAAGACCAGATGAACTCTATCCCACCACATCAATGACTGAAAGTATGCTTATGGAAGCATACCGAGGAAGACATTGATGAGGAGTGCTTGATGTTGTGTTCTCTGAACTATGAGTTGCAGAGACAGCATGAGACATATGATGTCTCCAAGATACTGTCCTAGTATGTCATGACAGAAGGAGATCCCGTAAGGTATTCACACACTCAATGTGATTGGGTATGTGGAAAACCTGACTAAGAAGGATTCCCTCTGAGCCAAGAGTTGGCTATTGGTATGATACTGCAAATGTTGCGAGGATCATACAATTCATGATAAGCTACAACATGAACAACTTTGACAAGCGTTGACAGAGTTGTTGGACATGTTGAGGATAGTAAAGGCAAAGATGAAGAAAGACAAACCATAATCTTTGATGTGATCAAAGAGAAAGGTAATTCTTAAGGGCAAGGATAAGGGCAAAGCAAAGAAGTGTTCTGATGCTAGCCAACAATCCAAGCCGTCTTCATCCTCAAGGCACATGGGGAAAGGGTGTATGAGGGATTGCCCTCTACATCTGGAAGAACAAAAGAAGATGAAGGAGGGGATGGAGATCTCCACCTAAGGTATCATGAAATGAACCGCTTCTTTATCCGAGGTATATGATACCAAGATATGGATATGTCATATATGATATGCAATATCCATAAAGAAGTGATGGCCTTTGTGAAAGGACCAAGAAAGAAGTACCCATAATTGGAGCAAGTGTTGCTGCCATAGATAGGAGTACCTTTCAGTTCATTTCAGCCTAAAGGGCATGAAATAGAGTTGAGAACTGCTATTTCATATATTGCCAATAGATAGAAACACTTTATTTTTCCATATTGTATGACAATGATGGCAATTAATAAAGTTGATGTTTCAATCTTAAAGATATGATCTTTGTGGCAATGCCTTGCTTATCTTGTGATACATGGTATGCATAAGATAAAATGATACCTAAAGTTATTGATAACTCAAACAATCAAATTAGCATCAATCATGAGAAATTCATTTCTAGTTTCCATATGATGGATAAATCTAGACTCTTTTGGTTAGAGAACCAGTAAGAGACATGAATCTCTTGTACATGATTAATCAATCTTCACTAATGGTAGTGGGAGAATGATTGTCCTATTAGGTATAATACATGTGATGTATTTACATACCTATTGGAACAAATGCTAATACTTCAAATGGTGTTTAGAGAAATACCAATATGAATATCTTGAAGTGTTCAAGATTATCATAGATGAAGTACAAATTTGGTAAAGTGTTAATTCTTGATGAGATCAATGAATGAAATACTTGGACCAAATATTTGAGATCCTTTTGAGTGATTATGATAGTGTATCATAGTGAACTCATGATTAAGGCATGGTGATGTCTAAATCAAGAAGGAATCATACTCTAAGGAGTCAGAGAATGATTATCGAATAACTGAATTCTTATTAAATAAAAGAATACCCGACACTAATAAAAGGAATTAAGAATTACAAGGGTTGTGAGTTCTTATATCCTTAACATATACACCTCAATTATATAAGTGATGAGTTGTTCATGTGATGAGTCAACTATCTAGATGAATATGAGGAACCGAATTTTGAGTTATGATTTATGATCATTACATACTAAATGATTTCCATGTAAACCATAAGGTATGACCTTGATGGTAGCACTCATTGGATGAAATCCATAAGTGAAAATGAGTCTTAAGTGTTAAGACACATGGATAACATTTTGAGAAGGATGATGCTTGTTGATTGCAACTTAATGACTAAGACATTTGGCATATGGATACTAAAACCGCATTCCTATGGGGAATAAATCAAGGATGTGTACGTGACACAACCTATAAGGTTTATGAATCCACTAATGCAAATGAAGTCTATAAGTTACAATGGACTAATCAATGAGATTGATTGAGTACAAGCAACTCAGAATTGGATCTTTACTTTGATGATATAGTCAAAGGGTTTGACTGATATGTCAAAGATAAAGAAGGGATCTGTGATTTAGTGGGAGTGTATTCACATTCCACATGTTGATGTGAAATGGAAATGTTCTAGAATGGAAATCCAAAAGTGGAAATTATCTTTGAGGAGATAAAGATGTTTCCTATGTGATAGGAATAGCGATCTATAGAGATAGTTCTCGAAAACCTCTTAACCTGAAAAGAGAAAGCATACATTGGCAATCTGTACTGAAGTGTTCAGTATGCATAGATTCAGTAGGAGAAAACTTGTCCATGCTACATGGAGTTAGTATCCCAAGGCCAAGTGTCCTATTCTTATGAAGAATGGGAACACTAAGAATAGATATGGATATATCATGTATGTAATCATCCCATTATCTTGCATGTATAGACATGGGAAGAATAAAATGCATTCATCATCTTGTATGTAGGACATGACCATATGATGTGCTCATCCTGATAACTCGTATGTGGGACATGACGAGTGGATGTCTGTCTACTTCCAGTAAGGGTTACTAGAATACCATGAGAACTTGATAAGTACTTGGGAAGTACTAGTTCTATGGAGATAAGGAAGAGTTTGATGTAAAGAGTTACATTGATGTGAACTTCCGAAAGGACAGAAAATTGATCGCAAAACATATATATAGGATATCTAAAAGTGAAAGTTTGTTGATAATTGGAAGTGTTCCAATAAAACCATTTAAAAGGAAATGTCGAGTATCCGTGTGTTAGAGAACAACAGTGGATACTGTATGGATCTGGAAGTTCATGAGATGAACTTATAGATATTCTGCTCATTGATGACAAGTCTAGAATCCTTGATCATGCAATATGGCTAAAGGTTACCAAATGAATACTAGATCGCATATTACGACAACTCCATCTCATATGTGTGACGTACAATGAAGAGATGAGAGACATGCTATTTATACTGACTTTGGCAAGGTGTTGCCATTACTCACTATGTTGACACTAGAGCAGAGTGACATGTGGGACATGTTTGAAGATCACTATGAATATGATTCAAGGGTGATTGGCTCGCAGTGCAAGTGGGAGTCTGTTGGTATGTATACCCTGAGAGCCAATCATGGGATGATTGGTGGGATACATTAAGATTGATTTGATAAACATCAAAGACAAGCTTCCAATTCTTTCTGGTTCAGTCATATGAGATAGTGATAGAACATATTGAATGTCTAGAGAATGACAGTACTCAATGACGTATGCTTTTAGGTTAAGGACCTGAACGATGAGATCATACGAATGCTAAGAGTTTGTACATTCTTGTCATGTCCCTAGTCGGATGTCATTGTGGAAGGTAGATATATAGCAATGACACACAAGACTAGATTGTGGTGTTGGTTGATGACAGAATCTCATTAGTCATGATATAGAGATATCAAACCAAACACATAGGTACTTGTTAGAGAACAAGTGTACCGGACAGACCCACCGTGAGTTTGACACATGGAACCATGACATGGTAGTCACAGTCAGTACTCACAGTGATGGTGGTGAGTGTGATTCTTAGACCTGAAATCACTGCACTCAACACATGTCGTTGGGCACACTTTGACATCATCAAACGCAGTCCTGAAACATGGGTTGTTATAAAGGTGATGATTGGGTGGCTTTGACACATGGGGATTTTGAGGGGTGAGTGATAGATATGGGATTTGTCCCTCCTGAGGGAGTTTGATGTCCATGGCCACTTGATGAGTAGGATTGAGATAGGCGTGCACACACATGTGTGAATCAGTATGTGATATTGATGTCATACATATCTCATTCAATCTACTCTGAGATCAAGAAAGTGAATGAACGTTGACAGGATGACTGTTCCATGCCTCGAGTTCATTCAGGATATCAGTGACAAAGGAATTATACACTCACTGTAACACCATTCACGGATTGTAGGATTGAAAGTTGTTATCCAACTTTCTACTTTTACTTGGGTAGCACTGATGTGTGACTAGGCACCACTCTTTGCTTGTGAAGTCATAAGTGTTATGGACTTTCACTGCCAACGTGAAATGGACCTGCAGGGTCACACACATAGGATTTAACCTGGAAGAGGAGTTTTGTCCACAAGCAACATTTAGATTGATTACTAAAGGAGTTTAGTAGTTCAATTAAACACTCAATTGATTGATAGCTCAATATCATACCGTTCAAGGTGTTGGACATGTTGAATGGAGTATCAGATTGATTGAAATCGCATTTGACTGATTCTGCACAACCTGTACTCCCAACGGATCGGTTCAAGTGTTGAATCAGTCGGCTGAGGTTGCTGAACCGGTCGGCTCAAGTGTTAAACCGATCAGCTCATGTACAGAGTGAAATGAGCGGTTCAAGTGTTGAACCAATCGGTTCAACTGGTGCAACCGAGCAAGTTGGGAAAGTCAGGTCGGTGAGAATTTTCCTTGCGTTTCACTTGCCCAATTTGATTGGAACAAGGATTGGTATTCGATACCAATTAGAAACAAAAGAAGGAAAGTCAATCGGGAATCGACCAGGACCACGAACCGACCGGTTCATAAGTGAACCGATCGGCTCATGGGTCCCAACCGATCGGTTGGTGCTCCAACCGACCGGTTCAGGTCCCCAACCGACCGGCTCACTTGTGAACTGATCGGTTCAGGTTGCGAGTTGGTTGCTTTTGTGGAAAATCTCAAACCCTTCTACTCCTGCTTTTAGTCCCATATTGCCGGGGACAGAGAACCCTGTCCCATGACCCTCCTATATATAGGGGTATTGGGGGCTTCTCAAAGGACAACTCAGTGCAACTAGTTGCTCTGCAAAGTTGTCATTCTCTCTGGTTTAGGTAACCGAGAGAGAGAGTCCGAGCAAGTGCTTCCCGCAAAGGGAGGTGTAGCAAGGGAAGGACAACTACAGTTGCAACTGGAGGCAGGATAGTGTGTTGGCGACTAGTACGTCAACAGGAGGGTGCGACTCCTTCCACTTCCTTGTGGGACAAGGAGTGTAAAGTTCCAGGTGGTCCGTGTGGACTACTTCAGAGGCGGGAGGTTTCTGCCACTTAGGAGGACAACTGTCAATCCCGACAGTCCGGTGAGAGGAGGAGGAGTCAGTCCCGGTGCAACTAGGAGCTGCACAAACACCGTCCAAGACCGAAGGTGAAGACCGCGCAAGGCACGAGGTATTGTCACCGAGCAAGCCTCGGGACAAGGTATGATTCCACAAACCATCCTTTCCTATTATATAGACGTTGACACGTTTCCTCGTGCTGGGTTTGGGGGAGAAAATTTTTGTTTCCACTGCCTTCTCTACCTCCCCTAAAACCCAACAGATACTACTTCTACACACCGACTGAAAACAAAGTGTTTGTTGCTAGGACTGCTGTATTTCTTAAAAGGAATTTATTTCCGAAGGAATCATTGGGAGGAATGTAGATCTCGAAGAAGTTCAAGATCAACAACAAAGAAGAGAACCCGAGGAGGTACATAAGGAACATGATGACTCACAAACTGTTGTAGAATTTCAAGTTCCAAATGTAACACAGGAACCTCGTAGGTCTAGTAGGACACAACTTGAGCCTGAGATATTTGGATTTCTCATGACTCAAGATAGTGACGAATTGGGCATAGCAGATGAGCCAACTTCATATCTAGAAGCTACTAAGGGACCAGAATCTGAGAAATGGCTCAAAGCCATGAGATAAGAGATGGAATCCATGTACGCCAACAAGGTATGGACCTTGGTGGATGCACCCGAAGGGGTAAAACCCATAGGGTGCAAGTGGATCTTTAAGAAGAAGATCGAAATGGATGGAAATGTTCAAACCTATAAAGGTAGATTGGTTGCGAAAGGATTCTGTCAAATTTAAGGTGTTGATTATGACGAGACCTTCTAACCAGTTTCCATGGTTAAATCCATCAGCATCATGCTTGCCATTGCAACTTATCATGACTATGAGATTTGGTAGATGGATGTTAAAATAGCATTCCTTAACGAGAATTTACTTGAGGATGTGTATATGACACAACCTGATGGTTTTATCAATCCAAAGGAAGCCAATAAAGTATGTAAGCTACAAAGGTCAATCTATGGATTGAAGCAAGAATCTCGAAGATGGAATCTACATTTTGACGAAGTAGTCAAAAAGTTTGGCTTTAGTCAAAATGAAGATGAACCTTGTGTTTACAAAAGGGTTAGCGGGAGCACAATCATAATTCTCATATTGTATGTGGATGACATACTATTGATGGGAAATGACATCCCTACTCTTCATACAGTAAAAGCTTGGCTGGGGAAGACCTTCTCTACGAAGGATTTAGGCGAAGCATCCTATATACTAGAAATCAAGATCTATACAGATAGATCTAGAAGGCTTCTAGGCCTAAGACAGAGCACATACATTGACAAGGTGCTAAAGAGGTTTAGCATGGAGGGTTCTAAGAGAGGTAACTTGCCCATGTCCCATGGGGTTACGATCCCTAAAGCCCAATGTCCTGGTTCATGTGATGAACGGGCGTGCATGAGTAAGATTCCATATGCATCTGTAATTGGATCTATCACATGCGTGATGTTATGTACTCGCCCTGAAGTGTCATATGATTTGAGCATGATGAGCCGGTATCAGTCAGATCCAGGTGAATGTCACTTGATAGCCGTAAAGAACATCCTAAAGTACTTGAGAAGGACTAAGGATCAATTATTGGTATACAGTGGTGAGGAAGAGCTCATGGCAAAGGGTTACACCGATGCTAGCTTCCAAACTGACAAAGATGACTATAGATCGCAATTTGGATTTGTGTTTTGCGTGAATAACGGATCTGTGAGATGGAAGAGTTCCAAGCAAGAGACGGTTGTTGATTCTACAATAGAGGATGTATATATTACCACATCTAGTGCTGTAAAGGAAGCTGTGTCGACCAAGATGTTCATTTTTGAACTTGGAGTGCCTCCAAGCTCTAGTGATGCAATTGAGTTGTTTTGCGACAACAACAGAGCAATTGCACCGACTAAAGAACCAAGATTGCACCAATATTCCAAACATATTCTATGGCAGTTCCATCTCATATGAGAGATCTTACAGAGAGGAGATGTGAAGATTTGCAAAGTGCCTACAGAAAGCAATGTGGCTGACCCGCTCACAAAAGCACTTTCACAGCAGAAACATGATGGACATGTTCGATCACTTGAATTGAGATTCATTTATGATTGGGTATAAGTGCAAGTGAGAATATTTTGGTATGTATGCCCATAGAGACTATCATTTGATGATTTTAATGGGATACTATGTAAATGATTTGTAATACTACATTGATCATATCAATAAAGGCAAGTTTCCAATCTATATGTTTGTGTTTTTATATTGTAAGATGACCACAAAACATATAGATGTCTATAGAATAATATACTCAATGACATATGTCTTCGGTTTGATGACCTGAATAGTGAGATCATATGTATGTTAAGAGTATGTATTCCTGTTTTGTCCCTAATCGGTTGTTATTGTGGAAATATCCATAGACATCAATAACACATAAGATTAGAATGTATGTTGGTTGATGGAGGAATCTCATTATCCATGATATGGAGATATCAAACCAAATACATAGATACTTGTTGGAGAACAGTGTATCAGACAGACCCACCTTGAGAGTGACACATGGATACCATGATTGGTAGTTAGAGTCATATCTCATAATGATGGTGGTAATTGTGGTTCTTAGACATGATGTCACTACACTTATCACATGTCGTTCGGTGTACTTTGACATCATCCACTGTGGTCTTGAATAAGGATTGCCATAAAGATGGTGCTTGGGTGCACTGTGACACATAGGGATGACTGTGAGTGATGTAGATGGAATTTGTCCTTCCTACGGGAGTTTGATATTCCGATCACTTGATAAGCGAGACTGAGAAATGCATGGCCATGCTGATGTGAGTCAATATGTGATATTGAGCTTACATATATCTCAGACAGTATGCTCTAGTTCAAGAAACATGGATTGAATGTTGAAAAGGATAATAATTACATGACTCGAGTTCAATCCGGATATCAACAACAAAGGAACTATACAATCACTGTAACACCAATCAAGAATGATAGGTTATAGATGAGATAAGGATGTGAGTTCCTTATAGTGCATGAGGTGGATACTAAGGTAATGAATCCTAGTATCCAAGATGTATCAATAGTATGGAAGTATGTGAAGGTTGGAGATGTTTATTAAATGAACATTCCAAGTATTCCTCTCCCTTAGAGAGAGAGAGAGTTGATGATGACCATATAAATGTTGTTTGGAAGGAAAAAAAAGTGATTCTATACTGTTGTGTATGGTTCAGTGATAGCTGGGCAAGACAACTATCAAGGATATATGGTTTGTTGATCATTAGACATGTGATATCATGTTCCTTTAAGATAAACCTAGGATAAAATATCAATGTATAAGAGTTAGATTGGATGACATAAGTTACATGACCGTGATAAGTTTATGGTTATGTCCTTTAAACTAACCAATGTACCAATAGAATTTATGAATAGGAGGAACAGAGTGTTCAGGTCATGTCTTACAAGTTGTAGTAAGCTTTGAATGTTGACATCTCAAGGTATTTCAGAGATGGTCAGTAACATGGTCAACATCTTCGCTAAACCTTAAGAATGTTGAAGTAACTGTACTTATGTGCAACAAGTCTAGAAAGAGTGAGTTGGGGTTGACTAAAGTATCCTCTTGGAGTTATGACATCTCTATTAAGTGTGTTGTGAGATTTCTGATAAGATGAAGACCTTGTCATTGTTTTACTCCTAACAAGGTCAATCAGGAAGTAATATTTGCTAACAGTTATAAAAAAATGTATGATTCTTCAACCAAACATATGGTCAGTTCACCATTGATATGATTAGAGAATCCTCTAAAAAATATGCTTCATAGTTCTTGAAAATTTGGAGATGTGTGTATGGTTGATTTAGTTGTTAATTACAACAACCATTAAAGGGGCATATGGATGAAACCTTATAAAGTTCAATATGATAAGAGATACCTGATGTTCTATGTTTGGTAAGATCCAGTGAGTATGACCTTTGAATGATGTGTGATACAACATATAGAATAGTTCAAGATGAAAATCGAGTCCCAAAGTTGAAAGGTACTACCATACATGCACATGTGGTATAGCGGTTCCTATGATGAACCAAGATTACACATGCAGAAGTTGAGGGAGAAGAATATGACTTCTATGAGAATAATGTGACATCATCATGAGATGAAAGTTACCATGTGGAAGATTGGGGATGAGGTGCATGAGATGTATCCATCTCTGTTTACCTTGTATTTTGGGGGCAAAATCCATGTTACGGGTTTATGGTTGAGAGACCCCTGACCTTGCTCAAAGTATTGAAAATACTTAACTATCACAATTTAATGTTTAGAACCTTAATATAACCTTGTGATATGCTTTTTAATCATAACACAAGATTAAGTTTCAAGTTTGGTCCAATTTGGACACTGTTTGTGCAAGTTATGCAATTTTATGCACATTTTGGACTTTTCTACAATTTACCCAATTGAGAGGTTTTTTTTGTAATTTATCACTTTCATTATGTTATTTGGATGTTCTCTCATCATTCTTGAGCTTGTTGATCCATGGTGATCCTAGTTGAAACTTGGTTTGGAGGTGTTTTCCTCAAGGGTATTTTAGTGTTTACCCCTTTATGGGTGAGCTACCTTTAGGAGCTATCAAGCAAATGGTTTATTTCCTTTGCTTGCAAAATCAAGAAATGAGGGATAAGTAGGTATCCAAGTATGGTGGGTCAGCTGCTTGTGTGGCTACTTGTATATCCTTAATAGTTTAAGGCCATGGATGCATGAGGAGCTTTTTAGACACTTCATGCTTCTTCTCTCCCTTATCCTAGAGCTTTATATATCTATTTTTTGAGCTCCCAAATGAAAGTTTTGCTTTCAACCACTTCTCTCCTACTAAGAAAATCGTTCCCTATCTGTTTAGATACAGAGGACCTATCCAAGGTAGAAGAAGAAGGTGAATAGCTTGGTGGAAGCTCCTAGGGTTTTGTTTTGCTCTCTTTTAGGGTTTAAAAAGCTTCCTTCTAGTAATCTTGACCTAAATGAGTAAGAATCCCCTTCCTTCCTCCATTTATTTCTTTTTTATCCTTCCTACTACCTTTCTCCAGGTCAGAACCTTGCTGTTCCATGGTAGAAATTTCTCTAAAGCTCTAAAATCCTACCTTTCTTGCTCCTTATGCTTAGGGTTTGCTCATTTGATGAAGAAAGGTGCTAGATGGACGAGTTCACAACTTATGCTTGGATTTTCTATCCTACCTACTCATGTTTTCTTCTGTTTAGGATTTTATCTTCTAATTAGAGTCAAGTTTTATATCTTGCTCCATGTTTATTGCTTACCATAAGCTTGCTAGCTCATGTTCTTGCTTTTAAATGATGATCCATACACTAAAAAGCTATGCTTGACTTGAATTTCGATGTTTATAATGTTCCCTATTCTGATTTTAGTTCTAGATGAACCTGTGATCATGTGTACATTATTCCTAAGGTATACTATTAGTTGGATTAGGTTGGTTTGAGAACCGATGGTGCTAAACACCTATCAACCAATGGTCAATTTTAGGGTTTAAAGCTGATTTCTTCTATAAACACATGATTCAATGGTGGTACCATTGCAACAACCGCTAGTGTTGTCTTCATGACAACTGATGGTGGTGACCAAGGGTGTCAACTGACATTCACCCCTTAGGTCAGGTTTTGGCCTAATTAGAAGCTTAGTGATTAACAACTAAGTACCCTAATGATGATATCAATCAATGGTGATATTAGTTTGATATTCGATGGTGATTAATGAATATAGTGTTGATCTAACAACCTATGGTTTCTTAATGGTCACTACTGATGGTGGATCAGGTCTCCAAAACTTATGGTGAGTTAATCATGTAGTTGTAGCATCAATTAAGCCTTAAACCAATGGTTTCTTGGGTCATTTGATGCAATGGTCGGACCTATACTCCAATTGATGGTTGTAATATATGAACTTGACCTAATGGTTAAGATCTAATGTTTCTTCATCCAATAGATTGGAATGATGCCTAAATATAATATATTGGTCCTAATAAAGTGATTTAAATGGTTTCCTTTATGAGATCAACTTAAGAAGCTCATTTACTGACAAATTGCTTTAAATAAACAATCGCTTGTGAGTTTTACCCTTCTCTAAATGGAAATTTTTATGTTGTTAATCAAGGGATGTCTAGGGTTAGATGGTGAATCTTTCTAGAGCACAACTCAGTGACTTCATAGGTGGTTTGTTTAAGATGTTTACATATGTAAACAACCAATGGCTTTACCTTTTCAACATTTAATGGTTAGAAGTTGATGCCTCAATATTCCTATTGTTTTGGGTGAAGCCTATAGTGTAATGTTATGATTATAATGATCAGAATTTGATGGTTCAATGCCTTAAACTTGTAGTATTACCCTTACCCTCGTATTATTATGATTGATAATCACCACAATGAATTAATGGGTAACCCTAATGAGGTATATCTTGTTATACCTAGCTTTAATATAACTAAATGATGGTAATTGGGTATGAATAGTCATTGAATGATTAATACAATCATGGAGTAATCTCTTATTGTTGTTAAAACCTTAGTATGGTATAACCTTATGGTTATACCTTGATTTATGTGTGTATTCATACTTGAGAATAGTATGGAATGTGATGGTGATGCTTCACCTTATGCATCCATGATCCAATGGGGATGCCTTGAGTTAGGGTTTGGGTATAAGTGTTGATTAGTAACATTAATATAATTTATCTTGTTGAACCTAACTCTAATACAAATAGATAAAGATGAGTATTCATATTTAACATTATTATATGATGGCATGCTGGTGAAATAACCTCCTTAATATGATCATAACCTTAATGTGTTAATTGGTGGTTATCATAGCCACATGGTTGATACTTTCTTATGCTAAACATGTGCATTATGAATATGATGAGGGTTAATAATATCTATATTCCTTGAGTGTTGATGTAATAAAGGAATGTTCTTAATGTTAATATAGCCTTACTATGATTGTTTATGAATATCCCCTAGCTCATTCATGCAATATTGTGCTGATCCGATGTATTATATGTAAGTGATGTTGTTGAGCCTTATTATAAGGCATGTAGAGATAATGATGATCTTACAGGGAATAGTATGATGGTCTTAATGACCTTTGGGAATGGTTAAGACCTAAATGAGGTGTATTCTCCTTATGTTGATAAGGGTTGATACCCTATGATATTGTGAAAAGGATTTATACCATGTGATGGTATGATGACAAGTGCAGTCTCATGAATGGCAAGTGAATAACATCATGTAATGATGAGATGATGAACAATATGTCTCATATGTTTTATATCTTCTAAAATTGTTATATAGAAATGTTTGATAGAAGTGAATTAGGGTTTGTATGTCCACTTGTTTGATGCAACCTTAATTCACCCAATTGAAAATTCATCAAGTGAAATTCTAATCATGCAGTGCCATGTGCCATAGATCCATCTGAGTGTCAGAATTTGTCAGATGGTGAAAGGTGTATTCCTAAGGGAAACTTGTAGTGCATACTATTGAGTATGTAGGGTGCTTTTCATTCTGAATCCAAGTGTTTAGGGGAGATGACTACAGTCATACCTAGCCCTTAGTTTGAGAACAACTGTGGTCGTGTCTCGGTGATTATATATGTGACGAGATTGGAGGACAACTGTGGTTGTACCTCAGATGGTAGGGTATGCATATCCATCTCCTTTCACTAGTGCCATGACCTGTACCAAGGACGGACTAGGCTATTAGCAGCTTGACCTTATGTGTCATTGTGGTGGACCCGTACTGACCGGTGATGGAGAAGATCTGTAATGACCACATTCGTGCTTAATTGGTAAACTAGGGTTTACCTGAATGATTACATGCTTGATTAGATTGAACATCGTTTAGACTTAATTAATGATAGTAGATCAATTGTGATGTTTCAACCTAAGAAGAAACTCTAACTATGATTTTAGTTTGAAGAATTAGGGTTTGAGAAATGTAAACCCTAATCGGCAAAAATTAGGGTTATGATAGAACATGAATATGGAATTTGATCAGGATAGCAGTGTGGTAAATGATTTTTCATATTTTCTTCAAATTTTGTATTTAATTGCATTTTTTATATGATATGGATAACTCAATCATGCATATTGGAGAAAAATTTCAGAATATTTGAGTGTTCTTTGAATGTGGTTCTTGGTCAAACTATACTTCAACCAAAAAGCTAACAAAGTGCTTTTTAGCAGTGTAGTGTTTTATTTTTATTTATTTATTGGTAACTCCAAATGATTTGAAATTTTAACTGGAGATCTGAAACTCAATTATAAACATGTAAAATTGTCATAATTTTTGGATGCATTTAGACCTTTATCAGTATACGAATTACAGTAATCTTTTTATGATAGAAAATTTAACTGAAATAAGAGAAAGTATAGTGATGGGTCAATGTGCAATTGACCCAAGTAGGTCAATTGCTCTATATGGTCAACCTAACACACAAGGATCTCTCATGATTCGTGATTCAATCTAGAGAAACGAAATCCTAGAGAGAGAGAGGGAGAGTTAGGGTTTGAGAGGAGAAAGTGATGGAGATGTTGACCTAGGGTTTTGCGGTCTGAGGAATGATGAAATCATGTAAGTTTAGTTTCTTTGCATAGACTTTAATGGTGAATCTTCTCTCACATTTCAGGATTCCATCTCTCCTCTTATTTGAACCGAAATGGTGTCAAAACTTTCCCTTTTCTCACTCTTTCTTCATAATCCCTCATTTCTTGGGTTTCCGAGTTGAAAGGAAGAAGAATCAGGTGAATTGCTAGGGATTTGATATGAGATCGAGATTTTCAGGGATGAACTACATTTTTAAGGTGTTTTCACACCTTAGGGTGAGTAAGAACTTCCTTTAAACAGTATATTGCATGAAAATTGGTTAAATCATCCATAATCTTTAATTGCACAGTATGCGACTACAAACCCTGAATTGTCTGTTTGATCTAAGATGTTGCAAAATGATATGAAATGTATTCTTCCTCTATTTGTTTGGATTTCAGATGATAAATTCATATTAGAAAAGTATACAATACATCCTAATGAGAATTCCCTAAGTATTCACAAAAGTTATAAGAGTAAACTGAAATATAGGGAATTTGTCTGTGACTGAAATTGTTTTATAATTAAATAGAGAAATTTATTTATCTAGATCCCCTTCGTTATGAATGATTGTTTATCTGAATGTGTAGTACATATATGTTAGATACTATTTTGGATTTCATGTGATGTGAATAGTGTTTGCTTGATATCTTCATAAAGAGGGTGAAGCCCTATATGAGTGGAAAGTTGGAAATTTGTGAATAAATATGGTGAAATCCATTTGAAGTGTTTTTCTTAGCATCATAGACTCTATTTATGCAATGTTATTCTTGATTCATAATATCTCAATTAATGGCATGGAAAATCCTAATTTAGATCAATTCAAGGATTTCATACATATGTTGATTGTATATGACTTGTTTAAAGCAATCTGTATTTAGTGGATGTTTATGACATATTAAATCCTTATGAGAGCCATGTGATAAGTGAATGAGGTAAATGAAACCCTAAGGATAGGGTGTTCAATGAATTAAGCATTTTGATTACCATGTTCTCAGTATGAGATGCACAACCCAGAATTTGGGTTGATGTGCATGTTTTCCAAGAAAGTGCAAATAATTTATGGGTGCAAATGACGATTACTTGTATGCCAAGTAATTAGGTCTTATTAGTATATTAAGATGTTTAATTGCATGATTATAGTGTATAAGTGCCAAATGGACATGCATTATGTTTATTTAAGTATTCCAATTTTCCTGCATGTATAGTATGTTGATTCCTCAGTATATTACAATGTTTGAATATACTGCTCTGCCAAGTTAAGTATGATATACATGTTGTGTTATAAACTTTAAATAAATAGACACAATATCATAGAGATACCAGAGTCAATATAAGTAAGGGAAAAGATACAATATAGTAAGAGCTTTCTAAGAAAAATAAAATAATAGACTTAAGAGCCATGAACACCATAGATTCCCTACGGATGTCTGCACTGTAGGGAGGAAACAATCCACCCTGGTAGCAACCAGTATATGGGATCGGATCACACCCATAGAGCATGTGGGGAGATGAAGCCCTTGAGGAAGTCTCTTAAGAGAAGATAGGTTACCCAACATGAACTGGAGATCCCGGTGGTAACCCAGAGGTACCCACAAAGCGTACCAAGATGAGGCCCACAGTGCGTCTCAGACCATCTGCCTGTGTACTCAACCTAGAAGGAGATGTCCAGTTAAAGGCCAGCTATTTAGCTACCTTAGTCAGACGTGATGTTTTGAGTCAAGCAGACCCAGATTCAGTTCTAGGCTTAGCTTCCCGAGTTTTAGGCTAAGTCTTGTACGGTGAGATCGTAGTTCACTACGAGTCTTCATATGTGGAGTATACTGCATATGATCAGTGCATAAGCTAAAATATGTTCATATAGGTTTAAAGAGTTTCTTATAAGTAAGAAAGGCTAAGAAAGATTTCAGTACAGTTTCCCAACAATTATTCTTTGTATGTTTCTGAATTATTAGTTCTCGTTGAAATTAATCAAGCATGCTCATATATTGATTTACTCTTGTTGATATCTAGAGTATCTTGCCATATTTATGATTGTAAATGATCAATCTCTTTAAAGCATACTACTGGTATAATTGATATCAGTTGCTCGAAAGTATATATGTAATTATATAAGTGCTTTAGACTGTTTCTTTGAAGTACTCATTCACTGAGCGAGTAGGATCACCCCTCTACTCACAAGTTTTAGGGATATCACATGGACTTGAAGAAGGTCAAAGCATTAGAGTAGATATACCACATGAGTTAAGTATGAGATTAGTTAAGTTCAATTAGTCCCTGTCACTCTAGGTCCTGGTATAGATGTAAGAGTGTTGTAAGTAATGTTTTGTATCTTTGTTTCCTTAATAAGAGAGAATGTATCTGATTATCATGTCATATGTACCTGAGAATGAATGTATGGATGTGTATCATTTATGTTGAGATCATATTAAAGAAACTAGTGTTTAGATTCCCTTGTAAAGTTAGTTTATGTGGTTCAATGTGAGAAAACAAAGAGTTTGAAAAACAAGAAAAAGTTAAGAGTGATCTTTGTATTACATTAAATCCTCAATTTATGCCCTAATCTCATGATTAATGGTAATTATGAGACCAGGGTGTAACAACTTGGTATCAGAGCCTAGGATTAGTTGTCAGGGACCAATAAGTTAGTAAGTTAGAGTCATAACTGTGGTAGATAGGAGATGTTATGATGTTAGCTATGGGTATTTGAGTATTTGGATATCCTGACCCGGTATCTGAGTACTTGGATCAATAAGTATCAAGCTACTCTGTATATTCTTTCATGTATACCCTATCCAGGTATACAGTGGAAGGATGGTTTAGAGAGGAACCCTAGAAATATTAGGGTTAGAAATAAGATAAGTAACATGAATTAAGAGCACAAATATAAAATGAGATAGAACTTTCATTTCATATTGTTGTTTTATTAGAGATAAATAGAAAAGCTCTTATATGTTTAAATTCAGATATTTAGTATTTTGAAATATATATGGGTATTTAAGATTTGTTGTACACTATGCTGTTGTAGCATTTATTGATTACATTCTTTGTATCAAGTAGACTGGAAATGATCTTTGAATGAGATTTCTTAAGTGGATAAGTTTTCTTCCACACATTTGAGATGAATAGGAGTTGAGTAATCCTGAGTAGCTCTTGGCTTTAGGACTGTGTGTTCAGCCTGTTCCGCCTGGAAGGATGCATTACCTGGATCTAATGATTCCTATTAGTAACATAACAAGAGTAAATTATAGATAGATTAGATCCAAATTCTAGTATGAATGCATATACTCTAAGATTTTAAAGTATAAGGGAAAGACTGGGATAACTAAGAATCAGTTGGAACTAATATCTAAGATCCAACTTTGGGGCCTCATATGAGAAACCCTTAATTGGGAATAAAGGAACACGACATAAGGTTCAAATTAAGTTTAATTATTAGTATTATATGAACTCTAAATATGAAATATGGAGAAGATATGAGAAAAAGTATGTAAGGGGACAAGATAGTAAGAATCTATCATGAGGAATGGATTATATAACCGAGTACAATGTTTTTATGTACTTAAAAGAAAAGGGAAAAATAGAAGAAAAGAGCTAAGTATACAATAAGTACATAAAAGTGAAGAGTCTTCAGAAGAGTTAAAGTGAAGAGAACTAGATGAACATGTAAATTTTGGTATGTATGCCCTGCGAGACAATCATGGGATGATTGGTGGGATACATTAAGATTGATTTGATAAAGGTCAAAGGCAAGCTTCCATTTCTTTCTGGTTCAGTCATATGAGATAATGATAGAACAAATTGAATGTCTAGAGAATGACAATACTCAATGACATATGCTATCAGGTTAAGGACCTGAACGATGAGATCATACAGATGCTAAGAGTCTGTACATTCTTGTTATGTCCCTAGTCGGATGTCATTGTGGAAGGTAGATAGACAACAATGACACACAACACTAGATTGTGGTGTTGGTTGATGACATAATCTCATTAGTCATGATAAAGAGATATCAAACCAAACACATAGGTACTTGTTGGAGAATAAGTTTACCAGACAGACCCACCGTGAGTTTGACACATGGAACCATGACATGGTAGTCACAGTCAATTCTCACAGTGATGGTGGTGAGTGTGATTCCTTGACCTGAAATCACTACACTCAATACATGTCATTGGCTACACTTTGACATCATCAAACACAATATTGAAACATGGGTTGTTATAAAGGTGATGATTGGGTGGCTTTGACACATGGGGCTTTTGAGGAGTGAGTGATAGATATGGGATTTGTCCCTCCTGAGGGAGTTTGATATCCATGGCCACTTGATGAGTAGGATTGAGATAGGCGTGCGCACGCATGTGTGAATCAGTATGTGATATTGATGTCATACATATCTCCTCCAATATACTATGAGATCAAGAAAGTGAATGAACGTTGACAGGATGACTGTTCCATGCCTTGAGTTCATTCTGGATATCAGTGACAAAGGAATTATACATTCGCTGTAACACCATTCACGGCTTGTAGGATTGAAAGTTGTTCTCCAACTTTCTATTTCACTTGTGTAGCACTGATGTGTGACTAGGCACCTCTCTTTGCTTGTGAAGTCATAAGTGTTATGGACTTTCATTGAAATGGACCTGCATGGTCACACACATAGGATTTAACCTGGAAGATGAGTTTATCCACAAACCATGTTTAGATAGATTACTAAAGGAGTTTAGTGTTTACTTAAACACTCAATCAATTGATAGCTCAATATCATAGTGTTCAAGGTGTTGGACCGATTGATTAGAGTATCAGATTGATTGAAACTGCAATTGATTGATTTGCACAGGTCTGCTACCCCAACTGATCGGTTCATGAGATGAATTGATCGGCTCAGGTTGGTGAACCGATCAGCTCATGGGATGAAACGATCGGATCATGATAGGATGAACCAACCAGTTCAAGTGTTGAACCGATCGGCTCAACTGGTCCAACCGAGATCGTTTAGAAAGTCAGAAGACTATTTTGCAAATACAATTTGTTTCACTTGTACAAATTCAATTTGGACAAGGATTAATATTTGATTAATCAGAGACAAATTTGAAAGTCAATTTGAGTTGGACTAGGACCACGAACCGATCGGCTCATGTGATGAACCGATCGGCTCATGTGATGAACCGATCGGCTCAGGTGTCCCAAACGACCAGTTCAGGTTGAAACGATCAGTTGAGGTCACCAAACGATCATTTCAGGGTTGAAACGATCGGTTCAGGTGGTGCGGTTGGTTGCTTTTGTGGAAAATTCCGAACCCTTCTACTCCTGCTTTAATCTCGCATTGCCCGGGGTAGAGAACCCTGTCTCATGACCTTCCTATATATATAGGGGTAATGGGTGCTTCTCAGGACAACAACTCAGTGCATCAGTTGCTCTACAAAGTTGTCGTTCTGTCTGGTTTTGGTAACCGAGAGAGAGCCCGAGCAAGTGCTACCCGATAAGGGAGGCACAACAAGGGAAATACAACTGTAGAAAGTGACTGGTGGTAGGAGAGTCTGTTGGTGACTAGTACACCAACAGGAGGGTGCAACTCCTTTCGATTCCTTGTGGGACAAGGAGATCAGAGTTCCAGGTGGTCAGTGTGGACTACTTCTGAGGCGGGAGACTTCTGCCGCTCGGAGGATAGCTGTCAATCCCGACAGTTCCAGTGAGACCAGGAGGTGCTAGTCCTGGTGTGACTAGGAGTTGTACAGATACCGTCCAAGACCGGAGGTGAAGACCACGCTAGCCGCAAGGTAACGTCGCTGAGAAAGCCTCAGGATAAGGTATGCCTCTACAAACCATCCTTCCTATTGTATAGACATTTACGCGTTTCCTTTGTTCTGGGTTTGGGAGGAATTTTTTTTGTTTCCGCTGCCTTCTCTGTCTCCCCTAAAACCCAACAGTGATATCAGAGCTACGTCAACTTCTCTATACTTTAGGATTATCGATATGATCGATTTTGGTTTGTCGCCTTTATTTATTGCATACAATGCGAATCAAATTGGCTTTATGCATGTCCAATCCTAAATCCACAAATCCCAATATACATATATGATATGTAATATGAATGCACTCGATACACGGCGCCCTTAAACGAGTTTTGTGGTGGATGTATAGTGTGGTTATGGCCAATAAACCCTATGTGTGTGGTTGGTTGTATGTGGTTGCTTGCATCTCGGTCTGCGCACTGATTCCCTATCTCCTATTCCTGATGTAACTCGAGATTTCTTTCCTATCTTTGCTCCCCCCGAATGTAACTCGGGGTTTCCCAATTCAAATGTAAATAGGATAGATTTTTATTTCTTGTTATTTCAAAGAATGGCAGACAACCTGACGACAACTAAAACGATCGGTTGGCATTCCAAATGAGTGGTTCGAGGAGCGAGATGAGCGGGTGGCGACCATGAAGAGATGCATGATGACCAGGCGAACCGATCGGTTGGAGGAGCCAACTGATCGGCTGGTGGCACCCAGACGACCGACCAAGGCGAGCAGGTCATTCATGTGATGAGTTGATCAACTCGGATGGCTATAGCACTTCATCTTATACAGGTTGCATGTGATGTAGACCTAGATGACCGTGATTCCTCTTTGCTCGAGGAATCACATTAGGATGGCCATAATCATCACTTTTATCATTTCACATGTTTTATGTGGGATATAACATGTATATGATATGTACTATATATTGTGGTGATTGGATATGTATATGTACCTATAAAAACCAAATCCCTCCTTAAATATTAAAGTTTTAGATGCCTTCCAAATGTGACACATGTGAAAAGCTTGATCGTCCAAGTATGGGCACACCCTAGCGTGGTGCACCGTCTATCTCGTGGAAGCATGAAGGATGGATATATGGGTCTGCCCTAGCAGGGTGCATATTCATCATGTTGGCTTTGGGTCAAACTTAACAAGGTGACCTAGATAGGATATAGCACCTTGAGTCATGGAGGTGATCATGGCAAGGAGTTTCATATGACATCTTTCAAGAGTTGCATATGATGAAATTGCCAAAAGTTGCCTACCTGGAAGATCTAAGTTGTGGGTGACAGCCCTAGCTGGTCCATGACTCAGAGGATTTTAGGATCTTGACCCACTAGAAGATTGTATGCTGCAATCTTCCGAATTGATGGTGAGGGCTATCAATTTGAACAAAATAGTGGGAGCGATAATTAATTAAAGACCTAATTATATCATCAACTTTTCAAATCAATCAAATAAGTCAAAATTGAGTTTTGGACTAAATTGCATATATTTCCTTTTGTAGTTCAAATGACAACAAACAACAATCACTTTTCATTGTGATCAGTCCTTGAGAAGGACAAGCTGAATGGGACTAACTTCCACGACTGGTTTAGGACATTGAAAATTGTTCTCACTCAAGAGCAAAAACTCTATGTCCTAGATACTCCAATTCCAGAGGAACCTGCTCCTACTGCACCAAAGGCAGAAAGGGATGCTGATAAGAAGCATTCTGATGATGCCATTGATGCAAAGTGCTTGATGTTGTGCTCCATGAACCACGAATTGCAGAGACAACATGAGAACATGGGTGTCATTGAGATGATTCAACATCTCTAGAACATGTATGAAGATCAAGCACGACAAGAGAGATATGATGTCTTCAGGGCACTATTCAAGTGTGTCATGATAGAAGGAGATCCAGTTGGTCCTCACACACTCAAGATGATTGGGTATGTGGAGAACCTGACGAGATTGGGATTTCCCCTGAGCCAAGAGTTGGCTACTGATGTGATAATGCAATCGTTGCCAGAATCTTACAGTCAGTTTGTGATGAACTACAACATGAACAACTTTGACAAGACATTGACAGAGTTGTTGGGCATGTTGAGGACAGTCGAGACACATATGAAGAAGGACATGCCTAAGTTTGTGATGATGATCAGCAGCAAGAAAGGCAAGTCCAAGCGCAAGGGCAAGGGCAAAGCTAAGAAGGGTTCTAATGCTAGACAGGAGCCCAAGGTGTCTTCAACTCTCAAGGACAAGGGAGGCGTGAGCAAGAGAGGCAATTGCCACCATTGTCAAAAACTAGGACATTGGAAAAGGAATTGTCTACTCTATCTGGAAGAACTAAAGAAGAAGGAGGCGACAAACGTCGCCACCTGAAGGTGTCATGAAATAAACTTGTAACATTTTTTTTGAGGTATATGATACCAAGATATAAAATATAAAGCACTCAATAAATGGGGCAAATGTTGCCACCATAGTTAGGAGTACTTCAGTTTATTTTCAGCCTTAAAGGCATGTAATAGAGTTATGAACTGCTATTTCATATTTGCCAATGAATAGAAACACTTTAATTTTTGCATATTGTATGACAATGATGGCAATTAATAAAGTTGATGTTTCGATCATTATGGAAATGCCTTACTTATCTAGTGATACTTAGTATGCATAAGATAAAATGATACCTAAACGTTATTGATAATTCAAACAATCTAATTAGCATAAATCATGAGAAATTCATTTCTGGTTTCCATATGATGGATAAGTTAGACTCTTTTGGTTAGAGAACCAATAAGAGACATGAATCTCTTGGACATGATTAATCAGTCTTCACTAGAGAATGATTATCCTATTAGGTATAATACATGTGATGCATTTACATACCTATTGGAGTTAATGCTAATACTTTAAATGGTGTTTAGAGAAATACCAATATGAATATCTTGAAGTGTTCAAGAATATCATTGATGAAGTACAAATTTGGTAAAGTGTTAATTCTTGATGAGATCAATGAATGAAATACTTGAACCAAATGTTTAAGATCCTTATGAGTGATTATGATAGCATATCATAGTGAACTCATGATTAAGGCAAGGTGATGTCTAAATCAAAAGGAGTCATACTCTAAGGAGTTAGAGGATGATTATCAAATAACTAAATTCTTCTTAAATAAAGAATACCCCACACTAATAAAGGACATTAAGAATCACAAGGAGTTGTGAGTTCTTATATTCTTGACAGATATGCCTCAATTATCTATATGATGAGTTGGTCATGAGATGAGTCAACTATCTAGATAAATATGAGGAAACATATTTTGAGTTATGGTTTATGACCATTACATTCTAAATGACTTCCATGTAAACCATAAGGTATGACCTTGATGGTAGCACCCATTGGGATAAAATCCATAAGTGTGAATGAGTCTTAAGAGTTAAGACACATGGATAACATTTTGAAAAGGATGATGCTTGTTAATTGCAACTTAATGACTAAGAGATTTGGCATATGGATACTAAAGCTGCATTCCTATGAGGAATAAAACAAGGATGTGTACATGACACAACCTATAAGGTTTATGAATCCATTAATGCACATGAAGTCTATAAGTTACAGTGGACTAATCAATGTGATTGATTGAGTACAAGAAACTCAGAGCTGGATCTTTACTTTGATGATATAGTCAAAGGGTTTGACTGATATGACAAAGATAAAGAAGGGATATGTGATTTAGTGGGAGTGTATTCACATTTCACATGTTAATGTGAAATGGATATGTTCTAGAATGGAAATCCAAAGTGGAAATTATCTTTAAGGAAGATAGAGACGTTTCCTATGTGATAGGAATAGAGATCTATAGAGATAGTTCTCAAAAACCTCTTGACCTGAAAAGAGAGAGTATACATTGGAATCTATACTGAAGGGTTCAGTGTGCATAGATTTAGTGGGAGAAAACTTGTCCATGTTACATGGAGTTGGTATCCCAAAGCCAATTGTCCAATTCTTATGAAGAATGGAAACACTAAGAATAGATATGGATCTATCATGTATGTAATCATCCCATTATCTTGCATGTATGGACATGGCAAGAACAAAACACATTTATCATCTTGTATGTAGGACATGACGATATGATGTGCTCATCCTAATAACTCGTATGTGTGACATGATGAGTGGATGTCTGTCTAGTTCCAGTAAGGGTTACTGGAATACCATAAGAACTTGATAAGTACTTGAGAAGTACTAGTTCTATGGATATAAGGAAGGGTTCACTATAAAGAGTTACACTGAAGCGAACTTCCGAAAAGGACAAATAATTAATCGCAATATATATATATATATATATATATATATATATATATATATATATATATATATATATATATATATATATATATGAGATATATATAAAAGTGAATGTTTATTGATAAATGGAAACGTTTCAATAAAACCGTTTAAAAGGAAATGCCGAGTATCCATGTGTTAGAGAACAACAGTGGATACTATATGGATCTGGAAGTTCATGAGATGAACTTATAGATATTCTGGTCATTGATGACAAGTAATGAATGCTTGGTCATGCAATGTGGCTAAAGGTTAGTAAAGGAATACTAGATCGCATATTACGGCAACTCCATATCATACATGTGACGTACAATGAAGAGATGAGAGACATGCAGTTAATACCGACTTTGGCAAGGTGTTGCCATAACTCACTATGTTAGCACTTGAGTACAATAACATGTGGGACATGTTTGAAGATCACTATGAATATGATTCAAGGGTGATTGGCTCGCAATGCAAGTGGGAGTCTGTTGGTATGTATGCCCGGAGAGCCAATCATGGGATGATTGGTGGGATACATTAAGATTGATTTGATAAAAGTCAAAGGAAAGCTTCCAATTCTTTCTGGTTTAGTCATATGAGATAATGATAGAACAGATTGAATGTGTAGATAATGACAATACTCAATGACGTATGCTTTCAGGTTAAGGATCTGAACGATGAGATCATACAGATGCTAAGAGTTTGTACATTCTTGTTGTCCCTAGTCGGATGTCATTGTGGAAGGTAGATAGACAACAATGACACACAAGACTAGATTGTGGTGTTGGTTGATGACAAAATCTCATTAGTCATGATAGAGAGATATCAAACCAAACACATAGGTACTTGTTGGAGAACAAGTTTACCAGACAGATCCACCGTGAGTTTGACACATGGAACCATGGCATGGTAGTCACAGTCAGTTCTCATAGTGATGGTGGTGAGTGTGATTCTTTGACCTAAAATCACTACACTCAACACATGTCATTGGGTACACTTTGACATCATCAAACGTAGTTGTGAAAGATGGGTTGTTATAAAGGTGATGATTGGGTGGCTTTGACACATGGGGCTTTTGAGGGGTGAGTGATAGATATGGGATTTGTCCCTCCTGAGGGAGTTTGATATCCATGGCCACTTGATGAGTAGGATTGAGATAGGCATGCACACACATGTGTGAATCAATATGTGATATTGATGCCATACATATCTTCTCCAATCTACTCTGAGATCAATAAAGTGAATGAACATTGACATGATGACTATTCCATGCCTTGAGTTCATTTGGGATATCAGTGACAAAGGAATTATACATTCACTGTAACACCATTCACGGATTGTAGGATTGAAAGTTGTTCTCCAACTTTCTATTTCACTTGGGTAGCACTGATGTGTGACTAGGCACCGCTCTTTGCTTGTGAAGTCATAAGTGTTATGGACTTTCACTGCCAACGTGAAATGGACCTGCAGGGTCACACAGATAGGATTTAACCTGGAAGAAGAGTTTATCCACAAACCATGTTTAGATTGATTACTAAAGGAGTTTAGTAGTTCAATTAAACACTCAATCAATTGATAGCTCAATATCATAGTGTTCAAGGTGTTGGACCGATTGATTAGAGTATCAGATTGATTGAAACTACGATTGACTGATGTGCATAGGTCTACTTCCCCAACCGATCGGCTCATGAGATGAACCGATCGGCTCAGGTTGATGGACCGATCGGCTCAGGTTGATGGACCGATCGGCTCATGGGATGAACCAATTGGCTCATGACAGGCTAAACCGATCGGCTCAACTGGTCCAACCGAGATCGTTTGTAAATTCAGATGACTATTTTGCAAATACAATTTGTTTCACTTGTACAAATTTGATTTGGACAAGGATTAATATTTGATTAATCAGAGACAAATTTGAAAGTCAATTTGAGTTGGACCAGGACCACAAACCGATCGGCTCATGTGATGAACCGATCGACTCAGGTGTCCCAAATGCTCGGTTGAGGTTGAAACGATCAGTTGAGGTCACCAAACGATCATTTTAGGGTTGAAATGATCGGTTCAGGTGGCGCGGTTGGTTGCTTTTGTGGAAAATTCCGAACCCTTCTACTCCTGCTTTTATCCCGCATTGACCGTGGTAGAGAACCCTGTCCCATGACCCTCCTATATATATAGGGGTAGTGGGGGCTTCTCAGGACAACAACTCAGTGCATCCGTTGCTCTGCAAAGTTGTCATTCTCTCTGGTTTTGGTAACCGAGAGAGAGCCCGAGCAAGTGCTACCCGATAAGGGAGGCACAACAAGGGAAAGACAACTGCAGAAAGTGACTGGTGGTAGGAGAGTGTGTTTGTGACTAGTACGCCAACAGGAGGGTGTGACTCCTTCCAATTCCTTGTGGGACAAGGAGATCGGAGTTCCAGGTGGTCTCTGTGGACTACTTCATAGGTGGGAGACTTCTGCCGCTCGGAGGACAGCTGTCAATCCCGATAGTCCCGGTGAGACCAAGAGGTGCCAGTCCCGGTGTGACCAGGAGCTGCATAGACACCATCCACGACCAGAGGTGAAGACCGCGCTAGCTGCAAGGTAACATCACCGAGCAAGCCTCGGGACAAGGTATGCCTCTGCAAATCATCCTTCCTATTGTATAGACCTTGACGCGTTTCCTTTGTTCTGGGTTTGGGAGGAAATTTTTTTTGTTTCCACTACCTTCTCTGTCTCGCCTAAAACCCAACAGTAAATCATAAAACTAGGATAAGAAACTTAGTTGAAACAAAGAGAAATGTTGAAAATAATGAGCTTGATTAAGGAATGAGGGTTATGATATAATTGAGAGCATGGAATGTATACCTTTATTAATAAGTTTAATACATCCATCCTTACTGCCTTTGGATTCTAAGTCTCTATAGAACAACAAACTAGTTTCTAAAAGAAGAACAAAAGTGTAGCTAAATAAATGAATAAGTCATACAAAGGTAGACTATATTCAGGAAGGAAAAACTTGATTGAAAGAGAAACTATGTTTCACCCATGCATGAGTCATTTGATTTAAAATGAAGGATATGTAATGTATTAAACATGAGTTGAAACTAGTAGATAGATTATTGATTTAGAATTTCAACTTCACATTAGTAGAAGGATAAAAGGAAATATATGGAACATGGTATACATGATCATACACATAAAAGAAGCAACATGATCATAAGAGAAAACTAGAAGTTAAAGATGACATGGGGAATAGTAGTATATGGTAAGGGGATTATGGAAAGTAAAGAAGGGTTTGAAACATAATGGAGTAATATAGATTATAAAAGAAAGAGGTTGCGAGATTCAAGAAAGTGCAAATTAGTCAAGTATCCTTATTGATAGTTAATTAAACCTACATATGAGAAATGTATTATTGAATGTTTGAAGATAAGAATTCTAAGTCTCAAAATCATCTTCTCTTTCATATCTTCCTTAATGAGAGCAATGTGGAAATGAAGTGATAAAAAAATTAATCATATATGATGCATAACCACCATGGTAGAGACATCTAGTGAATGTAATAATGACACACAATATGATGATGAAACCCTAGCAGGGTAATTGAGAATGTAATCTATCTGAATGGTCATGTAAGAGAAAGGAAATTCAATCGATAAGATAATGAAGACTTTAGTAAAACTTGTGAGATCCAAAGTTTGAATTTCCAATTAAGGGAGCAAAGTCACATCACAATAACATCATGCTACTGATAAGGACCAAACCCTAGAATGTTTAGAGTTGTAGTAGTTCAAGGTATGTCACTAGTGATTTGATCTTGAATACTAGCATCTCTATAAAACAAGATCATGCGGTTTGCACTGTGAGAAGTAAACTGGCACTGATAGTAATCTAGGGTTTAAAGATAGCTAATCTGAAAGTTAGATAAACAATATGGAAATGATTCAGAGTAAAGAGTAAGATACAAATTTGAAATGTAACAAGTGTGTTTTGAACAAAAGGAGAAATATAATATGAGTGAAGTGTGATATGAGATAAATTCTTGCAGTGATCACAAGAATGATGAATAATCTATTTGTACCTTTTATGTTTCAATTTTAGGAATGTTTAATCTACATGATTAAAATGAGAAGGATTAGTAGCAAAAAGTAAGTAGTAGTGAATGAGGAGAGAGATAAGAGAAAATAATGGCTTTTAGTAATATGTGAATTTGTTTTTAGAAGTATAATTTGTTGAAGGTATATTAAGGGATGTAAATTGGTTCTACGTATGATTTCAGTGTACATGTGCAAGTAATATGTTAATTAAAGGTTTCTGATAGTTGTTATTGTATTGATATGTAACCCTAATGAGGTTTAGCTTGTTATACCTAGCTTTAATATAACTAAGTGATGGTAATTGGGTAGAATAGTCCTTGAATGACTAATACAATCATGGAGTACTTTGATACTATTGTTGAAACCCTAGTATGCTATAACTTGATGGTTATACCTTGAATTATGTGTGGGTTCATACTTGAGAATAATATGGAATGTGATGGTAATGCTTCACCTTATGCATACATGATGCAATGGGGATGCCGTGAGTAGTATTGTACAATTTCTGTTGAATCTAGTCTTCCAGCTCAAGACTGTTTTGCTATTTGAGTAGCACAATAGTAAAATTCAAAAGAACATGGTGAACTCTCTTTCGTGACTTAGAGGTAATACATAGCAATAGTACATATTGAGTCATATGAATTGAGATAGTTGGATCAGATTATCAATGTTGAGGTTACACCTCAAGAGTATAAAAAATATTGAAATGGTTGTTTCTCTCTCTCTGCTATGATTGATTGTGGTATAGAGAATTTGTTTGTTGTCATTGAGAACTATTTCAAACATGTTATGATTAGAAAATAAATGAAGGACTTAACGTTGAAAACTGCATTCAAGTATGAAATACAAGAATATAATGACAAGTAAGATTTCAGAAGCTTAAAATAAACTTTGAATATACTTTGTTTGCGTATTTATGTTTCGGGGATGAAACTTTTTAAGGGGGTGAGAATTGTAATGACCACATTCATGCTTAATTGGTAAACTAGGGTTTACCTGAATGATTACATGCTTGATTAGATTGAACATCGTTTTGACTTGATTAATGACAATAGATCAATTGTGATGTTTCAAACCTAAGAATAAACTCTAACTATGATTTTAGTTTGAAGAATTAGGGTTTGAGAAATGTAAACCCTAATCGGCAAAAATTAGGGTTTTGATAGTACATGAATATGGAATTTAATCAGGATAGCAGTGTGGTAAATAATTTTTCATATTTTGTACAAATTTTATTTAATTGAATTTTGGATATGATATGGATAACTCAATCATGCATATTGGAGAAAAATTTCAGAATATTTGAGTGTTCTTTGAATATGTTTCTCGGTCAAACTATACTTCGACCAAAAAGCTGACAGAGTGCTTTTCAATAGTGTAGTGTTTTATTTTTATTTATTTATTGGTAACTAAAAATGATTTAAAATTTTAAATGGAGATCTAAAACTCAATCATAAACAACATTTAAAATTTTCATAATTTTTGGATGCGCTTAGACCTTATTAGTAGACGAATTACAGTAATATTTTTATGACAGAAAATTCAGCTGAAATAAAATAAAGTATAGTGAGGGGTCAATGTGCAATTGACCCAAGCAGCTCAATTGCTCTATATGGTCAACCTAACACACAAGGAGCTCTCATAATTGGTGATTCAAACTAGAGAAACAAAATCTTAGAGAGAGAGGGGGAGTTAGGGTTTGAGAGGAGAAAGTGATGGAGATGCTGACCTAGGGTTTTGTAGTCTGAGGAATGATAAAATCATGTAAGTTTAGTTTCTTTGCATAGCCTTTAATGGTGAATCTTCTCTCACATGTCAATATTCCGTCCCTCCTATAATTTGATCTGAAATGGTGTCAAAACTTCCCCTTTTATCACTCTTTCTTCATGATCCCTCATTTCTAGGGTTTCCGAGTTGAAAGCAAGAAGAATCGGGTGAATTGCTAGGGATTTGATATGAGATCGAGATTTTAGGGATGAATTGTGTTTTTAAGGTGTTTTCACACCTTAGGGTGAGTGAGAACTTCCTTTAAATAGTATATTGCACGAAAATTGGTTAAATCACCCATAATCTTTAATTGCATTGTATGCGACTACAAACCCTAAATTGTCTGTTTGATCTAAGTTGTTGCAAAATGATATGAAATGGATTCTTCCTCTATTTGTTTGAATTTCAAATGATAAATTCATATTAGAAATTTATACAATACATCCTAATGATAATTCCCTAAGTATTCACAAAAGTTATAAGAGTAAACTGAAATATAGGGAATTTGTCTGTGACTGAAATTGCTATATAATTCAATAGAGAAATTTGTTTATCGGGATCTCCTTGGTTATGAATGATTGTTTATCTAAATGCGTAGTACATATATGTCAGATACTATTTTGGATTTCATGTGATGTGAATAGTGTTTGCTTGATATCTTCGTAAAGAGGGTGAAACCCTATATGAGTGGAAAGTTGGAAATTTGTGAATAAATATGGTGAAATCCATTTGAAGTGTTTTTCTTGGCATCATAGACTCTATTTATGCAATGTTATTATTGATTCATAATATCTCAATGAATGGCATGGAAAAACCTAATTTAGCTCAATTTGAGGATTTCATACATATGTTGATTGTATATGACTTATTTAAAGCAATCTGTATTTAGTGGATGTTTATGACATATTAAATCCTTATGAGAGACATGTGATAAGTGAATGAGGTAAATGAAACCCTAAGGATAGGGTGTTCAATGAATTAAGAATTTTGATTACCATGTTCTCAGTATGAGATGCACAACCCAGGATTTGGGTCGATGTGCATGTTTTCCAAGAATGTACAAATAATTTATGGGTGCAAATGATGATTACTCGTATGCCAAGTAATTAGATCTTATCAGTATATTAAGATGTTTAATTACATGATTCTAGTTTATAAGTGCCAAATGGACATGCATTATGTTTATTTAAGTATTTCAGTCTGCCTGCATGTATAGTATGTTGATTTCTCAGTATATTACAATGTTTGAATATACTGCTCTGCCAAGTTAAGGATGATATACATGTTGTGTTATAAACTTCAAATAAATAGACACGGTACCATAGAGATACTAGAGTCAATTATAAGTAAGGGAAAAGATACAATATAGTAAGAGAGCTTTCCAAGAAAAATAAAATAATAGACTTAAGAGCCTTGAATACCGTAGATTCCCTATAGATGTCTGCACTGTAGGGAGGAAATGATCCACCCTGGCAGCGACCAGTATACAAGGATTGGATCACAACCATATAGCGTGCGGGGAGACGAAGCCCTTGAGGAAGTCTCCTAAGAGAATATAGGTTACCCAACATGAATCGGAGATCCTGGTGGTAACCCAGAGGTACCCACAGAGCGTACCAAGATGAGGTCCACAGAGCATCTCAGACCCTCCACCTGTGTACTCAGCCTAGAAAGAGAGGTCTAGTTAAAGGCCAACTATTTAGCTGCCTTAGTTAGACGTGACAGTTTGAGTCAAGCAGACCCGAATTCAGTTCTACACTTATCTTCCCCAGTTTTAAGCTAAGTCTTGTACGGTGAGATCGTAGTTTGCTACGAGTCTTCATATGTAGAGTACACTTCATATGATCATGGCATAAGCTAAAATATGTTCATATAGATTTAAAGAGTTTCTTATAAGTAAGAAAGGCTAAGAAAGATTTGAGTACAGTTTCCTAACAATTGTTCTTTGTATGTTTTTGAATTGTTAGTTCTCGTTGAAATTAATCAAGCATTCTCATATATTGATTTACTCTTATTGATATCTAGAGTCCTGGCATATTTATGATTATAAATGATCTATCTCTTTAAAGCTTACTGGTGCTATAATTGATATCAGTTGCTCAAAAGTATATCTATAATTATATCAGTGCTTTAGACTGTCTCTTTGAAGTAATCATTCACTGAGCGAGTAGGCTCACCCCGCTACTCACAATTTTTAGGGATATCAAATGGACTTGAAGAAGGTCAAAGCATTAGAGTAGATCTACCACATGAGTTAAGTATGAGATTAGTTAAGTTCAGTCGGTCCCTGTCACTCTAGGTCCTAGTATAGATGTGAGAGTGTTGTAAGTAATGTTTTGTATCTTTGTTTCCTTAATCAGAGAGAATGTATGTGATTATCATGTCCTATGTACCTGAGAATGAATGTATGGATGTGTATCATTTATGTTGAGATCATATTAAAGAAATGAATGTTTATATTATCTTATAAAGTTAGTTTATGTGGTTCAATGTGAGAAAAGAAAGAGTTTGAAAAAGAAGAAAATGGTAAGAGTGATCTTTGTATTACATTAAATCCTCAATTTATGTCCTAATCTCATGATTAATGGTAATTATGAGATCGGGGTGTAACAAGATCTTAGGAGTCTGACTCTTCGTAGATCTTGTATGGAACTGATTTTGACTTAGCAGTGGTTAGTTGGATTTTGAGTGGTATCCTCAAATTCCTCAAAGCATAATAAAAGATGTAATACAACAGTCTAGCAAATCTGTTTAGGGTTATACATGATGCTTCATATTGGATGATAACCCTTGTTGTTCTCTTTACATAGAGATGATGTTTAATGCATTAAAAGATAGTAGATATTCTTACGTTGTGGATATGCTCATGTTATAAATGTATACATACAATAGTCATGTTTAAGTGTATAGAGATATTATTACTATTGGCTATGATTATGACACTCGTTATCACATGTTGTTCACGATGCTTATATTGCTTTCTATGCCTTTGTAACTGGAGATGCCTATACTTCTAATCATGCTTATGAAGACAGTTGTTCTTATATTGTTATCTCTACTTATGATGTTGATATGTTCAACTTGTTAGACATGCTGATGTTGTTAGCTATGTTTATGATACTAGACTTATTCCTGATGTTAGAGATGCTCATGCTACTAGATTCCTTATAATGCCAATAGGAATATGAGAATAGTCTGGCTAATGAAGATAGTTATTATCTGCTCCTTTATGTATTTTGTTAATCATCAGTGTTGTTGAGCTTATTTGTTATATATGATTAAACTACTTAAACGATCTCATTACCTAAAAATGTTGGAATCAATAAACGTTGTTTGAGGTTATATCTCTTACTGGGACATGGGTCTCACCCTTGTGGTTTGCCACATCTTATTAGGTTATCGAAAGTGATGAAAATAGACCTGTGCTAGAAAAGAGGAGCTATAGTAATGAATCTTTGAGAAAGTTGATTAGATGTCTAGTGTGTCCTAGAGTCATCCCTGTACTCTCAGGTCTAGGCAAGAAAAGTTTGTATATGGTGTTTCAAATGAATTGGAATTTTGTTAGCATGTTAATGCTTGTTTGTGTGGCATTTACAAATATTGTTATCATGTGTATATATGTTGTGGTTAAGGTGATAGAACAATTTGTCTCAAATTCTTGTCATAGTATGGATACAAGAAAGGTATTGGGCTCTTATGCAAATGTTTCTGAGCAGGTGTTGATGTTGAAATCAGTTTTAATTTACCCATATTTTTGGGTATGTGGTTAATTGGTGATTGATTGTGTTTTATGTTTTGAGTAATCTCATTTAGTGTAACGGGTTCTCACAAGTTAGTATCAGAGCTTTAGGTTCACTAAGTCTATAGGGACACTAGGACTTAGGATTAGGATGATGTTTAAGTAAGTAATACAACATAAAAACATGGTGCATACTGCCTAATCTAAATACTTGGGTGCCCTGGCCATGTATTCATTTATTGAAGAAAAGGTAAGTATGGAACTTTTAGATTGTTATGTTTTTTATTACTCTGATCAAGTAGTCATTTTGAAACAATCTAACGAGCATAATAATAAAAAATCATGGTGCATATAACTCAATATTACCTCAAAAGAAGATGAGAATGACATCATTAACTATCAAAACTTGAATGTTTGGTAACTATAAGAGAAAGATACCATAACATGAAATCTAAATCCAAATACAAATAAGCAAAAGAGGAGTTCTTGAAGATGTAATTCAAGAAGATAATAAAGTAAAAGACTGATAAGTCTATTCTTATAAAATCATTCAAGGTATGAAATTCAAATAAGATGGAGAGAATTCCTATGATAAGTATAAAATGAGAAGCTGAATGGGAACAATGATAAAAGAATAAAGAGGAACCTGACTTAATCTCAGACCAACCTATGTATGTAAGAAAATTTTAATGTAAAATCAGCATGGCATGTGAAAGAAATTAAGGGAGATGATCCTTGTTTAATGAAGAAAATTTGGAATATGATGATTTACCTCTGGATAAGTGGTTGAAAAACATAATAAAACAAGAGAATATATCCAAGTGTGATAAATAGTCATCAAGGAAGGAGTAATGAGATATGTTAATCATGATGATTCCTATGCTAATGGAAAGGAACCCAAAATGAAAAAGGTAAAATGATACATAAAAAGTTGTAACCTGCATAATGTAAATATAATTGGTAACCTTTTTGCTAGTGACCCTTGAACAATTATGCTATGACGTGGGAAGTGTGTTTACCTTGGTGTCTTTCCTTTCTAGGGAACAACTTTCAAGTGGATCATTTCCACTTGGTATGCGTGGATTCGTTGTAAACATGAAGGTGGATATCTTATTATAGCATAAGGTTTCTTAGACTATGGTTACAAGATCATAAAGTTTGTGATGAGTTTACTTTTGATCCTTCCAATAATTAGGAAGACTCCTCTTATATGTCTTGAGATTTGTTATGTTGGTAAAAGTAGATGAGATAAGGATGTGAGTTCCTTATAGTGCATGAGATGGATACCAATGTAATGAATCCTAGTATCCAAGTTGTATCAACAATATGGAAGTATGTGAAGGTTGGAGATGTTTATTAAATGAACATTCCAAGTATTCCTCTCCCTTAGAGAGAGATATAGAGGGAGAGTTAATGATGACCCTATAAATGTTGTTTGGAAGGAAAAACAAAAGTGATTCTATAATGTTATGTATGGTTCAGTGATAGCTGGGCAAGACCACTATCAAGGATAGATGGTTTGTTGATCAGTAGACATGTGCTACAGTGTTCCTTTAAGATAAACCCAGGATCAGATATCAATGCATAAGAGTTAGAGTGGATGGAATAATTTACATGACCATGATAAGTTTATGGTTATGTCTTCTAGACTAACCAATGTACCAATAGAATTTATGAATAGGAGGAACAAAGTGTTCATGTCATGTCTTATAAGTTGTAGCAAGCTTTGAATGATAAAATCTCAAGGTATTTCATAGATGGTTAGTAACATGTTCAACATCTTTGCTAAACCTTAAGAATGTTGAAGTAACTGTACTTATGTGTGACAAGTCTAGAAAGAGTGAGTTGGGGTTGACTAAAGTATCCTCTTGGAGTTATGATATCTCTATTAAGTGTGTTGTGGGAATCCTGATAAGATGAAGACAGTGTCGTTGTTCTATTCCTAACAAGGTCAATCAAGAAGTTATATTTGTTAATGGTTATGGAAAAATGTATGATTCTTTAACCAAACATATGGTCAGTTCACCATTGAGATGATTAGAGAATCCTCTAAAAAATATGCTTCATAGTTCTTGAAAATTTGGAGATGCATACCTGGTTGATTGAGTTATTAATTACAACAACCATTAAAGGGGCATAGGGATGAAACCTTATAAAGTTCCATATGATAATAGATACATGATTTTCTATGTTTGGTAAGATCCAGTGAGTATGGCCTCTGAGTGATGTGTGATACAACATATAGAATAGTTCAAGACGACAATCGAGTCCCAAAGTTGAAAGGTACTACCAGACCCGTACATGTGGTACAACAGTTCCTATGATGAACCACGGTTACACATGCAGAAGTTAAGGGAGAATAATATGACTTCTATGAGAATAATGTGACATCATCATGAGATGCAAGTTACCATGTGGAAGATTGGGGATGAGGTGTATGAGAAGTATCAATCTTTTTTTACCTTGGATTTTGGGGGCGAAGTTCCTGTAGGGGTTTATGGTTGAGAGAACCCTGACCTTGCTCAAAGTATTGAACATACTTAACTAGCATAATTGAATGTTCAAAACCTTAATATAACCTTGTGATATGGTTTGTAATCATAATACAATCTTAAGTTTCAAGTTTGGTCCAATTTGGACACTGTTATGCAATTTTATGCACATTTTGGACTTTTCTACAATTTACCCAATTGAGAGGTTTTCTTTGAAATTTATCATCTCTATTATGTTCTTTGGATGTTCTCTCATCATTATTGATCTTTTTGAGAGATGGGCCACCTAGTTGAACCTTAGTTTGGAGGTGTTTTCCTCAAGGGTATTTAAGGGTTTACCCCTTTATGGATGAGCTACCTTTAGGAGCTATAAAGCAAATGGTTTATTTGCTTTGCTTGCAAAATCAAGAAACAAGGGATAACCAAGTATCCATGGATGGTAGTTCAGCTTCTTGTGTGACTGCTTGTATATCCTTCATAGTTTAAGGCCATGGATGCATGGAGAGCTTTTTAGACACCTAATGCTTGTTCTCTCCCTTATCCTAGAGCTTTATATATCTATTTTTGAGCTCCCAAATGAAAGTTTTGCTTTACACTACTTCTCTCATACTAAGAAAGTCGTTTCCTATCTATTTAGAAGTAGAGAACCTATCCAAGGTAGAAGAATAAGTCGAATTTCTTGGTGGAAGCTCCTAGGGTTTTGTTTTGCTCTCTTTTAGGGGTTAAAACGCTTCCTTCTAGTGATCTTGACCTAAATGAGTAAGCATCCCCTTCCTTCCTCCATTTATTTTTAAGTTATCCTTCCTCCTACCTTTCTCTAGGTTCGAACCTTGCTGTTTCATGGTAGAAATTGCTCTAAAGCTTTAAAACCCTACCTTTCTTGCTCCTTATGTTTAGGGTTTGCTCATTTGATGAAGAAAGGTGCTAGATGGATGAGTTCACAACTTATGCTTGGATTTTCTACCCTACCTGCTCATGTTTTCTTCTATTTGGGATTTTAAATTCTAATTATAGGCAAGTTTTATAACTTGTTCCACATTTATTGCTTACCATAAGCTTGCTAGCTCATGTTCTTGCTTTTAAATGATGATCCATGCACTACAAATCTATGCTTGACTTGGATTTCAATTTTTATAATGTTCCATATTCTGATTTCAGTTCTAGATGAATCTGTGATCATGTGTACATTATTCCTAAGGTATAATATGCTTGGATCAGGTTGGTTTGACAACTGATGGTGCTGAACACTTATCAACCAATGGTCAATTTTAGGGTTTAAAGTTGATTTCTTCTATAAACACATGACTCAATGGTGGTACCATTGCAACAACCGATGGTGTTGTATTCATGACAACTGATGGGGGTGACCAACGGTGTCAATTGACATTCGCCCCTTAGGTCAGGTTTCGGCCTAATTAGAAGCTCAGTGATTAACAACTAAGTACCCTAATGATGCTATCAATCAATGGTGATATTAGTTTGATATTCGATGGTGATTAATGAATATAGTGCTGATCTAACAACCTATGGTTTCTTAATGGTTACTAATGATGGTGGATCAGGTCTCCACAACCTATGGTGAGTTAAGCATGTAGTTGTAGCATCAATTAAGCCTTAAATCAATGGTTTCTTGGGTCATTTGATGCAATGGTCAGACCTATACTCCAATTGATGGTTTTAATATATGAACTTGACCTAATGTTTCTTCATCCAATGAATTGGAATGATGTCTAAATGTAATATGTTGGTCCTAATAAAGTGATTTAAATGGTTCCCTTTATGAGATCAACTTAAGAAGCTCATTTACTGATGAATTGTTTTAAATAAACAATCGCTTGTGGGTTTTACCCTACTCTCAATGGAACTTTTTATGTTGTTAATCAAGGGATTTCTTGGGTTAGATGGTGACTCTTTCTAGAGAACAACTCAATGACTTCATAGGTGGTTTTTTCAAGATGTTTACTTATGTAAACAACCAATGGTTTTACCTTTTCAACATTTAATGGCTAGAAGTTGATGCCTCAATATTCCCATTATTTTGGGTGAAGCCTATAGTGTAATGTTATGATTCTAATGATGATAATTTGATGGTTCAATGCCTTAAACTTGTAGTCTTACCCTTACCCTTGTATGATTATGATTGATAATCACCACAATGAATTAATGGGTAACCCTAATGAGGTATAGCTTGTTATACCTAGCTTTAATATAACTAAATGATGGCAATTGGGTATGAATAGTCCTTGAATGATTAAACAATCATGGTGTACTCTCTTTTTGTTGTTGAAACCTTAGTATGATATAACCTGATGGTTACGCCTTGATTTATGTGTGGATTCACACTTGAGAATAGTATGGAATGTGATGGTGATGCCTCACCTTTTGCATCCATGATCCAATGGGGATGCCTTGAGTTAGGGTTTGGGTATAAGTGCTTATTAGTAACATTAATATAATTTATCTTTTTGAACCTAACTATAATGCAAATAGATAAAGACGAGTATTCATGTTTAACCTTCTTATATGATGGCATGATGGTGAAATAACCTCCTTAATATGATCATAACCTTAATGTGTTAATTGGTGGTTATCATAGCCACATGGCTGATACTTTATTACGCTAAACAAGTGCATTATGAATATGATGAGGGTTAATAATATCTAGATTCATTGCATGCTGATGCAATAAAGGAATGTTCTTAATGTTAATATAACCATACTATGATTGTTTATGAATATCTCCTAGCTCATTAATGCAATATTGTGTTGATCCGATGTACTATATGTAAGTGATGTTGTTGAGCCTTGTTATAAGGCATGCAAAGATAATGATGATCTTGTAGGGAATAGTATGATGGTCTTAATGACCTTTGGGCATGGTTAAGAACTAAATGAGATCTATTCCTCTTGTGTTGATAAGGGTTGATACCCTATGATATTTATATCCCGTGATAGTGTGTTGACAAGTGCAGTCTCATGAATGGAAAGTGAATAACATCATGTAATGTTTAGATGATGAACAATATGTCTCATATGTTTTATATCTTCTGAATTTGTTATATAGCAATGTTTTCTAGAAGTGAATCAGTGTTTGAATCTCCACTTGTTTGATGCAGCCTTAATTCACCCAATTGGAAGTAATTAATCAAGTGAAATTCTAATCATGTAGTGCCCTGTACCATAGATCCATATGAGTGTCAGAACTTCCCAGATGGTGAAATAAGTATTCCTAAGGGAAACTCAGAGTGCATACTATTAAGTATGTGGGGTGCTTTTCATTCTGAATCCAAGTGTTTAGGGGGGATGACTGTGGTCATACCTAGCCCTTAGTTTGAGAACAACTGTGGTCGTGTCTCGGTGATTATATATGTGATGATATTGGAGGACAACTATGGTTGTACCTCAGATGGTAGGGTATGCATATACACCTGCTTTCGCTAGTGCCATGACTTGTACCAAGGATGAACTAGGTTGTTAGCAGCTTGACCTTATGTGTCACTGTGGTGGACCCATACTGACTGGGGGCGGAGAAGATCTTAGGAGTCCGACTCTTCCTAGATCTTGTATTGCACTAATTTCGACTTAGCAGTGGTCAGTTGGATTTTGAGTGGTATCCTCAAATTCCTCAGGGCATAATAAAAGATGTAATACAACCCTTTAGCAAATCTATTTAGGGTTATACACGATGCTTCATATTAGATGATAACCTTGTTGTTCTCTATACATAGAGATGATGTTTAGTGCATTAAAAGATAGTAGATATTCTTATGTTGTGGATATGCTCATGTTATAAATGTGTACATACAATAGTCATGTTTAAGTTGATAGAGATATTATTACTATTGGCTATGATTATGACACTCATTATCACATGTTGTTAGCAATGCTTATATTGCTAGCTATGCCTTTGTAACTAGAGATTCCTATATTACTAATCATGCTTATGCCGACAGTTGTGCTTATATTGTTAGCTCTACTTATGATGTTGATATGTTCAACTTGTTAGACATGCCGATGTTGTTAGCTATGCTTATGATACTAGACTTATTCATGATGTTAGAGATTCTCATGCTGCTAGACTCCTTATACTGTCAATAGGAATATGAGAATAGTCTGGCTAATGAAGATAGTTATTATCTGCTCCTTTATGTATTTTGTTAATCATCAGTGTTGTTGAGCTTATTTGTTATATATGATTAAACTGCTTAAACTGTCTCATTACCTAAAAATGTTGGAATCAATAAACATTGTTGGAGGTTATATGTCTTGCTGGGACATGGGTCTTACCCTTGTGGTTCTCCACATCTTTTTAGGTAATCGGAAGTGATGAAAACAAACATGTGGAAGAAAAGAGGAGCTATCATAATGAATCTTTGAGAAAGTTGATTAGATGTCTAGTGTGTCCTAGATTCATCCCTATACTCTCAAGTCTAGGCAGGATAAGTTTGTATATGGTGTTTCAAATGAATCAAAATTTTGTTAGCATGTTAATGCTTGTTTGTGTGGCATATAAAAATATTGTTATCTTGTGTATATATGTTGTGGCTAAGGTGATAGAACAATTTGTATCAAATTCTTGTCATAGTATGGATAAAGAAAGATATTGGGCTCTTATGCAAATGTTTCTGAGCAGGTGTTGATGTTGAAATCGGCTTTAATTTACCCATATTTTTGGGTATGTGGTTAATTGGTGATTGATTGTGTTTTATGTTTTGAGTAATCTCGTTTAGTGTAATGGGTTCTCACACTTTGTGTGTCCTTGGAAGACTAATGCAATCTGGGTTCCTTAGCTTGTGCAATAACTCCATTATTGTCACAATATACCTCAATTGCATCGTTGATGCTTGGAACCACCCTAAGTTTTGAGATGAACTTTTTGATCCAAACAACCTCCTTTGCTGCATTAGATGCAACAATATACTCAGCCTATGTGGTACAATTAGCAACATTTCTTTCTTGTAACTCTTCCAGCTTACAACTCTGATGTTTAGGAAAAACACAAATCCAGATTGTGATATATAGTCATCTTTGTCAGTTTGTAAGCTTGCATCCGTGTAACCCTTTACCACCAACTCTTGCTCACCACTATAGAGAAGAAATTGATCATTAGTTCTTCTTAAGTACTTAAGGATGTTGTTCATGGCAGTCTAATGATCTTACCAGGATCTGATTGATATATGCTCATCATACTCAACGCATACGAGACATCTAGAAGAGTACATAACATTGCATACATGATAGATCCAATTGCTGATGCATATGGAATCTTACTCATGTGCTCCCTTTCTTCACAAGAATTGGGACATTGAGCTCTAGAGATAGTTACACCATGAGACATAGGCAAGTTTCCTCTCTTTGAGTTTTCCATGATGAACCTGTTCAATACTTTGTGAGTGTATGTGCTCTGACTTAGTCCAAGAGGCCTTCTACATCTATCTCTATAAATATTAATAGCTAGAATATAGGATGGTTCACCTAAGTCTTTCATAGAGAATGTATTTGCTAGAGAGGTCTTTACCATCTATAAAGTAGGAATTTCATTCCTCATAAATAGTATGTCATCCATATACTATATGAGGAATACAATCATGCTCCCACTAACATTCTTGTAAACACATGGTTCATCTTCATTTTGACTAAAGCCAAACTCTTTGACTATTTTGTCAATTGAAGATTTTAGCTCTGAGATTCTTGGTTCAATCCATAGATTGACCTTTGTAGCTTATAGAGTTTATTTGCATTCTTTAATTTATAAAACCCCCAGGCTGTGTTATGTACACATCCTCAAGAAGATTCCTATTTAGGAATGGTTTTAACATCCATATGCCAAATCTCACAGTCATGATAATTTACAATGGAAAGCATGATCCTAATAGACTTAACCATGAAAACTCAAGAAAAGGTTTTGTCATAGTCAAAACCTTGAACTTGTCTGAAACCCTCTGTAACCAATTGGCCTTTGTAAGTTTGTATGTTACCATCCATGCCAGTCTTCTTCTTAAAGACCCACTTTCACCCTATGGGTTTTACCCCTTCAGGTGGATCCACCAAGGTGCATACCTTATTGGTGTACATGGATTCACATCTCAAATATCATGGCCTCCAACCATTTGTCAAACTCTAGACCCTTTTACAACTTCTAGGTAGGTAGTTGTCTCATCATCAAAGACCAACTCATCACCTTCTTGAGTCACAAGGTAACCAAATCTATCTGGAACAAGGCATGTCCTACTAGATCTATGAGGTTCTTGTGTTACATGAGGAATATGAGATTCCACAACAATTTGTGACTCTCTATGTTCCTCTTATACCTCTATAGGTTCAATGTTTTCTTGTTGATCTCAAACCTCTTCTAGATCTATTTTCCTCCCAATGATTCCTTTAGAAATTAATTCCTTTTCTAGGAATATAGCATCCCTAGCAACAAACACTTTGTTGTCATATGGAGTATAAAAGTAATATCCTTTGGTTTCCCTAGAATATCCAACAAAATAACATTTATCCGATTTGGGTCCAAGATTTTTAGGAAATTGCTTTCTCACACAAGCTTCACAACCCCAAATCTTCATAAAAGATGCATTGGGACATTTCTCATACCATATCTCATATGGTGTCTTTTAAACTGATTTAGATGGGACATAGTTTAGTGTAAACGTAGTGGTTTCTAGAGCATAACCCTAGAAGGAAGTCAAAAGATTAGCAAAACTCATCATAGATTGCACCATATCTAGTAATGTGTGATTCCCTCTTTTTGATACATCATTGTGTTGTGGTGTTCCAGGTGGATTCCATTGTGATACAATATTACAATATCGTAGAAGGTCCTCAAACTCGTGGCTTAAGTATTCTCTACCTCAATCAAAATGAAGTGCCTTAATACTTTACTGAGTTGGTTTCATATTTCATTCATGAAATCCTTGAACTTTTAAAGAGTTTCTGACTTATGTTTCATCAAGTAAACATAACCATACCTAGTGAAGTTATCAGTAAAGGTAATTAAGTATTGATAACAATGTCTAGCATTTGTTCTAAAAGGGCCACATACATTAGTATGTATGAATCCTAATAGATCACTAGCCCTCTCATTGTTGGCAGTGACGTAGTCTTTGTCATCTTACCCAACAAACAAGACTCACATGTCTCTATGATTCGAAATCAAAAGAGTCTAGATAACCATCTTTACGGAGTCTAGAGATGCAATTCTCATTTATGTGCCCTAGACGATAATGCCAAAGATATGTTTTGTTTGAGTTATCAATTTTTAATCTTTTACTATTAACAATATAAACATTTGTCTTTAGATCTAGAAAATAAAGACCATAAGACAATGGGGCACTACCATAAAAGATCTCATCTTTTGAAATAGAACATTGACCATTTTTAAAAGAAATTCATATACATCCTTGTCCATACAAGATACAGAAATTATGTTTCTATATGGTAGGTACAAAATAGTAGTTCTGTAACTCTATTACAAGGCCCGTGGCAAGAGATAAATTATATCTTCTAACTACAATGTCAACAACTCTTTCTCAATTTGCTACACATAATTCAACATTGCCCTTTCATAAAGGTGCACTTCTTTTCAGATCCTGCATATTCAAGCATATGTGAGATCCATGTCTGATATCTAGTACCCAAGATATATAAATAGACAAATTTATCTCAGTAACATATTGTTACGACCCCACCTTATGATAACCCCCAATTAAGGGAGACCAAGAGGTCGAATCCGCACCCATAATTTCTGGATCAAAGGTTCGGAAATTAACCAAGAACAATTATTAAATTTTAACAGACTAAACTGGAAAGCTGTAAGAAAATAAACTTTTGCATACCTTTTGAAAATTTGGATCTCTAAACTTCTATCCACATATGAATTTCTACTCTAACTAATCCTCCTTGTATTTCAACTCATGTATATCTCCATATGACGATTTACTGTTTGTCCTTTTGGCTTTGTACCTAAAACGCCGACAAACAAAACGTTAGTCAGCCGAAGCTGGTATGTGGGGGAAACAATAATCGTGCAACTATGATAACAATGTATTGCAGCCAATTACCATTTAACAAACAATTTTACATTTTAAATATAACTACGCGATCCATGTATATCCTATCCCCATTATACCCCTCATGATCCCACCTAACAGGTGAATCAATTTTTAGGGTTGAGTCACATGGCACTACCCGTAGGTAGCCCACTCCTTAACTCATGGCATGCTAAAGGGTCTCATGGCACTACACTTAGTAGCCCTGTTTCTAACCCACGATAAACTAGACCTTACTCTAGGTTACCCCTTTTTAGCCTTTACAAGCCTCAGAGGTGGATTTAGATCTAAGCCAGTTATATATATACATTCATAGTGATAATCATAATCACTTTATAGTTGCATGAAATAAAAGGCATCCACCAGTTATTTTCAAGCAACTGATAAAAACATTTGGAAATCGCCGTGAAACTAAAGTGATTATTCATAAGCGTAACCACATACCTAATTTGATGATTTCACAAGCATTAAGAAATTCCAACCAAGAAAGCAATACAAGCAAGCAATTCATCAATCACATAATTCCTGAAAAGAATATGTATTCTATTTACTACACACTTTATCAAGAATCTACTTTATTGACTTGGATTCACTTTCTAGGGTTTCCAATCCGAAATAGGGTTTCATTAATATTCATTAGGGTTTCTTAGATCAATTTCTCAAACTTTATCCCTTTTAGGTCAACAAACCCTAAAATACTCTTTTCTACTTATATAAACCCTAATTGCTCAAATTATCCATTTTAATAGTCTTTTATACCCGAATTGACTTAGGATCATCATATCTCTATTTATTCATGGATTTGAACCATTAAAACAATTAAAAGACATATTCATCTAAATTAGGATTTTCAAGTCCTTTAATGCATATTCATGCACATGGAACCCTAAATTAAGCCAATTATATAAAAAGTGCATCTTTTTAGATCCTATTTTCACTTTTATTAACAACAAGTTAATATTGGCTTGAATTATCCAATGAACATCATTAAATCCATCTATCATCAAATCTAAGGGTTTTTCATTAATTAAATCATTAAAGATGATAACTTTATGTACTTTTCAAATTTCAAGCATATTTATGCACATAAACTCTAAATTAGACTGATTACATACAAAGTTCATTCTTTTCAATCTTAATGTACCTTTTTACAATTAACAAGTTAATATCAACTTTAATCACCCATTAAACTCTACTAATTACATTAATCATCTCAAAGTAGAGTTTCCTAATCTTTAATTCATCAAAGTTGATAACTTACACTACTTTTTGAATTGCAAACGGAATTGTCTTCTAAACATATTTTTATTGAATTCCTCTCGTTTTTCTAAGCAAAATGCATATATTATTCATATTCATCCGAGCTACCAATTATTAGATATAATTTTTTGCAACAAATCACTTACTTTGGCCAATCGGAGAGCACCACATGTTTATTTCCATGCAACGTTGCTTGCAGATTTGTAAACATAACGAAAAGACGCAATTACCCTCCACTTAACCAGCTTATCCAGCACAATGCAGAGGGGTAGAACTGTCTAACGACCCTTAGGTCGTCTCCTACCTTCGACCAGCAGCAATGGTCGCCGAGGATGGCTCTTTGCAGGGCTGCTCCTCCCTCTCCAAGGTATGAAACTCCATGCCAACCACTGCCCCACCTCTGACGTAGCTGGGCGCACCCAGAGCACCCTAAAAACTCGGCCAATATGGCCAGGGTTGGCAAAGTTTACTCGCAATTGCATCCGCCCTGTGCAGACGTACTGCTGCTATGGCGTGCTGTTTAGGGCATGGCGATACTGGCTGGAGCTTGCTCTGACATCAGAGAAGGTGCAACTTCCTTCGCAACCCCACTTGGTCTCCTTGTTGTGCCAGGATCACATCGCTTTCCTCTGCTAGGGTTTATGGATGAGAACATGGAAGAAGAAGAGAAGATGGTGTGTGGGATCTTCTGAACTCGGCCCAAGGCCTTACCCCTTATATAGGGGAGTGTAGGAATGCCCGGGGATGCTTGCCCTCAAAGCAAACAATCTCTCTTTCAAAAGGAATTCAATTCCTTCATTAGGAAGTAAGTTCCTCTCTCTTTCCTAATTCTTTTGATAATCCTTTTTCTTTAAATATTAGGATTTCAAAAAGTACATACTTTATCTTCCTTGTACTTTCCTTTTAATTCATTGGCACGAAATTAAGTTTTCCTTTTAATAGAAAATACTTTCTTTTTATCAATATCACAAAATTCATTAATGAAGTATCACATTATCCTTTTATTTTGCAATTTTGGTATTTTCTCTTTCTTTCCTCTTTATTGGGACTCCTTGGATCCCAAGAAACTCTATTATTTCAAAATCCTTTTTATTGGATACTCATTATCCTTCTAGATGCATCTAAATGCATTGTTCTTCATTATCATGTATATTTCTTATTAAAATATTTCTTTTTGAGGATTTCTCTTTATTTCTCTTTTATTTTCCTCATCGATATTCATTTTATCATTAGGAATCCTTGGGATACGAAAATCCACAAAGGATCACTCAATTACACCTCTTTTCACTTGTTTTCCACATTTTACCATTGTTTTCAATTTCTTTCTTAATAAAGAAATACTTAATTAATCTTTTCTTTTCTTATTGCTTTCTTTTTGCAACTTTGGACTCCTTGGAACCCAAGAGGCACGAAATCCCTCTTTGGATTTGCCTTCTAGAGGTTTCCACCTTTTTCTTTTCTCAAATATTCAATTATTCATTCACTAATTGAATTTTCTTGTTATTTGGGCCCAATAGCCAATAAAGCCTACAACACAAACATCAAGGCTATTATAAACAAGATCCATGTATTCAAAACAAGTTATATCATTATTTGTTCAAATATCTTTAATATGAGAAATTACATTTCTCACCGAATGAACCCAAAATCAGGGTTGTAACACATATATAGCTAAAGTGGAGATCTCTATCCCCACCTTCTTCTTCCTCAGTTCCTCCAGGTAGAGAGGGAAATTTCTCTTCTAATGTCCAGGATGGTGATAGTGGTGACAATTTCCTCCCTTATTCACCCCTCCCTTTTCTTTGAGTGCATAAGATTTCAATTTCTAGCTAGCCTTAAAACTCTTCTTAGCTTTGCATTTATTGTTGGACTTTCCCTTTCCATTGTTGATCATCATCATAGATTTGGGTTTGTCCTTCTTCATTTGCACTTTGATAGTTCTCAACATGCCAAGTAATTCTAATAATGACTTGTCAAAATTGTTCATGTTGTAGTTCATGACAAATTGGCTATATGAATCTAGCACTGACTACAGAATCACATGTGACCAACTCTTGACCCAAGGGAAATCTCAATCTAGCAAGGTTCTCTACATACCCAATAAGCTTGAGCACATGGGGACCTACTGAATCTCCTTCTACCATGTTTTACTTGAACAACACCTTAGAGACATCATATCTCTCTTGTCTTGCTTGATCTCGGTACATGTTCTTAAGATGTGTTACCATCTCAATAACGTCCATGCTCTCATATTGTTTCTACAACTCATATTTCATTGAGCATATCATCAAGCACTTGACATCTACAACATCTTCAGAGTGCTTCTTGTAAGCATCCCTATCAGCCTTAGGCACAAAGGGATCATGTTCATCTGGATCTGGTGTCTCCAGGACATAGAGCTTGCTCTCTTATGTGGGAACAATTCTTAACTCCCGAACCAGTCATGAAAGTTATTCCCATTCAACTTGTCTGTAACGCCTGTGCCCACTACCCAAGGCTCTAGTAGAGTTTCAGGAATGACGACTAGCCCCACAAACCACCACTAGCCTTAACTGCACGCTTTGTTCTCACTCACACACATGCCATGATCAACTTCCCGACAGGTCACCCATCCCAGTACTACTCCAAGCTGAGCACACTTAACTATGGAGTTCTTAGTGATGGGATCCCAGAAAAGGAGGTGCACCTTGGTGATATGGGTAGTCCAATCATTCCTTTTAAGATCATGTTATCTGGGGCCTCAAATACAATCTCCCCCACTTAGAATCTTGACGTCCTCGTCAAGTCTCAACTACATGGCCTCATAATCTGACCCCATTTCAGTGCAGACCCACAATGGCCCATGGACAGCCAGCTCCCGATCACGGAATACCAGCGCAAGGGTGGCTACGTCAACCATGGACAACCCTTTCCTACATGACTGGGCCGCACATCTCAAGACTGGCATGTCACATGCCCATGTGTGCCCCACCTACTGGAGGGGTTATGGCTCTGATACCATTTGTAATGCCTGGGCCCACTACCCAGGGCTTCTAGTAGAGTTTCAGGAATGATGACTGGCCCCACAAACCACCACTAGCCTTAACTGCGTGCTTTGTCTTCACTCACACGCATGCCAAGATCAACTTCCCGATAGGTCACCGATCCCAGTCGTACTCCAAGCTGAGCACGCTTAACTATGGAGTTCTTAGTGATGTTCTCCCGGAAAAGGATGTGCACCTTGGTGATATGGGTAGTCCAATCATTCCTTTTAAGATCATGTTATCCGAGGCCTCAAATCCTGAGATGTTACATTGTCCTTCTCAAGGACTGATTGTAAGGATTGTTTAATTAGGCCTTTAATCAATTATTGCTCCCACTATTTTGTTCAAATTGATAGCCCTCACATATAAATCAGACGATTGTAGCCTAAAACCTTTTAGTGACCCAAGACCCAAAATAATTGAGTTATTACATGGTCAATGCCAACTTCCATAATAAATAATTAAGGTTGGAAACTTTTTCTAATTGCATCTTATTCAATTCTTAGATAGATGGTATGTGTAACTCTTTACTATATTCATTTGCATACTTCTAGGTACTTAATCTCATTAAGATTGTCTACTTAAGTCTAACCCAAAAGCCAACACGATAGTGATGCACCCTGCTTGGCAGGCCCACATGACTACCGTCACACTTCCATGAGATAGACAGTACACCACGCTTGGCATGCCCCCACATAGTAAACTAAGTTTTTCATGTGTGTTGCTTATGGAAAGCATCTAAGACTTACTATTTTATTAAGGGATTTTATATTATATACATATCTAATCACCACATATTATATGTATTATATACATAGTATTTCTCACAAATAAAAATGTGCAATTATAGAATACAAGCGATGATTATGACCATACTATTGTAATTCTTTGGAGCCATAAGGAATTACTCCCACCTAAAGTCCACATTATATGTAGAAACTTATTCTTGATGAAGATATGTTTTGGAACCAATTCGGGGTGACCGGTTCAACTCTTGAACCAATTGATTGTCCTCCTGGTCGGTTGGTTGGTCTCTCGAATCGATCGTCTAGTCTCCGTTCCAAACAACGGTTGGATGCCTCTAGTCAATCGATTGGGTCTACCTATCATATGGCCTCCTCGGTCCTTTAGTCGATTAGTTCGGCTTCTAAAATGGGTGGTTCATCTAGTGCAAATAACCTTCTTTGCCATTACAAGAAGTAAAACTATCCTAATCCTATTTAGCATATTACATGATAATAAGGAAACCTCGAGTTACACTCCAAAAGAGCATAGGAAGGAAAGAATTACTACTTTTACATATAGAAAAGGAGAGCGAGTCTCAGTATGCAAACATAGATATAAGCAGGAATAACAACCATCCAACCAAGCACAAAGGTGTAGGGGTTTATTGGCCGTAACCATCCTAACATACACCATCAAAACCAATTTTAGGGTGGTGCATAATTATTGTATATATATATCGTATGTGGTATTTAATCATATATTCACATTAACCATTTAAATATTCAAATTGCATTCAATAAATAAATGATAAAACAAAAATCTATTCACATAGATTAAATCCCAAAACATAGTAAATTGACATGGCTATGATACCACTGTAGGGAAATATGACATCTGACATGTCAGTATAAAGAAAAAATTAACTGCCATATTCCCCTTAGATAGTAGGTCGCATCAACAACTATGTAATGGGTAGGAGGGTTGCAAGGTTTATACCTGGTCATGGAGCAAGTCCAATGACTATCCCTTGTTGTAGCGTGCTCCTTTCTATAAGTTGCACTTGGATGGCACTGGCAACGGCCTCCAGGTTGATCACCATAAACAGAGGTTGACTTCATCCTCCTAGTGGTGGCAACGACCATCTCACCTCTATAGTAGTTCATACTGATCACAGGGAACTCCTATCATTCTATATTAATGAACAATAAGGAGTTGTCCCTTCTAATTAGCGTGCTAGCATTGACTTGCTCTCCTAATTATCTCTTCCTTGTTGTTTCTCCCTTTGACGGGTAGAAATTTCTCCAGTTGTCACATTACCACAACTATGAGTAGACAACAATGGTTAGACCTTATTTTTGTGTCTTTTGGAAGCCTCGCTACCCCTCTATTTATAGGAGAGTCAGGGTAAGAAATTCTAGTCTAAGTGGAAGTCGAAGGGATGGAATTTCATGCATTTACTGAAACTGTAGAACTAGTCATTTCACTAGTGAACTGGTCGGTTCACACATGAGAGAATCAATTCCATACTTGAATCGACCATTTCACTATGTTTCCTATTCATAATTGCATTGACAATTAATACTCAATTAATGCACAACATGATGTCAACATCAATCCTTGGTCCAATTGAAGTGATGAACCAAACGGTCAGTTCACAACCTAAAATGGTCGATTCATAGATCTGAGCTGCTCAATTCACTTGTTGAACTGATCAGTTTAGAATTCTAATTACCAATTATGGTTCATATTGTCCTGACACTTTAATCGATCAGTTCAACACTTGAACTGATCAGTTGACAGTCCAGTCAGTAAATTTCCAATCATTTTGTTTAAATTTAATACCTAATACTTTGGTAATCAAGTTAAACATCATTCATGAATAAACTCCTATTCCATGTGTATCCTATGTGTGTGACCCTATAGGTTCCAAGTTACATTGCAGTGAATGTCCATAACTGAATTATGACATCACAAGCGGTGAGTGATATCTAGCAAGACATCATTGCTACCCAAGTAATTGGAAAGTTGGAGAACAACTTCAACCTACAATCTGTGATTGGTGTTATAGTGATCACACAATTCATTTTTCACTAATATCCAGATTGAATTTGAGGCATGGAATCGTCATCCTCTTCAACGTCCAATGCATTTCCTTGAACTAGAGTAGTATGTCTGAGATATATGTAAGATCAATATCACCTATTGATTCACATGATCATGGCCATGCATTTCTCAGTCTCACTTATCAAGTGGCCATGATATCATACTCCTGTATCAGGGACAAATCTCATCTACATCACTCACACTCATCCTCATGTGTCCCAATGCACTCGAGCACCACCTTTATGACAACCCTTATTTAAGGTCACAGTAGATGATGTCAAAGTATATCGAACGACATGTGATAAGTGTAGTGATTTTAGGTATAAGAACCACAATCACCCCCATCACTATGAGAGATGATCCAATCATGGTTTCTATGCATCACTGTCAAAGTGGGTCTGTCTGATACACTATTCTTTAACAAGTATATATGTTTTTGGTTTCATATCACATATCATGACTTAACGAGATTCCGTCATCAATCAACACACACTCTAGTCTTATGTGTTATTGATGTCTATTATCCTTCTACATAACAGACGACTAATGACATAACAAGAATGCATATACTGTTAACATCCATAGGATCTCATTGTTCATGTCCTCAACATGAAGACATACATCATTGATTAATATCATTCTTTGACATTTATTATGTAATATTATACTCTCATAACATAATAAAATAAACTAGAATATAGCCTTTATCATTGATCAAATCATTTACAAGATATGCTATTACAATCATCATATGATTGGCTCTCTGGGCATACATACCAACAATTTTCATAACAACAAAGGATTCACCTCCTTCTTTTATTCTTAAAAGATGATGCACAAAGTATACAAACACATTACATGTTATATGCCTAAGTAATATGCATAAATATTTCAAAATACATGAAATGCTCCTTCAATGGCCATATTTTGACTTTATTGTTTTTAGGTGTTGGTTGAACATTAAGTTGTTTCCTTTTAGTTGAACTGTCTTTGAATTTACTACTTTTTTTTCTTCCAAGTTTATGATTATTTCATAAAACTAAAGTATTCTCCATTATCCTGTGGACTTAGGCACTTCTCTCTAAGGTGGAACACTCCACGTTCGATGCCTTTTTATGTAATTTCAATTCTAGTAAGTTTTAGCCTGGGGGAAACATGTTCCAAGTGTGGTTGTTCTAAGGAGTTCCTCACTAGGATTCAATGTTGAAAAATCTCAAGGTATACCTGAATTAGACTTGCCTTTTTTCAAATATATGGTTACTTGCCTTTTTTGTGAAGTATTTTTTTTAGAATACCATCCCTATCTTGGTGCTTATTTTTTTTAGATTTATTGTCATAAATTAGTATCTGCACCTTTTTTCTCTCTTTTATCAGTTACTCACTATCTAGGTTTTGATTTGTAATATCTTGAGAAAACTGAATAGAACATTTTCACTCATAATTTTCTAAAATGTTAAATACATTAATATATAGCAAAGTCCTACTTTTAGTCATTATTTTTGTTGATATATTAATTAATCTATTGCATAAGCATATAACATAAGAGAAGTATTATGGCTATAAAAAGATATCTTGTGCTAATTTTGCTTTAGATAAACCTTAATTCAGATAAGTAATTAACATTTAAATATAATATGTAAAATTTATGAATTAAATATTAAAAAGGTTGGAAAATAAGATTATAAACCAAAATAATGCCAAAAAAGATCATATAGCTAATGTGTCACTGCGTTTGGGATAACAAAATTTCCCTAGTCGAGAAACTCTATATGAAATGATCTGCAAGGACATGTACTATGATTGTAGTACAAGAATGTGGCACATCAAGATTGAATCTAAGGGGAGAGATGGGGGCACTAGATCTTGTTTATTTTTACTAGGTTCCTAACATGGAGTGTAAAGTTTTTAAGATTTAAAGTTGGGATTGGATTAGACTAAGGAATAGTTCAACTAAAGGGAGAAAGAATCAGAACTAGAAAATAATATTGTATATCGATTGTATTACATATAGTTAAACCATAGGAGAAATCTCGTGAGTTGATTAACCAAGGAGGCCTAAGGAATACAACTTTATCTTGCAAGTATTGTGTGTAATATAAAAGGGATAGGTGGCACAACATGTTGTGCATGTGTTGCAATGTCTAGATGCTCACCTGATAGATAATTAACTTAAAACTACCCATAATCAATAACATACATTATTACTTACTGCAATTGGATTGTGAACTGTAAACCCAGGAAAAGTAAAAAAAACCCCAAATAATAGAAATAAAGAAACAAACATATGATTGAAGTAAGGGAGGAAACTCAAGGGTTGTTACAACCCCAATTTTGGGTTCTTTTGATAAGAAATGCAATTTCTCTTAATAATTATATATGAATAAATAATGGTGTGATTTGATTTGAAATGAATGAATTTCATTTATAATAGCCTTGTTGGTTGCTTTGTGGGATTTATTGGCTATTGAGCCCAATAACAAAGAAAAGAAAAAGGAAATTCAATTAGTAAATGAATAATTAAGAAATGGAGAAAAGAAAGATGTAGAAACATCTAGAAGGCAAAGGAATATCCTCCAAAGGTGGATTTCGTGCCTTTTGGGTTCCTTCGGACCCAAGGAGTTCAAATTGCAAAGATAATGCAACAAGAAAGAGAAAGGATTAATTAAATATTGCTTTATTTAGAAGAAATGTGAGATAATGATAATATTACAAGAAATATGTAGAAATATGGATAATGACTCCATCTTGGAAAATATTTCGTGTTCACATGGTTTCAAATGGAAAAAGGAATCATAATTAAGAAGATAAAATATTAAAAGAGAGGATTTATATCTTAAACAAGGAAAGTATGGTTGCCATGGTTGATGAGGGACTTGTTTTCCTCATGGATAGGCATGCTAGGGTGTTGTTATCTATCCCTATAAAAAGCTTGGACCCATAGCCTCGAGTCCAAGAGGGTATCAAGTATCTCCCATCTTCTCCAAACCTTACATCCATCTTGGCCCTAGAAGTAGGGAGGAGCACAACCCCTAGAGCAACGAGGGGTTAAGGGAGGAGGGATGATGAAAGTACGACGCTCCTACGACGCCAAAGAAAAGCACAGCCCAACACCTACGTGACGTAATAGGTTGACTGTAGGCCGACCTTGTTTGCAGGCCTGGCGGGATTGAACCAACCATCTTGGCTGCGATCTAGAGGTGCCCCAGGTGCACAGGGGTGTGACAGAGATGAAGGAACCCCCTCTGGTGGCTGTCGAGGTCAGGGGAGGGGAGGTCGAGTCGTGCCGACCCCTGCGGTAGCAGCAGCAGCGTGCAGACAGAGGAGGAAGACGACCTAAGTCGGGTTGGACCATTTTGCCCCTCTAGGCACTGTAGAACCAAGAAGCCACACGGGGGTATACTGGTCTTTTCATTAGTTTTTCAAGCGGTTGAGCTGAGTTGCATGAGTTGGATGACGTGGCAACCTGCCGTTGGTCCAAGTAAGTATTTCTTACAAAAATCATAACTTTTGATAGGAAGCTCTGATGAGTAAAGTCAAAATATGAAAATTGATCCTCAGAATGAGAGGAACACAAATAAATTGTATTTGAAGCTTAATTATTCTTAAAATTCAAAAAGTATGTAAAGATGCTATCTTTCACGGTTTAATTGATGAAAACCCCTAATCTTTGATGATTAATTAATTAGGAAGGGTTATATGGATGTTTAAAGTTGATATTAACCTGTTAATTATAAAAAGACACATTAGATCTAAAAGTCTGAACTTTATGCATAATTTGATTAATTTAGGGTTCCATGTACATAAATAAGCTTTAATGGGCCTTGAAACCCAAATGTTAGCAATTATGTTTCTGAATGGCTTTAATTGGTCAAATTCATGTATAAAGCTGAGATATGATGGTTCTAAGCTATTTTGAGTATAAAAGTTCCTTATTGTGGATGAATACCCTTAATGTAGTAATTAGGGTTTTCTAGTGGATTAATGTGAAATTAGTGATAAATAGAGTTCATATATGAATTGAACTATAAGGAAATATGAGTTGTTAATTTGAAAGAAACCGAATATGATAATTGGGCTTATGATTTTGAAATTAGGGTTTGTGAACTAAGAGAGAATTAAATGTGATAAAAGTATTATGGAGGCTAAAACCCTAATAAAACCCTAAAAGTTGTCTAGAAAGCCTAAGATGGAATCCAAGTCTATCTTGAGAATGTTTTAGATAAATTATAACACTTAGATGTATTTCATTAATTTCATGATATTGTTGATTGCTTGTTTGATTGTTCTTTATCATTATTGCTTGGACATCAAGTTGCTCTAGATCAGGTATGTGGTTAATTATGGTTAATTGCATTAGTTTCCCAAAGGTTTTCCGAATGATTAATCGCATTGAATGCAAGCTATCAGCTTGGATGTTCATACTTACAAATCATAAAGTCACAATGATTATCACATTTATAATATAAGTGTGTATTATCGCACCTACATGCCACCCTGATGGATGATGCAAAAAGTTCAAGCCCAGGAGGGAAGACCCATGGGTACCATGAGTGGTGACCCTAGACACCAAGCTCGAGATTGAGAAGGTGGTCTTTGTTGCATGACTAATGGGCACCATGAGAGGTGACCCCAGGCACCAAGCTAGGGATTGATAAGGTGGCCTTAAGCCAATGGCAAAAGAGAAACCCTTAAGAGGGTATTCCAAGGTTAGGGTAAAAGCAGTGGAGAATGTCACATTGAAAGCATAAATTGGTTTGTTAATTGACTTGATTGTGATATTTAGATTGTTAGCCATATTTGTGAAATTTTGGTTGTCCCCACATACCAGCATATTCATTTATGATGACCGACATTTTGTTTGTCAGTGCTTTAGGTACAACCTTGAAAAGGACAAACACTAAAGTGGCATATTGTGAAATTAAGAAATAAAGTGCAAGGAGGATTAGTTAGAATAGAGTCCAGATGTGGATAGAAGTTAGAAATTCAAGTTTTTGAAAAAGGTATGCAAAGTTTTATTTTATTCCATCTTTTAGTATAGTGTTGGTAGAATTTAATAATTATTACTGATTATTTGCCGAACTGTAATCTGGGAAATTAGGATAATGGCTCTGACCTCTTGGTCTCCCTTAATTGGGGGTTACCGAGAGGCAGGGTCGTTACAAGGGTTGATGAACCAAGTAGGTTTAAAGAGTGAAAATTTATTTTAAAATTGTAATATGTATTTTTTTTTAAATAAATTCTAATAATGATCTCACATAATGACTGTATTACATATGATTGAAGCAGGAGAGAAAGCTCGTGAGTTTATTAACCTAGAAGGATAGAAGAGTTAAATTTCCCTTACAAGTATGATATGCATATCCTAAAATAAGTTCTAAAAATAAACTCATTCATGACTATATTACATATGATTAAAGTGGGAAGAATGCCAATGGATTGATTAATTGAGCATGCTTGAATAGTATAGATTTACCTTATAATTATGATATGACATCCAAAAGGGATTGGCAACACATTTTGTTGCATGTCTGCTGCAATGTCTAGATGCTTACCTGATAAAGATATTAACTTAACACTATACATAATTGATAATATACATTATTGTGTGATGTAATGGGCTTAAGAATTTCAAACCTACTAATTAGATAACGAACACAAAAAATAAGAGAAAGAAACAAACTAGCATTTAATTAAAGTAGGGGAAAGAGATCATGGGTTGAATAACCAAACATGCTTGAAGAGTACAAATTTATCTTACAATTATGATATACATATCCTAAAATAAGTTTTGAAAATAATCTCATATAATAAATATATTACATATGATTAGAGCAGAGAAGATAGATCATGGGTTGATCAACCAAGCAGGCTTGAAGAGTGCAAATTTATCGTACAATTATGATATACATACCCTGAAATAAATTCTAAAAAGGATCTCATACAATGATTATATTACATATGATTAAAGTAGGGGAGAAAACTCATGGATTAATTAATTGAGCATCCTTAAAGAGTGCAAATTTATCTTACAATTATGATATGCCATCTAAAAGGGTTTGAAGCCGCACCTTGTTGTGTGTTTGTTGTAATGTCTGGATGTTGAGCTAATAGATAATTAACTTAAAACTACCGATAATCGGTAGCATACATTATCACATTCTTTAATTGGCTTGGGAATTTTAAACCTACTAAAAAGGAAAACAAACACAAAAAAAACACAAAACAAAAGTTATGATTGAAGCAGGGGGGAGAATGCTCGAGTTGATGAACGACCACACTTGAAGAGTGCAAATTTATCTTAAAATTATGATACGCATATCCTGAAATAGATTCTAGAAATGATATTGTATAATGAAAATATTATATATGATTGAGGTAGGGGAGAAATCTCATGGGTTGATTAATTGGTCAGGATTGAAGTGTGCATATTATCCTACAATTATGATATACCATCCAAAAGAGATTGGTGGTGCATGTTGTTGTGTGTGTGCTTTAATGTCTAGATTCTCACATGAAAGATTACTAACTTAAAACTACCCATAATTGATAACATACATTATTGTGTGTTGCACTAAGCTTGGGAATTGTAAACTTACTAAAAAGAAAACTAATGCAAAAACTAAGAGAATAAAACAAACAAACATATGATTAAAGTAGGGGAAAAGGTCGTTGGTTTATTAATTAACTTAAAACTACCCATAATCGATAACATACATTATCACATACTGCAATGGTCTTAGGAATTGTAAACCTACTAAAAAGAAAACAAACACAAAAAATAAGAGAAACAAACAAACAAACATATTGTTCAAGAAAGGGAGAAAGCTCATGGGTTGATTAATCAAGTAGGATTGAAGAGTGCAAATCTATCTTACAATTAGTATATGTATATCCTAAAATAAATTCTAAAAATGATCTCTTATGACGACTATATCACATATGATTAAATTAAGAGAGAAAGATCATGGGTTGATTAACTAAAAATGCTTGAAGAGTTAAAATTTATCTTACAATTATGGTATGCAAATCATGAAATACATTCTAAAAGTGATATCATATAATGAATATATTACATATAGTTAAACCATGGGAGCAAGATCATGGGGTGATTAACCGAGAAGGCTAGAAGAATGTAATTTTATCTTACAATATGATATGTCATCCAAAAGGGAGGCCACACAACTTGTTGCACACTTGCTACACTACCTGGATGCTCACCTAATAGAGCATTAACTTAAAACTACCTATAATCAATAACATTCATTATTACATGCTGCAATGGACTTGGGAATTATAAAAAATAGATGTAAAAATAGAGAAACAAAGAAACAAACATATGATTAAATCAGGGGAGAAAGCTCATGAGTTGATTAACCAAGTAGTTTTAAGGAGTGAAAACTTATCTAACAATTATGATATGTATATTTAAAAGAAATTTTGAGAATAGTCTCAAATGACTATATTACACAGATTAAAGGGGGAGAAAGCTTGTCAGTTGATTAAATGAGCAGGCTAGAAGAGTGTAAATTTATCTAACAATTATAATATGCATATCCTAAAATAAATTCTATTAATAAACTCGTATAATGACTATATTACATATGATACGAGCAGGGAGAATGCTCGTGGGTTGATTAACCAAGAAGGCTTGAAAAGTACACATTTATCTTGCAATTATGATATTCCATTAAAAGGGATTGGTGGCAAAGTTTATTGCACGTCTGCTGCAGTGTCAAGATGCTTACATAATAGAGAATTAACTTAAAACTACACAGAATTGATAATATACATTATTGCATGATGCAATGGGCTTAAGAACTTCAAACTTACTAATAAGAAAAGAAACATAAAAAATAGAGAAATAAACAAATAAACATGTGATAATGCAGGGGAAAGAGCTCATGGATTGATTAACCAAATAAGCTTGAATAGTGTTAATTTATCTTACAACTATGATATAGATTTCTAGAAATAAATTCTAAAAGTGATCTCATATAACAACTATATTACCTATGATTAAAGCATGTGAGAAAACTCATGGATTGATAACCAAGCACACTTGAAGAGTGGAATTTGTTTTACAATTATGATACACATATCATGAACCAAATTCTGAAAATGATATCATATGACAACTATATCACACATTATTAAAGTAGGGGAGAAAACTCATTGGTCAATTAACTGAGTAGGATTAAAGAGTAATTTATCTTACAATTTGATATGCCATCTAAAAGGGACTGGCTCCGCACCTTGTTGTGTGTTTACTGTAATGTCTGGATACTCACCTGATAGATAATTAACTTAAAACCACCCACAATCGATATCACATGCTTCAATTGGTTCAGGAATGTAAACCTACTAAAAATGGATGCAAAAAATAAAAGAAACAAAGAAACAAATAAACATATGATTAAATTCGGGGAGAATGCTCATGAGTTGATGACCAAGAAGCCTTGAAGAGTGCAAATTTATCTTACAATTATGGTATACATATCCTAAAATAAATTCTGAAATTGATCTTGCAAAATGATAATATTATATATAATTAAAGCATGGGAGAAAGCTCATAGATTGATTAACCAAGTAGGCTTGAAGAGTGCATATTTATCTTACAATTGTAAAATGCCATCCAAAGGATACTAGCATGACAACTTATACAATGTCTAGATGCTCACCTGATAGATTAATAACTTAAAACTACCCAACTTTCAAAAAAAAACTTAAAACTACTCATAATTGATAACATACATTATCACCTACTGCAAGCACTTGGGAATTGTAAACCTACTAAAAAGAAAACTAACACAAACGCTGAGAGAGAGAAAACAAACAAACAAACAAACATATGATTAAAGAAGGGGAAAAGGTCATTGGTTGATGAAATGAGAAGTCTTGAGTAGCGTAAATTTATCCTAAAATTTGATATGCAAATCTTGAAATAAATTTTGAAAATGATTTTGCATATCATTAAAGTAGGAGGAAAGCCCATGTGTCGATTGACCAATCAAGATTGAAAGTACAAATTTATCTTACAATTATAATATGCCATCCAAGAAGAACTAGCGGTGCAACTTGTTGTGCATCTGCTATGTGTTTAGATGCTTGTCTAATAGGTAGTTGACTTAAAACTACACATAATCAATAGCATACTTTATCACATACTGCAATGGGCTTGGGAACTATAAGCCTACTAAAAAGAAAACAAGAACAAAAAATAAGAGAAACAAATAGACAAACATATGATTCAAACGAAGGAGAATCTCATGTGGTTGATTAAATGAGCAGGCTTAAAAAGTGCAAATTTATCTTACAATTATGATATGTATATCGTAAAATAAATTCTAAAAATGATCTCATATAATGATTGTATTAAATATGATTAAAGCAGGGGAGAAATCTCATGGGTGGATTATCTGAGTAGGCTTGAAGAGTGAAAATTTATCTAACAATTATGATATGCCATCCAAAAGGGACTAGCAACACAACTTCTTGTGCTTCTACTATAGTCCTTTGGGTGCTCACATGATAGATAATTAACTTAAAACTATTCATAATCGATGACATACATTATGGCATGTTATAATGAATTCATAATTAAAGCCTACTAAAAAGAAAATAAAGACACAAAAAACAAGAGAAACAAACAAACAAGAATATTACTAAAGGAGGGTAGAAATCTCAGGGGTTGATTAGCCAAGCATGCTTGAAGAGTGCAAATTTCTCTTACAATTATGATCAGCATATCTTGATAAATATGAAAATAATCTCGTATAATGATTGTATTACATATGATAAAGTAGGGATGAAATCTCACAATTTGATTAACCAAACAAGTTTGAAGTGTATAGAATTATCTTACAATTATGATATGACATCAAAAAGAAACTGGCCACGCTACTTGTTGAACATATTTTGTAATGTCTAGATGCTCACTTGAGAGATAATTAACTAAAAACTACCCATAATCAATATCATACATTATCACGTGGTTCAATGTGCTTGGAAATTGGATACCTACTAAAAATAGGAAAACACACAAAAACTAAGAGATAAAAAAACATATGATTAAATCAAGGGGAAAAGCTCATCTGTTGAATAACTAAGAAGTCTTGGAGAGTGTAATTTTATCTTACAGATATGATTGGCATATCATGAAATAAATTCTGATGGTGATCTTGTATAACGATATATTATATATGATTAAAGTAGGGGATCAAAGTCATGAGTTGATTAACTAAGTAGACTTGAAGAGTGAAAATTAATCCTACAATTATGATATGTCATCTAAAAGGAACCGGTGGTGCAACTTGTTGTGTGTTTATTGTAATGTATGGATGCTCACCTAATAGACACTAAACTTAAAACTATCCATAATTGATAACTTACATTATCACATGCTGCAATGGGCTTGGGAATTGTAAACCTACTCAAAATAAAATATTTAAAAAATAAGAGAAACAAACGAATGAACATATGATTAAATTGGGGAGAAATCTCATGGGTTGATTAACTAAGCAGGCTGGAAGAGTACAAATTTAGCTTACAATTATGGTATGCATATCCTAAAATATATTATGAAAAAGATCTCATATAATGACTATATTACATATGATTAAAGCAGGGATGTATGCTCATGGGTTGATTAACTAAGTAGGATTGAAGAGTGCAAACTTATCTTACTACTATGATATTCCATCCAAAAGGGACTAGTTGCAAAACTTGTTGCACACCTACTGCTGTGTGTGGATGCTCACTTAATAGATGATTAACTTAAAACTATCCATAATCAATAAAATATTATTACATGTTGTAATGGGGTTGGGAATGGTAAACCTACCAAAAAGAAAACAAACACAAAAAATAGGAGGGCCTAACAAACAAGCGGTGAGTCTGGTGTAACGTGTGGATGCTCACCCTATAGATAATTAACTTAAAACTACCTAAAATTGGTAGTATACACTGTCACATACGACAATGAGCTTGGGAATTATAAACCTACTAAAAATAAAACAAGTACAAAAAATAAGATAAACAAACAAACATATGATTAAAGCAGGGGAGAAGGCTCATGGGTTGATTAACAAAGAAGGCTTGAAGAGTCCAAATTTATCTTACAAATTTTGATATGCATATCCTAAAATAAATTCTAAAAATCATCTTGTATATAAACTACATTACATATGATTTAATATGGGGAGAAAGCTCATGGGTTGATTAACCGAACCGAGTTGAAGAGTACAAATTTATCCTACAATTATGATTTACCATCCAAAAGGGACTGAAGGCACAACTTGTGGTGTGTCTACTGCACTAGATGCTCAACTGATAGATAATTAATTTAAAACTACCCAGAATAAATACCATACATTATCACATGATTCATTGGGTTTGGAAATTGTAAACCTACTAAATAGAAACAAACACAAAAATAATAGAAACAAACAAACAAACATATGATTAATGTAGGGGAGAAAACTCATGGGTTGATTAATTGATCGTGCTTGAAGAGTACAAATTTATTCTACAATTATGATATTCATATCATGAACTAAATTTTGAGAATGGTCTTATAAAATGAATGTATTACATATCATTAAAGTGAGGGAGGAAGATCATGGGATGATTAATTGAGCAATCTTTAGGAGCGCAAATTTATTGTACAATTATGATATGCCACCCAAAGGGACTAAAGGCACAACTTATTACGCATCTCCTACATGCTAACTTGATAGATAATTAACTTAAAACAACTCGTAATTGATAACAAATATTATCATATGTTGTAAGGAGCTTGGGATTGTAAACCCACTAAAAAGAAAACTAATGTAAAAAATAAGAGAACCAACCAAACAAACATATGATTAAAGTAGTAGAGAAAGCTCATGGTTATATTAACCAAGCATGCTTGAATAGTGCAATTTACCTTACAATTATGAAATGCTTATCCTGAAATAAATATTGAAAATGATCTTGTATAATGACAGTAATACATATAATTAGAAGGGTGAAAGCTCGTGGGTTGATTAACCGAGCTGGCTTGAAAAGTGTAAATTTATGTTATAATTATGATATGCCATCCAAAAGGGACTAGATGAGCATCTTGTTGTGCACCTACTGCAATATGTGAATCCTCAACTGACAATAATTAACTTAAAGCAACCCATTATCGATAACATGCATTATCGCATGTCACAATAGGCTTGGGAAATGTAAAATTACTAAAAGAAAAACAAAAACAAAAAATAAGAGAAACAAACAAACAAACATATGATTAAAGCAAGGGAGAAAGCTCATGGGTTGACTAATCACGCATGCTTGAAGAGTGCAAATTTATCTTAGAATTATGATATGCACATCCTAAAATAAATTCTAAATATAATCTCGTATAACAATTGTGTTACATATGATTAAATCAAGGGAGAAGAATCATGGGTTGATTAAATGAAAAATCTTGAAGGGTGTAAATTTATCTTATTATGATATGACATGCAAAAGGGAATGGCAGTGCAACTTGTACATATGTTGTAGTGTCTGGATGATCATATGATAGATAATTAACTTAAACTATGTGTAATCAATAACATACATGATCACATTCTACTATAGTCTTAGGAATTGAAAACCTACTCAAAAGAAAAACAAATGAAAAAAGTAAGAGAAACAAACATATGATTAAAGAAGGAAGAAAGCTCATTGGTTGATTATCTGAGTAGGCTTGAAGAGTGCAATTTTTTTACAATAATGATATGCATATCCTAAAAAAATTCTGAAAATGCTATTCTATTATAAATGTACTACATATGATTCGTGTACGGGAGAAGGCTTATGGGTTGATTAACCGAGAAGGCTTGAAGGGTGTCAATTTATCTTACAGTTATGATATGCCATCCAAAAGGGACTGACAGTGTATGTTGCAATGTCTAGAGGGTCACCTAATAGATTATTAACTTGAAGTTACTCGTAATTGATAACATACATTATCACATGTTGCAATGGGCTAGGTAATTATACACCTACTAAAAAGAAAAAAAAACCCAAAAAAAAGAGAAACAAACAAGAAAATATATGATTAAAGCATGAAAGAAAGGTCATGGAATGATTAACCAAGTACGCTTGATGAGTTCAACGTTTATCTTACAATTATGATATTCATACCTTGGAATAAATTCTTCAGATGATCTCATATAATAACTATATTACATATGATTAAATCAGGGGAGAACACTGATGGGTTGATTGACCGAGCAAGCTTGAAGGGTGTAAATTTATTTTATATTTATGGTACTCCATCCAAAAAGAACTAGTGGCAAACTTATTGCACGTCTACTGCATGTCTAGAAGTCCACCTTATAGATAATAAACTTAAAATTGTCCATAATCACTGATACACATTATCTCATGATACAATGTGATTGGGAAATGTAAACCTACTAAAAAGAAAATAGGCACACAAAATAAGAGCAACAAATAAACAAACAAACATATGATGGAAGTAGGGGAGAAATCACATGCATTGACTAATGGAGCATGCTTAAGAGTGTAAATTTATCTTACAATTTTGATATGCATATCTAAAATGAATTCTAAAAATGATATAGTATAAAAATTGTATTACTAATGATGAAAGAAAGGGTGAAATGTAATGGGTTGATTAATTGAGTAGGCTTGAAGGGTGCAAACTTATCTTAAAGTTATGATTTGCCATCCAAAAGGGATGGGGGAGCAAATTGTTGTGTGTCTGTTGTACTATCTGGGTTGTCACCTAGTAGATAATTAAGTTAAAACTACCAATAAACAAAAATAATCATTATTAGATGTTGCAATTGTCTTGGTAATTGTAAACCTACTCAAAGAAAACACACAAAAAAGAGAGACAAACAAACAAATATATAATTAAAGCAGGCGAGAAAGTTCATGGGTTGATTAACCAAGTACGCTTGAAGAATGCAAATTTATGTTAAAATTATGAAATGCATATCCTTAAATAAATTTGAAAATGATCTGTGATTAAAGCATGGGAGAAATCTCATGGGTTGATTAGCTGAGCAGGTTGAAGAGTGTAAATTTATGTTACTATTGTGAAACACCATTGAAAAGGTATTGGTAGTGCATCTTGTTGTGTGTCTATTACAATGTTTGTATGCTCACCTGATAGATAATTAACTTAAAACTACACATAATCAGTAACATAAATTATCACATGTTTCAATGAACTTGGGAATTGTAAACCTATAAAAAAACACAAAAAAAGAGAACCAACCAAACAAACATATAACTAAAGTAGGGGAGAAAATACATCGGTTGATTAACCTAGCACGCTTGAAGAGTGCATATTTACCTTACAACTATGATATGCCATCCAAAAGGGACTAGAGGTGCTGCTTGTTGTATGTTTACTGCAATTTCTGGATGCTCACTTGATAGATAATTTACTTAAAACTATCCTAATTGATAGCTTACATTAATGCATGTTGTAATGGGATTGGGAATTGTAAACCTACTAAAATGAAAACACACACAAAAAATACGATAAACAAACCAAAAAACACATGATTAAAGCAGGAGAGATAGCTCATGGTTTGATTAACTGAGCAGGCTTGAAGAGTGAAAATTTATATTACAATTATGATATGCATATCTTGAAAGATATTCTAAAAATGATCTCATATAATGACTATATTACATATTCTTAAAGCAGGGGAGAAAGATCGTAGGTTGATTAACCAAGTAGGCTTGAGGAGTTCAAATTTATCTTACAATTATGGTATTTCATCCAAAAGGGACTAGTGTTGCAACTGGTTTTGTGTCTCCTATAATGTCTCAATGCTCACCTGATAGATAATTATTTAAAACTATACATAATCGATAACATGCATTATCACATGCTCCAATGGGCTTGAGAATTATAAACCCAATAAAAAGGAAACAAATGCAAAAAAATAAGAGAAACAAAAAACAAAATTTGTAATCAAAATAGGGGAAAAAACACATGTTAATTAACTGAGCAAGCTTAAAGAGTGTAAATTTATCTTACAATTATGATATTCCTATACTAAAATAATTCTAAAAATGATCTCGTACAACAAATGTATTACATACGATTAAATCAGAGGATAAATCTCATGAATTGACTAATCAAATAAAATTGAAAAGTACAAATTTACCTCACAATTAGGATATGCCATGCATAAGATGTTGGTATGTATGCCCTGAGAGCCAATCATGGGATGATTGGTGGGATACATTAAGATTGATTTGATAAACATCAAAGGCAAGCTTCCAATTCTTTTTGGTTCAGTCATATGAGATAGTAATAGAACATATTGAATGTCTAGAGAATGACAGTACTCAATGACGTATGCCTTCAGGTTCAGGACCTGAATGATGAGATCATACAAATGCTAAGATATTTTACATTCTCATTATGTCCCTAGTCGGATGTCATTGTGGAAGGTATATAGACAGCAATGACACACAAGACTAGATTGTGGTGTTGGTTGATGATACAATCTCATTAGTCATGATATAGAGATATCAAACCAAACACATAGGTACTTGTTAGAGAACAAGTGTACCGGACAGACCCACCGTGAGTTTGACACATGGAACCATGACATGGTAGTCACAGTCAGTACTCATAGTGATGGTGGTGAGTGTGATTTTTTGACCTAAAATCACTACACTCATCACATGTCATTGGGCACACTTTGACATCATCAAACGCAGTCCTGAAACATGGGTTGTTATAAAGGTGATGATTGGGTGGCTTTGACACATGGGGCTTTTGAGGGGTGAGTGATAGATATGGGATTTGTCCCTCCTGAGGGAGTTTGATATCCATGGCCACTTTAAGAGTAGGATTGATAAAGGTGTGCACGCATGTGTGAATCAGTATGTGATATTGATGTCATACATATCTCTTCCAATCTACTCTGAGATCAAGAAAGTGAATGAACGTTGATAGGATGACAGTTCCATGCCTCGAGTTCATTCGGGATATTAGTGACAAAGGAATTATACATTCACTGTAGCACCATTCATAGATTGTAGGATTGAAAATTTTTCTCCAACTTTCTATTTCACTTGGGTAGCACTGATGTGTGACTAGGCACTGCTCTTTGCTTGTGAAGTCATAAGTGTTATGGACTTTCACTGCCAACGTGAAAAGGACCTGCAGGGTCACACACATAGGATTTAACCTGGAAAAGGAGTTTTGTCCACAAATAATGTTTAGATTCATTACTAAAGGAGTTTAGTAGTTCAATTAAACACTCAATTAATTGATAGCTCAATGTCATAATGGTCAAGGTGTTGGACACATTGATTGGATTATCGGATTGATTGAAACTGCAATTGACTGATTCTGCACAATCTGCACTCCCAACGGATCGGCTCATGTGATGAACCGATCAACTCAGCTTGGTGAACCGATCAGCTCAGGTGGTGATTCGATCGGCTCATGGACAGGTGGAAATGATTACTTCAAGTGTTGAAACGATCGGTTCAACTGGTACAATCGAGAAAGTTGGGAAAGTCAGGTTGGTGAGAAATTTCCTTTCGTTTCACTTGCCCAATTTGATTGGAACAAGGATTGGTATTTGATACCAATTAGAAACAAAAGATGAAAATTCAATCGGGAACCGATCAGTTGAGGTGTCAACCGACCAGCTCAGGTCCCCAACTGACCATTTCAGAAATGAAACGATCGGTTCAGGTTGCACAGTTTGTTGTTTTTGTGGAAAATCTTGAACCCTTCTACTCGTTCTTTAGTCCCACATTTCCCGGGATAGAGAACCATGTCCCATGACCCTCCTATATATATAAGGGTATTGAGGGATTCTCAAAGAACAACTCAGTGCAATCGATTGCTCTGTAAAGTTGTCGTTCTCTCTAGTTTTGGTAACCAAGAGAGACTGAGTAAGTGCTACTTGATAAGGGAGGCACAACAAGGGAAAGACAACTGCAGAAAGCGACTGGTGGCAGGAGATTGTGTCAGTGACTAGTATGCTGATAGGAGGGTGTGACTCCTTCTAATTCCTTGTGGGACAAGGAGATTGGAGTTCCAGGTGGTCTGTGTGGACTACTTCAGAGGCGGGAGATTTCTACCGCTCGGAGGACAGCTGTCAATCCCGACAGTCCCGGTGAGACCAGGAGTCGTCAGTCCCGGTGTGACTAGGAGCTGCACAGACACTGTATAAGACCGTAGGTGAAGACCGCGCAAGCCGCAAGGTATTGTCGTCGAGCAAGCCTCGGGACAAGGTATGATTACACAAACCATCCCTTTCCTATTGTATAGACGTTGACACATTTCCTTGTTCTGGGTTTGGGGAGGAGAAATTTTTTTGTTTCCACTGCCTTCTCTGCCTTCCTTAAAACCCAACAGTGGTATCAGAGCCATGTCAACTGCTCTATACTTTAGGATTATCGATATGATCGATTTTGGTTTGTCGCCTTTATTTATTGCATACGATGCGAATAAAATTGGCTTTATGCATGTCCAATCCTAAATCCACAAATCCCAATTTACATATATGATATGTATTATGAATGCACTCGATACACGTCACCCTTGAACGAGTTTTGTGGTGGATGTATAGCGTGGTTATGGCCAATAAACCCTATCTATGTATGGTTGTATGTGGTTGCTTGCATCTCGGTCTGCGCACCGATCTTCCTTCTCCTATTCCTGATGTAACTCGAAATAATTCGAGATTTCTTTCCTACCTTTTCTCCCCTGGAATGTAACTCGAGGTTTCTCCTTTTACAATGTAAAATAGGATAGAATTTTATTTCCTGTTATGTCAAAGAATAGAGGACATCCTGATGACAGCTGAGACGATCGGTTCAAGGCATGAACCAATCGGTTGACGTTCCAGAGGATCGGTTCAAGGAGTGAGTCGATCGATTGATCACTGGTTCGAGGAGCGAGACGAGTGGGTGGCGGCCATGATGAGATGCACGATGACCAGGCGAACCGATCAGTTGGAGGAGCCAACCGATCGGTTGGTGGCACCCAGCCGACCAGCCTGATGGCGAGCCGATAAGTCATGTGATGAGTTGATCAAACCCAGAAAGGCAAAGCATAGAGTTCATCTTGTATAGGTTGCATGTGATGTAGACCTAGATGACCGTGATTCCTCTTGGCTCAAGGAATCACATTAGGATGGCCATAATCATCGCTTTTATCGTTTTGCATGTTTTCTGTGGGATATAGCATGTATATGATACATACTATGTATTGTGGTGATTGGATATGTATATGTATATAAAACCAAATCCCTCATTAAATATTAAGTTTTAGATGCCTTCCAAATGTGACACACGTGAAAAGCTTGATTGACCAAGTGTGGGCACGCCCTAGCGTGGTGCATCGTCTATCTCGTGGAAGCGTGAAGGATGAATGTGTGGGTATGCCCTAGCGGGGTGCATGTTCATCATGTTTGCTTTGGGTTGGACTTAACAAGGTGATCTAGATGGGATCTAGTACCTTGAGGCATGGGGGTGATCATGGCAAGGATTTGCATATGACATCTTATCAAGAGTTGCATATGATGCAATTGGCAAGAGTTTCCTATCTGAGAGATCTAAGTTGTGGGTGACAGCCCTAGCTGGTCCATGATTTAGAGGATTTCATGATCTTGCCCACTAGAAGGTTGTACGCTACAATCTTCTGAATTGATGGTGAGGGCTATCAATTTGAACTAAAATAGTGGGAATGGTAATTAATTAAAGGCCTAATTATATCGTCAACTTTTCAAATCAATCAAATAAGTCAAAAATGAGTTTTTGGACTAAAATTGCATATTTCCTTTTGTAGTACAAATGGCAACAAACCATAATCACTTATTTGCGATCAGTCTTTGAGACCAACAAATTAAATGGGACAAACTTCCACGATTGGTTAGGACATTGAGAATCGTTCTCAATCAAAGAGTGAAAGCTCTAAGTCCTAGTTATACCAGAACCAGATGAACTCCATCCCACCACATCAATGGTTGAAAGTATGCTTATGGAAGCATACCGAGGAAGACATTGATGAGGAGTGCTTGATGTTGTATTCTCTGAACTATGAGTTGCAGAGACAACATGAGACATATGATATTTCCAAGACACTGTCCTAGTATGTCATGACAGAAGGAGATCCGGTAAGGTATTAACACACTCAATGTGATTGGGTATGTGAAAAACTTGACTAAGAAGGATTCCCTCTAAGCCAAGAGTTGGCTATTGGTATGATACTGCAAATGTTGTGAGGATCATACAATTCATGATAAGCTACAACATGAACAACTTTGACAAATGTTGACAGAGTTGTTGGACATGTTGAGGATAGTAGAGGCAAAGATGAAGAAAGACAAACCATAATCTTTGATGTGATCAAATAAAAAGGTAATTCTTAAGGGCAAGGATAAGGGCAAAGCAAAGAAGTGTTCTGATGCTAGCCAGCAATCCAAGCCGTCTTCAGCCTCAAGGCACATGGGGAAAGGGTGTATGAGGGAATTTCCCTCTATATCTGGAAGAACAAAAGAAGATGAAGGAGGGGATGGAGATCTCCACCTAAGGTATCATGAAATGAACCTCTTCTTTATCTAAGGTATATGATACCAAGATATGGATATGTCATATATGATATCCACAAAGAAGTGATGGCCTTTGTGAAAGGACCAAGAAAGGAGTACCCATCATTGGAGCAAGTGTTGCTGCCATAGATAGAAGTACCTTTCAGTTTATTTCAGCCTAAAGGGAATGAAATAGAGTTGAGAACTGCTATTTCATATTTACCAGTAGATAGAAACACTTTATTTTTTCATATTGTATGACAATAATGGCAATCAATAAAGAGTTGTTTCAATTTTTAAAGATATGATCTTTGTGGCAATGCCTTGTTTATCTTGTGGTATTTGATATGCATAAGATAAAATGATACCTAAAAGTTATAGATAACTCAAACAATCAAATCAGCATCAATCATGAGAAATTCATTTCTAGTTTCCATGTGATGGATAAATCTAGACTCTTTTGGTTAGAGAACCAGTAAGAGACATGAATATCTTGGTCATGATTAATCAATCTTCACTAATGGTAGGGGGAGAATGATAATCCTATTAGGTATGATACATGTGATGTATTTACATACCTATTGGAACAAATGCTAATACTTCAAATGGTGTTTAGAGAAATACCAATATGAATATCTTGAAGTGTTCAAGATTATCATAGATGAAGTACAAATTTGGTAAAGTGTTAATTCTTGATGAGATAAATGAATGAAATACTTATACCAAATGTTTGAGATCCTTATGAGTGATTGTGATAGTGTATCATAGTGAACTCATGATTAAGGCATGGTGATGTCTAAATCAAGAAGGAATCATACTCTAAGGAGTTAGAGAATGATTATCAAATAACTGAATTCTTCTTAATAAAAGAATACCCCTCACTAATAAAAGAAATTAAGAATCACAAAGGTTGTGAATTCTTATATCCTTACACCTCAATTATCTATGTGATGAGTTGTTCATGTGATGAGTCAACTATCTAGATGAATATGAGGAACCGAATTTTGAGTTATGGTTTATGACCATTTCATCCTAAATGACATCCATGTGAACCATAAGGTATGACCTTGATGGTAGCACCCATTGGATGAAATCCATAAGTGCAAATGAATCTTAAGTGTTAAGACACATGGATAACATTTTGAGAAGGATGATGCTTGTTGATTGAGACTTAATGACTAAGACATTTGGCATATGGATACTAAAACTGCATTCCTATGAGAAATAAAACAAGGATGTGTACTTGAAACAACCTATAAGGTTTATGAATCCACTAATGCAAATGAAGTCTATAAGTTACAATGGACTAATCAATGTGATTGATTCAGTACAAGCAACTCAGAATTGGATCTTTACTTTGATGATATAGTCAAAGGGTTTGACTGATATGTCAAAGAGAAAGAAGGGATCTGTGATTTAGTGGGAGTGTGTTCACATTCCACACGTTGATGTGAAATGGAAATGTTCTAGAATGGAAATCCAAAAGTGGAAATTATCTTTAAGGAAGATAGAGATGTTTCCTATGTGATAGGAATAGAGATCTATAGAGATAGTTCTCGAAAACCTCTTGACCTGAAAAGAGAAAGCTTACATTGGCAATCTGTACTGAAGAGTTCGGTATGCACAGATTCAGTGGGAGAAAACTTGACCATGTTACATGGAGTTAGTATCCCAAGGCCAAGTGTCCAATTCTTATGAAGAATGGGAACACTAAATATATATGTGGATCTATCATGTATGTAATCATCCCATTATCTTGCATGGCAAGAACAAAATGCATTCATCATCTTGTATGTATGACATGGCAATATGATGTGCTCATCCTGATAATTCGTATGTGAGACATAATGAGTGGATGTCTGTCTACTTCCAGTAAGGGTTACTGGAATACCATGAGAACTTGGGAAGTATTAGTTCTATGGAGATAAGGAAGAGTTCAATGTAAAGAGTTACATTGATGCGGACGTCCGAAAGGACAGAAAATTAATCGCAAAATATATATAGGATATATAAAAGTGAAAGTTTGTTGATAATTGGAAGTTTTCCAATAAAACCATTTAAAAGGAAATGTCGAGTATCTATGTGTTGGAGAACAAAAGTGGATACTATATGGATCTGGAAGTTCATGAGATGAACTTATAGATATTCCGCTCATTGATGACAAGTATCGAATCCTTGATCATGCAATGTGGCTAAAGGTTAGCAAAGGAATACTATATCACATATTACGGCAACTCCATCTCATACGTATGACGTACAACGAAGAGATGAGAGACATGCAATTTATACTGACTTTGGTAAGGTGTTGCCATTACTCACTATGATCGCACTAGAGCACAGTAACATGTGGGACATGTTTGAAGATCACTATGAATATGATTCAAGGGTGATTGGCTCGCAGTGCAAGTGGGAGTCTGTTGGTATGTATGCCCTGAGAGCCAATCATGGGATGATTGGTGGGATACATTAAGATTGATTTGATAAACATCAAAGGCAAGCTTCCAATTCTTTCTGGTTCATTCATATGAGATAGTGATAGAACAGATTGAATGTCTAGAGAATGACAGTACTCAATGACGTATGCCTTCAGGTTCAGGACCTGAACGATGAGATCATACGGATGCTAAGAGTTTGTACATTCTCATTATGTCCCTAATCGGATGTCATTGTGGAAGGTAGATAGACAGCAATGACACACAAGACTAGATTGTGGTGTTGGTTGATGATAGAATCTCATTAGTCATGATATAGAGATATCAAACCAAACACATAGGTACTTGTTAGAGAACAAGTGTACCGGACAGACCCACCGTGAGTTTGACACATGGAACCATGATATGGTAGTCACAGTCAGTACTCACAGTGATGGTGGTGAGTGTGATTCTTTGACCTGAAATCACTGCACTCAACACATGTCGTTGGGCACACTTTGACATCATCAAACACAGTCCTGAAACATGGGTTGTTATAAAGGTGATGATTGGGTGGCTTTGACACATGGGGCTTTTGAGGGGTGAGTGATAGATATGGGATTTGTCCCTCCTAAGGGAGTTTGATATCCATGGCCACTTGATGAGTAGGATTGAGAAAAGTGTGCACGCATGTGTGAATCAGTATGTGATATTGATGTCATACATATCTCTTCCAATCTACTCTGAGACCAAGAAAGTGAATGGACGTTGACAGGATGACAGTTCCATGCCTCGAGTTCATTCGGGATATCTGTGACAAAAGGAATTATACATTCACTATAACACCATTCACAGATTGTAGGATTGAAAGTTGTTCTCCAACTTTCTATTTCACTTGGGTAGCACTGATGTGTGACTAGGCACCGCTCTTTTCTTGTGAAGTCATAAGTGTTATGGACTTTCACTGCCAACGTGAAAAGGACCTACAGGGTCACATAGATAGGATTTAACCTGGAAAAGGAGTTTTGTCCACAAACAATGTTTAGATTGATTACTAATGGAGTTTAGTAGTTCAATTAAACACTCAATTAATTGATAGCTCAATGTCATAATGTTCAAGGTGTTGGACACATTGATTGGAGTATCAGATTGATTGAAACTGCAATTGACCGATTCTGCACAATCTGCACTCCCAACCGATCGGCTCATGTGATGAACTGATCGGCTCAGCTTTGTGAACCGATCGGCTCAGGTGGTGAGTCGATCGGCTCATGGACAGGATGAAACGATTGCTTCAAGTATTGAAACGATCGGTTCAACTAGTTCAACCGAGCAAGTTGGGAAAGTCAGGTTGGTGAGAAATTTCCTTTCATTTCACTTGCCCAATTTGATTGGAACAAGGATTGGTATTTGATACCAATTAGAAACAAAAGATGAAAAGTCAATCGGGAACCGATCAGTTGAGGTGTCAACCGACCAGCTCAGGTCCCCAACCGACCATTTCAGAAATGAAATGATCGGTTCAGGTTGCACAGTTTGTTGTTTTTGTGGAAAATCTCGAACCCTTCTACTCGTTCTTTAGTCCCGCATTTCCCGGGATAGAGAACCCTGTCCCATGACCCTCCTATATATAAGGGTATTGAGGGCTTCTCAAAGAACAACTCAGTGCAATCGGTTGCTCTGTAAAGTTGTCGTTCTCTTTAGTTTTGGTAACCAAGAGAGCCTGAGTAAGTGCTACCCGATAAGGGAGGCACAACAAGGGAAAGACAAATGTAGAAAGTGACTGGTGGCAGGAGAGTGTGTCAGTGACTAGTACGCTGACAGGAGGGTGCGAATCCTTCCAATTCCTTGTGGGACAAGGATATTGGAGTTCTAGGTGGTCCATGTGGACCACTTCAGAGGTGGGAGATTTCTGCCGCTCGGAGGACAGCTGTCAATCCCGACAGGCCTGGTGAGACCAGGAGTCGTCAGTCCCAGTGCGACCTAGAGCTGCACAGACACCGTCCAAGACCGGAGGTGAAGCCTGCACAAGGCGTGAGGTATTGTCTCTGAGCAAGCCTCGGGACAAGGTATGATTCCACAAACCATCCCTTTCCTATTGTATAGACGTTGACGCGTTTCCTTGTTCTGGGTTTGGGGAGCAGAAAAAAAAATTCCGCTGCCTTCTCTGCCTCCCTTAAAACCCAACATAAGAGACTGACCGTGTAGCTTATTGAGCGTCTATTGTAATGTCTGGATGCTCACCTGATAGATAATTGACTTAAAACTACCCATAATTGATGACATACATTATTGTATGTTTCAATGAGTTTGGGAATTGTAAATCTACTAAAAAGAAGAAAAAAATCAAACAAACAAAGTAACATATGATTATAAGCTAAGGAGAAATTTGATGGGTTGATAAACCAAACAAGCTCTAAGAGTGCAAATTTATCTTGCATTATGATATGTATATCCTAAAATAAATTTTAAAAATGATCTTGTTTAATGATTATATTACATAAGATCAAAGTAAGTGCAAAAGACCATGGATTAATTAAGCGAGCAGGGTTGAGGAGTGAAAATTTATCTTTCAATTTTGGTATGACATTCAAGAGGGACTCGAGACACTGCTTGTTATGTGTCTACTGCAATGTTTGGATGATCACCTGATAGATAATTAACTTAAAACTACACATAATTGATAACATACATTATCACGTGATGCAATGGGATCAAGAATTGTAAACCTGCAAAAAACACAAATACTAAGAGAAACAACCAAACAAACATATGACTAAAGTAAGAGAGAAAGTTCATTGGTTGATTAACCGAGCAGGTTTGAAGAGTGCAAATTTATCTTACAATTACGATATGCATACACATCAAATATACTATGAAAATGATCTCATATAATGATTATATTACATATGATTAAATTAGGGGAGAAAGATCATGAGTTTATTTAGCGATCAGGCTTGAAGTTTGTGATTTATCTTACAAATATGATAGTTCATTCAAAAAGGACTAGCAGCGCAACTTGTTGCGCATCTTCTGCAATGTCTGGATGCTCATCTAATAGAAAATTAACTTAAAACTACTCATAGTTGATAAGATACATCATCGTTGAGATTGGGAATTGTAAACCTACTAAAACAAAACAATCACAAAAATAAGAGAAAACAACAAATAACTTATGATTAAAGTAGGGGGAAAAGTTCATGGGTTGATTAACAAAGCAGGCTTGAAGAGTGCAAGTTTATCTTACAATTATGAAATACTCCTAAAATAAATTTTGAAAATGACTGATTAAAGCAGGGGAGAAAGCTTATGGGTTTATTAGCTGAGCGGGCTTGAAGAGTGCAAGTTTATCTTAAAATTATGATATGCCCTCTGAAAGAGACTAGAAACGCAACTTGTTGTGTGTCTAATACAATGTTTGGGTGATCGCCAGCTAGATACTTAACTTAAAACTATCCATAATCGATAACATACATTATGGCATACTACAGTGGGATTAGGAAATCTAAACCTACTAAAAAGAATATGAACACAAAAAAAGAGAATCAAACAAGAAAACATGTGATTAAAGCAAGGGAGAAAGCTCATAGGTTAATTAACCAAGCTGCTTGAAAAGTGAAGATTTGTCTTACAACTATGATATGCCATCCAAAAGGGATTGGCAGTGCTAGTTTTTGCATGTCTGCTACAATGTCCAGTTGCTCACTTGATAGGTAATTAATTTTAAACTACCCATAATTTATAACATACATTATTGCATGTTCCAATGGGCTTGGGAATTTTAAACCAACTAAAAAGAAAAGAACACAAAAATATGAGAAATAAGCCAAAAAAACATATAATTAACGCATGGGTGAAAGCTCATGGTTTGATTAATTGAGCCGGCTTGAAGAGTTTAAATTTATCTTACAATTATGAAATGCATATCCTGAGAATTATGAAAATGATCTAATATAACAATTGCATTATATATGATTAAAGAAGGGGAGAGAGCTCATAGGTTGATTAACATGGTAGGATTGAGGATTTCAAATTTATCTTACAACTATGATACGCCATCCAAAAGTGATTGGTGACACAACTTTTTGTACATCTTCTATAATGTCTAGATTCTCACCTAATGTGTAATTAATTAAAACTACCCATAATTGATAACATACATTATCACATGATGCAATGGGGTTGGGAATTGCAAACCTACTAAAAAGAAAACAAATGCAAAAAGTAAGAGAAACAAACAAACAAAAATTATTCCTAAAGTAGGGGGAAAAAGTCATGGGTTGATTGACCAAACATGCTTGAAGAGTGTAAATGTATCTTACAACTGTGATATTCATATCATCATTATCATCATCTAAGACTCAATGACAACCATGTTGGGTTCAGATACATGGATCCTATTTTTGAAGTCAGCACTATTATGGTTCATACTTTGATCAAGATTTAAAAATGCAAAATCTCTCTTTATAAGCTCTTCCCAAGTTAGTTTAGGCTTTCCTCTACTATTTTTGGTTGTTCTCGACTCAATAACCTTACTTTAAATAAGTGTGTTTATCGGTCTATGTTGCACTTGTCCATACCATATTAGATGGCCTTAACGCAACTTGTCCTTGATGCTTACCACCCCACTTTGTTTATGATATAGTCATACCTCAAACAATCTTTTCTCGTCCTCCCTTACACCCATCTTATCATTCACATTTCAGCCACATTCATCTTTTTGAGACCTTATTTATTCAGTACCCAACATTAACTCCCATATAGTATGGTTGGTCATATAGAAATTCTGTAAAAGTTACTTTTTAATCTAAGAGGGATCTTTTTGTCACACACTACTCCAGTTTCACTCCTCCACTTCAACCATCTTGCTATTATCTTGTGACAAACATCATATTAAGCCTCACCCTCCCTTTCAATGCTAGAGCCCAAGTAACAAAATGTGTCACATATTGGTACATCCATTCCATCCATCTTGATCCCACCATTCACAATTCTAGATTGGCTAAAATTGCAATGTGTATATTTAGTTTTGCTTCTACTAATCACTACTAATCATAAATCCATTAGATTCCAGTGCATTTGTCTAAACTTCAACTTTATCATTCAATATTTCTTTTATTTCATCAATCAACACAACATCATCAACAAATAACATGCACCAAGTGATATCTTCTTGAACAAGCTTTGTAAACTCATCCATAACAAGAACAAATAGATAAGGGATAAGTATCGATCCTTGATGTACCTCGATAGTGATAGGAAAAGTTTGTGTCTCTCCTCCAGGAGTCCTAACACTTGTAGTTGAGCCATCATACATGTCTTTAATTAGATCAATGTATTGGACACACACACCCTTTTTATGCAAAACCCTCCACAACATTTCCATGGGTACTGGATCATAGGCCTTTTTCATATCAATCAACACCATATGAAGATCTCTTTTGTTTTCTCTGTACTTCTTCATAAGCATCCTTGTCAAAAAAATAGCATTAGTTGATGATCCTTCCCGCATATAGCCAAACTAGTTGTTTGATATATGTGTAATAAATCTTAGCCTTTGCTCAATAATCCTCTCCCAGAGGTTCATAGAGTGACTCATCAACTTGATACCTATGTAATTTTTGTATCTTTAAACATATCCTTTGTTCTTGTATACTAGGACTATAGTACTATTTCTCCCTTCATCTGACATCTTCTTTGTCTTCATAATCTTGTTAAAAAAATTGTTAGCCACATATCTCCTTCATCCTCCATGCTCTTCCATACGTCAATATCAATACAGCCTGGACCACATGCCTTTTTCATTTTCATAATTACAGAACTCTTGACCTCAATTAGTGAAACTTATCATGTGTAAGTGATATTTCTTGCATCCATGTCACCTAAGTCTCTTACATTGTTCACAGTATCTCCATTGAAAAGCTTATGAAAGTAGTTTCTCCATTGGTTCTATGTATCATCATCCTTATAAACACTATCATCTTCATTCTTGATGCATTTTACTTGACTGAAGTATCTTCCTTTCCTTTCTCTTATACATGCCATTTTATAAATATCTTTTGCCCCTTCTCCAGTGTCCAACTTATTATATATCTAATCAAAGTGTCTGGACCTTTCCTCTTGAACTACCTTCTTAGAATCTTTCTTTGCTTGTTTATATTTTTGAAAGTTGTGTCATCTCTAGATTAGGGCAAGCTCTTATAGATCTCCCTTTTTAATTTAGTAGCCTTTTGTAAATCCTCATTCCACCACCAAGTCTCTTCCTATAGAGGCCCACACCCATTGGAATCTCCAAAGACCTCTTTGTAACATTTGTTATGCATGCACTTATACTTTTCCACATAGAGCTAACATCACACTCCAAGTTCCAAGTTCTTTCCTTGATAAGTTTGCAATAAAATGTCAATTTCTTTTCTCCTTTAAGATTCCACAACTTGATCCTTCTATCTTGGTTTTTGTTATGCTTACCGTTGTTGATCTTCATGTTCACATACAAAATCACCAACCTAAGTTGGGTGGTGAGTTTTTCCCAGGGATCACTTTATAATCCTTGTATACTTTTCTATCTAGTCATCTTGTGAGGAAGTAATCAATTCGGAAATAGTTGTGCCCACTCCTGAAAGAATTAATCAATTGCGATATTCATATGCTATTATAAATTCGAAAAATGATCTCATGCAATATATGTATTCCATATCATTAAATAAGGGGATAAATCTCATGGGTTGATAAACTCAATAGGTTGGAAGAGTACAAATTGATCTTACAATTATGATATGCCATCCAAAAGGGACTAAAGACACATCTTGTTGTGTGTCTTTTGTAATTTATGGATGCCCGCCAGATAGATAATTAACTTAAAATTACCCATAAATGATAACATACATTATCGTATGCCACAATGAGCTTCAAAATTATAAACCTACTAAAAAGTAAAAAGAAAAGAAAAAGGAAAAAAACAAATGAACATATGATTAAAGCTAAGGATAAAGCTCATGAGTTGATAAACTGAGCAGGCTTGAAGAGTGAAAATTTTATTTTAAATTATGATATGCATATCTTGAAATAAATTCTAGAAAGGTCTTGTATAATGACTGTATTATGTATTATTAAAGTAGGGTTGAAAGCTCATGGGTTGATTAGGAGAGCAGGATTGAAAAATACGCAAATTTATCTTATAGTTTTTATATGGAATTCAAAAGGGACTTACGATGCAACTTGTTGTGTGTCTGCTACAATGTCTGGATGATCACCTGATAGATAATTAATTTAAAACTAATGACAACTTGTAGCATACATTATCACATGATACAGTGGGCTTGGACATTGTAAATATACTATAAAAGACAAAACTAAGAGAAACAACCAAACAAACTACGATTGAAGCAGGGGAGAAAGTTGATGTCTTGATTAACTGAGCAGGCTTGAAGACTGCAAATCTATCTTACAATTATGATATTCATACACATGAATTATATTCTAAAAATTCTTGCATAAAAATTGTATTACATATGATTAAAGTAGGAAAGAAATCTCATGGGTTGATTAACCAAGCAGGCTTTAAGAATGCAATTTTATCTAACTATTATGATATGTCATTCAAAAGGGAGTAGCGTCTTAGCTTGTTGAATGTTGTTGCAATGTCTGGATGCTCACCTAATAGATAATTAACTTTAAACTACTCAGAATCGATAACACATATATTATCACATGTTTGGAGTGAGCTTAGGAATTGTAAAACTACTCAAAAGGAAATAAACACAAAAAGTAAGAGAAACAAACAAACAAACATATTATTAAACTAGGGAGAAAGCTCATGGGTTGATTAATTGAGCAAGGTTGAGGTGTGCAAATTTATCTTTCAATTATGATATCCATATTATAAAATAAATTCAAAAAATGATCTTGTATAATGATTGTATTACATGTTATTAAAATAGGATCAGAAATCTCATGGGTTGATTAAGTGAGTAGGCTTGAAGAGTGTAAGCTTAGCTTACAATTTTGATATGGCATCCAAAAGGGACTGGTGACACATCCTGTTACACATTTACTGCAATGTCTAGATGCACACCTAATAAACAATTAACTAAAAAATACATATAATCCATACCTTTTATCATATGTTTCTGCAATGGGCTTGGGAATCGTAAACCTACTAAAAATAAAAATAAAAAAACAAAAAGTAAGAGAAAGAAAGAAACATACAAACATAGGAACAAAACAAGGGAGAAAGTTGATAGGTTTATTAACCAAGTAGGCTTGAAAAGTGCAAGTTTATCTTATAATTATGATTGCATATCCTAAAATAAATTCTAAAAATGATCTCATATAGAGACTATATTGCATATGATTAAAGTAGGAGAGAAATCTCATGGGTTGATTCACTGAGTGGGTTGGCAAATGTTGACCTAACAGTTGTAAATTGTCCATATTTTGATGATGACTTAACCGTTCCATTCATATGTGTAAACTACTAGAGGGGGGGGTGAATAGAGTTTTATAGTGATTTTAATAATTATTTAACTCAAATAACCAAAATTGAGATTAGAAGAAGGAGACAGGCGTTTAGAGTGGTTCCAACTATAGCAAATACTATAGTTGTCAGTCCACTACCCGGTTGCTTACCCAACCGGGATTTGAAAGTATTTATTTTATTACCTCTCGAGGATTTATACAAAATACAATACTTTCAACCACACCCTTTGAACAGCCTTCACTTGAAGTAGGTGCACCAACCCTGAGGTAGCCTTCTTGAAGTAACTCCAAGCTCCCCCTTGAAGTAGCCTTCCTCTCTAGAAGTAACCTCCCGTTGCACCAGCCTTCTGAAGTAGCTCAAAGTCTCCTTCTTCGCCAAGAAGATCTTCACCCTCTCCAATCCGCAGCCTCCAACCTAGGAGTAGCAAGGAGAGTACAAACAATAATAGGGAATAAGAAAGAAAAAGGAAATTACAACTTATCCTTTACAGCCCAAGGCTTGATTTGCCTAGATCAAGCGTATAGATCTCCTAACCAAGTATGTGAACTTGTGATTGCAGTGGGTAGGAGATACTAGCCTATAGGACACGAATTTGAGCTAAGGAGAAAGTAGGCCAATGATCACAATGCTCAAATTGCTTGCAACAGATTGCTCAAGTATGCTCAAGTATTTCTCAAGTGTAGCAAGTGTAGAAACAAGTGAGTTTAGGTGTCCTATGGCTTGTCTTATTTATAGGAATGGCCTAAGGAAGCTTAAGGACATTCTAGACAACTTCTAGGGGTTTCTAAGTGCTTAACTAGCTGTTAGGTACAAAGTTGTTGCTCAAACAACGGCTAATTAATTAATTCTGCAGTTGCTGTCAGAGACCATCTCGGTCGAAAAATGGTCGACCGAGACACCTACTCGGTCGAACTTTTGTCGACCGACAGGCTCTCTGGAACAAGTGATTTGCAACGTCTTTCATCAACTGCCAACTAACTTGTCTGTTGTGTCTAACGGCTACTTTGGATCTTTCTCGGTCGAGAAGATTGTCGACCGAGAGTGTCTCGGTCGAGGAGTTTGTCGACCAAGATTGATCCTGTTTCAAGGTTTCAATTTTGGCATTAATTATGTGTGTAAGTGTGCATAAGTAATCCTAGTTGAATGGGATGACTTGTCTAACTGTGGTGTTTAGCTAGGGAGAATCTAACGCTTGATTTACATGCAATTCTAAGTACTTGTACATTATATTTTTGTACAAGTTTTTTACAACAGTGATTACATTGCATGAAAATATAAATATGTAAGCTTGTAGATTTTCCCTTGTTGCTTTGTCATCCTGCACACTCAAGTAGCTCGTTAGATTAATAAGAATGAAATGTTTGTCATAATCAAAACAAAGGGATTTATAGATGTCCATTTAGCCAACAATATGTATCTAATATGTCTATTTTAGATTGATTTTAGGTATTAGGTACATGAAAAGGATCAATTCAATCAAGCCCTAGCTTGACCAATACAAGCCAAAGTCAATGCAAATGCAATTTTGTGGAAAACATCCTAAAACCCTTAGGACAATTTTTGTAATCATTTGTATTGATTCTATGACTTGTAGTCAAGCTGAGAAACAATTAGGAGCACTTAAAAGAGTATTTAAGAACTCAAATGGAAATTTCCAAAATTCATTACAGAGAGTTTTGTTGGCCGAGTTTCATCCCTGATAAACTCGACTAACACCCTTGACGGATTTTGGGAACTATCAGGGTCGGTCAAGTTTCCTCAGGACAAACTCGACTGACACCCTATACCAACCAAATGAAATTTAAGCCGTCAGTGGATTTCATCTAGGATAAACTTGACTGACACTTCAAATTTGCTTTGTCGCATAGTGCTACCCATCGCGTTTTCTTTATTGAAACTTGACCGACTACATTGTATGGAGAAAAAAAAGTGTTTCTAGTTGTTGGAGTATTGCAAACATCAAAAATAGATCCATTGCAACACCCCAAATGACTACAATTCATCCACAAGTGCTTCTATTGGCTAGTAGACATCCCCAAGTATAAATAGGGACCATTTGGCTTCATCCCAAGTTTTCTTCTTATGCTCCTAGCTACATTTGAGTGGATTTGTCTACTAAGAGCCCCTTTCTCTCTCTTTCTTACTAATCAAAACGTCTTTATGATTGAGATAGGCTATGTGTGAGAGAGATACTCCATTGTATTCTTGTAAAGCTCTCAAATATTTAGTTTCCCAGTCCCTTTCCCAAGAGAAAAGTTGGTGAAAGCTTCTCTAAGGTGAAGGAGAAGGTGAAGGTTGAATATCCTTGAGGAGAGTAGGTAATTCCTTCAAGGAGGAAGACTTGTTGCAAGAGGTGAGCTCCTTGGAAAAAGTATCTAGCTCGTGAAAATGTGGGTAAGCCCTTGTAGAGATTGAATACTCATTCTAAAAGGATAGGTAATACCATGTAAGATTTATTGGCTCCTTTTTCTCCTTGAAAAGGAAGGCTAGGTATTCTTGCCCTGGAAAAGGAAGATCTTGTTGTATGTCTTATAATGAAATACAAGTATGCAATGGTTGAAAATTCCTAGATGTTGATGTCTCTAGGTAGTGGATGTACACTCTCCTAGTTTGGAGTTTGGAACCACTACACATAGCTTGTTCTTGATCTCATTCAATCTCTCTCATCCTTTCTATGTATGTTAAGTTGCATACAAATTTCATATTTTCAACCATATCTTTTGAAGTAATTTGAAGATCTAATGAATCTTGTTTAAGTGTTTATAGCTCTATTGACCCCCTCTTTAGAGCCCATTGATCGTACAAGTGGTATTAGAGCCATAGACTTCTCAGACAAGGTCTCCCATGAGATGATAAGATGGGTGACAACCTTCTAGGTTCTCTCAAACTGGAGTGTGGATTCTCCATGATACCTCCAATCTTCAACAATACAAACTTCATGTATTGGAAGAAGAGGATGAAGTTCTACTTGCAAGAGATGATCTATGACATGTAGAAAGTGGTAATACTTCCCTACAAGGAGCCAGGAGGATATGTGGCTACTTGGGATGTAGCTACATTGAAGAAAGCCCAACTAAATGCAAAGGTGATAAGAATCATGTATGCATTCCTCACTCCTTCCTAATTTAACTGGATATCTTCTTAGGACACCGCCCATGAGATATGGAACAAACTTTGCATAGGGAGAGAATGAATCCCCTATTTCTCAGTGGGGGTCGCTCACACACGGTGTTCGAGAATCCGATTTTTTGTGTTGATTGCGCATGGCCCCTACTATGAAAGTGATCCCACTAGTCAAAGCATTATTGATTTCCATCTCTTTTTTGTCTCAGAGACAGATACCTATGAAGGGACCAAGAAAGTCAAGGATTCCAAGGTCTACACGCTCAAAGATCTCCTTGAGAACTTCAAGATGGGTAAGAAAGAGAGACTGGCAGAGATGTACTCAAGGCTCAACACCATTGTGAATGGACTTGCTTCTTTCGGCTAACCCATGGATCAATGTACCATCAACTCCAAGATCCTTAGGTCTCTTCCTAAGAGGTGGCAATACAAAGTGACATACTTTAAAGAAACAAGAAGCCTTGGTGACATTGCAACCGAAGAGCTCATTAGGAATCTCTAAGCATATGAGTTTAGACTTGACAAGCAAGAAGAAGAGGAAAATCTTAAAGAAAAGGATTCAAAGAAGATGTGCCTTCAAAGATTAAGTGAAGGCCATTGTTCTTCAACAACAACTTTCTTGTCAGACTACCCCTTGCTAAAGTGAATATGAAGCCCCTAGTGATCATGAAGCTAACTACTCAAAGGGGAAGCACTTTAATGGAAAGCCCTTCTCCTCTTCTACTCCAAGGTGCTATGAGTGTCGTAAAAAAGGAGAGTACAAGAATGATTGCCCCAAGGCAAAGAAGTCCTACCACAATAGCATCCCCAAAATGAAGGAGGACTACAAGAAGGAAATCAAGTTCAAGAGGAAGGAAAATAAGAAAAGAAGAAGCAAGGATGCAGCCCATGCTGCATGGGAGGAATCTTCCTCAAGTGATTCCAGATCCAATGAGGGAGAAAGCCACCTTGCTTTCATGGCCTCAAATAGTGAATAAATATGTGAGGTAAGTGGGGTAAGCTTAAATGAAATATCTAAACAAGCACTCATTGACATGCTTAATATTTCCCATTCTTCTTATTCCAAATGCAAATCTAAGAAGAAAAGGTTAGGGAAAATTATTGATGACTTGTATGCTAAAATTATTGATTCTTTGCAAGGTCAAGTTCTTGAAATTTAGTTGAAATACAACAGTTTTGAGGTAGAGAATGGTATTTATCTTAAGAACATTAATAGTCTTAAAGATGAAAACCAAACATGCCTTATTAAGCTTGTTTTGATTAGAACTAAAAATGATAAGATTGTTGCCAAGTTCAATGATCTTATACATTTGTGTGATGATATTAAGGATGAAAATATAATTCATCTTGATGAGCTTACTACACTTAGAATTGAAAATGCTAGATTGCTTGTCAAAGTTAACACTCTTAGTTCTAGACCTTTATTGACTAGTAGTGAAGTAGCTATTGTAGCTCTTAAAAGATATTCTTATCTTACTAAAAATGCCCTATGTCTAGATGCCAACTTGCTTCATGCTCAAGATGATTCAACTAATCTTTCTTCTACTGTCAGTACTCTTAGTGATAATAATCACAAGCTAAGAGCTTCCTTACAAAAGTTCCTCAAAGAGAAAAAGTCCCTCAATGGATTCCTAGAGCACTCTACCAAACAAATTGGTAAAAGTGGTTGGGGATATGAGGGAGCTCACAAAAACAAGGGAAAGGGTAACAAAAGAGAAAGGAACCTCCTACATTCCATTAGAGTCCTCTGGCTCTAAGAACCCTATGGTTTGTGCACATTGCAAGATTGATGATCATTATTCTATTTATTGTCCTTACATAGAGAAGGGGACCAACCCAGAGATGATATGGGTTCCTAAGCTAACTTCATATCTCAAGGTTTGAATTGGGAACCGACATATTCCTTTCTTGTAGGTAAAAGGAAAATAGATTGTTGATAGTGGTTTCTCCAAGTAGATGACCAATGAGATAAGCCACTTCAAAAATTTTACAAAAAAGAAAGGAGGATCAGTGACTTTTGGTGATAACAACAAAGGTAAAGTAATAGGTGAGGGTGATGTGGGTGATTCATTGTGGATTAAGAATTTACTTCTTGTGGATGGACTACATCACAATTTAACTAGTCTTAGCTAATTTTTTGATGATGTTTATCTTGTTCTATTCACCTCACTTGAACACTTGCTTCTAGATTCCCTCTCCTACAATGTCATATATAAGGGAACTAGAAATGGAAACCTTTATGTTATTGTTCATGATTCTATTAAGCCTATTGTTGGTAAATTCCTTGTTTTTGATAAAAGTGACATATCTTTGTGGCACCATAGGCTTGATCATGAAAATATGCATTAGTTGAAGAAGTTGAGAAAAAAGGAATTGGTCAAAGGACTTCCTGCATCAGACATTGAGAAGGATGAGGAATGCCAACCTTGCACACAAGGAAAGCAAACTAAATCCTACTTTAAATCCAAAGGAGTCCTTAGTACCAATAGAGATCTTGAACTTCTTCACATTGATCTATTTGAACCAATCAGAACTCAACCTCTTTGTGGTAGCATGTATTGCCTCGTGATTGTCGATGATTTCTCTCGCTATACTTGGACTTTCTTCTTACTTTCAAAAAGTGATACTCTTGAAGTTTTCTCTACCCTTTGCAAATAGATTGAAAATTAAGCCTCTTGTCATATCGTCTCTTTCCGTAGTGACCATGGGGGAGTAATTAAAAATAATTTATTTGATTAGGTTTTGAGAAATCCAATGATATGCACAACTTTCTTCCCCCTGTACACCTCAAAAAAATGGGGTTGTAGAAAGAACGAATAGGTCTTTACAAGAAATGTCTAGGACCATACTTTTAGAGTATGCTACTCAAAATAAGTCTTGGGCCGAAGCCGTTATCACTTCCATGTTTTGTGCAAATTTGGGTTTTCATTCATCCGTCCTTGAAGAAAACCCCTATGAGTTATGGCGAGGTAGAAAGCCCTCTATCGAATTATTTCATGTTTTCGATTGTCCTTGTTTTGTTTTAAATACCAAGTATTTTCACGACAAGTGTGATACAAAATCCTATAAGGCTTTATTTATTGGCCATATCACTAATAAAAGAGCATATATAGTGTTTAACATTGAATTATCTAAAGTTGAAGAATCTATCAATGTTAAATTTGTTGAAACTAACCCCTCTATTTCCAAGAATATTGTAAATGATGATGTTGTAGATAAGTTTATTCCTAGATTAAAAGATTTCAACATCATTGACAATGAAAAAGAGGTGGTAGTAGATGAAGAAGAGAAAGAAGAAGAAAAGAAGGATCCAACTCTTCGATTTGCTAAAGATCATATTAAAGAGCTCATCATAGGTGTGGGCTACATTCAACAAGGAACAATAGGATAACACCTTCATCTCTCAACTTGAGCCAAAGAATGTCAAAGAAGCTCTTAAAGTTGATGAATGGATCCTATCTATGCAAGAGAAGCTAGAGCATTTCGATAATAACAAAGTGTGTACCTTAGTGCCAAGACCAAATGATAACAAGATCATTGGCACCAAATGGGTCTACTGCAACAAACTTGATGAAAGTAGCAAAGTGGTAAGAAACAAACCAATGTTAGTTTCTCAAGTATATAATCAACAGGAAGGTATTGAATTTGATGAAACGTATGCTCTTGTTTCTAGGATTGAATCTATTAGAATGTTACTTTCCTTTGCTAGCTATAAGAATTTCTCGTTATACAAAATGGATGTAAAAGTGTGTTTTTAAATGGTAGAATAGAGGAGGAAGTCTTTGTGGCTCAACCTCCCAGCTTTGAACATGACAAGCTTCCTAATCATGTTTATTTTCTATAGAAATTTCTCTATGGACTCAAACAAGCCCCTAGAGCTTGGTATGAGAAATTAAAGAACTTTTTACTAGACAATGGCTATGTCATGGGCAAAGTTTATTCTACCCTCTTTCTTAAACACACTTCTAAAAACTTTTTAATTATTCAAATATATGTTGATGATAACATATTTGGCAGAACTGATCTTGATCTTTGCAAGGAGTTTAGTTCTCTTATGCAGAGTGAGTTTGAGATGAGTATGATGGCGGAGCTTATCTTCTTCCTTGGATTCCAAATCATGCAAACAAAGGAAGGAAACTTCATCAACCAAGGCAAGTATACAAGTGAACTCTTGAAGTGATTTGGGATGAATAACACTATAAAGAGTGAAATCACCCCTTTACTAAAAATTTGAAGAATAAAACATCCATTCCAAAACACACTCATAAGGTATTATGGAACTAGTGCAAAATTTTCAAATCCTTATATAATGGTATTCAAAACAACCAAAGTGTAGAAGCAGATTAAAAGTAATGACTATTATCAATTTCACAAAAGCATATCATCATCTCCCATATAGTCTTTACAAGTATGTTACAACGTAAGGATCTAGATAGAGGGAAATCTAAACCATAACAAGTTTGTCTCCAAACATCAACTTCACGAGTTAGGTCCATGATGAAAGCCATGTATTCCTTATCCTAATCCTAGGCTGGTACTCGATGCTCCTGTTGCACACTCTAATACAAGACCTATCAGTAATACTAAATGTGAGGAACACGATTTTGCCATTAATTAATTTTTTCAACATATTATTTAATATTTTTGTTCTTTAAATTATATTCTCTCTCCTAAATTAACTAAACTATTTAGGATTGTCCAAATTAGTTAAAAATTTACTCATAGGCTAATTTTGGCATGTAGATTTTGAATTTGAGATTTATTTTCTCTTTTGGAGTCATTTAATAATTTATTTAATATATTTGATTCCTGTTCTTATTTTATTTCCCAATTAAAATAAAAAAAAGTTATTATTATGCAAATAATGTGAAACTTCACCCTCAAGCAAACTAAAACATATGAAACACAAATTCACCATTAATTTTATATTTTGGAATTATTTAATACATTATTTAATGTTTTGGACTCTTACATACTTTCTCTCTCCTAATCTACACATGTATATTAAAGATTATCCAATTTAGATGAAAATTCACTCAAAGGATATTTTTATTGTGTAAATCACAAATCTAAAACTATTTGCCACTTTTAGAGTCATTAAATAGTTTATTTCAAATTTTGAAAGAAAATCACACTTTTCTTTTCTAAATAAAATAGATATGATTATTATTATCCCAAAATTGTGAAAGTTGTCATTCAAGCCAAACCAAACCCAAGGAAAATGTATCTCAAGTTATCTTAAACCAATTAGTCTTCCTTTTATTAATTTTTCTCATTATCCAATATTAACACTATTTCTCATATTAAATAATTCAATATCACATGAGGATAAGACAAACAGTAGAGGTAACTCTCTCCTCACTCTCTCACCCTAGCGCCGCTAGGGTTCTTCCTCCATAGGCGGCTGGCTGGGGGGAGGGGGTTTGGTCGCCGCAAAGCAGTGCCCCACTCCCCCTCAGCCTCTTCTTGCTCATCATCAGTAGGGTCTCTTCTTCGGGAGGTGTGTGAGTGTGGTGTCTTTGGAGGCAACCGTCTTCTTCCTCCCTATCGTTGAGCCTGGCTGCGACGAGATTCCTATCCCCTTTCTCTTTTACTGACTTTCTATTTAGATTGTTCTCTTGTTTTGTCTATCTCGCTGTTAATCAGCGCTGCTTTCTCTTCGCGTAGTAGATTTTTCTTTCTCGGTCAATTTTGTTGTGGAGTTTGTATGGCAGCAAGTGCAGGTAAAATATCCTTTTGGAACACTGATTTGGTGCAGGTACTCTACCACATATACATACTCAGGTTGAAGGTATTCCTCATAGAAAGCTACCTTATCCAGCGAAGGAGAAGAGAGATCTATACATCATTGTCCTTATCAGATTCCGATATGAGTTTTTGTGGTGGTTTGTATCTGTTCTTGATCTTTGTGTGGTCTTTTAGTTTGTTTTTCTCCTCATGCAGATGTTGTATGGATCCTCCATAATGAAATTTGTCGGTTTAACTTAAAAAAAAAATCAATATCACATTAACATGTTTAAAGCATTATTATTTGTTTTTTTCTCTTCCTTGATCCATAAGGAAACAGAATTTTCTAGAACGGATTCATTTTATCATTATCTCACATAAATGGAGAATTTGCATATTAGATCCTAATTGAAACATCCATAGAAGTATTTGTGCATAAACCCATATATTGGCATAAATGGTGATCAAATTCACCCAAAACCACTAATAATTCCACAAATTCAACATCAAGGACAAAAGGATAGAAAAGATAGGAAAAACTTAAGAAAAGGGTCAAAAAGATAATATACCCATATTTTAGTTCGCTGTAACACTCCACCCCTTAAAAAGGATTTTGGTCCCTGAAATCTCAAGCAAAAGAAGAAGGATGAGTATGTAACATCTCATATCTAAAAAAACCATAAAACTTCCACTCACAGCTCCTTGTTCTACAATTGCTTAACTTTGGAGTTCAAAAACTTCACATGAAACTCGTCATAGGCCAAGTTCTCATGGGTCACTAAAGGTTTCACTATTAAGATTTTTTTTGTGATATAACACAATTAACATTTTTTATTTATTAGCATTACATTTATTATGATATCACATTATCATTATTATTCTTTCAACTGTGTTATCACTTTATTGACAAAAGAGTTATATTTCATTATTATGCAAGAAACTATGTACATATTTCTTATTTATCTCATTAAGAACAATTAGAGTTATACTCAATTATCTCAACGTCTATTAATATATTTGATCATCACCCTTAAGAATTTGGATTTGGACTCCATTATCCTCATATCATCACCAAATTAAATTATATCATATTAATTTGCATGAAATAAGACATTTTATCCAATTAGTTATTAAGTCTACAATTAACCCAAATAATGTCACATTAATTACTTATATCTATATTACACATTGTTAGATTGTCACACTACCTTTCTTATGCACATTAATTAATGTCATCATTAATCATTTTCTCATATTTATTCACTTCTTATTATTGATTATGCACATTTGTGTGAGTCCAGTTACTTCTTATTCAAATTTGAGTCATTATATTTTTTAGTGAACAAGGTGGAACATATTACATATTAATCAATTGTTTTACATACCAAGTGATGATTAGATGATTAATTAGGTGTGTATTAGAGAACAAGGTGATATGAATTACATATTGATAACTTGATTAATCTATGATTAGGTGATTGTATATCATTTATGTGTATCAAAGTATATTATCTTATTATGACACCTAATGTCATTAATGTATCATGAATGTCATCAAGGATGTTTATATTAAGGTTAGATGATTATATATTAGGGTTTAGGTTAATACAATCATTATACTTCACATATATCTTCTTAGCATACATTAAGTACAAGATTAGGTTATAATTATCTTGCTCATCATAACATTAGGGTTTATTGATTGATGACAAGGTCAACATCATGCATATCCATTATTAGTATTAATATGTGAGTTACTCTTATTATATGCATTAAGTATTGATTAGGGTTCAAATGTATGAACTATTCATCATATGACCATTATATGTTCATTAGTATATAAACAAGAATGTTGAGTTATAACTATAACTTGTTTGGTCAATTCTAAGGGTTCAAGTACACTAACCTCTTAATCATGAGTTATGTTTTCTAAAGTCATAGTAGCTTGATTTGGGTATGTTATAGAACTCCATCCCCCTTAAAAAGGATTTTGTCCTCAAAATTAGCACATCCATGATCTATCAAGGTACTACTACTATCCCTCCACTCCTTAAAAGATTTGACCTACCAAAGCAAGCTAACTAGAGGTTAAAGGGTTAAACTAACTAAACCATGAATAAGATCTATCACTTCAACCTCAGGGTTTAGGTTCTAGGGATAGTCTACCCAAACATGTGGTCCTATGGGACATAAGGAAACTATATTGGGTATCCAATCGTCAAACAAGTCACAAGGTCAGCATATAAGGTTCCCATAAGCATCCAACATAGATGTCTAAAGATACTATTTCCTATAGGTATGCTATTTTGGATAGTCAATATCAGCTCAGTCCAGGCAGGTATCATGCAGATCTGGGAGTCCTCGTAAACCAAGCTAGTGGAGCGGAGTAAAGTCTTGCCATCCCCCAGACCCAAATCCTTTCTAGACACCTTTGCTTTCAACTTATGCCATAATAGCTACCTAACAAACTCATCACATAAAGGTTAACTAAACATATTTCTAGTGCAAAGCTCTTATGATCCTAAATCAACCTTTCATCATCTCATGAAAAACATTGGTCAATTTTAGGGTGAACATGTCACTTAAAGGGAACTATGTAAGGGTTCTAGTTAGGAGACAAAATTCAAATAGTCAATTTTCGACTACCATGGGATCTGATGCCATGTTGTAAAGAGTTAAATCACCCCTTTACTAAAAATTTGAAGAATAAAATATCCATTCCAAAACACACTATAAGGTATGGTGGAACATGTGTAAAATTTTCAAATCTTTATATAATAGTAATCAAAACAATCAAGGTGTAGCAGCAGAATAAAAGTAACGACTGTTATCAATTTCACAGAAGTACATCATCATCTCCCATATGTATAAACAGGTGATGAACTAATATATGTTGTTGTGATAGTGGGTGGCTTTAAGTTGTGAACATATCTGGAAGGTGACCTTGAATATATCTATATATAACCTGATTTTCTTGTAGGGCCTGGTTGCAAATGTTCTGTATGTATGTTTCCGCAATCGGTTTAATTAACCCATGTTTTCGGTAATATATGGTTCCGCACATTTTCACGTATCATCTCATTGTTTGTGTGATGGCGGGGTGTCACAGTTGGTTTGGTATCAGAGCTCTAGGTTCGCTGAGTCTATAGGGATCTAGGACTAGGTTTGCGTCTGTTCTTGTGAGTTTCCCAAATTTTCTTATAATAACCTTCTGCCCTCAGCAGAAGATAAAGCTTAAAGATGTCTGGAAACCATGAAGAACATGCTGCCAAGAGCAGTGATGCTGCATCAGTTGATGGAGTAGGAGGACAGGCACATGGAGATCGGGTGCCTGAGGTCCCCCAACTTGACCCAGCCATTCTTGAAAACCCTGCCTACCAATAGCTTATGGGGCAGTTAATGGCTATGATGAATCACATGGTAGAATGAGTGCCAGTGCCTCAGTCAAGAGCACAGGATCCCCATGGTGAAACATCGGGTATTGGGAAGACCTTTGAGCGGCTTCGCCGAGTCAGAGCTTCTGATTATGCTGGAATGGCTGATCCAGTGGATGCTGATCTATGGCTGACAGGTCTTGAGAAGGCCTTCTAGATCCTCGAAATCCCCGAAGCAGACAAAGTCAAGCATGATGTCTACCTTCTGAAGGGCATTGTTGGCCAGTGGTGGGCCATCGAGGAGGAGAAGCGACCTGGTGAGGAGATCGGTTGGAAGATCTTCCAGCGAGAGTTCGTCAGCATATACTTTCTGAAGACGTATCTAGATGGGAAGATCAATCAATTTGAGCGTCTACACCAAGGAATGATGAGCATCACTGAGTATGAAGCCAAGTTCATAGACTTGCTGAGGTTTTTTCCTCACATGGCAGCGACAGATGATGAGCAGATCAGGCAGTTTGAGAAAGGTTTGAGTGCTGAACTATTGACACCTGCTGCTACTTTAGAGAATCGGGAGTGGTTTGCCACGTTTTTTGAGTCCGTCCGTAGGATTGAACGATCTGTTAGGGAGAAAAGGGAGTCCATGACCAGGAAAAGGCTTGTTCAGTTCCAGGGACAGAGATCTGGTGGCTTCAAGAAGTCAAGGTTTTCAGCACCTTCCATGATGAGAGGTTCTAGTGCACCGTCGTAGTGGTCTCTGAATAAGGGAAGAAGTCATGTTTCTTCACTGTCGAAGGCACATAGTATAGATTTTGTGGCAGTAAAAAATCCATCTAGACCACAGATAGAAGGCAGGTCATGTTATCACTGTGGACAAATGGGGCATATAAAGTCAAATTGCCCAAGAAGAGACATTGAAGTAACACAACAGCCAAGACAGAATCAACAAAGATCAAACAGATAGAAGCCCAGTGCTAGCAGAGGGTGAGGACACAGTCAAGTGTCACAAGCGGGATCGTCTGCTCAAGGAAGCAGAGGACATGGACAACAAGCAATGGCTCAATTCTACGTTATGAGTCCACCGGAGGCGATAGTCAACCCGCGAGTGGTGATAGGTCAGATGGAGTTATTTTATTCTAATTTATCTTCTTCTTGCTTTATATCTGTTTTGGTTGACCTGGGTGCTACACACTCTTTTACCGCACATAGTCTACTTGATAAATGTCCTTTACCTGTTAGTTGTAAAGAATATAGCATGTTGTTAGAAACCCCTCTTGATGGTTCCTCGATGCTTCGAGAAGAGTGTCCATCTTGTGTCTTATCTTTTTCGGGACACAATATACAAGTGGATCTTATACCACTTGATGTGCATAGATTCGATGTGATCCTTGGGATGAATACTTTAGAGAAGTATAAAGTTGTGTTGGACTATGGTTCCAAACAGGCGGTGTTTGATGACAATGAAAAGAAGTGGATCTTCCAAGGAGATAGGAAGATTCTTCCCACATGTCTAGTGTCAGCGATGGTGGTAGAAAAGTTGCTGCGACAAGGTTGTAAGGCTTTCTTAGCTCACGATGTGGATACCAAGGCAAAAGGTCCTAGCCTTAAGGAGGTAACGATTGTCCGAGAGTTTGCAGATGTGTTTCCTGATGAGTTTCCTGGTGTTCCCCCACCTCGAGAGATTTATTTTGAGATCAATCTAGTACCAGGAACACAACCAGTTGCACATACACCATATAGGATGGCTCCAACAGAGATGGAAGAGTTGAAGAAGAAGTTACAGGAGTTGTTGGAGAAAGGTTTCATCTGACCGAGCATGTCGCCTTGGGGTGCTCCAGTGTTGTTTGTTAAGAAGAAGGACGGATCGATGCCGCTATGCATAGATTACCAGTAGTTGAACAAAGTTACGATCAAGAATAAGTACTTGTTGCCAAGGATAGATGATCTGTTCGATCAGCTGCGTGGTGCTACAGTGTTCTAAAAGATCGATCTACGGTCTGGATATCATCAGTTGAGGATTAAGGCAGACGACATACCAAAGTCAGCATTTAGGATGAGGTATGGTCACTTTGAGTTTGTGGTTATGCTGTTTGGGCTAACCCATGCACCTGTTGCTTTTATGGACCTGATGAACCGAGTGTTCCATCCGTTCCTAGATCAATTTGTTGTAGTCTTTATAGATGACATTTTGATCTATAGTCGGGATAGACAGGAGCATGAGCGACATCTTTGACAAGCATTGACTCTTCTTTGCCAACATCAACTGTATGCCAAGTTCAGCAAATGTGAGTTCTGGTTGAAGAAAGTGACTTTCTTAGGTCATGTGATATCTATAGAAGGAGTCTGAGTGGACCCTAAAAAGGTGGAGTCAGTGACAGATTGGGAGCAACTAAAGACGCCGACAGAAGTTTGTAGTTTTCTGGGTTTGGCCGGATACTACCAGAGGTTTATCAAGGACTTCAGTGCAATCGTGTTTCCGATGACAAAGCTGACCAGGAAGGATGTACCTTTTGTTTGGGATGATCGTTGTCATCAAGCTTTCCAAAGTTTGATGGAGAAGTTGACTAGTGCTCCAGTTCTAGTATTGCCTGACCTGGGAAGGGCTATGTTGTTTTCTGTGATGCTTCCAAGAAAGGCTTAGGTTGTGTGCTGATGCAGGAAGGTAATGTGGTTTCTTTTGCTTTGCGACAGCTTAAGAAACATGAGGAGAACTATCTGACACATGATTTAGAGTTGGCAGCAGTGGTCCATGCGTTAAAGATTTAGAGACACTATCTTTATGGGGAAGTGTGTCAGATCTTTACAGATCATAAGAACTTGAAGTATATCTTTTCACAGAGTGAGACGAACATGCGACAACGTCATTAGATGGAGCTAATTAACGATTATGATTGCACCATTGAGTATCATCCTGGTAAGGCAAATGTGGTAGCTGATGCGCTTAGCCAAAAGTCTTCTTCTCTCTCCACAAAGAAGGCACAGTTGAGTTCATTGGTATGTCGTAGGCGGGATATGTTTATCTCCTTGCGGTAGATGAATGTGCAGTTGGAAGTTTCCTTGTTGGTAGGACTATTGGCACAGATGCAAGTCAAGCCTACACTGAGACAGCAGATCAAAGACACACAACAGGAAGATGGTGCAGTACAGTTAATCAGGTCAGAGTTTGGCATCGAAAAGTGTGATGGGTTCCATGAGTCCGAGGATGGACTAGTTTGCTATCATGGTTGGATGGTGGTCCCCGATGGTGATAATCTAAGAAAGATAGTGCTTGAGGAAGCACACACGTCAATGTATGCTATGCATCCAGGAGCCACCAACATGTATCATAACCTGAAGGACAGGTATTGGTGAACTGGCTTGAAGAAGGATGTAGCTGAGTTTCTGGCTAAGTGCGCAGTTTGTCAGCAAGTTAAAGATAAGCATTAAAAACCGGTAGGTATGTTGCAACCTATGCCGATACCATAATGGAAATGGGATCGTATTACCATGGATTTCGTAGTTGGTCTACCAAAGACAGCTAGGAATCATGATTCCATTTGGGTAATAGTGGATGGGTTGACAAAATCTTCTCATTTCATACCAGTAAAAATGACATATACAGTAGAGAAGCTTGCTCGGGTGTATGTAGATGAGATAGTGTGTTTGCACGGTGTATCAGCAACAATAGTTTCCAACAGAGGTCCTCAGTTCACAAGTCATTTCTGGGAACAGTTGCACAAAGCATTGGGAATGCAGTTGAGGTTCAGTACTGCTTTCTACCCGCAGACGGATGGACAGTCTGAAAGGACTATTTAGACTTTGGAGGATCTTCTCCGAGCTTGTTTTTTGTAGTTCCTAGGCAGTTGGCACATGCATCTCACTTTGATAGAGTTCTCTTATCACTATAGTTATCAGCGGAGCATTGACATGGCTCCTTATGAGGCTCTATATGGAAGGCAGTGTAGATCCCCTTTATGTTGGTATGAGTCTGGTGAAAATCAGCTTTTGGGTCCTGAGTTAGTACAGTAGACAACAGAAAATATCAGAGTGATACAGCAAAAGTTGAAAACGGTACAGGACAGACAGAAGTCTTATGCAGACAATCGTCGACGACCTTTGGAGTTCTAGGTGGGAGACAAAGTGTATCTTAAGGTCTCACCTTGGAAAGGCGTGCTAAGGTTTGGCCGGAAAGGTAAATTGGCACCCAGGTATATGGGACCATTGATGAATGCTTATTCACCTTAGTTCAATCATCTCATTTAGCCCAGTTTCGGTTGCATCTGTGCTTTTATTGGCCTTATCTTATTATACGCAACTCATATTGGCTTAATTGATTTTACTCCTATTTTTATTGATTCTTTGCACCCTTGTGCAGGTCATTTTGAGCTTTGGGCCTCATCTCCTAGGCCCATATCCATTTCAACCCTTAGATTAGGCTCGGTCAACCTTGGTCAACGGACCCCTGCTCTAGCTCACCCTTACCATTGTGCCTTAACCCTACATCACAACCTCCCTTCTCACCCACGGTCTAAGCAACCATGCGATCGCGATTCCATACTCTTGCCAGCACCGCGCCCGAGGTCAAGGTAGCAATGAAGCCACAACTGGGCTCTCACTCCAACACCACGACCGCGGCATATAAGAGTTGTGACCGCGATCTTTGCCGCGACCGCAGCATACAAGATCTGCGACTACGATCTTTGTCGTGACCCTATCTCTCCCCCCCCCATAAATCGTGACCTCATCTGCTCAACGCCGCGACCGCAGCTTCTTCACACCTGCCCGCGGTTATCAACATATCGCGACCATTGCACCATCGACCCCACCCACGATCTTTGCCGCGACTACGGGTGTTATCGCGACCTCACTTCCCGCTTGCCTGTGATCTCTCCGCCATCGATCAGCGCCTGCTCCTTCCACCATCACTACATGAGCACTGATGCCGTCAAGACAATCACGACCAGCTACCCACACTGTGGTCCCTACTTCTCCACCATTGTCGCCTCCTCCATGACAGCACCACCTCCGCTCAACCACCAGCACCGCGACCGAACAAAAAGTCGCGACCGCGGCATGCAAAAAAAAAAGAGTTGCGGCCGCGGCATCATTCAAAAAGCCGCAACCTGCTGCAGAATTACTAAGGTCGTGAATCTAAGTCGATGCCCAGCCTGCCTATAAATAGAACACGACTCCAGTCAGTCAAAAGATCATCTCCAGACGCCGTTAGGCTGCAGGTCTGTCCTGGGCCTAAGGAGACGATCTCATAGCCAAGAGCCTGCCCCCGTGGTAGTTTTGCAGCCTTTTCACCCAGATCTGGAGTGAAGACTCAGATCTACAAGCCACCTCGTCCAGATCTAGATCTAGATCTACTGCGTCTACGCCACTTCCATGCCACCATCTCGTCCACGTGTTGCTCCTCCTACTGTGAGCGAGGACTACAAGAATAAGAAGAAGGTGGAGAGAGGAGATCTGCCCTGTCTGTCGTGGTGTTCTTTTCTCTTCTTCCAGATCTGCTTCGACATCGTGTAGAAGACCGTTTCTCCACAGAGCTGCGATCATCTTCTTCACCATACTCATGGCGGAAACTTCTCTCTCCCTTGTTATTCTTGCTTCTCTCACCATGAGTGAGTAGTTTACTTTCACTGGGGTGCGGGGACTAGCCTCGCAACCCATGCTTTCATATCTTTTTGTTAAACATTCCATGGTATGTATATAATCTTTCATTTCGTTGTTAATCATCGATGTGTGCTTGTGGATTGATCACCTTCTTGCACTTATCTTGTTCGTTTCCTATGTTGCGAGAACTTCAATGCGTAGGTTTTGAATGTCGATTAATGCGGTTGACTCCCAAACTAGAAATAGAATGGGATTCCTTGAGGTCGTAAGTGTATGATCCGTGTGGTGACGAGCCATCTAGCTCACGGTGATGCTTATGTGTGCCTGATTCCTGTATAGGGAGCCCACAGCTTCATTTTGATTTCTGCATCTTCAGAGTTGTAAGTATGTGATCTGGATGGTGACGAGACATCTGATACCTAAGGTGATGCTTACGTGAACCTGACGCCCATATGAGGGGTTCTACAGCAGCTCTATTTGAATGGTTATATCTTGCCTGGATGTTTGATGTTTGGATGTGATTGCATGCGTAGTGGTGGTGAAACCCGGGACCATCCCAGCGATTTCCATCATTAATCTTTAATCAACCTTTAATCCTACTCTTTTACTTTCCTTGCATTTTGTTTAATTAAACTCAATTCAACCAACCTTGTTCTTAATATTAGTCTCGATTCAACTAGATTCGACTAGAGAAAGATTCTTAAAAATAGTGTCCCTTGGGATTCGATCATCAACTATACTACGATAAGACTTGTCCTCTTGCGGGTGGTATTATTACACGTTGTTTTGGTTAAAAACTTAGGGATTTCAACCCTAAGTGAGTTTGTTAGTGCGATAATATGAGCCACATCAAATTCTAGCACCGTTGTCAGGGATAACGGAATCATCTAGTTAAATTTAGTTCTTTTGAGACTAATTTAGGTTTTTCTTTTACTTTTGATACTATCGATCATATAAACTTGAATTCGGTTCTACTCTGTCCATCCCACCAGCAAAAGATCTTTTCATCCTAGGTACCCACAAAGTCTAGTGTATGCACCGCTCGGACAGTCCCGGACTCTCTGCTAGCTTTGACCCTGAGATAGACAGAACCTTTCGCCGTCAGTACAGAGAGAACCAAGCAAGAATGGCTCAAGAGGAGGAAATCGCTCGAAGGGTAGCTCAAGCCCTTAATGCACAAAGAGATAGGCTTATGCAAGAAGTCTGTGCCGCAGTTCAAGAAGAAATCCAAGCAGCTCAACTAGCTGCTCAACAAGATGAGCTACAAAAAGACCTTAGAGAATTCTCAATCCCTAAAGCTGATGACGTTCATCACCCAGTGCAACCTCCTCCCATCAACGCTCCCAACTTTGAGATCCGAGCACATTGGATCATGTTGCTTCAAAATAGCCCTTTCTATGGTAAGCAAGGAGAAGACAGTCAAGAACATCTTCTGAGGTTTATAGACCTATGTGCCATGACAAAGCAAAATGGAGTCACGGATGATGCCATCAGACTCTGTCTTTTCAAATACTCTCTTGCCAATAGAGCCATGAGTTGGTATAACTCCTTGCAATGCGAACCCATCACCACTTGGGAACAACTTCAGAATGTTTTTTTAGAAAAGTTTTATCCACCTTCTCTCACCTATGAAATCAGGGGCCGAATAACGCAATTCACCCAGGTCCCTGGAGAATCCCTAGCTGAAGCATGGGAAAGATACAAAGAGCTTCTACGCAAGTGTCCACATCATGGCATTCTAAAGAATCAACTCATTGAAATCTTTTATAGAGGTGTGGACAATGATATCAAGAGGTTTTTGGATTCCTCATCTGGAGGAAACTTCATGCGTCAGAGTTATGATAGCGCATGGAAGGTTGTCACCCTGGGAGCTGAAAACCAAGCCAACTGGGGTAGACCTATTGGCAAAGGAGTGTTGAAGGTAGCTATGGCCGAAGAAACACCTGAGTACAAGTCTATCGCTGAATCTCTCAAACTCCTAGTTGTAAAGAAAGACCATCTAGAATCGTCTCTTGCAGCTTATGAAAGAAGACGTTCGCCCCCTCGACAACAAGAGCAAGTTAAGTCAGCTTCACTCTTCTGTGAAGCATGCAAAGGATCTGATCATTCTACTCTAGCCTGTAACATTCTCTATGATGTTGTTTTGAGCAATACATGTGCCTAGGGAGATAATGGTCAAATAGAGAATCCAAATGCTGTCAACACTATCCCTGGTAAAGGGTACTATAATCAGAATCAGAATAGGAACCATCTATGTTTTCAATATGGAAATCCCTCTGGAGCGGAAAACTCACGACAACTTGGTTCAAATACTCAACAACGAGGCCTGCCAAGATTCCAGTATAACCAACAACCAAATTTTGGGAATCAGGGGAACTTTAGAGGAAACTACCAGAATAGAAACTACAACAATTATCAGAACAATTCTCAGTTTCAGAACCCCAACCAAGTCCCCTATTAACAGCAAAAACAAGGGCAACAAGTCGGTCCCATCCATCCTGATGACAAATTGTCAGCTATTGAGAAGATGTTGCCGTCACAGCAGACTATGATAGCTAGCCAGCAAGCCCATCAGAAGGCTATTGAATCTCAACTAGCTCAACTTGTCGCTAGCATGAAGCCACCTGCTGGAGCCTTTGCTGGCCAACCAGAGAACAATCCTAAACATCCTGAGCAATTGAAGGTTGTCGCCACCAGGTCAGGAAAATACTATTCTGACCCCCCTGCTAAGATACCAATAGCGGAAACAAACGATGATGACTGTGTAAATGTCCAAGACTCTAAAATACCTTAGTCTCAACCGAAGGAACAACCAACCGCTGATAATACAGACAAAGCAAGATTGGAGGAACCATTGGCTGCAGAGGCAGAAGGCACACCTGAGACAGAGGTGTCGGTATACAAGCCTCGTCCTCCTTTCCCAGCTTGTTTGAAGCAGACAAAGCTCGATACTCGATTCAACAAGTTTAAAGAAGCTATGAAGAAGCTTCATGTAGATATACCCTTTCTTGATGCCCTGGATGAGATACCAGCCTGGACCAAGTACTTAAAGTCTCTCCTCACAAGGAAGTACATAACTAAAGAATATGAGACAGTTAAGCTAGCATCAACCACTTCTGATATCATCCAGAGCAAGATGCCCAAAAAATAGAAAGATTCGGGATCCTTTGGGATTTCATGCCATATCGGTGACTCCTCATGTAAGAAGGGATTAGCCGACCTCGGTGCTAGCATCTCTATCATGCCACTTAGCCTTTGTAAGAGGTTAGGGTTTGCAGAACTTCTCCTAACGGGAATGACCATACAACTTGCAGATAACTCTATGACTCTTCCCTTAGGAATCATTGAAGATGTCCCTATCAAGGTTGGAAAAGACTCTTATGTCCCATGTGACTTTGTCATCATGGACATAAAGGAAGACGTCAGATACCCTCTTATCTTTGGACGTCCGTTCCTCGCCACTGCAAGAGCTTTGATTGATGTTGAAGCAGGGACCTTGCTGCTCAGACTAGGGAAAGAAACCCTCGAGTTCAAAGTTTTTGAAAGCATGCGAAGACCAAGCATGCAGGAAGAAGTCTATTTGATCGATTGCATTGAGAAAATGTCTCTCCTCACACAAGAGGAATATGAAAAAGATGATCCTTTAGAAGTGGCTCTAACAAACCCATCTGCTGAAAATTTCACCAACGAACAAGTTAAGGATTGTGTCCTTCGCCTCGACTCTGTAGAGGAAGATCCTGAACCCAGGTTCGAGGAGCTCAAAGTTGTGAATGTATCTAAAGAGCCATGTGAGAAGCCAGAAGCCCCTGAAATGAAGCCCCTACCCAAGGGACTTAAGTACGTGTTTCTGGATGATCTCAAGGTTTGTCCAGTTATTATAAATTATGATCTAACGACCGGACAAGAAGATAAACTCCTGAAAGAATTAAAGGAAAGAAAGAAATCTATCGGCTACAAGATGAGCGATCTCACCGGGGTCAGTCAAGCACTTTGCATGCAAAAAATTCCTATGGTGGAAAACCACAAGTTGATTGTTGAGCATCAATAGAAGTTGAATCCTAATATGAAGGAAGTAGTCCGCCGTGAAGTCATCAAGTTGCTCACTACCAAAATCATCTATCTAATATCTGACTCACCGTGGGTGAGTCATGTGCATGTCGTTCCAAATAAAGGTGGCACTACTATGATACAGAATGAAAATAACAAACTCATCCCCACTCGAACAGTCACCGGGTGGAGGATGTGCATCGACTATAGGAAGTTAAATAGGGCAACACGTAAGGATCATTTCCCGATGCCTTTTCTAGATCAAGTCTTAGAGTGATTGGCTCATTGGGAATATTTTTGTTATCTCGATGGTTAATCTAGATTTTATCAAATCCCTATACATCCCGATGACCAAGAGAAAACGACATTTACCTACCCCTTTGGAACATATGCCTTTAGAAGGATGCCATTCAGACTCTGTAATGTGCCTGCAACCATCCAACGCTGCATGACAGCTATATTTACTGGTTTAACCGAAACCATTATGGAAGTTTTTATGGATGATTTCTCTGTATATGGGGATTCATACGAATCATGCCATAGGCACCTCTCCCTTGACCTCAAACGATGCGAAGAAACACATCTAGTGCTTAATTGGGAGAAATGTCATTTTATGTTAAAAGAAGGCATTGTCCTTGGCCATAGGGTCAGTAACCGAGGAATTGAAGTGGACAAGGCCAAGATCGAAGTGATCTCCAAACTATCTATCCCTACCAATGTAAGAGAGGTTTGCGCATTCCTTGGTCATGCAGGCTTCTATAGAAGGTTTATCAAGGACTTCTCCAAGATAACCAAGCCCATGACAAACTTGTTGTTGAAGGACGCTGAATTATATTTTGATGAAGAGTGTATCAAGAGTTTCAACAACCTAAAGCACGCCCTTACAACAACACCCATCATCCGAGCTCCAGATTGGGAACACCCATTTGAAATTATGTGTGACGCCAGTGATTACGTTGTGGGTGTCGTTCTGGGCCAATGTATAGAGAAGAAACATCATGTTATCTATTATGCATCGAAGACCCTTGACGAAGCTCAGAGGGACTATGAAACTACTGAGAAGGAACTCATATCAGTCGTATATGCCTTTGATAAGTTTAGATCCTACCTCATTGGTTCAAAGGTGATTGTCTACACCGATCACGCTGCTATTCGTTATCTTCTAAAAAAGAAAGATGCAAAACCAAGGCTAATAAGATGGATTCTCCTATTGCAAGAATTTGATCTTGAGATTAGAGATAAAAGAGGCACAGAAAATGTTGTAGCAGACCACTTAAGTCATATCCACACTCTGGAAATTGAGAAGATACCAATTAACGACTCTCTCCCAGATGACCAGCTTATGAAAGTATCAGAAGCTACTCCTTGGTACTCGGACTATGTGAACTACCTTGCCGCTGGTGTCGTCCACCCTGAGTGTACTGGCAATGCTCTAAATAAATTTATGCATGATGTGAGGCAATATCACTGGGATGAACCGTACCTCTTCAAGCTCTGTGTCGATGGTCTCTACAGACATTGTATCACTGAGGAAGAAGCCCAACTTATTTTAGAACAATTCCACTCAGGCCCAGTCGAAGGCCATATGAGTTCTAAGAAAACTTCTTTGAAGGTTTTGCAATGTGGTTTCTTTTGGCCAACCATATCCAGAGACGCTTATAACTTTGTGTTGTCATATGACAAGTGTCAGAGAACGGGAAGCATTACGAAAAGAGATGAGATGCCACTTAAGCTATGGAAAGAAGTCGAGATTTTTTATGTTTGGGGAGTGGAATACATGGGTCCATTCCCATCCTCGCATGGATTTTCCTACATCCTATTCGCGGTTGATTATGTCTCCAAATGGGTAGAGGAAATACCAACGGTTACTAGCATTTCAAAACCCATCATGAAAATGTTCAAAGATATTATCTTTCCCCGTTTTGGAATCCCACGAACCGTGATATCCGACAGAGGCTCTCATTTTCTGGAAAGAAGTTTTGAAACATTGTTAAGAAAATATGGTGTAACGCACAAGGTAGCTTCCCCCTACCACCCACAAACAAGTGGGCAGGTAGAGGTTTTGAACCATCAACTCAAAGTTATCCTGGAAAAGATAGTAGGACGCAACCGAAAGGATTGGTCAGTGAAAATCAATGACGTTTTATGGGCCTACCGAACTGCATTCAAAACTCCTCTTGGAACAACACCCTTCAGACTTATCTATGGAAAATCATGCCACCTTCCCGTGGAACTAGAACATAAAGCATGGTGGGCAATCGAACTGCTTAATTTTGACATGAAGAAAGCAAACGAAGCCAGGATTCTACAACTTCAAGAGCTAGAAGAACTCTGAATGACAGCTTATGAGAACGCATGACTCTACAAAGAACGCACGAAACTTTGGCATGATGGTCATCTGAAGAGGAAGGACATTCAAGCGGGAGACCAAGTTCTGCTGTTCAACTCAAGACTGAAGTTATTCCCAGGAAAATTCCGTTCTCGATGGTCTGGACCATACATTGTCAAAAACATCTATCACATGGTGCATTTACCTTATGGAGTGAGAAGTCAGGTGATTTTGTGGCAAATGGCCAACGCTTGAAGAGATATTTCACCACAGCTGATACTAGCACTGATGAATTGATGAATTGGTCCAAGACGACATACCTACCAGAGAGCTAAAGAAATCACGTCGAGCCGTCGACGTAAAACAAAGGTGCTTGTCAGGAGGCAACCCGATCTTTAACTTAGTTTTTACTTTTAGTTTTGTTTTTAGAAAATTTTGCACCTGGTAGGAAATGCATCGCAAGATGCAGTCTTAAGCTCTAATAGTTTCTATTTTTGAGATTGCAGATGGAGGACACGTCGCCGAAAGGAAGGCAACCACATCTGGTGAACCAACCGGTATGAGTTTACCCCTCCATCTTGGATTTAGAGTTCGCTCGGGATGAGCAAATTTCTAAGCTTGGGTGGAGGGTGGGTGGTACGTACTTTACTTTCCACCCTCTCCTATCCGTTTCAGACTTAAGATTTCATCGTTGAAATTTTGTTGCAATTTTGAGCAAAATTTTCAAAAATCTTTTAGATTTTCAAAAGTTTTCATAGCAGTTTGTATAGAAACTTGATGAGGTTTTGACGCTTTTGTTTCAATCAAAGCCTTTACCTAGCCGGCTATCCTATTTTCCCATGCAGTTTTGAATCATTATACCCTCCTTATTTGAAGTGAAGCCTCAAGGAGAACAATTTCTAAAACTAGCCTATGATTAGAAATCACCATGTGAAGCTTATGAATCCTAACATCATGATCAGTAGATATGGCAAGTATTTTTCAAACTGAGAGGGATCAAACACGTTGTGCTTCCTATCTGACTAGTGGAACAATAGCATGGAATCTCCACTGGATCCTCATCAAGTCATTATTTGAGCAGAGTATGATAAGGAGAACGACCTGGTGCACTGAATTGTAAATCAAGTTGCACTCTGATCTGAACTCTCTTCTACACTTCTTCCATCATCTTCTTACCCCTTCTTCCATAAAAAACAAACAAAAATAGCCAATATAGTGCCAAACCCTAAGTTCGGGGTGGCACACTCTCTCTCCCTTCACGCTTCTTCCATACCCCTCGTTATGAAATAGGGGTGTATCACCAAGAAAAGATGCCAAAGCGCACACAAAAAGAAATGCAATCTCGAGTCGAATAGAGGAGAGGTTCGCACAAAAAAATGCAATCAATGAAATTGCAAATCACATAATAAAAATCTCGAGTCAAATAGAGGAGAGATTTATTTCTTCCTTCCATACCACCCTTCACTCCCTTTTCCACCCACTGGCACAATGAATGCCTACGCTCACCAACATCCTAAAACACCAGTGTCAAATCAGGTGCACACTTGTTGTTCTGCGGGTATCTCTGGACTCTTACGAAACTCTCTGACATGCTTGATTTTGGAAAAAGTAGAGAGGAAATGATGTTGGGAAGCGAACTCGGGAACGAAGATATGGTAAAATGTTTTCTGTGATCTCAGGATGTTGAGACACTTAGTCATACCGAGCAGAAAAGAAACAATCGTGATGTGAATATGAAGCAATCACACGAGTTGAAAGTATTCATCAGGCGAGTGTTTTAGATTTTGTGTTACTCAAGGACGAGCAACATTTAAGTTCGGGGTATATTGATGAATGCTTATTCACCTTAATTCAATCATCTCGTTTAGCCCAGTTTCGGTTGCATCCTTGCTTTTATTGGCCTTATCTTCTTATACGCAACTCATATTGGCTTAATTGATTTTACTCCTATTTTTATTGATTCTTTGTACCCTTGTGCAGGTCATTTTGAGCTTTGGGCCTCATCTCCTAGGCCCATATCCATTTCAACCCTTGGATTAGGCTCGGTCAACCTTGGTCAACGGACCCCTGCTCTCCCTCACCCTTACCGTTGTGCCTTAACCCTACATCGCAACCTCCCTTCTCACCCGTGGTCTAAGCAACCACGCGATCGTGATTCCATACTCTCGCCAGTGCCACGCCCGAGGTCAAAGCAGCAATGAAGCCGCGACTGCGGCATACAAGAGTCACGACCGCGATCTTTGTCACGACCGCGGCATACAAGAGCCGTGACCGCGATCTTTGTCGTGACCCTCTCTCTCCCCCCATAAATCGCGAGCACATCTGCTCAATGTCGCGACCGCGGCTTCTTCACACCTGCCCACAGTTATTAACATATCCTAATCGTGGCACCATCGACCCCGCCCATGATCTTTGCCATGACCGCGGGTGTTATCGCAACCTCCACTTCCCGCTTGCCCGTGATCTCTCCACCATCGATCAGCGCCTACTCCTTCCACCATCACTACATGAGCACCGATGCCGTCAAGACAATCACGACCAGCTACCCACGTCGCGGTCCATGCTTCTCCACCATTTCCGCCTCCTCCATGATAGCACCACCTCCGCTCAACCACCAAGACTGTGACCGAACAAAAAGTCGTGACCGCGGCATGCAAAAAAAAAGAGTCGCGACTGGGGCATCATTCAAAAAGTCACGACCTACTGCAGAATTACTAAGGTCGTGAATCTAAGTCGGTGCCTAGCCTGCCTATAAATAGAACATGACTCCAGTCAGTCAAAAGATCATCTCCAGACGCCATTAGGCTGCAGGTCTGTCCTGGGCCTAAGGAGACGATATCCATAGCCAAGAGCTTGCCCCCGTGGTAGTTTTACAGCCTGTTCACCCAGATCTGGAGTGAAGACTCGGATCTACAAGCCACCTCATCTAGATCTAGATCTAGATCTGCTGCGTCTACGCCACTTCCATGCCACCATCTCGTCCACGAGCTGCTTCTCCTGCTATGAGCGAGGACTACAAAAAGAAGAAGGTGGAGAGAGGAGATCTGCCCCCATCTGTCGTGGTGTTCTTCTCTCTTCTTCCAGATCTGCTCCGACGTCGTGTAGAAGACCGTTTCTCCATAGAGCAGCGATCATCTTCTTCACCATGCTCATGGCGGAAATTCTCTCTCTCTCTTGTTATTCTTGCTTCTCTCACCATGAGTAAGTAGTTTACTTTCTCTAGGGTGCGGAGACTAGCCTCTCTACCCATGCTTTCATATCTTTTTGTTAAACATTCCATGGCATGTATATAATCTTTCATTTTGTTGTTAATCGTCGATGTGTGCTTGTGGATTGATCACCTTCCTGCACTTATCTTGTTCGTTTCTTATGTTGCGAGAACTTCAATGCGTAGGTTTTGAATGTCAATTAACGTGGTTGACTCCCAAACTAGAAATAGAATGGGATTCCTTGAGGTCGTAAGTGTATGATCTGTGTGGTGACGAGCCATCTAGCCCACTGTGACGCTTCTGTGTGCCTGATGCCTGTATAGGGGGCCCACAGCTTCATTTGGATTTATGCATCTTTGGAGTCATAAGTATGTGATCTGGATGGTGATGAGACATCTGATACCTAAGGTGATGCTTACACGAACCTGACGCCCATATGGGGGGTTCTGCAGAAGCTCTATTTGAATGGTTATACCTTGCCTGGATGTTTTATGTTTGGATGTGATTGCATGCGTAGTGGTGGTGAAACCCGGGACCATCCCAGTGATTTCCATCATTAATCTTTAATCAACCTTTAATCCTGCTCTTTTACTTTCCTTGCATTTAGTTTAATTAAACTCAATTCAACCAACCTTGTTCTTAATATTAGTCTCGATTCAACTAGATTCGACTAGAGAAAGATTCTTAAAAATGTTGTCCCTTGGGATTCGATCCTCAACTATATTGCGATAAGACCCGTCCGCTTGCGGGTGGTATTATTGCACGTTGTTTTGGTTAAAAACTTAGGGATTTCAACCCTAAGTGAGTTTGTTAGTGTGATAATATAAGCCACGTCAACCATACATGGTAATAGCACGTGTTGGCAAGGTATCTTACAAGTTAGAGCTGCTGCCAAAGTTGCACAGGTTGCATCCAGTGTTCCATGTCAGTATGCTGAAGAAAAGTCATCCAGACATAGGGACAGTGATACAACCAGTTGAGGTTGAGCTTGATGAAGATGTGACCTACGAGGAAGGTTCGGTGGCAATCCTTGACAGAAGAGTAAAGAAGCTGAAGAGGAAGGACCTTGTTCTTATGAAGGTTTTGTGGCATCATCGTGGTGTTGAGGAAGCCACGTGGGAGCTTGAGGAAGAGATGAGGTGGAAGTATCCCTCACTTTTCTCTTCGGATTTCAGGGACGAAATCCTTTTGTAGAGGTTTATGGCTTGTAAGGACCCTGACCTTCGTTTTGGGCTTACCCTGTTTGTTTTGCCCAAACCTTGTGCTTGGTTGCTTGCTAATCATCTTTAGTGATGATTAGGGTTTGCTTGTGCTTAGTTGAGAGATGGGGGTACTACTTGCAAAATAACCTGAGATAGGGTTGGAGAGCAAGTTTGTCACCTTGAGAGATGTCTTTCTCTCTCTTTGCTTCCTCTAAGGTTGAGAGGAAGGTTTGGGCTCGTGCCTTGAGTTGTCTTGGGCTTGGTTGAGCTCTTTTGGGCCTTGTTTTCCCTTGTTTGGGCCTTACCTTGCTTGGTTGAGCCTTGTATCGGGTAAGGATGCTTGTATCGGCCTTGCTTTGTGTTGCCCATGGGGTGTATCGGGCATGGAGGTGGAGAGTATCAGCCATGGACCATCTTTGACCCCTTGACCTCATTTGTGTCACCACTAGTGGACACTTGGTGCATAGTTCTTGCATGTGGCAATAGCCTTGGACATGTGTATAAGGTGAGTTAAGGAGGTGGTTTTTGCCCTTGGACAAGTGTCCTAGGTGGGCGACACATTACCTTGTTTTCTCCTCCATCCTCTTCTATATATGCCTTGCCTTTCTCTTCCTTAGGAACCCTTTTAGCTCTTTGTTGCTCCTCTCTTCCTTGGTGCACGATACACCAACCCTTTGGAGCAAGTTTGTGGTCGATCCTTCTCCCTTGATGGTGATCCCTTCTTCTTCCTTTAGCTTGGTGGCCGAACCCTAGGTGGATCTTGTTCTTTGGTGGCCTAAGTGGTGATCTTGGAGCTAGGAGCTTGAAGCTTGGAGCTTTGGAGGTTGAGGAGTTTTCTTAAGGTGGGTCACATAACTTCTAACCCTAGCTATACTATCTTCTCTATGTTGCATGTTTCATATATGATGATGATCGACCATGCATGAATATTTCTTGCTCTAGAACATGTTGTTGATCTTATGGATATAATGAGCATGTTGTAGTTGTTGTTGTTGATGGTTTATATGGCTTTACACTTAGTTGACTGAACCATGGTTTAGGGTTTCCTTATTGAGCAACACTCTTTTCTCTCCTTGGTATAGAGAAGTGAGTTTTAGCTCTAGTAATGTGAGCAATACCCCTCTCTCAATTAGGTTGAGAGGTGTGCTTGTATTCTAGTTGCTTTAGCAACACCCTCCTCTCACCATGGATTTGAGAGGTGAGATTTTGGATAGATGATGACCTATGTTGAGGTGGATCCTTGTGGTTGCCCGATTTGTGATAGAGGTTGTGCAAAACCCCTCTCTTTTGGTTGTTGAGAGGTGAGCTAACCTTCTTGATCATTTAGGGTTTGGTGCCCTTGTGCTTGAGGTTGAACACGACCTTGTTGGGTTGTGTCTTGCACGATATGACTTTGGGAGAGTGCTTCCTGATAACCTTCTTGTCTTGGGTTGTACCCTTGGTCGATACCCATGTGTGCTTGGGCGTTATGCTTTGTTGAGTTCCCTACACGATACACCTAGTGAGGATAGTTGGCTTGGTGCCCGATGTGCCTTGGCCGTTATAGAGCTCATTGGGTTATCCTTGTGTTGGGCGACATGGTTTAGTTGTGATGATGTATGATATGTCCTTGAGGTGTAATCCTTGGTAGATATGCTTGCTTGGATGATCCTTGTATCCCTGGCCGATATGCCTGGTTGAAGCTTAGTTGGTGCCCATTATGGTCCCTTGGTCGATACCTTTGGTGGAGTTGATGGATGGGCGATACACCCTTGATGAGATGTTGCCCGATACCCTCCTTAGGGTTAAGTCTTGGTCGATACTCTTAATGGAGTTGATGGATGGGTGATACACCCTTGATGAGATGTTTCCCAATACCCTCCTTAGGGTTAAGTCTTGGATGATACACCATGTATAGAGGATGCCTGATGCACTCCCTTGTCTTAGGGTGGTCTTGGAAGATAAGCTTTGATAGCTTGGTGCCCGACACAGCCTTGGCCGTTATCCTTGTTTAGGTGAGCTTGGGCGATATGGTATGGTGCCCAGGATAGCTTTGGCTGATACCTCCATGTCTTAAGTTGAAGCTTTGACTTATATGAAGTGTTGGACGATATGGCTTCATGCCCGACATGCCAACCCTAGGATGTTGACCGTTATGATGCTTCATGGCCATGCACGACACCATTCTCAGGCATCATGGGTACCCAAGCCGATAGGGTTAACCCTTGGATGATGCTAGATGGTTGCACGATAGGGGCGCCTTGGGCGACACCCCTTTGGTCGATATGGCTTATGTTAGAGGTTAGTTGATAATGAAACCTAACCCTAACCCTCGCTTGGTGCACGTTTGACCCTTGGCCGATAGTGCTGCACGTTATACCTTGGTGATGGTTGCCCAACACCATGAGTGTTAGTGGAACCTTGATGCATGCTAGAGGATGTGTAGTGTTTGGTTGATATGGTGGTGAGTTGCTTTAGGGTTTGGAACCCTAGCCGATACACCCTTTGGTGAGGGTTGGTGTTGCTCGCCATACCTGTAGTGAGGGTTGCAGGAGCTTTGGTGAGGGTTCTGATAACCCGAAATATATATAGTTGATGGTTCTCTTTTAATAATGATAATACATGTGATATGATGTAATCACCTTGAATCCTACAAATATGTTGAAAAGTTAAATGATAGATTGTAAACTAGGAAGCTTGGAAGCTTATGATGTTGCTTCACATGTTGATATAACACATGCAAATGGTCACAAGTATAAGGCAAAATATGTGCCCATGAATAATAATAATACTATGAATGATAAAGCTTATGTGTGATATACTCATGGATGCTTCTTTATAGCATGATCATTCTGTTAATCCATGATTGCTTCAGTAATCTCTACGAATGTGTATACTAACCATGCAGGTATTTCATGTGGATTCATATCATGGTAAGATATATGAGATATATGTGCTTTGACTAGCACGATGTGATGATAATCCTTGTTAATAAAATAACAAGTTGATAGGTCTGAGGACCTGATATAAGGCTGAGTGCCTAGTTGAGGTGTTATCCTATGATGATGAGATAAGGGATGTGTTCCCGGGATGTTGATGCATGATTATGATGCCTTGAGAGGTAGTGGTTGATATCATGAGGGACTGAGGTCCCAGTACAGTATGTTGATGGAAATAATGATGTAATTCTATAAGGCTATGTTTATACCTTGTTTTGCCTCAATAATTGGCTTAAAACATACTAATCAATTATAGATGAACATATCATGTAGTTTGCCTTGGCCATAGATCCATTACCGTCAGTATTTGGTGATGGTGAAATAGGTTTATCCTGTGGGATTACCTATAGCACATATTGTTGAATATGTGAGGTTTCCCCTAGCCTAAAATAGGAGGGTTGAGTGCAACTGTGGTTGTAGACTCAGGATATATGGAGCATGGTGAACATAGCCATGGCTCAGGATATGTGATGATGAGCATGATGTGTTCATGGCTCGGATTTATGTACTAGCACCTATGATGAGGTGAGCTAGAGATATGGGTAGCTTGCGGAGCTGACGCAGAGGCTGAGGCCCTATAAGCATAAGATTGTGGTCTTTCTTAATGATTCGTGCACTGACCATGAGAAGGTGAGGTCATGGAGTCTGGATGTCCTTAGACCTTGTATTGCACCGTATTGGGCTTCGCAGCCAATGGTTGGACTTGAGCAGGGAAGGCCCACTTCCTCAGGGCATAATAAAATGTAATCCAGCTGAATAAGTATATCTTACTTAGAGCAAAACATGGAACATTGATTGAGGCCTTGCTTATATAGTTGATCTCGTTACACCTTGCAGATATGTGTACGATCCTTATATCTTGTGATAAGTTCTTAATAAGCTTATCTTGTCAATCATGTTCCATAAAGAAATACTTAGTTATATGCCTCCCGGTTATCTTGGTGAGCTTGATGGTAATAATAGCCTTGCTTTGTATGTTGCTTTTGTTATACGCTTTATTAGTTATTTGTTGTTATCTACTTTAACCTTTGAGGTTTTATAGTTGCGGAGGGGAGTTATGTTTCTCGTTGGGACTGTGTGTCTCACCCTGCTGGTTTACACCCTTTTTAGGTGATATCTCTAGACGTGGTGGTGGTCGTGAGGTTGCGGCCGAGCAGCAAGAAGAGCAGTAGAAGGCAAGAGATAGACATGTTGTTGTTTTGGTGGTTTTGTTCTAGAGTCCTAGAGTCATCCCTGTATTCTCAGGTCCTCGGAGGTGTTTGAAGATGTTTCACGATGTTTAGCTGCTGTAAATTTTGTATACCCTATTGTTGGTCGTACGTGGCCATTCTGTATGTATAAACAGGTGATGAACTATTATACGTTGTTGCGACAGTGGGTTGCTTTAAGTTGTGAACATATCTGGCAGGTGACCTTGAATATATCTATATATGACCTAATCTTCTTGCAGGGCCTGGTTACAAATGTTTTGTGAGTATGTTTCCGCAATCAGTTTTAATTAACCCATGTTTTCGGTAATATATGGTTCCGCACGTTTTCATGTGTCATATCGTTGTCTGTGTGATGGCGGGTGTCACAATTATTATTCATTCTTTTTTTCTCTTCCTTGATCCATAAGGCTAAGGGATGTTCTAGAACAAATTCATTTTATCATTATCTCACATAAGTGGTAAATTTGCATATTAGATCCTTATTGAAACATCTACTAAGGTATTTGTGCATAAACCCATATATTGGCATAAATGGTGATCAAATTCACACCAAACCACTAATAATTCCACAAATTCAACATCAAGGATATAAAGGATAGAAAAGATAGGAAAAACTTATGAAAAGGGTCAAAAAGATAATATACCCAGATTTTAGTTTGTTACAAACACCAAGCCAATGGATACCCCCATGTCAAACACTATTAAACTTGATCGAGATGAGGAATTTGAGAAGGTAGATGAGAATCTCTATAGAGGTATGACTAGTAGCTTGTAATATTTAACTGCCTCTTGACCTGATATCATGTTTAGTGTCAGCATGTGTGCTAGATGTCAAACAAGCCCTAGAAAATTCAATATTATAGAGGTTAAGTGGATTCTAAGTCACCTATACAAAACCCAAAATTTTGGACCATGATATCCAAATTCAAGGGACTTTACTCTTACTACTTATAATGATCCAAATTATGTAGGGTTCTTAATTGATAGAAAGTGCACATGTGGCACTTGCTTCCTCCAAGGGTCATGCTTAGTTTCTCAGTTGTCTAAGAAATAGAGCACAATGGCTCTTTCAACTACCAAGGTTGAGTACATTGCATCTGGGAGTTGTTATGCTCAAGTCCTATGGATGAAACAAATGCATCAAGACTTCAACATTCATTATGATGATTCTCTTATCTTTTGTGATAATGCTATTTCAATTAATCTTTCTTACACTCCTATATTTCATAGTAGAGCTAAACATATAGAGTTCTGCAATCGCTTCCTCCATGACCACATTGCCAAGAAAGATATATATATCACTCATGTGGACATGGAAAACCAACTTGCGGAGATTTTCACCAAACCTCTAGCTAGAGAGACATTTACCTTCAATAGATCAAAATTGCTTATTAATGCTCTTTATGATAATGGTATGCCTTCTATCTAAATGTTCTCTTACCTATATGTTCTTGCTCATGAATTGCTCATCCTATTCTTGTTAGTGTTATATATGACTTTTTAATGCCTTATTTTGCTTTTTTAGCTATTTTTTTAAAACTCTTATTTAATCACAAAATAGAAAAATAGCAGCCAGTGATGAGCGGAAAGTGCCTTAATATGTTCAAAATGCATGATAGGCTAGAAAAATAAATTTACATAGCACACAAGTGTACTAGAATTAAATTTCATATCCTTTAGATAGGCTTTCTTTTTGGTCGAGTTTGCTTTGGGGAAACTCAATCAAAAATAGACCCAAGGACTGAACACACAATGGTGTCGGCCAAGTTTCCCAAATTTCAAACTTGACTGACAACACTATTGCATGTAAATATATATAGATTATCAAACAATTTTCTCCCTCTCAACCAAAGAAAACTCGACTAATTTGTCACCCCTTGTGTTCCTCCTTGAACCCTAGGCCATTCAATCCCCTCTCCTAGCCCTATATAGTCCTATTTAACATTTCCCCAACCTCTATCTTATCTTGGGAGGCCTACTGCTTGTGTTCTCTTCCTTGCTTGGTGCCATCTTCAACCAATTTCCTTTCAATGGCATCTAATAGGAAAAAGAGAACAGGTCCTTCAGGTGTACCTTCATCTTCTACAACCAATAGGAATATCATATACAATGGTACCTCCTTGATCTCATATCAAGAGGTCACCCATTATATGGAGTTATTTCCTAGGAACCCTTATCCTTTTCTCCCCTTGTTGATTCCTAGCAATGAGCTACTCAAAGAGGTTAAGCAACTCTTTTCTAACCAAAAGCTTGATGCTCTTTGCTATGTATAATGGACCTATAACAATTCCCTCTCTAGAAAGAAGGTGGTGCATGGGTTCTACACAAATCTATCTTGGAACTACACCACCTTAGCACATCCATTGAACACCTAAGCGGTTTTTTCATCCATGATAGGTGGATTCAAGTTCTCTATTTATGAGAAATCCTTGAATAATTATCTATCTTGCTCCTTGCCTAGTTGGATGACTTCCTATCCTACCTACCGAGACCTCCTTGACCAAGAAGCCTTCTACAAGAGCTTTTCCCTTGAGTTGTCTCTTTTTAATATCCACAAAATGCTTAAGAAACCTAAAGTCCCATATAGGAAGAAAACCATCATGTCACCTTATTCTCTAGATATTAAGACACGCTTGGTTTCTCTCCTGGTTAACTACAACATTCATATGAAAAAGAATCAAACATATATTGTAGAAAACTTGGCTATGATCATGTATTGTCTTCTACAAAATATCCATGTCAAATGGGAAAGATAAATTCTCCACCACATGACTTTATTTGACACATAGAAGAATACTCGAGAATCCCACCCACCCTACCCAAACTTGATTTGTAGTATCTTTCAAGATCACTCTGGTCAATCCCTATTCAAGGATCTTGTCTAAAAATCTAGTAGGAAAGGAGTTTACATCACTAACACTACAATCAATAAATCCTTTCACACCTCCTCCACCCCTAGTGCTTAAACCTCCACCCAACCTCCTCAGTGTCTAATGAAACCCTAATGGGCTATATGATGCACCAGTAGGCATACATCTTGTAGGTCTAGGAGCACCTACACCAAGATCTAGTTCAAATAATATCAAACATGAACTTGTCATGCACCCATCCTTATCCCACCTACCAATCCTACCCACCTATTGACTATACCTCTTATGCATGCAGTCAATTCTACTTGTCTTACCATCCTGTTGCTTCTACTGCACTCCCTACCTCTGATAGTGGACCTACCCCTATTGCTTCTCAGCTAATTGCTCTTCCTCCTAGACCTGCCTCCACTTTGAGTGTGGATTTTGATGGGGTTTATACACCCAACTTTGTGCAAACAAATGATCTACATGCATGTGGTATATCTTGGGTGGAGCAACATAGAAGGTGGCCTTATAATCACTCCTTTAGACCCCCTGAGGATGAGGAAATGGTAGATGATGATGTTGAATATGATGTTGAAGATTATGGTGAGGGTGGTGAGGATGATGATGAGGATGGTGATGATGGTTCTGATGATGATGGAGATGGTGGTGTTACACCTGCTGCCCTAAATGCAACTTATGATGGTGATGATGAGCTTGACATAGATGTCCTTGTTGTTTAGTTATTAGGTCTATGGAATATAAATATATATATATATATATATATATAGACTTTCATGTACTGAATATTTGGGCACTATAGCTGAGGTTTACTCTTTTCATATCTCATTGCTTTCCTTCCTTGTTTTGTAGTTTTAATCTAGAGAGGACATATTTGTTGTTGTAATATGATTATAAGTACCTTAACTCTAGGCTTGGTAATATACCATGAGTTTTGGGTATGTTCTTCCATATTTTGATTATGAATCTAGTATGTTTTTCTTTCTCTTGTTTGTGGTTGGTGCTTGCATATGGTGGTTTCTTGTGTATTTTGTGCCTTTGGATACGACCTATGTTATAGCTCTTCTACACCCTGCCTCTTTGATATGACAAAGGTGGAGAAATGAGATTAGTACATATTGAATTGTCATCCTTTTCTAGTTTATTATCTGAAATATAATGTGACTATGTAAGAGGACTCAATAATATATACATTCTATGGTTATGCCTTTTGGAGAAACTAACCATTCATGCAAAGGTAAGCATGAATTGAGGAGGAGCAATTGCTATTGTTCATTCATGTATCCCCTTACCATTCACGAGGTAAACTTTTGAATTCCAAGTCCTTTTCAATATGTTGAGGAAGGGTTTGTCAACTTCAAAAGGGGGGGAATGTTGACCTAACAATTGTTCATTGTCCATATTTTGATGATGACTTAACAATTCCATTCATATGTATATAATATGTCTATTTGAGAATGTTGACCTAATAGTTGTACATTGTCCAAATTTTGAGGATGACTTAACCATTCCATTCATGTGTATCTATTATGTCTATTTGAGATTGATTTTAGGTATTAGGTACACAAAAAGGATCAATTCAATCAAGCCCTAGCTTTACCAAATACAAGCCAAAGTCAATGCAACTGCACTTTTTTGGAAAACGACCTAAAATCCTTAGGACAATTTTTTAATCATTTGTATTGATGTTATGACTAGTAGTCAAGCTGAGAAAAAACTAGGAGCACTTAAAATGAGTATTTAAGCACTCAAATGGAAATTTCCAAAATTCATTATAGGGAGTTTTTTCGGACGAGTTTCATCCTTGATAAACTCGATCGACACCCTTGATGGATTTTGGGAACTGCCAAGGTCGAATGAGTTTCCTTAGGACAAACTCAACTACACACTGCACTGACCAAATGAAATTGAAGCTATCGAATAAATTTCATCTAGGATAAACTTGAATGACACTTCAAATTTGCTTTGCCACATAGTTCTATCGGTTGAGTTTGCTTTATCGAAACTCGACTGACTACACTATACAGAGTGTGCAGAATAAAGTGTTTTTATTTGTTGGAGTGTTGCAAACATAAAAAAATAGATCTGTTGCAACACCCCAAATGACTACATTTCGTCCTGAAGTGCTTCTACTGGCTAGTAGACATCCCCAATTATAAATAGGGACCCTTGGTCTTCATCCCAAGTTTGATTCTTATGTTCCTAGCTATAGTTGAGTGAATTTGTCTACTAAGAGCCTCTTTCTCTCTCTTGCTTACTAATCAAAATGTCTTTATGAGTGAGATAGGCTATGTGTGAGAGAGATACTCCATTTTACTCTTATAAAGCTCTCAAATCCTCCTTTTCCCAATCCCTTTCTCAAGAGAAAAGTTGGTGAAAGCTTTTATAAGGTGAAGGAGAAGGTGAATGCTAGATATCCTTGAGGAGAGTAGGTAATTCCTTCTAGGTCGAAGACTTGTTGCAAGAGGGGAGCTCATTGGAGAAGGTGTCAAGCTTGTGCAAAAGTGGGTAAGTCATTGTAGAGGTTGAAGACTCTTACTCAAAGGATAGGTAATACCTTGTCAGGTTTATTGGCTCCTTTTTCTCCTTAAAAAGGAAGGCTAGGTATCCTTGTCCTGGAAAACAAAGGTCTTATTATATGTCTTATAATGGAATATAAGTATGAAATGGTTGAATAATCCTAGAGGTTTACCTCTCTAGGTAGTGTGTGTACACTCTCCTAGTTTGGAGTTCGGAACCACTATACATATTTTGTTCTTCATCTCATTCAATCTCTCTCATCCTTGCTATGTATGTTTAGTTGGACACAAATTCCATATTTGAAACTTATCATTTGAAGTAATTTGACGGACTAATGAATTTTTTTTAAGTGTTTATAGCTCTGTTCACCCCCTCTTTAGCACATTGATCCTACATGAAAGTGCAAAATTATATTACAAATATGATATGCCGTCCAAAAGGGACTGGTATCATAGCTTGTTGTGTGTCTACTGCAATGTCTGGATGCTCATCTAATAGATAATTAACATAAAACTATCCATAATTAATAGCATACATTATCAAATGTTGTAATGGGCTTGGGAATCCTAACCCTACTAAAAAGAAATCAAATACTAAAAATAAGAGATCAAACAAACAAACTTATGATTAAATTAGGGGAGAAAGCTAATGGGTTGATTAAGAGGCTTGAAGAGTGCAAATATATCTTACAATTGTGATATGCATATCCTAAAATAAATTTTGAAAATAATCTCATATAAAGATTGTATTACATATGATTAAATCATGGGATAAATCTCATGGGTTGATTCCTAAGCATGCTTGAAGAGTGCAAACTTCTCTTAAAATTATGATATGCCATCCAAAAGGGACTGGTGATGTGTCTTAATGTGCGTATGCTGCAATGTCTGGGTGCTCACCTAATAGATAATTAACTTAAATCTACCCATAATTGATAACAACATCATCACATGTTACAATGGGCTTGGGAATTATTATTAACCTACTAAAAATAAAATAAAAACACAAGCAGTAAGAGAAACAAACAAATATATGACTAAAGTAGGGAAGAAAGCTTATGGGATGATTAACTAAGTCAGCTTGAAGAGTGCAAATTTATCTTACAATTATGATATACTTATCTTATATTGAATCCTAAAAATTATCTCCTAAAATGACTATATTACATATTATTAAATCATGGGATAAAGATCATGGGTTGATTAACTGAGCAGTCTTAATTTATCATACAATTATGATATATCATCCATAATATACTGGTGACGATGCTTGTTGCACTTCTGATGCAATGTCTAGATGCTCACTTGATAGATAATTAACTTAAAACTACCCATAATCGATAACATACACTATCACATGCAACAATGGTCTTGGAAATTGTAAACCTACTAAAAAGATAACAAACAAAAAAACAAGAGAAACACAAACAAAAAACCATATGACTAAAGTAGGGGACAAAGCACATGGGTTGATTAATCGAGTAGGCTTAGAGAGTGAAAATTTATCTTACAATTATGATATGCATATCTTGATAATAAATTTTAAAATGATCTTATATAATGAATAAATTACATATAATTAAAGCAGAGGATAACTCTAATTGTTTGATTAATCTAGAAGGCTTAAAGAGTATAAATTTATCTTACAATAAATATATGTCATCCAAAAGGGATTGGTGGTCCATCTTGTTGCACGTCTTCTGCAATGTCCGGATGTTGACCTAATAGATAGTTAGCTTAAAACTACACATAATCAAAAACATACATTATTGCATGTTGCAATGGGCTTTGGAATTGTAAACCTACTAAAAATAAAACAAACGCAAACAAGAAGAAAATGGACAAACAAACATATGACTGAAGTTGGGAGGAAATCTAATGGGTTGATCAACCAACCAGCCTTGAATAGTAAAAATTTATCTTACAATTACGACATGCATACACCTAAAATATGTTATGAAAATGATCTCATTAATGATTTTATAACATATGATTAAAGCATGGGAGAAAGATCACGGGATGATTAACAGAGCATGCCTAAAGAGTACAAATATATGTTACAAATACGATATATCATCCAAAAGGGATTGGTGGTGCAACTTGTTGCATGTTTTCTAAAATGTTTGGATGCTCATCTTGATAGATAATTAACTTAAAACTACCCATAATCGATAACATACATTATCACATGCTGCAATTGGCTTGGGAATTGTAAACCTACTAAAAGGAAAACGAACACAAAAAATAAGATCAAGAAACAAATAAACATATGCACAAAGTGAGGGAGAAAGCTCATGGGTTGATTAATTGAGTAGTCTTGAAGAGTGTAATATCTTACAATTATGATACACATATCCAGAAATAAATTCTAAAAATGATATCATATAATGAATGTATTACATATATTTGAAGTAGAAGAGAAATCTCACGGGTTGATTCATTGCTCAAACTTAAAAGTGCAAATTTATCTTACAATTAAGCTATGCCATCCAAAAGGAATTGAAAACATAGCTTGTTGGCCGTCTACTACAATATCTAGATGTTTGCCTAATAGATAATTAACTCAAAACTAGCCATAATTAATAACAAATAGTATCACATGTTGCAATGGGCTTGTGAATTATAAACCTACTGAAAAGAAAACAAATGCAAAAATAAGAGAAACAAATAAATGAAATGTATGATTAAAGCAAGAGAAAAGCTCATGAGTTGATTAACTGAGAAGTCTTGAAGAGTGCAAATTTATCTTACAATTATGATATGCATATTCTAAAATAAAATTTGAAAATGATCTCATATAACAATAGTATTACATATGATTAAAACATGGGAGAAATCTCATGGGTTGATTAACCAAGCACACTTGAAGTGTGAAAATTTATTTTACATTTATGATTTTCCATTCAAAAGGGGCTGGTGATGCTGTTAGTTGTGTGTCTACTGCAATATCTGGATACTCACCTTAATAGATGATTAATTTAAAACAACTCATAATCGATAACATACATTGACACATGATGAAATGGGATTGGAAATTATAAACCTACTAAAAAGAAAACCAACACAAAAATAAGAGAAACAAACAAACAAACATATGATTAAAGTAGAGGATAAAGCTCATGGGTTGATTAACCAAGCAGGCTTGAAGATTGCAAAATTTTTTACAATTATGATATATATTCCCAAAATAAATTTTGAAAATGATTTCATATAATAAATATATTACATATGATTAAAGAATGGGAGAAATATCATGGGTTGATTAACTAAGCATACTTGAAGAGTGAAAATTTATCTACAATTATGATATGCCATCCAAAAGGGACTGGAAACACAACTTGTAGAGCATCTAATGCAATGTCTGGATGCTCACCAAATAGAGAATTAACTTAAAACTGCCCTTAATCAATAAATTACATTATCACGTGTTGCAATGGGATTGGTAAATATAAACATACAAAAAATAAAACAAACACAAACAATAATAGAAACAAACAAACAAACATATAATTAAACAAGGGAGAAAGCTTATGGGTTTCTAAATTAAGCAGGCTTAAAGAGAGAAAATTTATCTTGCAATTATGATATGACGTCCACAAGGAACTGATGGTGGAGCTTTCTAAGCGTGTATTGGAGTGTCTAGATGCTTACTTGATAGCTAATTAACTTCATAATACTCATAATTCATAATATACCTTACCAAATGATGCAATTGCCTTGGGAATTTTCAATCTACTAAAGAGAAAACAAACACAAAATAAGAGAAACAAACAAACAAACATATGATTAAAGCAGGGGAGAAAGCTCATGGGTTGATTAATCAAGTAGGCTTGAAGGGTGCAAACTTATCTTAAATATATGATATGCCATAAAAAGGGACCTGCAGCACACTTTGTTGCATGTGGGCATCAATTTGTGGATGCTCATTTGTTAGATAATTAACTTAAGACTAACCATAATCGATAATATACATTACCACATTATCCAATGGCTTTGGGAATTGTAAACCTATTCAAGAGAAAACAAACACAAAAAATAAGAGAAACAAATAAACAAACATATGATTAAAATATGGGAGAAAGTTCTAACCGAGCAGACTTAAATGGTGCAGATTCATCTAACATTTATGACATGCCATCCAAATGGGACTATTGGCATTGCTTGTGGCACATGTGATGTAATGTCTAGATGCTCACTTGATAGATAAGTAACTTATAACCACCCATAATTGATAAGATACCTTACAACATGTTGCATTGGCCTTGGGTAATTGTAAACCTACAAAAAAACAAACATAAAAAGTAAGTGAAAAAAAACCAAATATATGATTAAAGTAGGGTAGAAATCTTATGGGTTGATTAACCGGTCACAACTTGAAATGTGAAAATTTATCTTGCATTTATGTATTCCATCCAAAGGATACTGGGGCACATCTTGCTATGTATGAGTTGTAATGTTTGGATGCACACCTAATAGATACTTAACTTGAAACTACTCATACCTAATAACATACCTTACCACATTCTGCAATGGACTTGGGAATTATAAACCTACTAAAAATAAAATAAACACAAAGAACAAGAGAAACAAAAAGGCATATGACTTAAGTAAGGGAGAAATATAATGGGTTGATTAAATGAGAAAGCTTGAAGGTTACAAATTAACCTCACATTCATGATATGTCATCCTAAAAGGACAGACGACACAAATTGTTGTGTGTGTGCTACAATATTTGGATGGTCACATAACAACCAATTAACGTAAAAATACCCATAATCAATAACATACCTTACTGCATGTTGTAATGGAATCGGGAATTGTAAACCTACTAAATAGAAAACAAACACTAAAACAAGAGAAACCAACAAACAAACATATGATTAAAGGAGGGGAGAAAGCTCATGGGTTGATTAACCAAAAAGGTTTGAAGAGCACAAATTTATCTTTTTTTTATCATATGGGTTGAAGAACACAAATTTAACTTACAACTATGATATGCATATCCTAATACAAATTTTGAAAATGATCTCATATAATGATTGTATTACATATGATTAGATAAGAGAGAAAGCTCAGGGGTTGCTTAACCAAGCAGACTTGAGGAGTGCAAATTCCTCTTCAAATTATGATATGCCATCTAAAAGAGAACGACAATGCAACTTGTTGCCTATCTGATGTAATGTTTGTATGATCGCCTAATACATATTTAACTTAAAACTATAAATTGTTGCATTTTGCAACCAGTTTGGGAATTTTAAGCCTACTAAAAATAAAACAACACAAAAAATAAGAGAAACAAACAAACAAACAAACAAACATATGACTAAAGAGGGGGAGAAATATCAAGGGTTGCATAACTGAGTACACTTGAAGAGTGCAAATTTATCTTAAAATTATGATATGTCATCCAAAAGTGACTAACATCGCAACTTGTTTCTCATCTTCTGCAATGTCCAGATGCTCACCTGATAGAGAATTATATTGAAACTATCCATAATTGATAACATACATTATTATATGACGCAATAGACTTGGGAATTGTAAACCTACTACAAAGAAAACAAACACAAAAATCATGAGAAACAAACAAACAAACATATGTTAAAGAAGGGAAGAAATCTCAAGGGTTGCTTAACCGAAAAGGCTTGAAGAGTGCTAATTTATCTTAGAATTATGATATGCCATCCACAAGAGAATGTCATTGCAACTTGTTGCACATTTGCTGCAATATGTCTATATGCTCAATTGATAGAGAACTTAAAACTATTTGAAAGATCTAGAGGGGGGTGAATAGAGATTTTTGATAATTTAAAGATAATTAAATCACTAAACCAAAGAATGAGGAGGAAACAAGGAAGATAGTTGTCTTTAGAGTGGTTCCAACCTTTGAATTCAAAGGTTGTCAGTCCACTACCCAATTGTCTCCAATTGGTTTTTTGAAAGTGATTAATTTTATTTACCTCTCAAGGATGTTACAATAAAATACAATCACCTTCCTTGAAGTAGCCTTCTCGTAGTAGACTCAACCTCCTTGAAGCAGCCTTCTTTGAAGTAACTCCAAGTCCTTTAAGCAACCTTATCCTCCTAGAAGTAGCTCCACCACCTTGAGATAGCTTTCCTTTATAAGTATCTCCAACCTCCCCTGAACGAGCCTTCCTTGAAGTAATATCAAGCACCTCTTGAAGTAGCCTTATCCAACAAGAAGTAGCTTCAACCGAGCTCCCTCAATCAACCCCCACTATCTTGGAGTAGCCAAGGAGCACAAGTAGCTTGAACCTGTGAAGGGGGATTGGAAGAAGGAAATACAACAATTGAGTATAGTTCTTTGATCCTATATCAAGCGTTATACCTCTCACACCACTTAGGATGGACGTTGCTATGAGGTGACTAAGAGGTTATGTCTATAGGACACGAATTTGGATCTTATAGAACAAGATGGCAGTTGTTGCTTGGTTTTGTTGCTCACAAGAATGTATTCTCAAGTATAGCTTGGGTACTTTAGGTGTCCTAAGGCCTCTCCTATTTACAGAAATGGTTTGCAAGTACTTAGGGACGTTCAAGGGAGTCTCTAGAATGTTCTTAGTGCTTAAGTAGATGCTAAGTGTACATTAGTTGGCTAGCAATGGCTAATTTGTCCGTGCTTAAAAGAACAATCCAGAACCCTGCTCGGTCGACAAGTTTGTCGACCGAAATGTGTCTCGGTTGAGCTTTTCTTCGATCAAGCCTGGGTTTAAGGAAAATGTGTTGCAATGTCTATATTCAACTCCCAACTACCAACCTCTTGGTCTAATGGTCACAAGCTTTAGACTGAAGTTTGCTCAGTCGAGAATATTTTCAACCAAAGACCATTTTAGAGCACAAATGTGTAAGTTATTGAACAGTGCTCATAATTTTGACCGAGGTGGTTCTCAGTCGACAAAAACTTCGACTGAGTGCGTCTCAGTCAACAAGTTTTTTGACCGAGGGTGTCCCTATTTCAGACTTTTGAATCACCTACTAAGTGTGTGTTTCAATGGGTGATGGTGACTCTAACTTTGGGAGAAACCTATTTAAGGGTTATAAGTGGATAGGGAAGATCTAACACTTGATTTACATTATGTCTAAGTACTTTTACATTATATTTTTGTAAAAGTGTTTACATTTGAGTACAATCATGAACATATAGACAATTAAGTGCATTTGATCTTCAATTTGCATTGATCTTCATTTTTCCACTTAGTAGAATTTCCTTATTTCTTTAAACCCTTAAATACTCACATAATGTGTTAGATATACAATTGTGAAATGTTTGTCATCATCAAAACAAAGGGTATATTAATGTTCAATTTAGCCAACACTAGTCACAATTGATACCATATATTATTGTTTGTTGCAACCAACTTGGGAATTGTAAACCTATTAAAAAGAAAACAAACACAAAAAATAACAAAAACAAACAAACGAACATATGATTAAAAAAGGGGAGAAAGATTTGGGGTTGATTAACCATGCACACTTGAAGAGTGCACATTTATCTTACAATTATGATATTCTACCCAAAAGCGACTAGCGGTGCATCTTGTTGCGCATCTACTGCAATGTCCAATTCTAAATGATAGAGAATTAACTTAAAACTATCCATAGTCAGTAACATACATCATTTCATGATGCAATGGGCTTGGGAATTGTAAACCTGCTAAAAAGAAGACAAACACAAAAGCTAAGAGAAACAAACGAACAAGCATATGAGTTAAAGAATGGGAGAAAGATTAGGATTTGATGTATGGAGTGGGACCCATAAGGAACCACTCTCTAACTACAACTTTGAGAATATTCCAATAATACTCTCATCATTCAATTACAACAATTAGATAGAAGGGGGGATAATATACTCTCAGAAAAATATGGTAAACTAGAGAAACATAGTCATAGAATCATAATAGTCAAAATGAATCATTACGTGATCCAATATTTTCTAAGCACTTGTCCACATGAAAACATAAAGGACGTTGGGAAAATATATATATTGATTAAATTAATATTGATGTTTTACAAACCTTATGATCAGATATATATATATATATAAAAAGTAGAACTTCTAGGGTCAGTGTCAGGGCTTTCACAACCTAATCATCATATTTATTGATTAAATTAATATAGATTACATTGAATTCATTATTAAGAAAATGGTCCTCTGTAAGTTGGAATTTTGGTCTCAAAACATACCCCATTAAATCAGTCACATTTTTCTTATTTCAAAAATGTATTTATATGTATTATTTAGATACAAACAAATAATTTCTTGTGAATTTTACAAGACAGATTCATTTCTGACTAAAAGAAAAATATAATGGTGAAATACACAGTGTGCCCCTGAATGAACCCAGATCATTAAGTGTAAGCATGTCACTAATCTATAGTGATGCAACGGTGTGTAAAACCAATGAATGATACAATTAGTTAGACAAAAATACTTTATTTCCCATAGTGTGATGAAAACATAATTATTTTGTCAATGTCAAAATTGGGATAAGTGTACCCACCCTTGCTCTTCCAAATCACGTAAGAAAACACCTATGGAGCTTCAGATATCCAGCTCCACCAAACAAAGCAGTAATTCTACCTTTCCTACTCCAAGACCCACACTAGTGACCCAATTGAGGTCGTTCGATCCAGAAACCCCTTTGCCCATGCGCCACCATGACTCTAGCTTATAGGAGGCTGACTTGCCATTGCAAAACATCAATATTGTTGGAATCCTAGACTGGACACGATAGTAATGAAAAAAAACTAGTGTCAAATTTGAACTCACAGAGTTATGTATAATTCAAGACAGACATAGGTGAGGTAATACGAATTCAAAACTGGAATAAGACTCGTGTGCCAACTGGTTAAGAAAATGGCCATTGGGGTTGATAGCGTTAAGGAGGGCAATTGGAAACCTAGTAGTGAACTAGCCTTTCTAGGAGCATCGATGACTTCAAGAACCCTACCCAATACTCATGATGGTATGGACTTGTTTCTAAGGATCGAGACTATTGAAGTCCCTCTTTGTGGTGGGCCAAAATAGAGGAAAGTTGTGACACTATTTGAATGGATAAATCAGTGAAAGACACAATCAGGTAGGAATGCAGAATGGAAAAGGGAGGTCCAGAGATGGTTACCTAACAACAAATTACTCTGAGGTGATTCCTGAATCAGTTTCTCCCAACTTTCCATTAGAGAGTGTGATCCACTCTGACAACTTAGCAAGAACCTGAGGGAAAATAATTAGGGAGAGGGCTTCGGGGAAGTGCGGTGGATGTTCCCAGATCAAAAAGTAGGGTGATTGAGCATAGTGACATAATGATTTTGGGGGGAAGAGGAAGTGGTTGTGGTTGTAGTCTTAGGGATGAATGTGTGTTTCTTATTTAGTCCACCATTCACAGAGAGTAGGGGGTTGTTGGACTTAGAATAAAGTGCAGATTTTAGTTGGAGAAGAAATCACGTTGATTGGTGAAGTGTGAGTATAGATGAACTTGACCCAGCTAGAGGCGCTGAGAAAATCACGTGCCTAGGGTGGAAACCCGAGGTAAGGGATGACTTAGTCCTCACTACTCATTTACTCAACTACCAACTATCCGTGCACAGATCATGGAACTTGTGATAGGCATGAAGACCAAGACTCTGATCCAAAATCATTGTTCAATGATTAAAATTTCATCTAACTTAGGTGTAGGTCTTCTATTTTGACATTAGTGGCACATTTAACCTCTGATTAAGACCAATTTTGTGGGTTACATAATTTGGGTATGGGGAACCTATACTTGGCTCAAATTTTAGGTTTGAGCTTATTTGTACTACAATTTTGCCACTATGAATAAATCATCAAATTAAGGTAATAAACTTTACGTAACAGTCAAATATGGTGAAACCTCATACATTATCTCAAATCATGTCCCTATAAGATCCCAGGGCTACCCTAGTGTATATTACTATGGTCCAAATATTTGGATTAATATTATCACCCACTGATTCCACAATTTAAGTATAATGGTTATGTTATTCAAAAATTTCATATCAATGGCATTATACTAAGAAAAATAGGGTTTAAAGATCTGGAATCTATCTATACCATTCTGAAAGAGGAATAATGTGGATACTAAGAGGAACCTAATAATTTAATGGACAAGGAAAGGAAAAAGGAAGATGTATACCTAGAATTTGGGATGTTATAACACACCACCTCTTAAAATGATTTTGTCCCTAAAATCTCAAGCAAGGAGGGAGGGGTGAGTCTACAACATCTCTTCCTTTAGCTCCTAGGTAGTTTCCTCAAGGCCATGGTACTTCCAAAGAATCTTCACAATTTCAACATCCTTGTTCTTCAATTTTCATTTTGGATTCTAAGACTTTAAATGGGAACTCTTCATAATATGGATCCTCTCACAATTCAATTGTCTTAACAGTCAACACATGAGAGGGGTTCTTCACATACTTATTTAGAATCAACACATGGAACACATTATGAATGTTCTCATATGCGGGATGAACATCTAGGAGGTAAGCACACTCCCCAACTCTATCCAAGATCTCAAATGGTTTCACATGTTGGGGAGTCAACTTGCATTTGACTTTAGACCTAGTTATAAATCAGACCAACTTTATCTTCAGAAATGCATTGTCACCAAGTAAGAAACTCACATATGATCTCTTGTCATCAGCATACACCTTATGTCAATCTTGGGCATCCTTCATCCTCTTCTTGATCAAACAAATCTTGGCAATCATCATTTGCATGTCATCACTCTAAATCAAAGCTACTTCTCCCACATCATCATGGTGTAGTGGTGAACAAGAAGGTTGACCACAGAGTGCTTCAAAGGGTGGCATACCAATGTTGACTTGGTAGTTGTTGTTACAAGAAAACTTGGTCAATGGAAGGTATATGTCCCAAACACCTCCCCAATCGATCACACAAACACGTAAAAAGTCCTCCAGAAATTGTACTGTCGACTTAGACTGACCATCAGTCTGCAAGTGGTAAGCTATGTTGAAACATAAGTCAGAGCCCATCTCCTCATGTATCTTCTTACACATATGTGAAGTGAACTTTGAGTCACAATCATGAACTATCACCTTAGGAACTCCATGTATGCAAATGACTCAGTCAACATACAATTGTTCCTTATTAGGAACCTTGTATGTGATCATGAAGGGCAGAAAGTGAGTCGATTTGGTTCGGTGATCAAAAAATACCTAAACCACGTTGTACCCATGCTTTGACTTTGAAAACTTGTAACAAAGCCCATGGTGATTTTCTCCCACTTCCACTCTATATCTCAAGTGGATGGAGAAGACCACCAGGATGCTAATGTTCTATCTTCACCTACTGGAACGTTAAGCATTTGTAGGGAAATATGGGATCAGAGTAGGTAGTGGAAATGAAACATTTTCTAACCATATTGTTCTTAACTCATAGATTGTGTCAACAATAATATATTAGGAAAGAAGGTACAAGACATACCTTGTCCAAGAGAAATTCCAATGACTATTCTTGTAGAGAAATGTGCTTCCTTCATAAGCAGTGCATGGGCAGTAATTGTATGTTTCCTTTCTAGTGTAGCACACAAAGATTCCTCTTAGGATGGAAACAAAAGCTTCCATGCCTCTACATAGTCTACGCATACCACAAGGAACTCCACATCACACTTTGAAAGTCGACGGAAAGGATTTTGTCCTTCCATTTGTCAATGTGCTAGCGTTGACTTCCTTTCCCCTCGGTATCTCTCCCTTTCGGGTGAGACTTCTAGGATCTCTCACACATTACCAGAATTGTGAGATGAGGAGCCTTGAGAAATCTCTTGACTTCCTCCTTAGACTTTGTGTCTATTATGTCTCTTGAGCCTTGGCCACCCCCTCCTTATATAGGAGTTGATGGCTAGGGTTTCAAAAACCCATGGGATACAAAAGTTTAGATCTCATTTAACATTGAGTTCACATATCACATATTGACTCATGCGAGTGTGGCCATGAAATTCTCAGTCTCGGTTATCAAGGGCCTGTGATATCAAACCTCAATAGGAAGGATAAATCTCATATACATCACTCGCAATCAAACATCATGTGTTACAACGTACCCAATCACCACATTCATGGAAACCCTCATTCATGATCACATTGGATGGTGTCAAAGTTCATTGAACGACATGTGATGAGTGCAGTGACTTTAGGTCTAAGAACCACAATCACCACTATCACTTTGATAGTTGATTTTAACTACAATTTCATGGTTTCTATGTATCACTCTCAAGGTGGGTATGTCTGGTACACTGTTCTCCAACACATCTATGTGTTTGACTTAATATCCAATATCAAGACTAATGAGACTCTGTCATCAGTTAACACACATTCCAAACTTATGTATTATTGTTGTCTATTTTGCTTCAACAATAGTATTCAACCAGGGCATTATAAGAATGTATGTACGCATATCATACATATGATCTCATTCTTTAGTTCCTTAACTAGAAGACATATCTCATCAAGTAAAATCATTCTCTAGGCATCTATTATGCTTGTCTCATTGTCTCATAACCTAGACAGGCATAACAAAAAAATACCTTTATTAATATTATCAAATCAAGTACTTGATGCCCCATACAATCATCATATGATTAGATCTATGGGAATACATACCAACAACATTTCACAACAAATGTAGCAATATCCTTCTTCATGTTCTTCCACTAGAAACCCCAGTATAGGTCATTATACATCTTTGTGATACTAGGTTTAATCATGTACTTGGACCCATGAGCTTCACCCATAACTCTCTGTCACATATCAGAAACATCATGTATCCACAATCTTTGGTTAAAGCAAATGCCACCATCCACTCCAATAGAAAACTTTGAATGTGGTTCCCTTACACCATCTTCATCCCCTCAAGCTCAGGACTAGCCAATTGTGAATCAACAACCTTAGAAATCTAGGTGGGGGTAAAAGATAAACTACCCATATTCACTATCATCTTCTCTAAAGAATAATTATCATTAACATCTGACAACTCAGGTCTCTAGCTCGAGTCCTTCTCCTCCATAAGAAACAACAGGTTGAAACACAACATGCATCTTTCTTCCTACTCAAGGCATCAACAACATCATTATCTTTACCTAGGTGATACATTATTGTAAATTCGTAATATTTGAGGTACTCTATCAATCATCTCTATTGTAGGTTCAGGTCTTTCTGTGTCATCAGGTAACATAGGCTTTTGTGGTCACAAAAGATAGCATATGTTTTGCCCTAGTTTAGAAGCATTAATGAGGATAACATAAGGTTTACCCTCAATAGGAAGAGAAAGCACATGACAAGAAGTCAAAACTTCTTCAAATATAGGAAAATTTTCTCACACTAAGGATAACACAGGAACTTTGCATTCTTGTGTGTCAACTTCATCATCAGAAGAGCCCACTCAGAGGAATTTTGCACAAACCTCTAATATTAGCCCACAAGGACCAGAAAATTATGAATCACTGAGGGGTTCTTTGGTGATTGCCACTTTGCCATAGCCTCAATCTTGATAGGATCAAAAGCAATATGTCTTGTAGAGATAAAATGGGTAAGATACATCACCTCATTGAGCCAAAATTCACACTTTGAGAACTTTACATAGAGTTTACATTCTTGTAAGGCCTAAACAACAATATGCAAGTTTTCTCATGTTGGTCCATAGAGTCAGAGTAGATAAGCATGTTGTCAATAACACACCAAAAAGATGTCAAGGTAGGATTAGAAGACCCAATTCGTCAGGTCCATGAAGGTGGGAAAAGCATTGGCCAAGCTGAAAGGAATAACCAAGAACTCATCATTCCTGTAACAAGTGCAAAAGGTTATATTTGATACATGTTCAAACTTCACACGCATCTAGTAGTAGCCACTACGCAAGTCCATCTTCAAGAACATAATAGAAGTCTTCAGCTGGTCGAACAAGTCATTTGTTCACAGCAGAGGAAAATGATAAGGATTCTTGATCGTCTCTTGATTCAACATATGGTAATCCATGCACATAAGCAAGGAACAATTTTTATTTTTCAAAGATAGAATTGGAACTCCCCAAGGAGAGACACTAGGGTGTACAAACCATGTGTCCAGGAGCTCCTGTAGCTTCTTTTTGAGCTCAACAAGCTCAATAAGTGCCATGTGGTAAGGTGGCTTTGAGATATGAGTTGTCCTTGGTACAAGGACAATAAAAAAACTTGACTACTTTTGTAGGAGGAAGTCCAGGCAGCTCGTCAGGGAAGACATCAGGAAAATTCTAGTTCACATCAATGTCATCCAACACATGCGGCGTGGGGTTAAGAAAAACCAATGCCATGTAGGCTCTGCAACCATGTGTGATGAGCTTCTCTGCCTTGAGTGCATATATAATAAATTATCAATCCTCCTGATTCATTCCTTTGATATAGTGATGCTTACATCAAGGTGCAACAAGTTGACCTTCTTCTTTCTACAGAAAAGGTCCAATTGAATTTCTTCAGCCAATCCATACCCAAGATAACATCAAAGGCTGTCATGTTGAGGATGATGAAGTCTGACTCAAACATATTGCCTAAAATACACAATACTACAAGTGGGGTTTTCAAATAAGTAGAAAAAACCTTACCACTAGGAGTTTGGACTTCTAAGATATGTTCCATATACATAGATATAATCCTAACATTGTTACAAGTTTAGAAGCTATGAAGGTGTTTGAAGATCCAAAATCAAATAACTCTTTAATAGGTTGTTGAAGTAAGTGCAAAATACCTTCAATAACCTCATTATCATAAAAAATCTCCATGGATTTCACAACAAAGATGTGTCTTACACATCTCTCAGTAGGTGGGCAACGTCCTTACTAATTGTTGTTGTTGGGGATGCTACTGTGGTTGCGGTTGTCACTGCTGGGGTGTTGTGATAGAGTGAACTTTTGGAGACTTCACATGTTTAACGTTTTTGAATTCATATGTTTGAGTTATGTTGAGAGTTCCAAGTGTAAAGGTAAAGTTTGAGTGTTGATATCATGATTAAGATCCCTAAGTCTATGTCCTTTTTTAGTATTCAATTGATTGGTCATTCGATGGACTTTTGACACCAAATTTTAATAGAATGAAGCTTGAGTTATTATAAATCTATGGTCAAAGTTTTATGAAGTTTCAAGGATCTTATAAGATGTTATGTAGGTTTAAAATGTGGTGAAATTATTGATATTTTGATAACAAAAGACCAAAGTTTATCAACTAGGTCATGATATGTCACACCCCTAGTTTTTGGGCTAGATTTCTAGGACCAACTCCTAGATGTAGATCTCTGATCTAGTGACAGTTGTCCTGCAGGAGGAGATGGCACATTGATTAGGTAAGGGGTTGTTTCAAGCCCTTGGATGAGATCTGACAGTCCAACAGTCATCCCCTTCCTCTGGACCAGCCAGGGGTCGTGGGGCAATCAATGACGCCAAGTTTCAAGTGCCCCTACGTTGTGGTCATCGGCTGAGGAAGGAAACTAAATTAGCAGTTACTCTCACCAGGTGGAGACATTTCATTTGACCCTTCTCAGACCTCCACAAAACCCAACAGTCTCATACTACCAAACAGTCATTTGGTAGTTTCCTAATTGGATACAACTTTGGAAATTTCAATTCCAATTAATAGCACATATTAACTTACTTACATTCCAAATTTGTGTAATCAAAACTATTCAAAAAAACATCCTGAACCTTCATGCAGCCCAACCAAGCTATCTCACCTAGGTGAGACATCCATGTCACTCACCAAGATGGCTGTCTGGTGAGTTGAGTCAAGTTGGTCGGTTCAATCACATTGAACCGGTCAGTTCAAGGGTAGAACTAAGCCAATTCAAACTTTGATTAGCCTGACAACCCAAACAGCCGTCTCAACACTTGAGACACATGTCTGTCATGCTCAAATAGTCATCTCACTTAGTGAGATGGTCGTTCGACAGCTCAGTCAGTCAATCCATCAATCTCTTATGTGAATTGAATACCTAAACACTTTAGTAATCAATCCATTTGTCATTCAAGATCAAACTCCTCTTCTAGATGAGTTCATATGTGTGTGACCCTATAGGTCCCATATCACGTTGGCAGTGAATGTCCATAACTAGCTTATGATATCACAAGCAAAGAGTGGTGCCTAGTCGCAGATCAGTGCTACTCAAGTGAATGGAAAATTGGACAACAACTTCAACCTATAATTCATTTAAGGTGTTGTAGTGATTGTCTAATTTCTTTTTCACTGATATCCAGGATGAACTTAAAGCATGGAAGGTCATCCTCTCAATGTTCAATCCATGATCCTTGAACCAAGAGCAGATTGTCTGATATTATGTAACCTCGATATCATATATTGATTCACATGGGCATGTGCATGCGTTTCTCAGTCTCGTTAATCAAGTGGCCAAGATATCGTACTCTAGTAGGAGGGACAAATCCCATATCTATCACTCACAGTCTATCCCCATGTGTCAAATTCACCCAATCATCATCGTTATAACAACCGATGTTTTAAGATTGCATTTGATGATGTCAAAGCGTACCCAATGACATGTGACAAGTGTAGTGATTTTAGGTCTAAGAATCACAATCACCACCTTCACTATGAGATATGATTGTGACCACCACAACCATGTGTCACTCTCAAGGTGGGTCTTTCCTATACACTGTTTTCTAACATGTGTATGTGTGCCTAGTTTGATATTGCCATATCACGACTAATAAGATTTAGTCATCAACCAAATCACACTCTGATCTAATGTGTTATTTTTGTCTATCAACCTTCCACAATAACAACCGATCGGGGACATAATGAGAATATGTATATGTATTGTTAACATCTATATGATTTCATCCACAAGGTTAGTAACTTGAATACATACGTCATTGAGTAATGTAATTCTCTAGACATTCATAGTGTTTCCTCATTATCTCATGACTAAATGAAACAGAATGAATTGGAAGCTTGCCTTTATAAATATTAATCAAATCCTTTAAGATATATGTCATGTCAATCATCATATGATTGACTCTATGGGCATACCTTACCAACATATATTGCCTTAATTCTGGATCACTCGGCACACATAATATGTCATGTTGAATATTTGAATTTTGTTATCATCCCTTCTATCATATCATTCATGATCAATTTCAATTCACTATCATTGTGCTGAAGCTCCTTGATCTGATCATGGAATGTAGGTCTAACTTGCATTTATGCAATGATCACTCCTTGATCAGATAAATTTATATCTAAATTCATCTCTCTCATCTTGACAAGTAAGTCTCTTTTTACACATGCCATAGAAAACATTTCTGTAAATGATGTTCACTTCCTAATCAGAGCATTTTACACAACATTAGCCTTCCCAGGGTGGTAAACAATGGTAATATCATAGTCCTTTATGAGATCTAACCATCTGTGTTGCCTTAGGTTCAGATCCTTTTGTATGAAAATGTACTTTAAACTCTTCTGGTCAGTAAAGACCTGACATGACTCACCATGGAGATAATGATGACATGTCTTTAAGGCATGTACTACTACTACTAACTCAAGATCGTGTATGGGATAGTTCTCTTCACTCTTATTAAGTTGTCTAGAAGTGTAAGCTATCATTTTTCCTTCTTTCATTAGAACACATCCTAATCCTCTTCTGGATGCATCACAGAACAACAATATCCTTTCTCTACCTCTAGTAAAATCAAAATTTGTGTTGTGGTAAATTTCTTCTTTTACTGTTTGAAAACTTTTCTCACAAGTTTCTGACCAAATGAAAGGCACATCCTTCCTTGTAAAATATGTAGGAGGTGCTTATAAAAACACTAAATTTCCACATGAACCTCCTATAATATCCAGCTAACCCTAGAAAACTTCATAACTCAATAGGAGTAGTGGGTTTCTTCCACTAGTGAATAGATTCTACCTTCTTGGGATCTAGAATGATTTTGTCTCCTGAAATGACATGTCCAAGGAAAGAAATTTCAGCTAGGAAAAACTCACATTTATTAAATTTAGTATAAAGCTCATGTTGTCTCAACAACTGTAAGGCTATCCTCAGATGTTGTTCATGTTGTTCGGCATCTCTAGAATATATAAGGATGTCATCTATGAACACTACTATAAAGTGATCTAAGTAGGATTTGAAGATCGTATTCATCATATCTATATAGTTGTTGAGGCATTTGTTAGTCTAAAAGACATGACTACAAACTCATAATGCCCTTACCTTATTCTCAATGCTGACTTAGGTAAATCTGATGCCTTTATCCTTAACTGATGATAACCCAACCTGAGGTCTAACTTAGAAAATATTTTTGCTTCACATAGCTAATAAGACAAGTCATCAATCATAGGCAGATGATATTTGTTCTAAATGGTTTTTTTTTGTCGGTCCAAAAAGCGTGTTACTATATTACCAAAACTTTGGGCACCAAGTGCCCCATTACAGCAAGAACAAAACCTTGATACCAACAAGCTAGTAATCAAGGGCAAGAGAACAAAAAAACCCTGAAAGTGTACATAAGGCTTAGATCCTAAACAACTCGACCTAATGACATGAAGCCTTTAGCAAAGCCAAGAACTCAATAGCATAAAACCACCCACAAAGTATGAGAACAAGGGCACTGCAGACGGACCACACCCCAACAGACCCAAAAATCTAGGATCTCAACACCTACACACAAAAATAAGGCTTCTAAGATAATCAGGACTCAGACTAGGTCCAAGTCATCAGCTGGACGTGCGAGCACATCCAACACAGATTTTTGCTATTTGCACAGCAACACCACCACAATCATCCGAAGGGTGAAAAACCAGCTGCAACCAGCTTTCACTCTGCCAAGCCGTCTATTCGTGAAGAAAGCCAAAGACAACTGACCAGGATGAAACAAAAGCAAAACACTTGCCAACCATTCCTCCTTCACACATAGTAATAAAACCATACCCTGAAATTAGTGGAAAGAAGAACAGAGGCAGATATTTTACGGTTGAACACACTGATAAGAACCCAGGCATCTTGATGAGGTAGATAGGTAGCAGACAAACAATTGCACAGAAGGTGAAGGGGAAGCTAGCCTTCTTTCTTCTTCTCCCATGGTGACTTTCTCTACTGTTGTCCTGTAAAGGAACGCCAGAGTGAGAGGATGGGAGGGTAGCCTCCATCCTTTAACCCGATGCCTCTGTTTGCACATAGGCATATCACCGAACACCTTGGGGGTGCTCCATCTCACAGCCGCAGGGACCAGCCAGGGAGCGTCGCAGCTCCTCACCCACCGATCAACCAGCGGAGGAAGCACCAATAGCTGCGAGTCAACGGATTTACACTGGGTTAGCATCCTTGTTCGTCCTTAACAGTGGTGACGAAGGGGATCCTCTGTAAGACAGGGACCCCAGATCTGGGCGCCGTGAAGGATGTGCCACCACCGGACAGGGATGTTGTCGGATCGCTGCAATAGGTCGAAGAGAAACTTGTGGTCTATCTCGGGTTGCCGTTTGTCTTGAACTCCTTCAAGAGAACTGGTTCCAGGTCGCATGAGCAGCAAAACTCACCAGCGAGTCTTGATTCCAGCCCTTCTGCGCCACTTGAATCAACCTGCTCTCAGGACTCCACCACGCGCATGATGACCCTGATGTTGAAAGGGGACATCGCTGCCAGGAGAAGCCCGCCCATCAGCTTGTCTCGGTGGTTGGCAGGGGCAAGGGCGCGCGCACGCGTCGCCCTGGTTGGAGGAGCACATCCTTTCGACTGGGAAGGGCCGAGGATGGGAAAAAAGGATGGGGAAATGAAAGAAACCCTCGCAAGACTCCAGATCTGGGAAGGGGTGGCCCCACTCCGCCCAATCTCCTATGAACTGGATGGAGGCCGATTGAATCAGCTCCGCCGGCACCCTCCAGATCTGGTTCGCGCAAGACGCTTTCATCCAACCATACCCCATCGAAATCCACTCTTATACCCACAGACCCCAGCCGAAATAGATGAGATGAGGGTCGAGACCCAGGTCGTCCTCCCTGCCTCTCGCACACGACCATAGATCTGCTTTAGTTCTAAATGGTTATCTAATTGAATTTCCTATAGTCTATGCACAACCTCATAGTTCCGTCCTTCTTCTTTACAAATAATATTGAGCTCCTCCAGGTGATGTACTAGGTTGAATAAAATCTTTATTCACTAACTAATGTAACTAAGTTTTTAATTCCTTCAACTCTACATGTATCATTTTATAGACTGATGATGCTATTGGATGACTACCGAGTAAAAATGTGTATCTCAAAGTCAACATCTCTGTGGGTGGTAAACCTAGTAACTCGTCAGGGAAGACATTTGGGAACTCACATATAACTAGAACATCCTCAATATTGGTTGTCATTTTCTCTACTCTAGCATCTGACACATGTGCTAGAAAGGCCTCACACCCCTTTCTCATCATCTTATTGTCTACACTAGTTAATAATATACACATGGATAAGACTATCTTGTCTCTAGTGAAGACACATGAAAAGCCACCTTGTTGAAAGATAGCTTCTTTCTTCCAACAAACCAATTGGACATGATATGTCTCAAGGCATTCCATACACAAAAGAATTTGAAAAGAATTAAATATCTAAGTGTATGAGATTAAATGCTATAGTATATCCACTAAAACTCAACAGGCATCCTAGACAAACTTCTTTAACACTATTGGTGCTCTTAATTAACATCAATTCACAGGATAAGTCTTGAGTTAACAAATTGAATCTAGTAGGTATACATTGTTGAATAAAAGAATGTGTTGTGGTTAGATCTATCAAAACTATAACTAAAATGTTGTTAAAGAGAAGCATCTCACATGTGACAATTCTAGGCGATGGTGTGATTGAGAAGAAGTGTCATGTAGATCTCCCTCTACCATGTTGTCCTCACTATCCACTATTGGTATTAGGTGCTCCCCCTCTAGAGCCTGAGGCTACCAAAGAGCTTGCCCCTCCAACTAGAGCCTCTCTCTAAAGTTTTTTCCATCTCTTCTCCCAATATATAGGAGATATGGTATCGTAAACCTCTTTAGAATCTCCTACACTTCTCTACATCATTCGGTACATGCTGAGGACAAACGTTAGCCAACCTTGTAAAATATGTCTCGTATTCACCAATTGACATGTTGTCGTGTCTTATATTCTCAAAGTATTGTCAGCCGGTTAATATTATATTCTCAACGTATTGTCAACCGGTTAATAAATTACCAATAAAGCAAGGTATGTATTGTAACAAAAATTATCCATAATCGATAACATAGATTACTGCATGATTCAATCGGCTTGGGAATTGTAAACCTACTAATATGAAAACAAATACAAAAAAAAAAATAAGAGAAACAAACAAACAAACAAATATATGATTAAAACATGGGAGAACGCCCGGGATTGCTTAACCGAGTGCCTAATTATCTAACGATTATGATATTGACATCCGAAAGAGATTGGCGGCGTAGCTTTTTGTGTATTTGTTGCAATGTCCAGATGTTCACCTAATAGAGAATTAACTTAAAACTATCCATAATCAATTACATACATTACTGCATGATGCAATCGGCTTGAGAATTGTAACCTACTAAAATAAAAACAAATACAAAAAAAAAATGTAAGAGAAACAAATACATATCACCCTACACACACACACACACATGCCCGTTTGGCGGCGCGGCTGGCAGCTGTTGCTTGCGGGCCGGTATGGCCTTGACGTTGAACGGATCGATGCTTCAAATGAGAAACGGCAACGGCCAACGGGGCTTTAGATCAATGAGTGTCGGTCGTGAGAGTCCCCGACACGCGGTTTATGTTGGCATATCGGAATGAGAGCGAGGTGGAGGTGTGGTCCAATCTAGTAGTAGGAGGTGACGGTGGTGATGGTGATACCCTCCTCCCTCCGCTTTTTCCTTCTAGTGGGCTGTCGAATAATGCGGTGTCTCCGAGCTGTGTTTGTTGCTAGAGTCGCCTGTAGAACGCGGTCGTAGTAACAGTACCGCCATGTGACGGACAACGTGAGCGCCTCAAATGCGCACAGCATGGGCCCACTGGGATCCAATTGGATGCTACTGGTCTACGAATCATTTTAGAAGCTGACCCCGGTTCATACTGGCTTCGACAGCTCCTATATGCAGTTTTTATATACTCTAAATGTTGGGAGCATTCTGCAAAAAAGTCAAGGAGGAGGAGGAGGATGGGGGCCAAAAAATAATAGAAGGAATTTTGTAGAGTACCCATCTGTTTTGACTTTCACAGGGGGGATCTCTCTGGGTGTTTACGAGATCCAGGCAGTATTGTTGTGATTGGCGGAACTCCTGTGTTCACAAGAATCAACAGCAGCAGGCATTTGTTAGGTCCAGCTGATACTCGTGGGCGGGGTGTGAATTTGTGGAGAGAGAGAGAGAGAGGGGGTGAAGTCAGTGGCCGAGTCAGGATTCAAAACTGGATGTCCTTCAATTAATAAAGGTTAGATTTTTCTAAACCACAACCACAAACGGTTTTGTATTGTATACGTAGAAGAAAAGAGGAAATCGACAAGGTAAATTTTCAAAATCTATTCAAATTGTAGAGGAAACGCATTGATTACACGTTATAGAGATGCCTCAGCCGAGACCGTTGAGTGAGTAGGGTGTTGGAACACAAGAAACCCACAACCAAACAAGAAGTCGCAAGTCAACCCACTATGTACAAGCATCAAGCAATTCTGCCGTTCTGGAGGTGTCTCCTCTAATTTAGATTAGAAATCACCCACCGACACCCTCCCACCCCCGACAGAGTCCTTTCTTCTCTGTTTGCGGAAGCAAAAGAAACCAATCAACTCCAGTTGGACAATGCCGAGTATGCACTGAAGATAAAGAATGGTCTGAATTCTGCAATTTCTCACTCTAGGTGAAGGAGTTTGCGGAAAATGGCAGCAAAGATGGGTGTGCTCATATCGGTACGTCTGTTGGTCATAATACCCAACATGTTACAATGCATCTTTTTAAGGAACATGGAAAGTATATAAAAGTTATAACACAAAACAGTATGTGCTCGAGACTTTTTCAACCAGTACTAAACAAAAGGGTTGCTTGCTCTAACTATTCTATGTTTAAAGAAAGCAAACTATACCTGGTAGAGGGGCTCCTGTTTATGATTAGTGTTAGTTAACGACCCCTGAAGCTGCTGAACCGGCCGCAATGCGTTTTATCAATAGTTATTGTCATTACAACATGCACGTTCGCCGCAACTCGTGTGATTGTTTTATGTGTCGACCAAACCGATCAAGTATTCCAAATTCTTGAAGACTCGAATAAAAAATGATTACATTATTACCGTAATCCAGGCCTTCTAAGGAATATAAGAAATGACCAGAAATCGGTAGTCTACCACGCAATAGCATAGAAAAATGGGGGAGCAAACTCTTAGCCTGCGTTTGGCACAGGACTGGGATTCTGAAATCTAGACTGGGTTAGTCAGGGTTAGTCTGGATTCCGGTGCTGGGGCAGTCAGGATGCAGTCTGACTTTGTTTGGCAACGCAATCTGATTCTGGTCAGCTGGTCTGATTACAGTCTGACTGCAGTCTGAATCTGTTTGGCTGGAAGTCTGATTCTGTTTGGCAGCGTAGTCAGTATCTGCTTATTCTGTCATGTTCTTGCATCACTGTTTGAACAAGTACGCAGAATGTGTATTTGTGATGTCATTTCAATGTAAGTTTAGAATGTATTAAAAATATATTTTATTTGTTTTGTGTAGGTGTTATTTTGTATATTTATGAATACAAGGTTATCTTCAAAGAATAAGGTATGTGTAGTTGTGTTGCCGCTTAAGCAGAAGTTGGCTGAAGTGTATTATATACTAAATAACAAATACATAATATAATTAATATATTTAAATTAAATAGTAGCAAAGGTGTGTAGCATGTCTGTAGAAGAACGTAATACCACATTAATTAAAAGATTATATATTGTTGGTTCTCGGGCAAATACATATGTAACATAGAAAATGAAACGAGAGGTCTGCCCTGGACCTAGACAACGACATATTTACACAATCTAAGCTGGTGATCAAGCAGGCAACTTCATGCCTCGTCGTTCTTCATGGCCTCGTCGTACTCTTCCCACGACACAGGACAGGGTTCGTCCAACACCTGATTTGTTTCCTGTTTGCTGGCATCTTTTGGCCAGTCGAACTGCAACGGCAGATGGTGAGTAGGAGGAAACAAGGCTCGCAACATTTGGGCCCTCATTTGGCTTGTTCCTTTGGCTTGTTCGTCTCTCTCATTTGGGCCCTCATCGCGTGGAGGCTCGCAACATGGTTTTTTGCATACAAGGTTATCTTCAACAAATTTATGAATTTTTGACGGTGACATCAACATTTTTTCAAATTTTTCCCTTGCCTTTACCTTAGCACGCGATGTCGACATCTAAAATTAATAAAAACAAAGGTATGAATAAATAATAGAATTCGTAAAGTAACTGTGGCAATAAGATAATAATGAAGTAGGAAATTTGATCGCATTATGGTAGCAACATATAATAATGCAACACATAAGTAGACAATATAAATTGTTTTGACGCAAAAACACAACTACATTTAGCACAAATGTTACAAGTTCATTTAGCATAAAAATATATATGTAATGTTGAACCTAGTTAATTGTTGTCATGAGTGTGACGAATTACATGATCGTCAGTAACAGTCAAGCTACATGAAATATGAAATTGGCAGTCAAGCTACATGAAATATGAAATTGTCCTAATATATTTTGTTCATAACATAAACAATGTACATTATCGTCGGTAAAAGTAACTGATAATAATCATATTGTCGTCATTAGTGAAACATAAACGATCACTGATATTAACATAATTGTTTACGGATAATATTCCTCAGGGGAGAAGGACAAAAAAGGGAAGCAATAAACATGCAAACCAAAGCTAAGATTTTGACAAGGCACATTGGGCCAACGTTATGGCCTCATCGTACTCGTCCCATGACACCGGGCATGGTTCCTGCACCGGTTGCTTGTTTTGTTGTTTGATGTCGTCTTTTGGCCAATCAAACAACAATGGCAAATGAGGAACATGTTGACTGACTTTACCCTTGACGACTTTGCCCTTGACTTGATCATCGGTCCCAATTTTGCCCTCCTCGTTTATGTGATTGCAACATGGTTGTTTGCATAAAAGGTTATCTTCAACATATTTATGAATTTTTTCTGGTGACTTCAAAAGTTTTTCAAATTTTGTCGTTCGCTTTGCCTTTGCACGCGATGTCGACATCTATAATTAATAAAAACAAAGGTATGAACAGATAACATAATTCGTAAAGTAACTGTGGCAATAAGATAATAATGAAGTAGGAAATTTGATCGCATTATGGTAGCAACATATAATAATGCAACACATAAGTAGACAATGTAAATTGTTTCGACGCAAAAACACAACTACATTTAGCACAAATGTTACAAGTTCATTTGTTTATTTCAATTGTCAGTGCTAAAAAAAATCCCTGGTGGGTAAGTGCGACGCGTCATCAAGAAGTTGCGTTGAATGCCTTGTTGCGCGGCCAATGTGGGGGGAGGCAATAAATCTGCGAATATGAACATATTATCTCTTACAAACTCTCTCTTGATGTATTGCCATCGCATTTGCAACTCGGGCAATGTAATGTAAGGGCTTTCTGTTATGTATACGAACTGGTGCCATGCCTCCATCCAAGCTTGTGTAGAGTAGACTCCATTCACACATCTACCCATGTGATATTGGGTTCTCATCAAACCCCTGAGAACCATATCAAGCTCGTGTGACCAGATAAAAGACGGTGTCGGCGGTTGGCCAGCCATATAACAGATTCTGTAAGTAATATATTTTTCAAAAGTAAGGGTGTATGTCACAATTAATTGTATGATTTGGTTTTAGCTAACGTTAAGAAAAAATTCGAATAATAACATACATCATTAATAAAACACTCATCAACATGAAGAAAATTTTTTGACCACTTAAAATGTAATATGACGTTTATAAAAGTGCATAAAATAAACAAGTGTATGATGTTCATAACATCCATTCATAGTCTTTCTAAACAGAGAACACAATGTAAATGCATTTGCCATTCAACGTTATGGAGTCATTTGAGGTGAAGGGATGTCCATAAGCAGACGAAAATATTCCTCCAGACTGGCAACGTTACGTTCTAAAACCTCATGCTCATACTTTTTGTTAGAGTATAATTCATCGTAGTTGTAATGCATTTCAACGAAGTCCTTCATGTTCATCGCCTGACCCCACACTGACTTGCACTCAACAGTTAGTAACATAATCTCCGCTTTCAATGAATTAATTGTTGGGGGGAGATCGACTGCCCAATGGAAGTATTTGCATCGGTCTTTTCCCTAAAATGTAGTACGAGGTACAAGTTAATGGCAAAGAATGCGGAGCCTCGACAAGGACAATATATTATTTATTGATGTACTATGACACCTCACGAGTAGGGCATATGTAATACATTTCACCTGGCCTTTGACTCAGAATGGCAAAGTCATTTAACCCTGCATCCTCTGTGTTAAGCCGTAAGGCTGCATTTAGCCCACAATCACACCTCGGAACCTCAGATGGTATCATCGACATCTAAATAAAACATAAATGACGATTAATAGAAAAATATCGGGTTCATGACATAGTTTTACAAGATAATATGAAGACAGAGTAGGTAATTGTTGCAACAGACAAGTGGAGTTCATTTAGACATATCATAATATGGTATATCTATGATGTATTGTATCCATCTTCTTCTGATGAAGAGTCATTATCGCTCGTAATTTGAAGTCGGTGGCGAAGATATCGGCACCTCTCCCGCATATTTTTAATTTCTTCTTGTAACCTATATGTGTTTGCTCTGGTTGAACAGACAAAGGCACAATGTTCTGACCAAAACTTGCGTTCGCTACGTGCATATGTGAGTTGTGATACCATTGCATCCCTAATTGCAGTCAGCGTAGCCACTGTAGGTGGTACTTGCTGCGCGGGCAACCTCATATGGCATCTGGTTTGTACAAGACCCCTACCACATGTAAAATCTTGAACTCTCGGCGATGCGGCGGTGCGGAGTTGTGGATGCAGTTGGCATGAGAATATATTCGTTGCACAAAGCACACACTGCATCCAACACCTCATTAAACTTTCTACTTATGGTCTCACCACTGTGAATGTAGTCCTCAGCAAGAACACGGTTGGTATGGCCATGGCCAACCATTTGAAGGAAGTAGCAAACTGCCTCCACTGATGACACACCTCTGGTACTTTTCAACAAACCTCGGTCCTCAAGTTTGTCGACAAAGGCTAAAACCGTATTGGGTAGCATACGGTACAGATCGTACGCCCTTCTTTCATGGCCAGTTATTATTTCTAAAACCTTTTGATGGCCACTCCTAATACTAACCAATCTCGGTATTGGTTGGTGTCTGGGTGCGGCGTCTGAATTTTGCATGATATTGTGCGAAATTTGGTCCGCTGTTTGGTAGGATATTGCGTTAGCAATGCCATTAGCCGGACCAGACATAAGATCCAGTACTTGTAGAATGTCATTAGTTGTTTCATATGAATGAATACCGGCCATCACAACTATAATTAAAAGTGATTATCCGCATCAGGAAAATATCGACATATTGCAGAAATGAAATTAGGGCTATAGCGACAAAATAGCAAATACTAACCAAATAGCAAATAACAACATAAACCAATACATAGTACCAAAGTTCAGATATTGTTCCCAACGGAATAAAATAGTTCTTAATAAATTACACAACCTCAAAAGTACGGTGGAGATTGTGGCGTGAAGGGTGATTGTGATGCAGAAGATGCAGAAGTTGTGTTCTTCATTTCCCACAAGTCTTGCAACCAAATGGTAATTTTTTGTGGGGTGTCCATAAGGCCTAGGTAAATGTTATGGTTAGCTGGATCTTTTATGGCGTGCACAAGAGTGGTAAAAACTGGGACGGGGGCGTCAGGGTAGCTTGCATGAAAGTGGTGCAAAATTGTTTGGTATTCGTCTTTATCATTAGACCTAGCAGCAATTCCGCTGCCCATCTCATGTACCTTGGCAAACACCTTTGTGAATTCGGACACGACATCATTAGACAGGACACAACTATCCTGTGAGATTGATGCTCGCTTCCTACGTCTCATCGTGGTGGGAGTCGTTGCACCAACACCTTGGTTGCGTGATCCGCCGTTGGTGTCCTCACTTTGCGTCCCAGAATTAACCACGTCTTCAGTGATACCGGCAGTACCGGTTGGACCGGTCGGTTGTGGGCTGACAAATGCATCAGATGCATCTAGGTCAACAGCAACATCATCTTCAGATGCAACATCAGAAGGAGGTTGTCTATCGGTTGAGGACATTGCATGATGGCCCCTAGCTATGTTCCTCCCCCCCATCAGCTTGACGTCATGGTAGTGGTAGAATGGTTTGTTGATCAATCTCGCTAGTTCCCTGTTTGCCTAAAATAGGGGACAACTACTGATTAGGTCAATATTAACAAGTTTAATTTTATATATAATAGTCAGGGGAGTGTATATTATTAGACATACTGTAAGTGCCTCCCTCCACTCCGGGGTGTCAGGCAATATTGGCTTGTGCCTGCTGTCATCCCATCCAACACCGCTTTTGTTGGTCACCAGTTTTATCTTTGCATAGTCTCTCCTGAGGTTCTTCCACCGAGTTTTTAACTGATCCAGTGTACCCTCATTCCTCCCCATCCTGATATGCCAATCACGTAGCGTCTCCCTCCACGCGTCCCTAGTAAAAATTCCATCGACGCACCTACCCATGTCATATTGTCTCCTCAATGCTGCAACTAGAGCCTCATCCAACTCTTTTGACCATACAATACGAAACCTCGGGTCGGGTGTAGCCATAGTACCAATGACACTGCGATATATCACTTTAGTATGGGTGTTTAAACAAAACTGTTATACAAACCTAGTATGAAACTACGCAGTTCAAAGCAATAACTTGTATTGAAAGCAATAACTTTTTTAAAGCAATAACCCATGTCATATTGTCTCATCAATCTCGCAACCAGACATAAGATCTACATTTTGTACAACAAATTTGAAATTGTTGTTAAATTTGAAATGCTTTTAGCAAACACATCATCCAATATGTTCATTACAGGAAAACTAAATAAATAGCAATCATTCAGCATGACATTCACATTAAACGTGTTTGTATTGCTCATGACATATACCTGGTAAGCCGAATTGAAGGTTTAACATAGTTGCACCGCCAGCGACAGGGTCAGGGTCGGTACATACAAGAAATTTAGAGGGAATACAGATTAGCCGAAATAGTTGGATTACTTGCATGACATAATCAACAGAATTGATCCAACTTAAACAAATATATTATAATAAGATATTTGTACCTAAACAACTAATGACATATGAAACATAATACATGATACATACTAACCTGAAAACACACGGACAGATGACCAAACTATATGCTACAACAATCATGTCTAAAATTTTAAATATAAACACGTTCTAAATATAACCCTATCCTCGTAAATGAGGTATCTAGCAGGGACAAGTCATATATCTGGTTCATTACACAGAAAGAGATGAGCAAGTGACACTGTCATGGACAGGAGCAGCAGAATATTGTGATGTACAGCTAATGTTGATGTATTTCATGTTTATAACATGATTTAAAACACCATAATTTAACATGAAAACACATTAATTGAATATAAACCTCAAATCACTGATTTCATGTTTATAACATGATTAACTACACCATAATTCAGGTGATCTATAGTCGGCATTCAGATATATGTTTCAACATATATTATTTTAAATGGAAGAAATAGTGACCAATCAAATTAGGGCTTATACAATGAGCACATAATAGTCACCATTTTAAATGGATAGCACAAAATTAGGGCTTATACAAAAAATACCCGTCATTATTGATTCACACCTCAATGTAGGGCTTCTAAGACATACTTGGTCCAACTTACACACAAAAAATTACTTCATATTATTTTAAAGGGAACAAATACTGACCAAACAAATTAGGGCTTATAGCACATAATTGTTCCAACTACAAACTAGTATTTTATGAGCATATACAATGCACACTGCAGACTAGTATGTTCCCAAAAAAACATAATTAATACGTAATAGGTGGATTCCAATTTTGGGAAATCATAGTAGACCTATTTGGGGGTGGGGGCAGACCTCAGTCAAGGGATGTGTACAAGGTGCAAAAAGATATTAACACAAAGCAAAGTTGGTACTAAAGTTTACAAAATAAATGAAATGACTATGAAAAAGATCTACCTATACCAATGGGTGTACAATTTGCACGTATACAAAGCATAAGCAGTCTAGGAGCACAGTCATAACACAAATAAGAATAAGTTGAATGATCAAAATTAGTGTGCCCCAGTTGTAGTTTTGAAAAGTTTGACATAAAAAAAACCTACATGAATGATTCAGACCTCAATGTAGGGCTTATAGCACATACTTGTTCCAACTTTAAGAAATATATTACATTAAATTTTTGTATACCTTAACATATAATGACATATCAAACATAATAAATTATACATATTAACATGAAAGCACAACTGAAAACACATTAATTGAATATAAACCTGAAATCACATGATTTGATGTTTATAACATGATTAATGTTATATCACTGATTTGACATATCAAACATTAATTATGTTTTGTATATCAGTGATCTATAGTCGGCATTCAGATATATGTTTCAACATATATTATTTTAAATGGAAGAAATAGTGACCAATCAAATTAGGGCTTATACAATGAGCACATAATAGTCACCATTTTAAATGGATAGCACAAAATTAGGGCTTATACAAAAAAAAACCGTCATTATTGATTCACACCTCAATGTAGGGCTTCTAAGACATACTTGGTCCAACTTAAACAAATATATTATATAAGATATTTGTACCTGAACAACTAATGACATATGAAACATAATACATGATACATATTAGCCTGAAAACACACTGACAGATGACCAAACAATATGCTAACTAGCAGGGAGAACTCATATATATGGTTCATTACACAGAAAGAGATGAGCAAGTGACACTGTCAGGGACAGGAGCAGCAGAATATAGTGATGTACAGCTAATGTTGCTGTATTTCATGTTTATAACATGATTAACAACACCATAATTTAGGTGATGTACAACACATTAGGAGGCATTCAGATATATGTTTCCAACTAAAACAAAAAAATTACTTCATATTATTTTAAAGGGAACAAATACTGACCAAACAAATTAGGGCTTATAGCACATAAATGTTCCAACTACAAACTAGTATTGTATGAGCATATACAATGAACACTGCAGACTAGTATGTTCCCAAAAAAACATAATTAATACGTAATAGGTGGATTCCAATTTTGGGAAATCATAGTAGACCTAAGTGGGGTGCGGGCAGACCTCAGTCAAGGGATGTGTACAAGGTGCAAAAAGATATTAACACAAAATAAATGAAATGACTATGAAAAAGATCTACCTATACCAATGGGTGTACAATTTGCACATATACAAAGCATAAGCAGTCTAGGAGCACAGTCATAACACAAATAAGAATAAGTTGAATGATCAAAATTAGTGTGTCCCAGTTGTAGTTTTGAAAAGTTTGACATAAAAAAAACCTACATGAATGATTCAGACCTCAATGTAGGGCTTATAGCACATACTTGTTCCAACTTTAAGAAATATATTACATTACATTTTTGTATACCTCAACATATAATGACATATCAAACATAATAAATTATACATATTAACATGAAAACACAACTGAAAACACATTAATTGAATATAAACCTGAAATCACATTATTTGATGTTTATAACATGATTAATGTTATATCACTGATTTGACATATCAAACATTAATTATGTTTTGTATATCAGTGATCTATAGTCAGCATTCAGATATATGTTTCAATCACATAATAGTCACCATTTGAAATGGATTGCACAAAATTAGGGCTTATACAAAAAAAAACCTTCATTATTGATTCACACCTCAATGTAGGGCTTCTAACACATACTTGGTCCAACTTAAACAAATATATTATATAAGATATTTGTACCTGACCAAACAAATTACTTCATATTATTTTAAAGGGAACAAATACTGACCAAACAAATTAGGGCTTATAGCACATAATTGTTTCAACTACAAACTAGTATTTTATGAGCATATACAATGTACACTACAGACTAGTATGTTCCAAAAAAAACATAATTAATACGTAATAGGTGGATTCCTATTTTGGGAAAATCATAATAGACCTAATTGGGGGGGGGGGGGCAGACCTCAGTAAACGGATGTGTACAAGGTGCCAAAATATATTAACACAAAGCAAAGTTGGTACTAAATTTTACAAAAAAAAAAATAAAATGACACTGAAAACACACTGATATATATAACATAAATCTACTTATCGGGTTCCTTCCATGACCAAACAATATGCTAAGACAATCATGCCTATAATATAAACCTGTCCTTGTAAATGAGGTTACTAGAAGGCAAAACTCAGTAATGGAATTGTCCATATAAATATATAACTATTATTTTGTTCCTATCCCATTTGGTCGACCTATTTGATGTTTATAACATGATTAACATGTTGGTGTATTTATGTTTATGACATGAGGTAACTAGCACAGAGAACTCATATATCTGGTTCATTACACAGAAAGAGATGACCAAACATTCATGATGTTACTAACAGGGAGAAAAATCATGTCTACTTGATGTTTGCAGGGAGAACAATCATGTCTACATATAACCCTGTCCTCGTAAATGAGGTTTCTAGCAGGGAGAACTCATTAAATAAATTGTCAATATAAATATATAGCAATATGATCGACTTATTTCATTTCAACGCATCCATTTTTTTCTGGAAATAATACATGGTCAGCTAGCAGAAATCAAGGTTGTGTTCGTATTCATCAGGAGAAGAGGGTCGGTGAAGAGGGACGGTACACATACAAAAAATGTAGAGGGACGGTACACATAAGCCGCTAGCCTACTGAAACGGCGAAGAGGGTCGGCGAAGACATACCTCTCAAGTAGTTGGGCGAGCAGCTGGGCGACTTCTGAGTACAGGGGCTCGGCAGCGGCGGCTTCAGAGAAGATTTTGTGGAGGATACGAATGTGAACAGGGAGGAGTTCAGATATGAATCGCAGCACTATATAGCAGCAGCGGCACCGCTTGCCCTTGCTAGGATTTACTGGGTTTGCACACAGTGAAAAGGGGGGCTTTGATGGGAGATGACAACTCCAGACGATGCTTGATTCTCGGCGTCTAGACTGGCGGTGTAGGTCGGCGATTGCAGACGACCCACCGTACCCCTCCGTCGGCTTGATTGACCGGCTCTTGCGCCTACGCAACTGACCAGGCTTATCCATATGGCACTGCCCTGCCATACGAAACGATGGGCTGCTGCATGTCTTGGGAGAGGTGGGAGAGGGCGTCATAACTGCTGGGAGGGGGAGGGCGTCGACTTCTCGGGAGAGGGAGCAGAAGAGAGAGCAGAAGAGGGAGACGGGAAACGCGAAGGGGCGTGGAGGCTCGGGGGGCGATGACCCCATCGCAGAAAGGGCGAGACGAAAATGGACTGAGATCGCGAAAATCGGGTTATGAACCGGAATCCCGCCCCTCGTGGGACTGGGAGAACCCGGGTTACGGGGTTCCGTTATCCCAAAACGGGGCTTTTTCAGGATTGCGAACCAAACAAAAATCAACCTCAAACCGGCACTTGTTTGGCGGGGTTGGCACAAAAAGACAAGGCCAAACCGGGTTGTAGTCCCGTGCCAAACACAGCCTTATTATGTAACTGGGTTAATTTGAGAGGGAGAGGGAGAGACATGTACCTCATGCTTAAGTGGGAATGAAGACATGGGAGGGAGAGGTTACAGGACAAAAACACCAAAATAGCATATTTTAATAAAAACATGGCGTTTTCCGAGACTAAAAGTATCAAAAACATGGCGTTTTCAATTAGCGGTAGGTGGTCCGGTGCCTCCCCCCTTGAGGTCAAGGTTAATGGTGATCATACCTGGACCGGGATGTGTCGTTTCTATGCGCTAAGCAGCAACATGGTTTCGGCAGTGCACCGGCATTCGAAGGGGTAGCGGCGTTTGGTTACGCGTCGGACTATTGACCTCTGACGTTCAGTGACGGTAAGTTTTCATACTGTCTCCGCAACGAAAGCGTCGTGCACGCGAAACACGTCGTCTCCGGCTCGGAGACGAAGACGTCCTGTCGGGGCCGGGGGTCAAGCGCGTGCCCTTCTTGTTGTCCGATGACAGCACCTTCTACCAGTGGCGTAGCCACATATACACCTGGGTGGGCAGGGCAAGTGCCCTATCTAAGATCTGTATTTTCATTCTCCTAGTGAACGCATACGTGTACATACACACGTGAAATATAAAATTTGTTAGAAATGTACGGAGAGAGGACTCGTCCGTGAAAGGGTCCTTACGGTAAAAGATATTTTTGTTGGTCATTTGAAAGGAGAGAATCAAGGAACTGTTTCTGTGAGATGGAGAGAGAAATACAAAATTAAAGATAATAAAATTTAATAGGAGAGTGAAAATAAATATTTATATGAGCAAAATTCCTTCAAAAAAAGAGAGAAGAGAATGAATCAAAGAGAACGCAGCATCAAACTCACTCTTTTTATAGTAGTATAGATTAGATCTCTATTTGATTTGGAATTTAGTGGAAAATATTCATTGCGCCCTAGTCTATTCGGCTGCAAATGGCTATGTATATAATGGTGCCCCTCCAGCCCAAATTTCCTGGCTAAGCCACTGCCTTCTACTACCTGGGCCTGATCGACGTCAGCGTAGCTGGCCGGAGGACAGGGTTCAAGCCTGGCACGTTCCTCCGCCTTAAAGGCCCTGGGTTCTTCATGAATTCCGGGACGTCCTTCACCAGGTTCGCATCCGGCGGACCCTACAAAACTGTGGGGGTGGTTTTCAAGGCGTACTTCGCTGGATTTGGGCTGAAGAGAATCACATACAAGAAGTTCCTATGTTACGAGTACAAGAAGGGGTTCTCTTCGTACCCTAACATGGCCTTCCATTTTGAGAACAAGGTGGATTTCGTAGTGCCCAGCAGAAAGGTCGTCAAAGTGTTTGAAGAACGCCACTTCTGCGTCTTGCTATCAAAGGGCTTGGGCGATGCCAACATTTGGGGGGCCGTGCAGCAGCGTGATTACAGGATTTCCTATGACGTTTCAGCTAGCGAGCTCGCCTTTGTCCCGGCCGGGGAGCCAGTGGGCCGTGGCCCTAAAAACGCCTAATTTTTGACATTTTTATCTGAAAACGCCTAGTTTTGGACACTTTCAACTAAAAATATTATTTTTTTAACATTTTTGGTCCCGAAAATAATAAAACGTCAAAAGTGTTGACATTTTTCTTAGAAAGTAAGCTATTTCAGAAATTAAGATGGTTTTGGTACTATTTCAATACATATTTTTATTAGAATGTGCTATTTTGATTTTTTGTCCGGAGGTTATATGCTAAAGTGAGAATCATGACATGGAATATGATATGTCGGCGGGGGCAGAGGCGGTGACAATTGTGACCACATACCACAGCATGCAGCCAGTAGCGTACGAACGGCAAAACCACTACAGTCCAAGAATTACTAACACCAAACAGCATTACTTATGCATGTTGTTGCCGACGCGATCTGTTCCTAGAAGGGCTAACGTGCGGTATCATGGCACACCAGCCGTATCAGGTCTGTTTATCTGTTTGAGTTGCCGATTAGATAAATCGACTATGGAGGCTTGTGTCATCAGGTCTATTTACTCTTAAAGAAATTATCACCTCTACAACAATCATTCTAATAGTTTTTACCCCACTTGTGCTTATATCACGTAATTATTGTTGTATTTTCCCTCAAAAAAATAATATGTTTATTGTATTTCACAACCTTTCAATTATCTTTGGTTCAGCATTATTCACTTTTAAACTGATAGGGATCCACTTAAATTGAAGTGGAGACAAAAGGTTTATTGGCCTTTGTGGAGTAACAACACACACGTGACCCCATCCCGTTGTGTAGATTTGATATTTTTATAAACAGTTTTTTTTCTTATTTTGTTTTTTTTAACAGTATTTTTATTTTTTGTCGTTTAAAAATCCGAAGATGCACAATTTCTCATACTTTAATTCCCTTGACTCACCCAATCATATATCATTTTCAACAAAATCCTACTTGGTTTCTCGTCCAGGTTTATTAGCCTCCTGATTGGTTGGTCTGAGTCTCCTCGGGTTAGGTTTGGTTGCGCCCAACAAAGCATGCTCATGAGAACTCATTTATCAATTCATTTTAGAGGGGAAAATAGCTAGTTGGACGCATATCTTGGTGGTAATGTCCGACTAGGACATATTTCAGCTATTTCTAAACACAACCAAGACATCCGAAAATTAAGAAACCAACTGAGAATAGATCAGTTTGAGAGAGTTGTTTTGTGCAAAATTAGTTCTTTGATGTGTGTTTTTTTAGCTGTTGTGGGCGGCCTCCGCCACCTTCCCGTCAAGTTATTACATCACTTTCTTCCATCTCATTTTCTTCCTTTTTCTCCACCTTCTGCTACCCATTGTTGTGCATATGAGTGTGATTTCTGCGACGTGGTTTTTTAGCGACATACAAGGGGTCAATAGACTGTTCGACACAACTCTCTTACTAGCATCAGGAGGTGGTATGTTCCTGCCAATAGTATTACACACTACTCAATTGGAGTTTGAATAGATACAACCCCGCAAACAGAAGCACATGGTGGATGAAACTTTCGCATTTATAAAGATCTAGACTCAACACACTCTCAAAAACCAAAACACTACACCTACAAGCGCACGGGGTCGTGTCACAGTATAGGAGGGAGACAAGTATAGGGTCGATATACAGGGAGAAGAGGGGGAACTAGAGCTAGGTTGGTTTTGCTAGGTTCCTACTATAGAGTCTAGGGTTAAGGGTTGATTGAAGATTTTGATTAAACTAAAGGTGAGCAAATAAGCAATTAAATGTGAGAATGAAATTTAAGTTAACCCTAGATTAGATTATGATTAATTAGGAAAGAAAAGACTAGGCTAGGTATGAAAAGGCAATTTACACTAAGGCAAGCAAGAGAAGAGTATATACTACACTAAGCTAGCAAACATGGCTAAAAGCAATTAAGGATCTAAACTAGTAAGTACAAAATAAGAACAAGGCAAGAAGCTAACAAAGCAAGGAAAGAGCTAACTAATCTAACACTAGCTAAGAAAGAAGACAGTTAGGGTTTTAAAGCAATTAAGGGAAATCTAGGTTGTTTGGGGGATGCACTTGTCAATTAGGTTGGGGGTGATATGTGAGCATTATGATTTTATTTAGATTATTAATCCAAAAAAACATGTTAGAGTCTAAGGAATTATCTTAAACTGCTAATTGGACATGGGTATGCTAGGTTGTGAATAGGGGAACTAGCCCCTAACACTCCCTACTACCCTTGCTAGGCTCAATTGGGTTAGGGTTTAGGTGTAATTCAATTAGAGTCTAAACAAGTATAGGTTTATAGGTTAGATGGTTTTAGGATGAGTAGGGGATGAGGTTAATAACGGAAGTGGAAGTGAGGTTTTAGGCATCCCATCACCGACATTCTAACCTTGAGAAAGCTCCATGCTAAGCATGTCAAATTCATCTAAACTAGCTACTTAGATCTATCAACTAGGGTTAGAAGAATTGATTATAATGTAGAAAGATGGGTAGCTATATAGGGATCTAAGAATTGGACCTAGGAGTAAATCTCAAAATTACACGTATAAGCAATTTCCCTAAATTCCTAGGTGATTTCAAGAACAAACCAACAAGTAATTCATGGAGAGTGTGATAGAAATAGAACATAATCATTAACAAATGAAATTACAATGTTTAGATATCATTTTCCCTCATCATGGTATCAAAGCAACATTTTGACCCCAAATAGCCCACCTAAGGGGTCTAGCTACTCATAGCAATGCAAAATACAAAAAGAAGGAAGAAAGAGGTAGAAGAAGTCATGGAGATCAGTGTAGATGAAGTAATACTCCACTTCAACTATTGTAGGACATCCTCCTCTCTCCTCCAAGGTACAATGGCATGGGATGGTGGTGGAATGTGGCATGGGATGATGGTGGAATGGGGTCAAAACACTAGGAAACTAGGTTTTTAGTGGTGGAAATGGTGAAATGGGATGGAATGGGGGTGAAAATGGAGTCGAATGGGTGGAATATGAAAATAGGGAGCTAGGATGTGGTAGAAGGTAGCTAACCTCATACTCCATCTGCCACCTAGGTATATATATGTAACATCCCTGACCTGGGTTATGATTTAACCCTAGATGTTTTGTTATGAAAGTTGATTATATGCTTGCTCTTATCTTTTGAAAAGTAATTAAGGCTCAAGAGGAACTTATGTTTCATTTTAGTCCTTTTCGATTAATTTTGAAACACTGTTTTGCTTGTTTTGGACTAAAGTGCAAATTACCCAAGTTGAGGGGTTAACTGGAAAATGGTACATGACAAAATGTTTCTCAAGTGTTGAAGCATCATAAGAATGAGAATGATGCAGAGGTATGGCTTGCGATAGCCTGAGCATCAAGAAAGAGCTTGTTAAGCAATCTTTGTGCATTAAAACCTAGCTTTGGTGTAATGTGCAAACTACCCAAAACCTAGGGTTCAATATGTAAAATACCATTTCAAGAGGATCCCTCATGATTCTTGGCATCATGTAGAGAAAAGAATTTGAGAGGGGCGCCTCATTTGAATCACTTTGGAAGAGAGAGAATCTTGATATTAAAATAATCAAGATTTAAGCAAAATTGAAACCCTAATTCAATTTAATGCAAAAATAAATATATTAATTGATGTGCCTTGCAACCAAAAATGTGTTGGTTGAAATTCTATAAGAATGGACGTCCTTGTGTCTTGAAAAGGCAATGAAAATATCTAAGTGAGTGGAGATCCCACTCATATTAGTTAAAAGAAAAGTAATATCCACTCAAATATGGATATTATTATTATATGAAATAAGGTGCTTAATTTCTTTTCCTTTACTTCATGGATAAAGGAGAGGATTGCAAAGGAAAAGAGGATGGATTCGTGGGCAAGGATTTGAGGGGGAGATGTGGCATCAATTTAAGAAAATAAAAGAATTAATTATTACTTTCTCTCTCGTTGATTTTTCTTATATACATCCCATTTCTAAGCCAAATGAAAGGTTTTCTCGATCCTTTTTCTTTCCTTGCTTTGGCCATGGACAAAGGAGCTTAGGAGAAATAGTAGGACGTGCCCCAACCTGTAGGTAAGCTCCCTAGTCATCTTCAACCTTGATTTTATGGTGGAAATCAAAAATCAATGCTTGATTTCTTCTTTTCTCCATGCAATCTTCAATCCTAGCCAATCCTTTTCACTCAAAAGCTTGAGGAACGAACCTTGTGGAGTTGAGAAAGATTTTTCCACCATTAAAGACGTGGAATTTGGAGCTTTGAAGCTTCCTTAAAGGTGGGTTTTATAACTTGAACCCTTAAATGTTATTACTACATTCAATTCTCCATCATTGGTTGACTGTTTTGTTCTTCTTGAAATCCCTTTGATCAATTGATGAAATTTCCATACATACGGCAGTAGTTTTTGAAGGATCAAAGCTTGATGATGATGACATCATCCTAAGCACACACCTCCACAAATATCCTTTGCAAATGGTTTCAGGAACTTGAGACCAAACGGTCTCAAGATCATTTGAAACCAAACGGTCTCAAGACCGTTTGGGATCAAACGGTCTCAGAACATTTGGATCTCAATTAATGATGTGATGGATGATGATCCAATGGATTGAATTGAATTGGTTTCAACAGGGTCCAACATTTGAAGGTCCATCAAATATCAACCCTAGATCGGGTCATTATTGAAACCCTAATTGAATTCCATGAGTTTTCCTTGTTTGGTTTGGGTCAAATGGTCTCAAGACCGTTTGTGTGGGCTCTGATCTCCAAAACACAAGATAAACATAGCGGAAGCGATTCGATTAACAGCGGAATATGAAAATCACGAGAAATTAAAACTTTTCGAAAACGAGATCTCAAAAACCTGAAACTCCTTTTATAAAAGTAAGATGAACTGTTTACATCTCTGATAAATCACTTTTCGAGTGATTATATACGTCATGATACAAAATCTCAAGATTTCAAAATTCTCAGATCAACAAACTCCTAGGACCTGAGTGTACAGAGGCAACATAAGACTATTCTGACTACAAGACTAGACAGCACAGTGTTTCCACCTGAAATCACTGCTGCTCCTGAATTTGCTGTTGTTGCTGTTGTCCACCTGCAGATCGGTTCCTTCGACCTCGACGTCCACCTAAAGGTAGAAATCTACGGGGTGAGACAATTTTAAATAATTGTCCCAGCGAGAGTTATAAATCTCCGCCAGAAACTTTGTTAAAAGCAATCAAAGGAATATCATGAGCAGGTAACTTAGGTTACTCACAGCAGGCTTGATAACAAATACTCATCTTTATTTAAGGAATATGAAGAACATGTATACTAATACTTGAACAGGATATTAAAAGCAAGCAATGTAATATCAATCAATGTTCCTCGTAGTTCAACCTAAGTAGTTATGCTACGCAGTTGATTATGTTTTACAAACATCATTATGCCCTGTGGAGATGAGGTATACCGCTCATGCTCCAACCGATCACTAGTAAGTCGCATCGGTATCATACTAGGTCATCGAAAGAGCCGGATTCTCATGACCTTCAACTACCTCAGTCAGAATGAGGATAAACATGCAGGACATCTAGTGTCCCTGCTAATATAGCTCACCAGGGTATTCTGGTACTTCGCTATTAGAGTCACAGTGGCATTCTGCACTCTCTTCGCTATCAAAAGATTTCATGTTTATCTCTCATCGATGCGGTATAAAAGATTCCCTTGGAAGAATAGTGTTACATCATCCCGGTATAAACATATAGTGAAGGGTTGATGGATTAAGATACATCCACATCAACTCCTACACTAGGATGTAAGGATATACACATCCATATTCCCCCACATACTCTAAATTATGTGATCCAGGAATTCCCTTAGGAAAACATGTTTCACCATCATTTAAACTCTGACAATGATGGATCTATGATCAGGGCTCTACATGATATGATTAAACTTGGTTATTAGGTACATTTTAGTATTCTTTTAGCAACATACATGTTTCCAAACATTCAAGTACTAAACATTGCTATAACAGAAGAATACTAAATGTAACAGGTATTACTCATATCAGTTATCAGATGGATATCAATTCTTAATCATCTTATCACTATAATTCAGGAACATAGGTGTTCATACCCTTATATCATCACAACACTTGCTATCAAATGACATGTCAGCATCAAGTCATCTATTAGCATGACCTTGATGTCATTCATGGTCCTTAAGGCATATCAGTTTCATATGATACCACTTGCATCTAGGTAACATAATTATTTCTGTTCATAAGCTATTGACATGCTTTCAATGAATATGATGTCATGATCCTTACCTGGATATGATTATTTTCTTATAAGAACCTGCATGATTAAATCAATTGATAATAATCAACAATTCATAGTCAGATCAGCAGTCAATAAGACAGAATTAATCCTTCAATTCAAAGGGTATACTTATGTGTCCTTACAAAGGGTAAGATTCCCTTATTTACATCATTTAGGGTCATTCAACCCTTTTGTTATGATTAGGAATAATGATTCCTCATCTCATATCTTGATCATACAATTCATGCTTAAAGGAATAACATGAGTTTAGGGTTTATTGTTCATTTCAACATATTATTATGAACTAGGGTTTACTATTCACATTTACTCATGATTACCCAAGAATTAGGGTTTACTATTCACATTACTCATGATTACCCTAGAATTAGGGTTTACTATTCACATTACTCATGATTACCCTAGAATTAGGGTTTACTATTCACATTACTCATGATTACCCTAGAATTAGGGTTTACTATTCACATTACTCATGATTACCCTAGAATTAGGGTTTACTATTCACATTACTCATGATTACCCTAGAATTAGGGTTTACTATTCACATTACTCATAGCATCATCATGAATGAGAAACATCATCATTATTGATGCTTTCAAATTAGGTTAAGACTCATCAATTATCTTAATTAGGGTTTTCATGATCTCTCATAAGTGGATCATACCCTAATCCTACATATTCATATACATTGAAGGTACTTTATTTGAGTTTTAACCATAAATGGTACTTTCTCTCTCTCCTTCCTAATGAATGGTGATTACATAACTCTAGATAGAGTTGGATTAAGTCCTTATTGATTAACATAAACCAAATCACCACTATCATGTCATTAGGGTTTACATAAAACAAGGTATCCTTTAATTGAACCCATTTAAGCTTAAACGAGTATGGACCCACTTGAGCTTAAACGAGTGTGGACCCATTTGGGCTTAAACGAGTGTAACCCATTTGATCTTAAACGGGTGTGAAACCATTTGAGGTGAAACGAGTGTGAACCCATTTGAGGTGAAATGGGTGTGAACCCATTTAAGATGAAACGAGTGTGAACCCATTTGAGGTGAAACGGGTGTGAACCCATTTAAGATGAAACGAGTGTGAACCCATTTGAGGTGAAACGGGTGTGAACCCATTTAAGATGAAACGAGTGTGAACCCATTTGAGGTGAAACGGGTGTGAACCTATTTAAGATGAAATGAGTTTGAACCCATTTGAGGTGAAACGGGTGTGAACCCATTTAAGATGAAACGAGTGTGAACCCATTTGAGGTGAAACGGGTGTGAACCTATTTAAGATGAAACGAGTGTGAACCCATTTGATAAAGTTGGATAAGGACCAACATAGGTATTAACGCCCTTCATCTTCAACCTTGAAACCAAGGTCTGTTCTTCACAAAAAAGCTTGCAAGAGTGCAAAGAAAGATGGGGAAGAAGAAGAACTAACTATTATTTGCAAGAATAAAAATATGCATAACAAAGTAAGGTGTAGAGTTATAAAACCCGCCTCAAACGTTGTTCCTAGAGCTCCAAGCTTCCAAGCTTCCAAGCTTCGAAACTTTAATGGTGGCTTGAGCTCCACAGGTCATCCAAGGTTGTTTCTTCAAGAAAGGTTGGGAAGGATCGGCTAGGAAGAGAAAGCTAAGTGAATTAACCATGAAACCAACCTTATACAAGGATTTCCCCCATGAATTCAAGCTAGAAGATGGTGCTTTCTTACCTTAGAACAGGTTGTTCGTTTCCCTGAGCTCCAGAGCTTTGCCTTGGTCGGTTGAGAAAGATGAGAAGTGAGGAAGTGAAGGGAATACGTTTGGTTGTTTTTACAAGGAACTAGGCTTATATGCTTTAGGTTATTTTCCACCATAAGGACCTCTAAAACATAGATTTCTCATCTAAGTCCCTTCTTCTTTCTAAGGCACGTCCAAGCATGATAATCTTATGCAAAGCTCATCAAAACTCAAGATCTAAGGGTAGATAAAACCAACATGTATACTAAGGTACATATATGAAGGGTCTTCTTACTCATACTAGGTGTTTTCACTACAAAGGTCATCCTTCTTATCCAATTATTTAATAGAAGCGCCCCTCTCATCCTTTCTTCTCTAAATGATGTCAAGAGTCATAAAAGATATTCTAGAAAGTGTATAGCACAAGTTGCACCCCACATTTTGGGTAAATTGCACTTTACACCAAAATTAGGGTTTAAGCACAAGGATTGCTCCACAAGTTGCACCTTGGTGCCCAAACTTGGGAAATCCATCATACCTCATCATATTCCTTCATATGATGTATATTTATTAGAGGAACATCTTAACCTGTGTAATTTGCAAGTTAACCCCTCTAATTGGGTAATTTGCACATAGGTCCCTGTATTACCAAACAATACTACAATCATTGTTTAAAAAGGACAGAAATGAAAATGTATGTTCCTTAGGAACTTAATTACATGCTAAAAGATAATCACAAGGATTTAATTACATATTTTAGGCAAAACACCTAGGGTTAATTCATAACCTAGGTCAGGGATGTTACAGTTTGACACCAAACGGTCAAGACCGTTTGGGGACAAATGACCTCAAGACCATTTGAGGTCATGTTATGCCCAATTCTAAAGGTGGTCCAATGATTTCAAAGCAATTGGTTCCACAATGACCAATATTGAAGGTTCATCGATTTCAAACCCTAATCCAATTAGGTTCAAAACCCTAATTGAGGTTCAATTGTAGATTGATTCAGTTGAAGGATGATCCATTAGTTCAATAGAAGAGTGATGCATGGGTTTAATTGATGAGTGGTTCCATGGATTCAATTGATGAGGGGATCAATCATTGGAACCCTGAATCGATTTGAGTGGTTGAGACCATTTTTGGTCCAATCGGTTTTGAGGAAGTTTGGACCAAACCGTCTCAAGACCGTTTGAGTCCAAACAGTCTCAAGACCATTTGGGACCAAACCGTCTCAAGACCGTTTGGGACCAAACGATCCCAAACTGTTTGGGTACTCAATCGATCTCAAGAACATTTTGGCTAAACGGTTGCAAGCACAAATTTCTAAACTGTTTCAAACTGTTAGACCAAGACCGTTTAGAGGTCTAAAATGTCTTAGACCGTTTGGAGGTCATTCAAGAAAGACCGTTTGGGGTCTGTTTGGTCAAGACCATTTGGGGTCTAAGTGACTAAGACCGTGTGGGAAGTAATTAATCAGAACCATTTGAACACTTAGGTGGTTAAAGGTCAATTGTTTAATTGATTATTAAATGATGTAAATCAAGGGTTATTACATTAATTGTACCCTTAATAAGATAGGGTGATTAGTAACCTTGAAGGATTAATCTTTGGAGATTATGGAAGCAAAATCTCATCACACTACACTAACCCTAATTGGGTGTATTAGAATAAAGAATTGACCTAATTGAGTCAACTTTGAGGTATTCAACATCCTAGAGAGGATGAGAGAGAAAGTAGTGCTTATATGTAAATACAAGCTTCAATTCCTTCATTATGAGTAAAATATGTAATTAGGGATTGATCCATGATGATGAGATCATGAAAACCTAATTAAGAAGAATAGTGAGTCTTAACCCTAAATTAGAGCAATACAGGGTGTAACCCTAATTTTGGGACATTTGTAGATGTAACCCTAATTGGATGTGAATAGAAAACCCTAACCCTAACTGAGGGTGATGTTAGGAGAAACCCCAATAAAGGGTTATGTAAGTGAAATCCTAATGCAATGATGTGATGTGAAACTCCAATTCAAGGTGATGCTATGTACTGATATGAGACACTTTGATATGAAATCCTACCCTGATAGAGGGTAAAGGTATGTGGAGCCCTAATCTTGGGTTATAGTGCATGAAACCCTAATGTTGGGCAATATGATGATAAACCATAACCCTAATTTGGGTAATGGGATGAGTATTTCTAATTGACATGATTTGAGAAATTCTAACTCTAAAGTGGAAACAGTGATGTTACTCTTACATTGCATATGTAATTAATATAATTGTTATCATGTGCACTAATAATGCAGGTACCATGAGATGTTGGACATACCCAGGTATGAGCTATGATGATTACTATTGAAATTTCTTTATGGGCCTTGTGAGCCATAATATGTTTTGTTGCCTAGTGAAAGGTAACAAGAGATTAATGAGCTTTAGGAGCCATGTGAGATATATGTACTGCAAGTATCATGTTTACCTTGGTCAGATGACCTGAAGGTATTAGTTACCTAATAAGTGGTAACAAGTGTTCTTGATAAATTGAGGGTTTGAATACCCATATTTCATAATCTTAATTATGAGATGTTAAGGGATGAGAATGCCCCTGATGTGACAAGGGATATCGAAATCCCAATGTTTTATAAAGCTTTGAAAAGGACTTGATAGAAGTAATACTTATTCTTTGTAGAATTTGTTATAGTGAATTATGTCTGAAAACCTGGCTGATGCTAAAAGAATACAGTAATGTACTTAATTAATCAAGTGAAATATTATCATGTAGAGCCATGGCCATAGATCCATCATCGTCAGTAGTTTGGTGATGGTGAAACAGGTTTTCCTATGGAAACTCCTGGAGGGCATACTTTTGAGTATGTGGGGGTTATTGGCGTGAATATCCTTACGTCCTAATGGAGGAATTGATGTGAGGTAAACATCAAATCTCTCAATCCTTCATTATAGATGTCGGGATGGATGTATCACTAATCTCTCGAATGTCGGGATGGATGTATCATTAATCTCCTGATGATCTTAATGCCAGATCGATGTGAGATAAATATGATATCTCTCGATTACAAAGAGAGTATAGCATGCCACTGTAACTCTAATAGCAAAGTTACCAGTATACCCTGGAAAGCTATTTAGCAGAGACACTAGATGTCCTGCATTTGGTCCTCACACTGACTGAGGAAGATGAGGTCATGGGAATCTGTCTCTTCTATTGACCTATGTATGGTACCGATTTCGATTTCAAAATGGTCAGTTGGAGTATGAGCGTTATACCTCATCTCCTCAGGGCTTAAGTATGATTGTAAAATGTAATCAGCCATGTAGCATATTTGCTTAAGGTTGAAATATGAGAATCACTGGTTGAAGATATCTTGCTTAGTATATCTTAGATGGATAAATGTTATACACGTCCTTCATATTCCTTATTGAATAAGTGGCATGCTGCTTTATCAAGATATTGCTTAAATGACTTGAATAGAGAGTAATGCTCTAATTTGTTTATAAATTGATTTATCTGTTGTTGAATACTTATGATTATTATGCTCAGTTTTATTCTGTTAATTGCAATAATAATGTTTCTGGCGGAGAGTTATATCTCTCGCTGGGGAAATTTCAATTGTCTCACCCCCGTGGGATCCAACTTTTTAGGTAAACGTAGAAGAAGAAGCAGAAACCCTACAGGGGTGAAGAACAAGCAGTAGCAGGGACATCAGTGACATTTAGGCGGAGACACTGGCTGTCATGTTTGTGTATAGAGTTCTATGTGTCGTCTTTGTACTCTCAGGTCCTAGGAGTCAATAGTTATTTAATATTGATCTGAGATTTTGGCTTGATGCCTTGAGATTTTTAAGCTACCTATGTACAGTTTTAACAGGGCAGTTGATGCTTGTAACTCTCGAGAAGGAATGGTACAAGAGATGTACTTGTGAACCAGAATGTAATTGAATTACTTTGGTTCTTTTTGAAATAATTTTCCAGTGTATGGATATCTTTGTAAAAGTTTTAAATTTTTAGTGATTTTCAGTAATCCACTGTAGATTATTCCCTTCTTCTTAAGTTAATTATGTTTCTGTGAGTTGGATGCCACAATTTAGTGGTATCAGAGCTTTAGGTTCGCTGAGTCTATAGAGACATAGGACTAAGGTTGTTGAGTCTGTTCTAGTATCTTCCAATAATCTGATAGTGTCTTCTTCTCATAAAGGAGAAGAAGAACTTGAAGATGTATGAATCACATGAGGAACATGCTGCTGAGAGTAGCGTTGCTGCACCAGGAGGAGGTGCAAGAGACCAAGCTAGGGAGGAAATTGTACCTGAACATCCCCAGTATGACCTAGCCATGATAGAGAACCCAGCTTTCCATGATCTGTTCGGGTAGTTCATGGAAATAATGACGCATATGACGGACAGGATGCCACCACCGGCACCTAGGGCACCAGCTCACCATGAAGGACAGGGCACCGGCAAGACTTTTGAATGACTTCGCCGGGTTGGAGCCACAGAGTATGCTGGAACAGCTGACCCAGTAGATGCTGACATGTGGCTGACTAAGCTGGAGAAGGCCTTCAGAATCCTTAATATCCCAGAAGCTGAGAAGGTTAGACATGTAGTGTACCTTCTTAAGGGAAGTGATGGCCACTAGTGGACCATAGAAGAGGGCAAGAGGTCAGGTGTTGAGATCGGATGGGAAGTATTCCGATGAGAATTTGTCAGTAGATATTTCCCTAAGACATTTTTAGATGAGAAAATCTCTCAATTTGAGAGCTTAAGGCAAGGACCAATGAACATTAGCGAGTATGAGGCTAAGTTCGTGAAGCTTTTGTGGTTCTGTCCGCATATGGCAGCTACTTATGAGGAAAGGATTTGGCATTTCGAGAAGGGGTTAAACGTTGATTTGACCACTCATATGTCTGCCTTAGAGAACATGGAGAGGTTTGCCACTTTTGTGGAGTCCGTGAGGAGGATAGAAAGGTCAGTGACTGATAAGAGTCAGACCAATATACTCAGTTCCAAGGACAAAGATCCGAGAGTTTTAAGAAACCAAGATTTTCTACACCAATAGCACCACCAAGGTTCAATACCCAGACGCAATGGACATCGAATAGGGGTAGAGATCATATTTTACCACTGGAAGGAGCCCACAGTTCAACATCCGTGTCAGTGACAAGACCACTCAGGCCACTGTCGGGGAATAGAGGTTGTTTTATATGTGGAAAGATGGGACATTTGATGAAAGATTGTCGAGCTAGAGAGGCAAGTGTGACTCAACCTCAGAGGCAGAGTCAGCAAGGCTCTCAGAGGTGAGAGTTTCCAAGTGGCTCTAGAGGACGTGGATAAGCATCCCAAGCTGGATCATCAGCATCCAACAACCAAGCATCGGGTCAACAACAACCAACGGCTAGATTCTATGCGATGAATCAGCCTGATGCAGTAGTTAACCCAAGGGTTGTGACAGGTCAGATGGAACTATTTTATTCTGATATGTCTACATCCTGCTTCGTATATGTTTTAATTGATTCGGGTGCTATGCATTCCTTTATCACTAGAACAGTGATCTTTGACTGCAACATGACTGTCAATCATAGAGCACATAGTCTGCTATTAGAAACCCCTTTGTTGGGATCTACAGTGTTGCGGGAGGTGTGTTCTCCCTGTACTCTTTCTTTTTTTGAACATCGCATTCAGGTGGACCTCTTACCACTTGAGATGCATGGGTTTGACATAATTCTTGGGATGGACACCCTAGAAAAGTATAAGGTTGTCTTGGATTGTAAGTCCAAGCAAGCTGTGTTCACAAATGATAGTGACACATGGATCTTTCAAGGAGACAGAAAGATTCTTCCAACTTGTCTTGTGTCATCAATGGTAGTTGAAAAGATGATGAGACAAGGATGATTTTCATTCTTGGCTCATGTGGTAGACACCACAATGGAGAGCTCTAATCTTTTTGAAGTTCTGATAGTCAGGGAGTTTGAAGATGTTTTCCCTGAAGAACTTCCAGGTATACCTCTGCCCCGAGAGATTGATTTTGAAATTAATCTAATTACGGGCACGCAACCAATATCACAAACACCATATAGAATGGCACATGTTGAGATGGAAAAGCTCAAAAAACAGTTGCAGGAGTTGCTTGAGAAAGGTTTTATCTGACCGAGTACTTCACCATGGGGTGCTCCGGTTCTTTTTGTTAGGAAGAAGTATGGATTGATGTGGTTATGCATTGATTACAGACAGCTAAACAAAGTAACTATAAAGAATAAGTATCATCTGCCAAGGATAGACGACATGTTTGATCAGTTGTGTGGTGCAACTATCTTCTTTAAAATAGATCTGAGGTTGGGATACCATCAGTTGCGTATCAAGGAGAGTGACATACCTAAGTCTGCTTTTAGGACAAGATATGGTCACTATGAGTTCATAGTTATGTCATTTGGACTAACTAATGCACCAATTGCATTCATGGAACTCATGAATAGAATCTTTTGACCTTTTCTTGATTAGTTCATAGTAGTCTTCATAGATGACATCTTGGTATTTGGCAGAGATGCTCAACAGCATGAGCAGCACCTCCATCAGGCTTTAACTTTGCTAAGAGAGCATAAGTTGTATGCTAAGTTTAGCAAATGTGAGTTCTGGTTACCAGAAGTTTCTTTCCTAGGACACGTAATATCTACCTCAGGTATCTGTGTTGATCCTAAGAAGGTAGAATCTATCCTGCAATGGGAACAGCCAAAGACACTGATGGAGGTACGCAGTTTCCTAGGACTGGCAGGCTATTATAGAAGGTTCATTAAAAAATTCAATTCTATAGCTTTACCCCTAACCAAGTTGGCCAGGAAAGAGGTTCCTTTTGTCTGGAATGACAAGTGTCAACATTCTTTCCAGATATTGAAAGAAAGGTTGACAAGTGCACATGTGATGTGTTACCTGAGAAAGGGAAGGGGTACATAGTTTTTTGTGATGCATCTAAGAATGGACTAGGATGTGTGTTGATGCAGGATAATCAAGTGATTTCTTTTGCTTCTCAACAGCTTAAGAAACATGAGGAGAATTATCCGACACATGATCTAGAATTAGCTGTTGTAGTCCATGCTTTGAAGATCTGGAGGCATTATCTCTATGGAGAGACATTCTAGATTTTCATAGACCATAAGCATCTAAAATATATCTTTTCACAACATGAGTTGAACATGAGACAACGCCGCTAGATGGAGTTAATCAAGGACTACCATTGTACAATTGATTATCATCCAGGGAAGGCTAATGTAGTGGTTGATGCACTAAGTAGGAAATCATCATCACCAGCCCTAGATAAAGCACAGTTGAACTCCTTAGTGTGCTCTAAGAGAGATAAGCTCATCTCCTTGAGGAAAAACAATATACAACTTAAGGTATCTTTGTTAGCCGGGCTGTTAGCTGAGATGCACATAAAACCTACTTTGAGATAGCAGATTAAAGAAGCACAGCAAGTTGGTGTTGTAGTTCAGCAGATCAGGTCAGAGTATGGTAGTGAGAAATGAGATAGCTTTCATGAGTCATAGGATCAGGTAGTTTGTTACCATGGTAGGATGGTGGTACCTGATGCCAATGACTTGAGGAAGTTAGTCTTGGATGAAGCTCATTCTTTGATGTATGCAATGCATCCAGGGAGCACCAAAATGTATCATAACTTGAAGGATATGTATTGGTATCCTGGATTGAATAAGGATGTAGCTGAGTTTGTTATGTGGTGTCCGGTGTGTCAGCAGGTTAAAGCTGAACATCAAAAGCCCGCAAGAACAATGCAACCTTTGCCTATACCGCAGTGGAAATGGGATCATGTAACCATGGACTTTGTGGTTGGTTTTCCTAGAACAACCAAAGGTCATGATTCCATATGGGTGATAGTTGATAGGTTGACTAAGACAGCACATTTCCTTCCTGTCAAAACAACCTACACTGTTGAGAAGCTGGCACAGATATATGTAGATGAGATAGTGCGGTTGCACAGGGTTCTAGTTACTATTATTTCTGATAGAGGATCTCAGTTCACGAGTCATTTTTGGGAACAACTATATAAAGCTTTGGGTATGCAGTTAAGGTTTAGTACAGCCTTTCACCCATAGACAGATGGACAATTAGAGAGGACCATACAAACCTTGGAGGATTTGCTTAGGGAATGTGCCCTTCAGTTTGTAGGAAGTTGGGATCTACACCTGAGCTTGATAGAATTTGCTTTTTTTGATAGAATTTGCTTACAATAATAGCTATCAACACAGTATTGATATGGAACCATATGAAGCATTGTATGGTAGATGTTGTAGATCTCCTTTATGTTGGTATGAAATCAGAGAATATCAACTTTTGGGTCCTGAGCTTGTGCAGCAGACAACAAGGAAGATTAAAGTAATCCAATAACAGTTAAAGGCTGCACAAGATAGACAGAAATCGTACGCCGATAAACGGCGAAGACCTTTAGAATTCCAAGTTGGAGACAGAGTCTATCTCAAGGTCTCACCTTGGAAAGGTGTCCTTATATTTGAAAGAAAGGGAAAGTTAGCTCCTAGATTTATGGGGCCTTATCCAATCATTGAATGGATTGGAAAGGTAGCCTATAAGCTGGAGTTGCCACCTGAGTTACATAAGTTACATCCATTGTTCCATATCTCCAAGTTGATAAAGTTTCATCCTGACACAGAGTTAGTTTTTCAACCTATGGAGGTAGAATTAAATGATGATATATCATATGTTGAAGGACATGTGATGATCCTTGGTAAAAGAATTAAAAAAGTTGAAAAAGAAAAACATATGTCTTGTAAAAGTTCTTTGGCATCATCGTGGCATTGAAGAATCTACGTGGGATATAGAGGAAGAGATGAGGAGGAAGTACCATTCTCTTTTCTCTTAATGTTTTCGTTGATGATTTTGGGGACGAAATCCCTGTTAGTGGTCGATAATTTGTAACATCCCTGACCTAGGTTATGCTTTAACCCTTATTGTTTTGTTATGAAAGTTGATTATATGCTTGCTCTTATCTTTTGAAAAGTAATTAAGGCTCAAGAGGAACTTATGTTTCATTTTAGTCCTTTTCAATTAATGTTGAAACACTGTTTTGCTTGTTTTGGACTAAAGTGCAAATTACCCAAGTTGAGGGGTTAACTTGCAAATGTTACATGATAAAATGTCCCTCAAATGTTGAAGCATCATAATAATGAGAATGATGCAGAGATATGGCTTTTGATAGCCTGAACACCCAGAAAGAGCTTGTTAAGCAATCTTTGTGCATTAAAACCTAGCTTTGGTGTAATGTGCAAATTACCCAAAACCTAGGGGTCAATATGTAAAATACCATTTCAAGAGGGTCCCTCATGATTCTTGGAATCATGTAGATAAAATAATTTGAGAGGGGCGCCTCATTTGAATCACTTTGGAAGAGAGAGAATCTTGATATTAAAATAATCAAGATTTAAGCAAAATTGAAACCCTAATTCAATTTAATGCCAAAATAAATATATTAATTGATGTGCCTTTCAACCAAAAATGTGTTGGTTGAAATTCTACAGTAATGTACGTCCTTGTGTCTTGCAAAGGCAACGAAAATATCTAAGTGAGTGGAGAGCCCACTCACATTAGTTAAAAGAAAAGTAATATCCACTCAAATATGGATATTATTATTATATGAATTAAGGTGCTTAATTTCTTTTCCTTTAATTCATGGATAAAGAATAGGATTTCAAAGGTAAAGAGGATGGCTTTGTGGGCAAGGAGTTGAGGGGGATATCTGTCATCAATTTAAGAAAATAAAGGAATTAATTATTACTTTCTCTCTCATTGATTTTTCTTATATACATCCCATTTCTAAGCCAAATGAAAGGCTTTCTCGATCCTTTTTCTTTCCTTGCTTTGGCCATGGACAAAGGAGCTCAGGAGCAACAGGAGTACGTGCCCCAACCTATAGGTAAGATCCCTAGTCATCTTCAACCTTGATTTCATGGTGGAAATCGAAAATCAATGCTTGATTTCTTCTTTTCTCCGTGCAATCTTCAATCCTAGCCAATCCTTTTCACTCAAAAGCTTGAGGAACGAACCTTGTGGAGTTGAGAAAGCTTTTTCCACCATTAAATAGGTGGAGTTTGGAGATTTGAATCTTCCTTGAAGGCGGGTTATTTAACTTGAACCCTTAAATGTTATTACTACATTCAATTCTCCATCATTGGTTGATTGTTTTGTTCTTCTTGAAATCCCTTTGATCAATTGATGAAATTTCCATATGTACGGTAGCAGTTTTTGAAGGATCGAAGCTTGAAGATGATGAAATCATCCAAAGCCCACACCTCTACAAATATCCTTTGCAAACGTTTTCATGAACTTGAGACCAAACGGTCTCAAGATCGTTTGAAACCAAATGGTCTCAGACCATTTGGAGCTTAATTAATGATGTGATGGATGATGATCCAATGGATTGAATTGAATTGGTTTCAACAAGGTCCAACATTTGAAGGTCCATCAATCATCAACCCAAGATCGGGTCATTATAGAAATCCTAATTGAATTCCATGAGTTTTCCTTGTTTGGTTTGGGTCAAACGGTCTCAAGACCGTTTGGGGCCAAACGACCTTAAGATCATTTGAGGTCAGATCATGCCCAATTTGAAAGGTGGTCCAATGATTTCAAAGCAATCGGTTCCACAATAACCAATATTGAAGGTCCATCGATTTCAAACCCTAATCCAATTGGGTTCAAAATCCTAATTGAGGTTCAATTGAAGATTGATTCAGTTGAAGGATGATCCATTAGTTCAATAGAAGAGTGGTGCATGGGTTCAATTGATGAGTGGTTCCATGGATTCAATTGATGAGGGGATCAATCATTGGAACCCTAAATTGATTTGAGTGGTTGAGACCATTTTTGGTCCAATCGATTTTGAGGAGGTTTGGACCAAATGGTCTCAAGACCATTTGGGACCAAACGATCCCAAACCGTTTGGGTACTCAATCGATCTCAAGAACATTTTGGCTAAACGGTTGCAAGCACAAATTTCTAAACGGTTTCAAACCTTTAGACCAAGACCGTTTGGAGGTCTAAACTGTCTTAGACCGTTTGGAGGTCATTCAAGCAAGACCGTTTGGGGTCTGGTTGGTCAAGACAGTTTGGGGTCTAAGTGACCAAGACCTTGTGGGAAGTAATTAATCAAAACCGTTTGAACACTTAGGTGGTTAAAGGTCAATTGTTCAATTGATTATTAAATGATGTAAATCAAGGTTGATTACATTATTTGTACCCTTAATAAGATAGGGTGATTAGTAACCTTGAAGGATTAATCTTTGGAGATTATGGAAGCAAAATCTCATCACACTACACTAACCCTAATTGGGTGTATTAGAATAGAGAATTGAACTAATTGAGTCAACTTTGAGGTACTCAACATCCCAGAGAGGATGAGAGAGAAAGTAGTGCTTATATGTAAATACAAGCTTCAATTCCTTCATTATGAGTAAAATATGTAATTAGGGATTGATCCATGATGATGAGATCATGAAACCATAATTAAGAAGAATAGTTAGTCTTAACCCTAAATTAGGGCAATACAGGGTGTAACCCTAATTTTGGGACATTTGTAGATGTAACCCTAATTGGATGTGAATAGAAAACCCTAACCCTAATTGAGGTTGATGTCAAGAGAAACCCCAATCAAGGGTTATGTAAGTGAAATTCTAATGCAATGATGTGATGTGAAACTCCAATTCAAGGTGATGCTATGTACTGATATGTGACACTTTGATATGAAATCCTACCCTGATAGAGGGTAAAGGTATGTGGAGCCCTAATCTTGGGTTATAGTGCATGAAACCCTAATGTTGGACAATATGATGATAAACCATAACCCTAATTTGGGTAATGGGATGAGTATTTCTAATTGACATGATTTGAGAAATTCTAACTCTAAAGTGGAAACAGTGACGTTACTCTTACATTGCATATGTAATTAATATAACTGTTATCATGTGCACTAATCATGCAGGTATCATGAGATGTTGGACATAGCCAGGTATGAGCTATGATGATTACTATTGAAATTGCTTTATGGGCCTTGTGAGCCATAATATGTTGTTTTGCCTAGTGAAAGGTAACAAGAGATTAATGAGCTTTAGGAGCCATGTGAGATATATGTACTGCAAGTATCATGTTTACCTTGGTCAGATGACCTGAAGGTATTAGTTACCTAATAAGTGGTAACAAGTGTTCTTGATAAATTGAGGGTTTGAATACCCATATTTCATAATCTTGATGATGAGATGTTAAGGGATGAGAATGCCCCTGATGTGACAAGGGATATTGAAATCCCAATGTTTATAAAGCTTTGAAAAGGACTTGATAGAAGTAATACTTATTCTTTGTAGCATTTGTTATAATGAATTATGTCTAAAAACCTGGTTGATGCTAAACGAATACAGTAATGTACTTAATTAATCAAGTGAAATCTTATCATGTAGAGCCCTGGCCATAGATCCATCATCATCCGTAGTTTGGTGATGGTGAAATAGGTTTTCCTAGGGAAACTCTGGGAGGGCATACTTTTGAGTATGTGGGAGTTATGGGTGTGAATATCCTTACGTCCTAATGGAGGAATTGATGCGAGGTAAACATTAAATTTCTCAATCCTTCATTATAGATGTCAGGATGGATGTATCACTAATCTCCCGAATGTCATGATGGATGTATCATTAATCTCCCGATGGTCTTAATGCTGGATCGATGTGAGATAAATATAATATGTCTCCATTGCGAAGAGATTACAACATGCCACAGTAACTCTAATAGTGAAGTTACCAATATACCCTGGAAAGTTATTTAGTAGAGACACTAGATGTCCTGCATTTGGTCCTCACACTGACTGAGGAAGATGAGGTCATGGGAATTTGTCTCTTCTATTGACCTATGTATGGTACTGATTTCGATTTCGTAATGGTCGGTTGGAGTATGAGAGGTATACCTCATCTCCTCAGGGCTTAAGTATGATTGTAAAATGTAATCATTCGTGTAGCATATTTGCTTAAGGTTGAAATATGAGAATCATTGGTTGAAGATATCTTGCTTAGTATATCTTAGATGGATAAATGTTATACATGTCCTTCACATTCCTTATTGAATAAGTGACATGATGCTTTATCAAGATATAGCTAAAATGACTTGAATAGAGAGTAATGCTCTAATCTGTTTAGACATTGATTTATCTGTTGTAGAATACTCATGATTCTTCTTCTCTCTTTTATTTAGTTAATTGTAATAATAATGTTTCTGGAGGATATTTATATCTCTCACTGGGGAAATTTCAATTGTCTCACCCCCGTGGGATCCAACTTTTTAGGTAAATGTAGAAGAAGAAGCAGAAACCCTACAGCATGTGAAGAACAGTAGCAGTAGCAGTAGTAGGGACAGCATTGACATCCAGGTGGAGACACTGGCTGTCATGTTTGTGTATAGAGTCCTATGTGTCGTCTCTATACTCTTAGGTCCTAGGAATCAATAGTAAGTTTAATATTGATCTGAGATTTTGGCTTGATGCCTCGAGATTTTTATGTTGCATATGTACAGTTCTAACAGGGTTGTTGATGCTTGTAACTCTCAAGAAGGAATGGTACAAGAGATGTACTTGTGAACCATAATGTAATTGAATTACTTTGGTTCTTTTTGAAAGAATTTTCCAGTGTATGGATCTCTTTGTAAAAGTTTTAATTTTTTAGTGATTTTCAGTCATCCGTTGTAGATTATTTGCTTCCGCTTAAGTTAATTATGTTTTTGTGAGTTGGATGCCACAATATAGATGTGGGGGAGGAAATAGGTCACATAGGGGTAAAATGGGTAATGTAGTGTAAAAATAGCTAGGATTTTGTGAGTAGCACGGTCGTGGTGGTCCCCACGGTTGTGGTGGGGAGGGGTGAGCATGGTCGTGGTGGATGAGAACTAACGAGGTGAAAATGGAGAAAAGCTACAGTTACACTGTTGATTTTGAACTGGAAGTGGCACGGCCATGGTGGGGCAAGGGTAGCACAGACGTGGTGGCTTTGATTATTCAGCCTGTTCTCTGCTCCATGTTTCATTCTGCTCTGAAGGCTACATAGTCGTGCAACGTGGCATGGCTATTCTATGGTCAATCCACCATGGTCAGAGATTTCTGCTTTGCACGAAGGTGACTCTGTTGATTTGCAAGTGTGCTAGCATGGCCGTTATGTGGTACCACGGTTGTGCTAGCCTATGGATCAACACTTGGACTTATTTCATTGGATTTTCTTGGACATCTTTGCTTTAATGGAGCTTTGACCACTAAGGGTAGGTTGAGGGAGCCTCAGACTTCACTTTGGGTATCTCTAAGGGTAGAGAAACCCTAGGATCACTTCTTCTCTCTCTCTCTTCCATCAAGCGTGGTCCAAATGCCTGAAAAACATGCAAATAATGTCCATAAGTGCATTTTATACAAATATGCATATTCAGGGAAATAATATGTAATCTAACAGGTATATATGTGATTGAAATACAAAATGACACAAGATGAAGCCCTAAAATAGGGTTGAATCACTACCCCAAACTTAAAACATACTTGTCCTCAAGTATGCTCCAACTCAATCTCTCTACGATTTTTCCACAATCAAGAAATGACAAATGCAATGCAAAAGATGATTATTGCTGAATGGGATCAATGTTGATTAAGTGCATGCATTCCACCTCTCTCCTTTCCTACTTTCACAAACTAATTATTAAAATAGCACAAAGAACATGAACTTCAAATATAGCACATAGAACACACAAGTTGTCCATAATTTCTTTCATGTAGTTCTAGGTAGACCGTTTCATGATGGCGCTAATCAAGGATGACTAGGAGTATTGTTTCACCTTCATGAATACAATCTTAAGCTTCAAACCATACCAAGTGACCAACGTGGCTGTGGAAAAAGGGTGAAGTGAGCTAGGTTTCATGTTTCCTAACTCAATGGGTATGAAAATGGAAGAAAGGATTGTGGTAAGCTTTTGGAGTTCTTTTACACACTCATCTTTTGTTTATTTAGATTCTCTTAAACAAGAGCATCTTTTATTTTATTTTTGTGTTTTCTTTTTCTTTTTCTTTTTCTTTGTTGGTGGAGTAGATAGAGCATATGGTGATGAGAGTGAAGCAAGGAGACGTAGATGTGGCCACCCCAAACTTTTGGAGGTGGCCACGGATGATATGTGCACTTTGGCATCCTTTCATGAGGCGGAGGGATAAGAAGATGGTGAATGAAAAGTCGAGTCAAAGAGGGGTCACTGGTGTGATTCTCACCATAAGGCCTCCTGCATGAAAATTAATCCAACACTTCATCCAACAATTTCACACCACATGAATGAACAACATGAAATTGATACTTCTATCAAGTTATTTCATAGACACTAAATACTCATAGCTTGCTCAAGTCACAATTCAATCAAAACATTCACAAACACAAGAGAGGGGATGCGCATGTAAAAAGTCAAGAATTGATATCATTTAGCAATAAACAATAATAATTCACTTGCATTTGTCAAAGGTCATAATTTTTAATCCAAAGAGTAGAGATTGGGTCAAAACACACTTTTAGGCAAGAAATATCAAATTTGGGAAAATTTGGCCAAAATGGTGCCAAGTTGCCTTCAATCACATCTAGCCTACATTATTGAACAAAAAGCAGTAAACAAGCAAATCCTAGCTAAAACATGCAAAAATTACCAAAATCCTACATGATATGTGATGCATGACAAAAAGAGCAAAAATTTTGAAAATTAAGCAAAAATTGCAAGAAAGTAACTACATGGCATGTAGGTATGTGAAGCATGTAACTTCTAAACTAAAGAAAATAAAAGAAAACAAACAAAAGTAAAAGGCATGTAGAATGCAAAATGAGAGTAAAAATGAGATAAGTGCATACTGCCCTACCACCTCAAACTTTTGAATCATGATGTCCTCAGCCTGACACTAAAATCTAGAAATGATAGTGTGACACTCCGCCATCACACAGACAGCAAGGTGACGTGCAAAAATGTGTGGAACTTCCATAAACCACATATTACCAAAAACACGAGTTAATTAAAACCATTTGCGGAAAGACATATAAAAGAGAACTATTATATCCAGATCCTGCAACGAAACATGTTATATAAACATACGCAAGCCTTGATATAAGTTCACAGCTTATAGAAACCAGCTGGCTTTCCAGCACATGAGTTCATCACATGTTTATATGTACATAATAAGCCACATAAGGCCAACAGTAGGATAATAAGAGTACAACAGTTATACATCGTGAAACGTCATCAAAACACCCCCGAGGACCTGAGAGTACAGGGATGACTATAGAACTCTACTACAAAATACCAAAACATGCAGCATGTCCATATCTTGCCTTCTACTATTCCTCTTCTTGCTGCTCAACCACAACCTCGTGACCACCACGTCTAGCATGATCACCTAAAAAGGTTGTAAACCAGTGGGGTGAGACACGCAGTCCCAACGAGAAACATAACTCCCTGCCGAAACTAGAAAACTCCAGAAAGCTTAAAGAAAGAAAAGCAGATAACTAATATAAGCGGATTATATGAGCAGTGTACTGAGCAGAATTTACTATATCATCCATCTTATCAAGATTACGGGAGGCATATAACCTGATTTTCTTTATGGAACATGATTGACAAGATAAGATTTATAAGATATTATCACAAAACATAAGGAACGTATAAGTAACTGCAAGGTATAACAAGATCAACTACACAAGCAAAGTTTCAACCAATGTTCTATATTTGTACTATGAAATAAACACTATTCTGCTGAATTACGTATTATTATGCCCTGAGGAAGTGAGCCGTACCGCTCAAATTCAATCGATGGCTGTGAAACCCAAAGCCGGTTCCATACAAGGTCAATGGAAGAGCTAGACTCCACGACCTCTCCTCCTCGTAGTCAGTGCATGAGAACCAAAGCAGGACCGCAGTCTCATGCTTTAAGTGGCCTCAGCCACAGGGTCAGCTCTGCAAGCTACCCATAACTCTAGCCCACCTTGGTACAGGTCTCGGTGCTAGTAAAACTTGAGCTACGGGCATGTTCACCATGCTCTGAGCCATGAATGCATTCATGCTCTTTCACATATCTTGAGCCATGGGCCTATTCACCATGCTCTATATATCTTGAGTCTGCAACCGCAGTTGCACTCAAATCCTCCTATTTTCGGCTAGGAGAAACCCCACATATTCAACAATATACGCTCCGGGTTAACCCGCAGGAGAACCCGTTTCACCATCATCGGCTACTGACGATGATGGATCTATGGCCAGGGCAAACTACATGTTCAGTTCCACTATAATTAATTAGTATGTTTTAAGTGGATTTTTGAGGCAACCAAGTTGTAAAACATACAAGCAGTGAGTTATATTGTTACTTTCATCATCACGTCGTCTTGGGATTTCAATCCCTTATTACATAAAACCACTACCTCTTAAGGCATCATCACCATCTTACATCACCACTTGGGATAAGAATCCCTATCTCATCAACAAGAGGATAATACTTCACTAGGCACTCAGCCTTTATCAGGTCCTCAAACCTATCTTACCACATTGGTGATACATATATATCTCATCAACAAGATTTATCATCATGATACAGTGTCATTCAAACACATGTGCCTCATAGCTCTTACCTGGCTATGAATTCATCTTGTAACCTGCATGGTTAGTATAAAAGAGACATCTTTAAAATCACTAGGCATACAGCTCCACTGTTTATCATGTCATCAGGTTCTATTATATCAATCATATTACTTACTATCAAAACTTGGGCATCTCTTTATGCTTTCATATACATAAACTATCATCATACTATCTTTATTTGACGTTACTTTTAAGCATCCAACAAGTCATTGGTTAACAAACTATTATCCATTTCACATTATCAACAAAGATGTGACTATAAGATAAAGAACCATAAACAAGGTTTTCCGGGCTAGACCTATCCCTCACCAAAGATGCCTGCTACCCTCACTACAAGTGTGACGGGTAGGGCGCCCCTCACTACAGATGGTATCGGGCAAGGTCATACCCTCACCAAAAGATAAACGTCTAGGGTTTCAAACCCTAAAGCACATGTTACCATGACGACCAACCAAACTGCACTCTAACATGTACTAGAGAGTAGCTAGAACAGAGGTGTGTCGTGCAGCTAGAACTAGAGGAGTGTGTGTCGTGCACAAGGGACAACCTCCATCGATCAAGGCACTCTATCACCCACAGCATCAAACCATATCATCCATGAGCATGGTAGCATCATATCGGCCAGGACCAAACTCAAGGCAAAGGGGGTTATCGGGCAACCTCTCCCCAGAGGGTATCGTGCAGAGCACTAGGTCTAAGGTGTATCGCCCAAGCTCACTACCTAGGTCAAGAGGGCCATATCAGGCACCAAGTCAACAACACAACCTGATGTATCAGATAAGGGTTAAACCCTAGACAAAGAGGTGTCAAGTAGCACTACTAAAGAGCATGTCATGTAAAGCATGAAGCATAGCCAGATAGGGTCATCATCAACCTCAAAATCACCATCTTCACAACCCTAAAAGATCAAAGGAATTGGCTCACCTCTCAACAACCAAGAGAGAGGGGTTTTATACAATCCTTTATCACAAATCGGGCTTCAAGATGGATCACCACCACATCTAGGTCAACACTCCACCTAGGCTCACCTATCAAATCCATGGTGAGAGAAGGGTGTTGCTTAAGCATCTAGAGTATAGACTCACCTCTCAACAACCAAGAGAGAGGGGTGTTGTCTATAACACTAGGCCTCAAACTCACTTCTCATGACCAAGGAGGGAAAGGGGTATTGCCACCAAAGGAAACCCTCAACTACGCGTTCGGCCAACTAGATCCAAATGTACATCCACATCATATCCAAAAGAGAAAATAAGATCATATATCAATAAGATCAAAGGTTTAATTAAGCAAGAAGTATATTCAACAAGTTTCATGACCGAATATGATCATACATGAACATAAAACAAAAAAGGAAGGTAGTATAGTTATGGTTAGAAGTTATGTAACCCGCCTTAAGCAAGCTCCAAAGCTCTAAGCTTCTAGCTCCAAAGCACACCACTTTCGGCCACCTCAAGAAAAGGAACAAAGATCATAACCACTATGGCCGAAGAGTAGGCAAGATGGAGAAGAAGATGTTGAGGAGAGAGGGAAGATGCTTACCAAGGAAGCAAGGTCCACCTAGGGTTCGTCCACCAAGCTAGAGGAAGAAGAAGAGATCTCCACCAAGGGGGGTCGGCCACTAAGCACACCAAGGAAAGTTGTGTTGTGCACCAAAGAAGAGAAGAGCAACAATGAGCTAAAAGGGATCCTAAGGAAGTGAAAGGGAAGATATATATAGGAAAGGATCAAAGGTGAACCAAGGCAAGGTGTCATCTTACTTAGGGACACTTGTCCAACATCTTGCCACCTTGCAAACCACATGCAACATGTTATGTCACCACTCATCAAGAGATCGGCCACATGTCCAAGGTATGGTGACACAACCAAAGTAAGGAGGTCAAAGGGGTCAAAGGTTGACCCACACACCACCACCTTGGCCGACACACCCATGGGTGACACCCCCATGGCCGACACAAGGTGCTCATGCCCGATACAAAGCTCATCAAGGCAAGGCAAGGCCCAAACAAGGTGAAACAAAGCCCAATAGAGCTCGACAAGGCCCAAGGCAACTCAAGAAATGAGCCCAACCCTTCCTCTCAACTCTAGAGGAAGCAAAGGGAGAGAAGAGCATCTCTCAAGGTGACAAACTTGCTCATCAACCTTAAACTTAGGTTATTTTGCAAGTAGCACCTCCAACCCTCAACAAAGCACAAGCAAACCCTAATCACCACTAAGGGTGATTAGCAAGAAACTAAGCACAAGGTTTAGGCAAAGCAAATAGGATAAGCCTAAAACAAAGGTCAGGGTCCTTATAGATAGGGTAGACGATCATTGTGGTGGTGGTGATCCTCCCTGTGGTGGAGGATTTTGGTAATAGGAACCTCGGTAGTCTAACTGTGGAGACAGATATTTGTCCTAAAATGCTGACAATGAACTCCACCAATCTTACCATCACTAGGGGTTCCTCTGGGACTGGGCATGCTGGAATTGATACAGGTGGTTGACCTGATAATGCATCTGTTGATGGTCTAACCACATGGCATTTTGGGTTCATTAGAAACCCTCGTGTACCCTCAAAATCTCCTCTTGGGTACTCAATATGCAGTCTTGTGTGCTCTTGATTCCCTCCAGCTATGCATGTATGGTAGACATGTCGTATGTGTTCACTGAAGGCTGCTATGACTGTTGAGCTATCTCTGCCTCATGTCGCCTCACCCTACGCGTCTCTCGCTCCTCTACATTCCTCCTCTCCACAACTTCCTGTGACTCACCTAACCCCTCTGGGACGATCTTTGATTGCTCAAACGTGTCCCTAGGGTTCTCCTCCTCCCATCTTCTCACTTTTTCCAAGAAATCGGGAGTAGGAACCCACTCCATAAATAGTGGTGCAACATGATATAGGAGCTCTAGTGATACGCCTGGGTAAGGTGGGTTGACATGGTATAGGATTTTCTAATTAACAACTAAAATCATAGCAGAGCATAGAAGATAGTGCAGGTCCACCAACTTCCCCCCCCAGTCCTGGTATATCTAGAAACATCATGACCAAGGGCGATAGCTATGGATGTCACAATCCCTCCTAGAATGAACAGATTTTTGTTCTTGGATGGGACTATTCTCAAGTGGTCAATCATCAAAGCTCCTAGGTTTACATGTTTTCCCTTTATCAACCTGCCCAAAACACACAAGTCTTTCTTTGTGTAGCTCCCTTGATTCTCATATCTGCCAAAAATGGTATTTTCTAGGACTTTTTGAACATAGCATAGGAAGGGGTTATGGAGCAAACTCGTCTTTGAATTCCCCACTACAAAGTCAATGTGGGATGTGAATGTCTTCCACATGGCAGTAAAACTAGCATTGGCACTCTTGTCTGTCTTTCCAATCCTAGAGAAAGCCACCATCTCTTCATTTGGAGCAAAGAAGTTGTTCAGCATGGTTGAAGAGATGACATGACGTTGGCCTCCAAGTCTGACTTTAATGGCATCTTTCACCATCATGGGAGACCTTCTCCAATGTGGCAAAGAACTACTGTGTGAGCTCAGTATAGGTCTCCTACTCTGTCATCATAATGTCATATAAGCCAACCTCCTTCATCATGCCCTAATAATACTCAAGGAAACCTAGGGCGTTCAATGTCTCCTGGCATGTGTAGCGGGTGGCCATCACCCTACAAGTCAGGCACTCCAGGTGCTTGGGCTTCTTTGCCCACCTGCTAGAAGTATCGAGCTCTACATCCAGCTACTATTGTGGTGCCTTGGGATGTGGTGCATCATGCATCACCTCATCCTTGCCATATAACTGTAATTGTCGTCGTGCTCCCGGGTGTGGTGGTGCAGATGTTGACGGGTGAGTCGAAGTCAATGCTCGAGCCGCCGAAACTGAAGGTTGGGTTGCTGAAACCAACGGGCGGGCTTCTAAAATTGATGACCTTGCCATTTCCCCACCTCTACTAGATAGTCTAGAGGACTTTTCCATCATGGATCCATCGTCGTTGTCGCATGGAGTGATTCTCCTTGTAAACCGGAGGCTAACAATGGTTGTGGAAGGGATAGGAGAGCCGACGGAGACAAAGACGATACATTTTTGGGCTAGTGCCCATATAAAATGACCTCCTTGGTCTTAGGCACAATCTTCTTAGCCATTTGCTTTATTTTGGATCAAAATTGATGGAGAAAATTGGATTTTAGGTTTTCTTTGAAGAATTAGGTTGTTGGGGCGGATTGGAGAGAAATGGAGGGATTTGTGGATGAAAATGGATGGAATCTAGAGATTAAGGTAGTGGAAATGATGCAGGATTGATTGAAGATGGATTGGGGGTGATTTGGTGGTGATTTAATGGTGGGAGGGTGGCTAGGAGGTGTTGTACAGCCTTCGTTCACAGAGAACGGTCGTGGTGTTTGCAGAGAAATGACTAGAAGTGATTTGGGATTTTTGCAAATTACAGACTTAAGTGTTGGAGTCGGGAGGCAACACGGCCATGTGGGGAGGCTCATCACATGGTCATTCTACATTTGTTCTTCATGTGGTCATTCTTCTTCACACGGTCGTTCTGAGTGGGTGGCTACATGGTCGTGCTGCGTTGCACGACCGTTGTAGGTATGTTCTTTAGTTCTCAGCTTCTTTGGTTTTTCTCGATTCTCCTATTGGTTGTGAATGCACCACCATGGTCGTTCCATGTCACCACAGCTGTGGTGAGTACTGTGGCAGTTGTTCCACACTTAAATTTCACCAAAACATCAAATCTTTGACCAAAATGGTTTTTCACGGATTACTTGTCAAAATTTCATCTAATTTTCTTCATTTCACCCTATTTCACCTGCACATCTTAAGACTACACAAAAATATTAAAAACAAGTGTGTGTGTGTGTGTGTGTTTGGAAAGTGTAGAAACAAAACAAAAGTATCAAAAATGTAAGGTTGGGTGAAAAATTCCCAAACCTAGGTGGGTTGCCTCACACAAGCACTGACTTTCATGCCTTCATTTGGGTTTATTGGTGATTCTTCAATCATTCATCCGTTTGGAATCATCATGTGCCCATTCTTGCAATAGATACATCTCTCATTTACACTCAATCTATGTTCCTCATCTCGTTGATCACAAAAATCATCATCAATCCTTTCATCCTGACCTTCTTCTCTCAAATGACCATTAAGACTATTAAAGTATCCATGTCTAATATCCTCATCTCGGGCTCGTCGGGTTGGGGCCTTGTATATGTTGATCTTTATCTTCATGTCCATGAATGAAACTATCATTGTGCCACTACGAACATGTATTTTGACATAGCTGTAGGTAAGAACAGTCGTCCCAACATAATAGGAATGTTCTTATCCTCCGTCTCTATATCAAGAACAATGAAATCTGCTAGGAACATTGAGCCATTTTCTTTGTCTATCATCACAAAAACATCATCCACCCTTCCTCTAGGCACTTTTATGGAACGGTCCGCCAATTGGAGAGTGCAATGTGTTGGCTTCAACTTGCCTAATCCCAGCTCCACATAGACATTGTATGGCATCAAATTCACACTAGACCTCAAATCAAGAAAGGTTCTGTCTATGCGGTGTCCCCCTATGTAACTAGGTATGAGTGGGGCTCCTGGGTCTTTCCTCTTCACGAGAAATAAGTGTTGGATGATAGAGATCACTTGTTTAGTCAACTTCACTCTCTTTTGTATTCTCCATGTTGACCTTCTCTTCACAGTGCATAAGTTCTTAAGAAATTTGTCATATGATGGGATTTGCTTGATAGCATCCAATAATGGAATATTGACCTTCACTTGGAGAAATACCTCAAGAATGTCAAAGTTATGCTTTTGTTTTCTCCTTATTTCCGGTGGCTCATCTAATGCTTCAATGAATGGTGGCACACTTGCTTTGGCCTTGCTTGCATCGACGTGAGGTGGAACACTAGGGATGGTGGGACTTACAAATGGAGTGTGAGGTGGAGTACATGGCATCCCAAAATCAACAGGAGGTATCACATAATCATCTTCGACAATCTCAATCATAGTATCACCACTTGGCTTCCTTTCCTTTGCTTTATCAAACTTTCTTTAATTAGTAGGTTTCTTAAGAGATTTTCCACTCATTAGAACTGTCACAGCACTTCCTTGCTCATGGTGGAGAAAGGGAGCTAGTTGTGTCTGTGGAGGAGGTGGAGGTGGTACTTGGTATTGAAATTGAGGTGGAGGGGAGAATTGAGGTTGGGAGGTGAATTGTTGAGAAATTTGTGGTGATGGAGGGGGGAGGAGGAGTATAAGGCTTGGGATCACCTTGGAAATGGTATATGTGTTGCACTTTCATGGGAGGTGGACAATATAAAACTTGTGAAGAGGGCATTGGTCCACTTGCTTCATTAAAACTCAAGATGGGTGTTCTATGATTTGTATATCATCTTTTCACATGTTATCACACACAAAATTTAATTCTTTCTAGTATAATTCAGTCTCTTTCATATTATTTTTTCCATCTTTTAGTTGTTCTATGTGTCCCATAACTTGTATTGCAAAATTGCCACAAAAAGGACTAATTTCATATGATATTTCTACAGAAACAGAAGAATGCACGGCGTGCAGTTACAAACACACGGCGTGCACCTTTCCAGAAAAGACCAGTTCGCTGAAGCAGTAAAGTGCACGGCGTGCACGATGGAAACACACGGCGTGCACGTTTCCAGAAATTTACAGAACACAAATGCACGGCGTGCACATCGAGAAGACACGGCGTGCACCTGGGACGCAAACTGCTGAAGAAGTTCTGCAAAGTTGCACGGAGTGCAACTCCTCAGCGCACGCCGTGCACTGATCAGCCGGTTACAACTGCACTACAGGTGCACGGCGTGCACCCCAAAAGTGCACGGTGTGCACCTGGCAATTTCAGAATTCCGAAATTTCAGAATACGATTTTAAAAGAAAGAGGGAAGCGAAGGGATAGTTACGTTCGGCCATTTAGAGGTTTTCTCTCATCCCAAAGACAGAGGAGAGCAGAGGAGGGAGATTTAGGAGGAAACTAAGGTGGTTTCTTGCACAAAGAGACCATTTCTTCTTCTCCACTTCTCCTTAGTCATCTTCAAGATGCAGCCAGCGTTCCCAACTCCGAGCAGCTTCTTGAGAGAAGAGTAGGCCCGACTTGGGGCAGCTAAAGGAAGGGAATTTTGTCCTAAAGCCGGAATTCTTTCTCCTTGTGGTTACATCTTCAGTTCTTCTTGTCTTTTCTTCTCTAAACCATGGCTAGCATTGAGAATTCTATAGAAATTCTGCTGTACATTGTTATGGACGAGTAGATCTTTTCTTCTTGGGCATGGGAGAGTAACTCCCATGCCATAGCATGTAATGAACAAGTAATTTCATACTAAATGCATTTGCTTCTTGTTTCCTTACCTTGAGAGTGTCGGTTACTCTTTTCCTTGCATGTACTATTGGCCACCTTATATGCATGATTTCTGCTTTCTTGCTTAGTTTGAGAAGACAAGTAGGTTTGTATGGAGACGCTCTTCTTGGCAACTCTTCTTCTTCTACGAGAGTAGATAAGAATGAGTTGAGGATCTGTTTGTGATAATAAATGAAATTTATGCACGAGAGTGCTGTTTTGAGTTATGATCGTTACATTTACACCGGGAGGTGAAATGTAACACAACTTTTCCTTGAAACATGATCTTATGTATGTTTAAATTATTTTGTTCTCTTAATTGCTATGGCATATGAGTGAAATCCTAATGTCCAAGATTCATAAACTTTCTGAATTCGGACTTTCCTTGTAATCCTTGTTGTTTGCTTAAATCTGAATTTCCTGTAGTTAAAACCTAATCCTTATGCTTTTAGAACAAATCTTTTCTACTCTTTAAAATCAGTCTAGATTGTTGAACTCTAGTATTTTTGCGTTCATTTAAGTTATTTTAGCTCCTTGTGTTTGACCTTAACTATACTACCTCAGTATACTTGCGGAGTTTGGTTAAAGTTGAGTAAACTATCCATTACTTGGATTGAAACTCGTTTGTTTAAATAACCAACAAGTTTTTGGCGTCGTTGTCGGGGAAGAATCTCGTGGATATAAGCTATCTTATCTCTTGCGGTCTGATCTCCAGACATGGCAGCAGTGAGTCAAAGTTCAAAGTTTATATCACAAAGACACAGTTCATCACAATCCCTGATGTGTGCCGTAATGATATCAAGAACAAGGCAACCTGGAAAGTAGAGCTTCAGCCAGAGAATGATGAGGGAACACCCGCCAGGGGTGCCAGTAGCTCTACACCAGGACCTACTCCAGGAGCAGCCACCCCTCTGCCACCATCCACGGGTACTCAGACCGAGTACAGCTGGACAACGCCGGATTTTCAGCACCTCTATACCTACGTGGAGCGGCGTTTTGATCATTTGGAGACCCTCCTTGATCAGATGGGCGTGCAGCATGACACCAGGTTTGACCAATTGGGTGCACAGTACTCAACTGTGTACGACATGGTCAACAGGATGGATGCGTGGCACATCTCACATGGCCACTACCCAGCACCACAGTCCTTCCAGTCTCCTCTCCACCAGCAGCAGACCACAGCTCCCGACGTCCCACAGCATGATTTTTGCGAGGACCCGCAGCACCAGGATCAGCAGCAGCAGCCAGGATCATCATCCGTGACGCCTATGGATATTCCTGACATCGTCAGTCAGTTCTTCCCGGAGCAGGGAGGCGGCGGATCATTTTTCTGATCTCATACATGACAGGTATCTGATTGTGAACTCCTAAAGTTCGACTGAAGCAGTGAGGACACTGCTGATTTCAAGCTTGGGGGGGGGGGGGGGGGGCAACCGGATGGTATTGGTATCCCAATTTATTTGTAGCTTTGCTTTTCATGATTATTTGCTTCTTGTCATTTGCTTCTGTACTTCTGTTTTGTTTTCACTTTTTAGTTGTTGTTTCTAGTTCCTCTTTTCTGATGGCAAAACTAATATGATATGAGTTTCATCTTTTATATGTGGAAAGAACTCCTATGCTATACTGTTCGACCTCCTTTTATGAGAAATATCAATTGAAGAAGTTGTAAAAAGCATGAATTAATCAAATGAAACCTTTGGACCATCAACATATGTTTAATTCTGGTTTATGCTTCTAGCCTGAATATTCATCTTTCACATCCTTGATTGTTTAAAACATGTAATGGTTTCAGTTTTATGAGTAAATCAACTTTACAACATCATTTAGAATATGGGATGACTTGGCCAAGCTCTTAGTGCATATGCAAACATTCTTTCAATGAAAAATTTTCAAAACAGATGAATGAAATCTAGTTAATGTTGCAATTTAATTGACTCTCCCAAGTTTTGAAAAAATTTAAATAACTCTTATACCCCATTAAAGATGGATAATCTACCCACATATCATGCTAGCCTAGTGTAAGTCCGATCTGGCCACGATGGTTAGGTGGTATGTCTTAAAAGAGGGTAAAATACCCCAACTGACACTCCTCGTGTGCATAAGCCTACATTAGCAGCCGAGTGTCAGAGCCCATAATCATTTATTATTTCATTTCTACGAAAAGGAGAGTACAACAAAAATTGTCAGTTTTTAACTAAGATCTCATCTCTTGTTATCCTTAATAATTGAGAGTTGGAGTTGTACATCTACTGATTGTTTGGCTTGGTCATCCAAATTCTACCTAGTGTTGTTTAATTGATTGATTCATTTAATTGATGCCACCCCTATTGAACTAAAAATCTCTTTCTTGGGTGTTTAAGTTGAATTGATGGCTATGAGAATAAACATGTTGATCATGGTTGGTTTGGTCTTATACACATCTTTCATTTCATTTGATATATTCATGTTCTTGACATTTCTTCAATTATATTTCCATGCTCTTTTGCTTGAGGACAAGCAATGGTTTAAGCTTGGGGGGATTTGTTGTGTGATTTGTATATCATCTTTTCACATGTTATCACACACAAATTTGGTTCTTTCTAGTATAATTCAGTCTCTTTCATATTAATTTTACCATCTTTTAGTTGTTCTACGTGTCCCATAACTTGTATTGCAAAATTGCCACAAAAAGGACTAATTTCAGATGATATTTCTACGGAAATAGAAGAATGCACGGCGTGCAGTTACAAACGCACGGCGTGCACCTTTCCAGAAAAGACCAGTTCGCTGAAGCAGTAAATTGCACGGCGTGCACGATGGAAACGCACGGCGTGCACGTTTCTAGAAATTTACATAACACAAATGCACGGCGTGCACATCGAGAAGACACGGCGTGCACCTGGGACGCAAACTGCTGAAGAAGTTCTGCAAAGTTGCACGGCGTGCAACTCCTCAGCGCACGTCGTGCACTGATCATCCGGTTACAACTGCACTGCAGGTGCACGGCGTGCACCCCAAAAGTGCACGGCATGCACCTGGCAATTTCAGAATTCTGAAATTTCATAATACAATTTTAAAAGAAAGAGGGAAGCGAAGGGACAGTTACGTTCGGCCATTTTGAGGTTTTCTCTCATCCCAAAGACAGAGGAGGGCGATTTGGGAGGAAACTAAGGTGGTTTCTTGCACAAAGAGACCATTTCTTCTTCTCCACTTCTCCTTAGTCATCTTCAAGGTGCAGCCAGCGTTCCCAACTCCGAGCAGCTTCTTGAGAGAGGAGTAGGCCCGACTTAGAGAAGCTAAAGGAAGGGAATTTCATCCTAAATCTGGAATTCTTTCTCCTTGTGGTTACATCTTCAGTTCTTCTTGTCTTTTCTTCTCTAAACCATGGTTAGCATTGAGAATTCTATAGAAATTCTACTGTACATTGTTATGGACGAGTAGATCTTTTCTTCTTGGGCATGGGAGAGTAACTCCCATGCCATAGCATGTAATGAATAAGTAATTTCGTACTAAATGCATTTGCTTCTTGTTTCCTTACCTTGAGAGTGTCGTTTACTCTTTTCCTTGCATGTACTGTTGGCCACCTTATATGCATGATTTCTACTTTCTTGCTTAGTTTGAGAAGACAAGTAGGTTTATATGGAGACGCTCTTCTTGGCAACTCTTCTTCTTCTACGAGAGTAGAGAAGAATGAGTTGAGGATCTGTTTGTGATCATAAACGAAATTTATGCACAAGAGTGTTGTTTTGAGTTATGATCGTTACATTTACACCGGGAGGTGAAATGTAACACAACTTTTCCTTGAAACATGATTTTATGTATGTTTAAATTATTTTGTTCTCTTAATTGCTATGGCATATGAGTGAAATCCTAATGTCCAAGATTCATAAACTTTCTGAATTCGGACTTTCCTTGTAATCCTTGTTGTTTGCTTAAATCTGAATTTCCTGTAGTTAAAACCTAATCCTTATGCTTTTAGAACAATTTTTTTCTACTCTTTAAAATCGGTCTAGATTATTGAACTCTAGTATTGTTGCGTTCATTTAAGTTATTTCAGCTCCTTGTGTTCGACCTTAACTATACTACCTCCGTATACTTGCGGATTTTGTTTAAAGTTGAGTAAACTATCCATTACTTGGATTGAAACTCGTTTGTTTAAATAACCAACAATGGGTTTTGAAGACAATTTTTCTTTTTGGAGAGAAATTATGGAAGATAGCTTATGTATCATCTCCTCAAGCCTTATCACATTCATTTTATGTCATTAAAGCTCAACCTATAGAGAACCTCTTCCTTAAACCTTGAGTTGTATCTTGGACTTTGTGGTTCCTGGTAGCTATAGGAGTGAGGTGTCTTCTTTTCTTCACCATAGAACTCAATAGAATTGACTACATGGCAAGGAACATTTTTCACTTGGTTTTTCATGAGGCTCACCATGTCATGAAGAATCTTCATCACTTGTGGGCTTGAGTCATTATGAATTGGAGATGTCATATCAAAGACATGGCCACCGTCATTCATTGTGCTAGAAGCTCGGGTTCTTGAACCTTCTGCCAGCTGCTCATACAAGGGCCATATCTCTTCGGGTGGCCTAGCCATGAAAACTCCTCCACAAGTGAAATCTACTAAGGTTTTGCTCTTTGGAGATAGACTGGATTAAAAGTACTGAACTAGCTTCCACAAAGGGATCTCATGGTGTGGGCACTCTCTCAACATCTTCTTAAGTATCTCCCAAGAATTCTGGAATTGTTAATTGCCCAATTGACTGAAACTTGTTACAGTACGCCGCATTTGTGTTAACCTTGCTATATAGTAGAATTGCCTTAAGAATGCATTCTTCATCACTTCCCAACTCATGATGTCCATCCTTGAGTCATACCAATCTTTGGCTTTGTCTTTGAGGGAGAATGAGAACAAGGTCAACCAGATTGTGTCATCACTAGTTGCCAGTATCCTGAAGGTGGAGCATACTTTAAGAAATGAGTCCACGTTCTTGTAGGGGTTCTCACTCTCTAAGTCATATAAGATGGGCATGAGACCAAGAATACCTAGAGGGATGGAAAATTTCTCCCATGGCATTTGATTAACCCTACTAGTAATTGGTGATTTGTATTTGCTAGGCATGAAGTAATCTTAAAGTGGCTTGTGGGTGCATTTTGGCCTTCCATCTTGTCTTACCCTGGTTGTCTCGTCACATGCATAAGGAACAACCAAACAAAAGAGAACAAGTTAGCAAACCAATATGAACAAAGAATACAAATAATAAAGAATAAATAATAGCAATGATGAGGGTAGTAGGAAAAGTCAAAGCAAAACTAACTAGCTAGGTAGAGCGCCTATCTCCTCAGCTACGGAGCCAGAAAGCTTGGTGTGTTTCTGCCAATGATGTTATACACTACTCAATTGGAGTTTGAATAGATGAAACCCCGTGAACAGTTGCACGTGGTGGATTAAACTTTGGAATTTATAAAGACCCAGACTCAACACACTCTCAAAAACCAAAATACTACACCCGCAAGCACACGGGGTCGTGTTGTAGTATAGGAGGGCGGCAAGTATAGGGTCGATCCATAGGGAGAAGAGGAGGCACTCGAGCTAGGTTGATTTTGCTAGGTTCCTACTATAGAGTCTAGGGTCAAGGGTTGATTGGATGTTTTGATTAAACTAAAGGTGAGAAAACAAGCAATTAAAGCCAAGAATGAAATCTAAGTTAACGCTAGACTAGATTAAGACAAATTAGGCAGGAAAATACTAGGATATGTATGAAAAGGAAATTTACACTAAGGCAAGCAAGAGAAGAGTCTATACTACATTAAGCTAGAAAACATGGCTAAAAGCAATTAAGGATATAGACTAGCAAGTACAAAACAATAATAAGGCAAGAAGCTAACTAAGCTAACACTAGCTAAGCAAGAAGACAATTAGGGTTTTAAAGCAGTTAAGGGAAATGTGGGTTGTTTGGGGGATGCACTTGTCAATTAGGTTGGGGTGATATGTGAGCATTATGATTTGATTTCGATTATTAATCCAAACAACAAGTAAGAGTCTAAGGAATTATCCTAAATGGCTAACCGTCCATGAGTATGCTAGGTTGTGTATAGGGGAACTAGTCCCTAACACTCCCTACTACCCTTGTGAGGCTCAATTGGGTTAGGGTTTAGGTGTAATTCAATTAGAGTCTAAACAAGTCAAGGTTTCTAGGTTAGATGGTTTTAGGATGATTAGGGGTTGAGGTTAGTAATGGAAGTGCAGGTGAGGTTTCAGGCCTCCCATCACCCACATTCTAACCTTGAGAAAGCTCCATGCTAAGCACACAAAATTCATCTCAACTAGCTACTTAGATCTCTCAACTAGGGTTAGGAGAATTGATTAGAATGTAGGAATATGGGTATCTAGTTAGGGATCTAAGAATTATACCTAGGAGCAAATCCCAAAATTCACACATATAATCAATTTCCCTAAATTCCTAGGTGATTTCAAACACCAATCAACAAAAAATTCATGGAGAGTGAGAAAGAAATAGAACATAATAATTCAAAAATTAACTTGTAATGTTTAAATATCATTTTCCTCCAACATGGTATCAAAGTAACATTTTTGACCCCAAACAGCCCACTTAAGGGGCCTAGCTACTCATAGCAATGCAAAATACAAAAGGAAGGGAGAAAGAGGTAAAAGAAGTCATGGATCTTGGTGTAGATGAATTAATCCTCCACTTCAGCTGTTGAAATACATCCTCCTCTCTCCTCCAAGGTGTAATGGCATGGGATGATGGTATAATGGGGTCAAAACACTAGGAAACTAGGGTTTTGGTGGTGGAAATGGTGAAATGGGGTGGAATGGAGGTGAAAATGGAGTGGAATGGGTGGAATGTGAAAATGGGGACCTAGAAGGTGGTAGAAGGTAGCTAACCTCATTCTCTAGCTACCACCGAGGTATATATAGGTGTAGGGGAAGTAATAGGTCAAGTAGGGGTAAAATGGGTAATGCAATGCAAAAATAGCTAGGATTTTGTGAGTAGCATGGTCGTGGTGGGGAGGGGTGAGAATGGTTGTGGTGGATGGGAACGACTGAGGTGAAAAATGGAGAAAAGCAATAGTAACATGGTTGATTTTGAATTGGAAGTGGCATAGCTGTGGTGGTCACCACAGCCGTGGTGGGGCAAGGGTAGCATGGTTGTCGTGGCTTGGATTGCTCAGCTCGTTCTATGCTCCGCGGTCATTCTGCTCAGAAGGTCACACATATGTGCAACATGGCACGGTCGTTCTGTGCTCAATCCACCATGGCCATTCTAAGTGGCACAGCTGTGGTGATTTCTACTTTGCACGGAGGTGACTCTGTTGATTTGCAATTGTGCTAGCATGGTCGTTATGTGGTACCACGGCCGTGCTGGCCTCTGGATCAGCAATTGGACTTGTTTCCTTGGATTTTCTTGGACATCTTTGCTTCAATGGAGCTTTGGACACTAGGGGTAGGTTGAGGGAGCCTCAAACTTCACTTTGGGCCTCTCTAAGGGTAGAGAAACCCTAGGATCACTCCTCTCTCTCTCTTCCATCAAGCATGGTCCAAATGCCTAAAAATGTGCAAATAATGTCCATAAAAGCATTTTATAAAATTATGCATATTGAGGGAAATAATATGTAATCTAACAGGCATAGATATGATTGAAATGCAAAATGACACAAGATGAAGCCTGAAAATAGGGCTAAATCGGGAGGCGGTACCTGATATGGGGATGAATGGATGTGGGAGACAAGACACTGGACAATGCATAGGAGTGGCAGATTTTGTCTTCATGACAGTGATCATCATGATGTGCCTTCACCCACAGTCTCATTTTCTTTATTATTGATTGGATTCATTGTTGCCATATTCTTGAAAAGAACTACTTAAAAAGTAACTTTTAGGGAAAATATTTCCAACATTAGTAAAAAAAAATCCACATTTCTAGTAATATTTTATTTTGTTAATCTATTTTTTGCAATTTATATAATATGGTCTGTAGAACCATGATGATTATGAAAATTATAGCTAGTTTTAGACCCAAAAAATTATGATATTACAATTTCTTGTTGGCAACAAAATATGAAATTCTTTCTCACTTCCTTATTATTAGTTCATGTTACCACACCACCTGAGGAACGCGAACCATATTTCAATGTTGTTGATACCCTGGTTGCAACATATAGTGATCCATCTTCTCCTGCCAAGATATCCAAAGAAATAGACTATATGTCTCATACTAGGATCTTGTCCCCTCTTTATGATAAGCTTTATGACATCTACCACAAATAATATTCTTCCCCTGAGATTTGACAAGCTTTGGATGACAAGTTTGAAATGCAAGATGTTGGGGTAGAATAATATGCTTTCATGAGATGGTATGAATACAATATTGTGGATAATAAGCCAATTCCATCCCAAGTACTTGAGTATCAAAACCTGGTCTCAAAATCTATTAGTAGTGGCTATAAGCTTGAGTAGAATGTGTAAGTGGCAATCTTAATTGAAAATCTCCCAAAATCCTAGAGGGGCTTTGCCAAGTCTTTTCGTCATAGGCATAATAGGATAACCATGTCCTCCTTTGTGAAATTCCTTCAAATTGAATTCCATCATAGGGAGAAAAGTTGTAATTTCTAGATGTGTCTCTTAAATAGGTGGATTACATATGTGGGGGTTTAATTAAGCTCGGCTTTCTTCTTGTAGTGGTACTTCTCATGTCAATGATAATTGTTTGGGTAGTCTTTCTACTTCTATTTCTTGTGATATTTGGCATGCTCATTTAGGACATGTGAACAAGAACACTATGAAAAGTATGGTTCACATTGACTTGATTTCGCAAATGCCAATCTCTAATGATTTTAGATGCCAAGTATGTGTTCAAGTTAAACAACCTAAGAAACCCTTTAGATCAGTAGAAAGGAACACATCTTTGTTTGACCTCATTCATACTGATATATGTGATCTATATAGTATTCTTCCTCGTGAAGGCATGTGCTACTTTGTGACATTCATTGATGATTTATCCAAATACTATTGCATTAACTTGTTGAAATCTAAAGATTAAGAAATGAAAAAACAAAAAAATTATAAGTCACAAGTAGAAAACCAAACTGAGAAGAACCTGAAGAGGGTTAGATTTGATAGAGGAGATGAATATACTTCAAACGAAATTAACCAGTTTTCTAAATATCATAGCCTTATTCATGAAGCCACTACACCATACGATCCAAAATCTAATGGTGTATCCGAAAGAAAGAACAGCAATGTTGTGTTGGCCGAATCTAGTATACATCAAAGAATGTGGGGGGGACTCTTTTAATCTCAAACTATGTGTTGAATTGTATCCCTTTCAAGCACATTGAGAAAACACCTTATGAACTTTGGATAGTAAGTAACTTGTTTTAAAGTACCTTAAAGTGTGGGGGTGCTTGTCTAAAGTTAAAATCCCAAAAAATAAGAAGTGAAAGCTTGGCTCCAAAACTGTTGATACTGTTTTCATAGGCTATGTTGAAAATATCAATGCAAACATATTTCTAGTGATAAAATTAGATATCCCTGACATTAGAACAAACTCCATATGAGAAATTAGACTTATAGATGATGTATACCATGAAAAAATCTTTCCTTTCAGATCTAGTGTTCCCAAACAAGTTGTTGAAGGTCCTTCAAATGTTGAAACTTCAAAATCTTTAAAAACCAAGAGAGATTAAACTCCTATTACCAACATACCTATACTTGAACATGAACTGTTGAACCTTACAGTGGTTGATCCTTCAAGTGATTTTTTTTAGGGTAAAGGGGCTAAAATAACAAATAATGTTGGCTCTGAATTCTACATGTCTATAGTACCCGAAGACCCTTAGGCCTATGAAAATGTCATGAAATCCATAGATGTTGATTTTTGGAAGGAAGTTGTTGATAGTGAAATAGAATCCATTATGAACAATCATACTTGGATTCTAACTGATCTTCCTCCTGGTTGCAAAATTATAGGATGCAAATGGGTCTTTAGAAAGAAATTAAGGGCAGATGGTAGCATCGATAAGCTTAATGTCATGTTGGTAGCTAAAAGGTTACAAACAATAAGGAGTCAATTCGTTTGACACCTATGCTCCTATAAATAAGATCACCTCTATATGTGTCCTTCTTGCCTTGGTCACAATCCATAATCTTAAAATCCATCAAATGATGTAAAGACCGCCTTCTTGGATGGCGACCTTCGGGAAGAGATCTATTTGGACCAACCTGAGGAATTTGTAGTTCAAGGACAAGAACACTAAATTTATAGACTTGTAAAATATGTATATGGTCTAAAACAATCACCTGGATAGTGGAATGATAAATTTGATAAAACTTTTTGTCTTATAGCTTCATTATAAATGAATCTTATAGATGTATTTATTTTAAGATTGTTGATAATGCATTTGTGATTATGTGCTTGTATGTTGATGATATTGCTTATGCTATAAGTAGTCTAAGTAGGTACACTAATTGTCCTAACACTAATCACTGAAAGGCTTTGGTTAGAGCTTTCATGTGTCCTAAAGGTACCATGAGTTATAGTCTTCATTACACTAGTTCCCTTGTCATGTTAGAAGGCTATACAGATGCAAATAGAATAGTTGACTATGATGAAACCAAGTCAACTAAGTGTTATGTATTTTTTGCAGGTGGTGCTAAAGTTTTTTAGAAATAATCTAGGCAAGTCGTGAGGGCTAGATCCTAAGTTTATAAACTTATATTATCTTGTTGTCAGGCAGATTGGCTTAGAAAGATTTTTCTTGATTTACCTTTATTTTCAAAGTCATTTCCTCCTACCTCAATTCATTGTGACAGTAGGTCAGCCATGAGACAACCAAAGTACGCACTTTATGAGATTGACGTATGAAGAGGTGAGAGAATTCATTACCAATTATGTTATATCTTTGCAGTTTGTTAGGTCATTAGAGAATATTGGTGATCCTCTCACAAAAGGTCTACCTATAAAACTAGTATTGAGTGAGTCGAAGGGGGCTTAGTCTTTTTCCCATGAGTTGAATACCATAATGATAACCCTAACATTCCAAAATTGGACATCTTGTGTGGAATGGTTCAAAGGGACAACTAAGATGTGCATGTGTTTGATAGAAGCACATTTTTCTAGAACCTTACTTTGGACCCTTCCTTATGCACTTGTGCTTGGAGGTTGTCTTAGTACAGGTAGATATTTCCTCTGGACAGAGGTCGAGGCCATATGTTTGGAAGGGTGTAGTACTAGACAATACACCCTTGGGACATCCCTACAATGTGAGTGTAACCCTAGGTCGGGGTTTACTTGAGTTGGGAATACTCACTAGAGTGCTCGTGAAATAGATTTTTGTGAAGGTCGTAATGTGCACACCGATATGAACAAGTCTTTGTTCCCTTACTATGTTTTCATGGTTTATTGAAGTATGAATTACATAGTCTGGTTCAAGATGAATTTCACCAAGTATCTCCATATTTTGATAAATCGTTGCTAGGAAAAGTTCAAATCTACAAGTTATCTATGCTGAAAGACATAGTTTTAATCGCCTTTCTTTTACCATTTATAATTTTTCCAAGATTTATAAAATATGTGGGGGAATTTGTATTCTAGACATATGTTTGATGTATTTCTCAACTTCTCAGCTATATTTATTTCATATTGCTCACTTTTAAAGTGAGAAGGGACTACTTAAGTGGGTGTCACTCCTTGTCCAAAAAAGAGGGAAAATAAGAAGAGATACTTGGGATAAACTCTATCATTTTTTGTAGTGAAACGTCGCATAAAAAGAAACGGTGTTTGGAGTCGTCGCCACATTTTGTATGAAAATTGAGGAGAAAAGATAAAACATCAAAGCCACCATATCAATCTGAGAGATAATCCACATCTAGGAATGGGCTCTTGATAAAAGATATCAGTCCCTAGGATGAAATATAAATCACATAGGTTTACCTAGTTACATCTCAAGTATGAATCTAATCCTTGCTAATGAGATAGCCTCTCCATTCTCAATAGTCATGGCCAACCAATTGAGAGATGAAAAGGGAGGTCATAATAATGATAATTTAGATGCATTTCTCATTTTCTACTAGTTCATGTGGTATGGGACATATTTATTAAGTAGGTTAGTGAGAGGTGGCATTACAAGATCCCACATCTATGGGTATGTGCCTAATCAACACATATTTGAGAAATGTAGGAGGTACCTAAAGGCCTAAGGTTAGATAGTCATCTAGGCCTAATGTTAGAAATTCATTACAAGGTTGATGTATATGTCCCAAGTATAGTGATAAGTTGGTTTCATAAATCCGAAATATAAGTTGAGAAGAAGACCAAAGTAATGATTAATCCATGTGTACATAAAATTTTTATAAAATTAGATGTCATGTGTACATATTTCTTTTTATGTAAAATTTTGAAATGAACCTTGAAGTATCAACTATCATTAAATGAAGAGGTAAGAAAAACCCTAAGGTGGGTAGTAGCCTACAAAAATTTTGAGGACGAAGTTTATTTTAAGGTGGGTAGAACTGTCACACCCCAATTTTTACAATTAATTTAAAACTTAGAGAATGGTTTTATTAAATATTAATAGTTGAAGGGCTTATGTAAAAGACCATGAAACTATACTTCTTGTAGGAAAAAAAACTAAAAATACATTTTCTCTTATATGTATGTCATCATGTATTGCTATTAACTTAAAATGTTGAATAAATACTTTCTCTTATCTTTTTCTATTACTCATCCTTGAACATTCTTAAAAGATATAAAGAAGGAAGATAAAAGGATTAGAATTTGAATTATAGAACATATAGCAGAACAAGAAGCCTTTTTTCATTGATAGTTTTTAACATAAAAGGGAAACAACATTATTCACTATTTCTCTCTCCTATTTGGAGTATTCAAAGACATAAAGAAAAGTGTAATGCACTTAATGGCTTAATTTTGAATGCATGGAAAAAAATATCCATTCAATCACAAGATGTTTATATTACTTTCTTTCCCCTATTGAATACATGTAACATTATCTTCTCTTTTTCTCACTCTTCAAGAAAATTTATCCAAAAGGCATAAAAAGGCATGTAACTTAAATATTGAGAGAATATTCATAGCTCATCTCATTTTTGGAGTCAAAGAAACAATTAAGGAAAAGTTTTTCATATTATCTCATCCTTTAATGCATAAAAAATAATTTAAATAATCCATAAGAAAATTGTGTACAAAAGATATACAAAACCCAGATTTTATTGTCTAGGAAGGATCTAGCTACCTAATTAACATGTGGTCCAGATTTTTTTTGTTTCAAATTTTGTTTAAACACTCAAATAAATATAAATACAATGTCAATTCATTTAACGCATGTGAAACCAAAATAATGTAAATGTTGATTAGTTTTTGTTGGTCAGTTCACATGGAACCATATATTTAAAATAGTAGAATGAAAGTTAGAAGGAGTTTGATTATTTTCTTTTTAACATCCCAAAGTTTATTTAATTGAGTACAATGTGGTCAAATTTACAAGAGCAATATATTAATTGAGAAAAATGTTGAAAGAGACAATAAAAAATATTAAAAGGTAAAAAAGAGGTAGCAGTCGGATATTGATGTACAGTGCAACAGCAGACCTCTGCAAGGAAGCAACGTGGACTGAACCTGACCGCTGTAATTGATGCGCGGTATGAACTCCGTGTTTTGGACCCATTTTCTGATATGATGCGTAATTTGAAAACATTGAATTGCAGGCTAAAACACCATACCAAATAGAGTAGATACTGAAAATTTGACAACTGAACGCACTGGCTTTGAACCACTCTCAACCAAAGGTGCACCAAATTACTACACGGGGATGGCTCTCAGGTTCACTTTTGCTGATTTTGCATAATGGCATGTTTGGTAGGGTATAATAAATGTGAACAATATTTGTATTCAGATGTAGAGATGAAATATATGTATTTGTAACTTCATTGGTCTTTTTTAATTTGATGTAGATTGGGCTTGGATGAATTTCTTTTCTTTCATTTAATTAGTTGGAGATCTACAAATTATAGGAATATCCTATCTATGAATTAGTGAACTGGAAAAAGCAGTCTATAAACAGGAAATTAGGAAAGGAAATGGACAATGTGGGGGGAGTCCACGTGGCACCAACAGCCACATCAGTAACGTATATTTTTGTCGTGCATGAAGTATGATACCTGTATGGAGTGAAGAGGCAGGCAATGCGGCAGTGGCACTTTTCCGTACATATTTAGTTGTTCAGCGTTTACACCTGACTTCACAGTGAACTGATGAAGTTAAAATACTAACTACACCTAAACGCACCCTACCAAACAAATTGAAAAAGTCCAAAGATCATATTTGAACGTCAGGAAAACAAACCACTTCCTGTCAAACAGGCCCCAAATGCCATCCCGGAGTGATCCTTCACACGGGAACCACGCAGTCCTGCCTTGCTAAAGATCTAATAATTCGAGATAGCGTCAGTTCACTGGTGAGGTCGCATAAGGATCTGTACGAATGCCTAAGGCTACAGTGCAAGCCTTAGGATTGGGAACGAATATGCAAAACTGAAACAATGACCAAAAGAATATAAAACTGAAACACCAATACGATACGAACAGACCAAAACCACGGACAAGCGCTGTCAAATGGAGCATCGGAGCCCGTTGATACCGTATAAACTCCAGGTAGGTAAAAGTAATGCCACAGCAAGCTGACTATGTGGGATGAACTCTAGGAAAGGATTTCACCTTGATCTTTAAGTGTCCAGGTTTGCAAGAACAGTTAGATTTCGCCTCCCATGTGTTACCATGTTACTGCTTTATTTTCCCCGTCATTCCCGTGTAGTAACTTAGGCATTTTCCCTACCATTCCTTGTGGTAATGCCACAGCAAGCTGACTATGTGGGATGAACTCTAGGAAAGGATTTCACCTTGATCTTCAAGTGTCCAGGTTTGCAAGAACAGTTAGATTTCGCCTCCCATGTGTTACCATGTTACTGCTTTATTTTCCCCTGTCATTCCCGTGTAGTAACTAGGGGCATTTTCCCTACCATTCCTTGTGGCACCTTTGGTTGGTCAAGTTTGTCTCAGTAGACATTGTCCAGAAGCATTTTCCCTGACATTCCTTCTTGTGCAAATGAGAACTAATTTTGTAAGTAGCAAAATTCTTTTTTAGTTTCTTTTGTATCCTGTACCAGTTATGGATAGAGAAGCATACAAGGATTCCAGAGAACGGGTCAATTCCCGGCGACTGGACTGCAGATAGAAGTCCATGCATGGCTAAAAAATATGCTCCGGCAATTTTGCTAGGCGGATGAATGATAATCAGAGTTTGAAATACAGATCAAGCAATTACACATCTATTAAAATAAGAAAAAGAACATTTGAGGTAACATATAGTGATTGTTAGCACCGTAATTATATCTTGTATTAAAATAACACCACATGCTCTCAAAATACGATGCCATCTAATACCAGTTGAATGAGATTAGTGCCCTTTCGTAGCCGATAATTCAACACTTCCGTAGGAATGGTTCAGTAAAGTCAACTTGGATGGCGAAAAATGATGATCATTCAACTATTCAAGTAATAGATCGGCTGCGGAATGTTCATGAACCACCACAACCGTAAGATAAAGCTACAGCGGCAGCAAAACCTTTCTCAGAAGTTTTGCCCCCGGATTTTGCAGAAACAGTACGATGATGATTTAATGTAATTATTTTAAATCTTGAGATTTCAGAAATACGAAAAAAGAAGAATACCGTACATTTGGCTAAGCTTGCCATATACAAAAGGGACAGACAGTATGCGCCTCAAAATCATAGTCGCAAACTACCAATAACAAAAAAAATCCAGTAAAACTCTTAGGGTAGCCTTAAGAAGGTATTAAGAACCAAGAGCAAATTAACAGAAACATTTACGTAAGAGAGTAATTATTCTGTCAGCAAGTTAACATGTGTCTTCTGCTTCAGATATACAACCAAATTGAGCATGAGCAAGTTGATCTAATTGGCACAGGCTTAAAATTTAACCTGATTCAGAATTTGATTATTACTTGGTATAACATTCTTGAAGTCTCCAAAAGTAGACAAACACTACAATGATGCCCAAATTTTTTCGTCAACAACACAATGACATCTCACCACGATGCCAAATGGTTTTGGCTAAAACATCCACCTTGCCACTTCACCACACATCAGGTCGGAGCTCCCCACTTGCTGGAGGCATCCACCTTCCTGAGTTATAGACGCTTTCACCGACCTTCCAACCAGGCACATCCTTCATTATCCTAGCCTCTTCTTCCAGATACTTTTTCCACTCCTTGACAAATCTGGAGACAAAAGATTCATAAGGAATCCAAGCCACGGCCTCACAGATAAGGACAATGACAATATAAAACAATACAACACGGCAGATAAATAGCATACCTCTCATCCTCTTCTGCTTGCAGCATAGGAAGAATCGCTCTGCGAGCAGAATATTTTTCCTCTTTCAGTTCCCTACAAAGTCAACCCCAAAAATAAAGGAATTATGTTTCAGTGTTTTCCGCCAAACATAACATCAAGAGAACAGGAGTATATCACAAGATTGGTTGAGTAGCTTCTATTTGAATTCACAGCCTAAAAGCACACAACAAGATGAAACCAAAATAAAACAATGATTATCCAGTATACATCACAATGGGGATCAAAACCTAGAATAACAGCTTTGATAACAGTAGAGGTTCATTGCTGGCACCTGTACAACATTTCAAAATTAGAGTAATTGATAAAACTACAATGTAAGATGCACTTAATTGCAGACCGTTCAACGCTATTCCTAAATACTAATGCGAGAACTGCAGCAGCTTAAAGCATACAAATTTGGCATATGTGGTGAGTGAGGATGAAGCCCACAACTAGAGTGACAAAAACTGTGTTTATCCTTGTATGCTTACCCGTTAACTTGTTACTGTGAGCAAGTGCAGTCAGTCAAGCCACAATAAAGGATGTGTGAACCAGCCATAGAACTTCATAAACCTCAAGACCTGATTCCTTAATAGTTTTTTTCGGTTCCTACCTAGTGATCCGTTGCGGTGCAGTAAGTATTGATGGATAAGCAAGAAAATTCAGACAGAACGAGTCTGTGTGAATAAGCATACCATGTCCAATTGTGAAAAATGAAAAAGAGCCTCACATCTTTGGACACGACAAAAAAGCTAGTCAAAGAGAGAGCTTAAAGTGGGATTATGGAATGCTGGATTTTGGATAGAGAAGGGGATACCACAATTGAACAAATATTGATGAAGCTTGCTTGCAAGAAACTACACATATGGGCGGAATGATATATTGTTGGCGACAAAATCTAGAATACATGAAACTGATAAAGAAAAATATTGTTAAAGATGTCGAAGGATGCATTGTCAAATACACGAATGGATGGATGATTGGACAATAACTAGTAAGCTCATTATTCTCAAAGAAATTATACATGTGATATGATATTAGCCTGAGAAAAAGGAAAACTAACTAGAATCGCGGGAACAGCATAGATAAGTTGATGCAAGGACACAAATCAAGGTAAAGATTACAGTGAGAGGTATTTCAAAAGCTATATTAGAAGTATCACAAATGGTTGAGTCCGTTCTTTTGGATCATCATTATCTAAGCCACAATCCTAACCATGCTGAGTTTGCTATAGGGATACTTAGTTCCCGTTCCACTCTATTGTCGGTCATATTCTTGCCAAAATGTAATAGACTTTTTGTTGATCGTTTTAAATATGACAATAACAATGGAATGAAGTCTAGAATTTGTATGATATTGACAAAGTACTTCACATAATCAGATATGATTTACTTCTATAAGTAATCACAATTGCAGTCAAACCCAAGCCAACTCGGCCTAAACCCAACCCGGCCTAAATCAACCCTAACTACATTTGACCTGACACAAGACCTAAACAGACCCCAACACCCAGAATCCGGGTTGGATTAAACTGGTTTGGGTTAGGTCGGATTTTTTTCCTTGCCTAAAAGGAAGTATGAGGTGCCGAAGATTCTTACAAAGGGAGGCCCTTATAGTCAATATTTTCATTTAAAACTTTCCTTCAGAAACAAAAAGGTTTTGAGGGAGTCAAAAGATCATGAGCATCCTTAATAATGGACATGGTGGTGGAATGAAGTACACAAACCAGATTCTAGAAGAGAGAAAAATGATCCTATGCCAAAGGAAATGCATAAAGAATAAAGATGATTAAGTATGGTAAGGAATGACAATGCCAAAGATCAAAGGGGCAAACCACTTCTTCAAAATTTTAATGGAGATACCTTGGACTATATTGCAGGTGTGTCTGCACATGATAAGAAACAATTATCTACATGGCATTTAAATAATTACATGCTAAAATGTTAAGAGATGATATTAAGAAAAATGTCTAGACCACATAATATCACTAATAACACATGGAATAGCATAATGTGAAAGAGCATGGTTAGAAAGGTGTTGTCTTGTTAATAATATTCTCAATGAATTAATGATAATGTGGAAAATACCCAGCAATTGAATAAACTAGAAGCATGAAGATCATGAGTCACATTAGGAGGCTTTCAGAGAGGATCATTGAATACAAATTAAAACATAACAAAACAGATTTCTTGACCAAGAAAATTTCCGATACAAGCAAATCCTCCGATAAGGAGGCTCATATAGAAATATGAAAAAATTATAGAGCATTATATGATTTTCATTTAATAGAAAAGAGCTATGATCAAATACTAAAGGATGTTTTTTTCGGTTTGAATAAGGCAGAATCGGTTCAATAAGCTGAGTTAATAATGTATGTATCATAGTTCATACTCCAAGTATCATGATCATAAGAGATGCCAAGTTTCATCTCATAGTGTAATTGCATCATTATCGGGTTTGAATTCCTACATCTGTTGAAGTTATTAAGAAATATGTTCATGATGATATTCTTGTATGTTATCCATAGATGATTTTGTGATAATTGATGAAACTAGAAAAATAGTCAGAAACTAAATTACCAAAAAAATTGGGATCTGAAGGTTTAAGATAAGTGGAAACATAAAAGCATATGTGCGTTACAATTTTAGCCAATCTAGAAATATAAATGATAGTTAAAATTGGATTGCTCCCATACTTGTTAAGGTGCAAGGCACTTGCAGCTAGGCGCGCCTAGACAGCTTTAAGAAGATAATTTGTAGCACCATTCTACCTATATGTATGTGTTATTATTTTTACAACATTTCCACCTTCATATATGTTATAATTTACTTATATGCATACATGTGCTATGATTTTATTTACATTTCCCCCTTTATATATATGATATATTTCATATATATGTGCGTATGTGAATCAACAAATTATAGTTAATCCACTCATTAACATAAGTTTTATGGTAAGCGAATATAGCCGATTACATTTCGAATAATTTTTATTAATATCGCCAAAAGAAGAAGATTAATTTCTAAACAGTGTAAGACAGAGAAATCCAATATAGAAATAGAGATCTATTTATAGTGAGTATCCTGATAAAATAGGCCCTAGATTAGAAGTTGAATTCAAGGTGGCACGTCGGAACATATAATAACTCAATGTGTGTAAAAGAAGTAATTCAAAAAAATGATGTTTGGCGCATAGCATACACAACAATATGTTTTAAACACGAGAACAAGAAAAAAGACCATTCAAAGTTATTAATATGCAATAAGATCAACCAAAATAAGATAAGGCGATCAATTAGGTGAGTTGTGGGGCACAAGGCTTCCCCCCTCCGAGGTGCCTTGACTGGTGTAATTACACTTAAAATGTGATATATTATGATACTTAAGGTCCATCACTAATACAAAAGGTGGTATGGAATTGGATAAATCCCTATTGAGGGTAGGTGAAAAGGGAAATTGTAATCATAATATTATGCAACTATGAAGTTCCGCTCGGATTGAAAAGTTGTATGGAGCAACTATACATCCAGTCATATGATGTATGGGATGTGATGAAGCCAAGTGCTCATAGTAAGTGTGGCGGGAATGCTTATGGAATGAAAATATGTGGAAAGACAAGAAAAGATCACACTTAACAATAAGTACGAACTACAACTTGATGCCTTACATAACTTGGACATGTACAATGTAAGTCAACTAATGGACACATTCATAGATGACAATCATCCAAACACAGTCACAAGGGCAAACTCGGAAAAGTTAATTAGAATACTTGACTTGATTAAATCTAAGTACTAATCTAACCCCAAACAGATTTATGTAATAAAACCCAACATGGTTTTGACTGAGGCTTGGATGATAATAATGATAAATATAAACTAGGAAATGAGATGGTTCACCTATAATGTCATCAGATTTTTACATGAGATAGGTGTGAGGTTGTCATTGAGGATATATTCATCAATCTTCTTCCAGTATAAGCATCATATTTCTCTAGTGTATTTTCATAAACAAAAATGTCTACGTGTAATCGACTTAGCAGGTTAGAGACACTACAAGCACGTCACTAGAGTTAGCATGCCTTAAGTAAGCACTAGTGCCAACTAGTGTCTTTGGGACCAAATCAAACCAAACAATCAGGCCAATTGGATCATCGAACCACTACCTCACCACCTGGAAGTTTTAAAAACTAACCAAACATTTCTTATGGTCGATCCAATTGGTTGACAATCGAACTTGGGTCCTTTACAAACTATTGGGCGTGCTTAACCAATTGCACCAAAAGCCTATTATGTCAAACATATTAGGTGATTTGTATACATGATAAACCAATCTGATTATTTTATGTTAGTATTATGTGAACACAAAAGATAATTCCGTTCATTTTTTGTCAAGACAATTTTAGTTCACTTACTATTATAATCTATTTTTAGTTTTTGGGAGATACTAGCCATCATTGTGCTGACTTTTACAAATTAAAATTTTATAATTTTGTCTATTTATTTAGATAGGCTCAACATATGAAAAATACATCTACAAAGACATACACATTCATAAATGTATGTCTCATCATTATTAGTAACTTAATCTCAACTCAATTCTTAAAAATTTTACTGCATAAATTTACATTGACGCACACAAACCCCTAAGCTAATTTTAAATTGTTGATTTTGAAATCATTTCAGATGGTCCAAAAACATAAGTTTCGATGAAAAATACAATTGTTCCTATTGACATGACAAGATTTCGAGACGGTTTCAACAATAAAAAAGAGGAATTACGTTACGAAATTTTACAAGGATAATCTACATACATAAAAACATCTATTTATGTTCTCAAATCATATATTGATATTAGGGGTCCCAAATTGTGAGTGAAAGGAAACCATATTGTTACATACTTAATGAAGGCAGAGCTGGTAAATTTTGACTCGCAAGACTCGAAAACGTAGAAATTTTAACTCGGCCGAAAATGACCTGAAATTTTAAAAATTTGTAAATTTCGTCATAGCATTCAATTTTAGGACTTTTGAACATTCAACCCACAATCGACCCAAAAACGACCCGAGTACCTGTCTTGACACTCCTTAGTTTATTGAACTTTTCAAACACAGTCTATTACATCTTCGTTTATAAAGCACCCTTCCCTCTACCAACCCGTGAAGCCCCACCAAAACCATCATCTTAAGATGTCATCAGCTGAAATTTTTAAAACAAGCAACAATTATTACCCTGTCAATAATCAAATTCAATTGATACTTAATAGCTTATGTTACAGATCATTAAAAAATGAAAATACTAATGTGTTCTCAATTTAGGTTTGAAATTGTTCATAAAATAGGTTGAAATTGTTGAAATTAGTTGATACTAATGGCCCAATATATTGCATATATGAATTGAATACATGTAACTATATGTTATTCCCTTTAGTAATTGAAATTCAATGTATATAAATTAGTAACATCACACATTACAATTCTACTTAATTTTAGATTTTAAAAAGCATGGGTAAGGTCTAAAATTAAATAATAATTAGTTCCGATAATTGTTGCTTTATTTTAGATTTCAAAAGGGTCTATATTTGAAACCTATTATTACTGAAATCGTTGTATATAATATATTTCAGTACAATTGTTGGCATTTAACTCCGTCTATATTTCGTACATTTTGTGCAAATGTAGTCGGTCTCAAGTTCAGGTAAAGGAGGAGGGTTGGCGGTAGGTTGCCAGCCAGCCATAAAAACTGTCACTCTTTCTATGACATGGAGAGCTATACGGCCAGTCATGCTCTATGGGAGTGAATGTTGGGGGGGCGTAAAAACACAGTCTTAACAAGATGGACGTGGCTGAAATGCATATGCTGATATGGACGTGTGGGAAGACAAGAAAAGATCACTTGAGAAATGACTATATCAAGAATAAAGTGGGGGTGGCAAGCATTAAGGACAAGTTGGGCGAGGGCTGACTCAGATGGTATGGACATGTGCAACACAGACCGACTATTGCGCCTATACAGAGTAATGCTATTGGGTCAAGCACAATTAATAGAAGAAGAGGAAGGCCTAAATTAAAATTGATATAAAGAGAGATTTTGAATCTCTACATCTCGACCAGAATATGAATCATGACAGAGCTGAATGGAAACGAAGGATCTATGTAGCCGACCCCAACATAGTTGGGACTGAGGCTTAGATGATGATGATGATGATGATGATGATTGTTGCCATTTGTTGTGTTCAAGGAATGAAGTTTCGTTGAAATTGGCGAAATTTTGCCAAAAAATTGATTTCGATGGGATCTAGTACCGAAACATGTGATTGTGTCGATTCCGGGCGTATCAGGTATCAAGATTGCATTTATATCGATGATTTTGCCAAATTTCGACGGATAAGGAGATTTTTTGTGCATAACTCAAAATTTTCGATGGAAATTTCAAGTTTCGACAATTGCAATCCTTGTTATTGTTTTTTTTTTAGAGTAAAGGGGGATTGGGGCTATTTCACCATTTTGTACTCATACATAGTATATGCTTATAGCATATCATAATTGCATTGCATTACCTAATATTTGCTATTCAAATTATTAAATTCTAATGCGATGCAAGCTATTTTAGTTTCTTCAATGTGGACATGTATCCTAGTGGTGATTTGTTAGACAATGAGGTGCTACGAAGCCAACCACACAAACAAATAATGATTTAGCTAGGAAGCATTGCACAAGTGTTCTTGAGCCTAGTGAAATGATTGGGTATTAAGTCAATATCAACAACAAACAATCAACCTAAGTAAAATGTATGGGGATGCCTACATATCCAATATTTGATATCATGACTCAAATAAGTACATGCATGTATATAGCTCATACTTGCAAAATTACATAACTTAATTCCTACATTTTCTCATCGAAACCCCTCATTGAAATCCTCAAGAAACAGGACAATTCCCTTACCTCCCACATGAAGGAGCCCTCCCCCCAACCTACCCCCACACAAAATTTTATTGCATAAAGCGATGCATTTAGGTGTAGAGATCACGCCTGTAAATTTTATAAATAAATTTATTCATTTTGGTGTCGAAACGAGCACGGTTGCATTTATCAAAATTTTCATCAAAATTTCAAATAAAATCGGTTTCCATGTTGTCGAAACGGCATCGAAATCGGATACCTTGTTCCTTGGTTGTGTTGCATAATGTATACTAACATAGAATCAAAAAGTCATTTTTGAAATATTTTATGCATTATACTAAGAAATCTTGATACAAATTAAGTTACATTGTAATATAATTGTGATTCTGTATAGTTTATAGCATAATTTCATAAATCTACAAGTTCATATTTTTGTCATAATATTTTGACTGTCACTTGCAAGTTGCAACTTACACTTTTCAGAGCAGATCTTCAATATCTGGATGGAAGGGGTTAGAAGTGGAAGAAGTAGATGTAGAAGGACAAGAAAGACGGTAAACTTAACTTAGATCCTTAGTTATCAAGGTGTGCCTAGGTGCTAGGCAAGGTGCTCAGCCTATTCGCTGCATTATGTGGGCGTCTAAAGCGTTTTAGGCCTAATTTAAGCCATTTAAGGGCTAAATTAGCATGAATCGAGTCTAGATTTGATCAACTTAGATCACCTTGAAGTCATTTTAAGGTTAGAAAGTTGAAACAGGTCTTATTTAGGCCCAATCAGGTAAAATTTTGGCAAACTAGGTCTGATCTGGGGAAAACAGGTCTAGTTTGGGGAAATTATGTCTGATTTGGGCCAAATTGGTAAGGCATCATAGTGTTGTTTGTTTAAAAAAAATCTACTTATATGTCTGTTGTCTGACTTCTTTTTCTTTTCTTTTTTTATCCTTTCTCCTGCACTTTATTCCTAAATACTACTGCTGCTGCGTTTTTTTGAGTTATTCATCCTATATCCCCTCCTACTACTATGTGAGTATGTGCACATTTGTTATTTCAAATTTATCCTATATCTCCTGCTACCAAATCTACTACTACTACTATTTGCATATATTTGTTCTTCTTTTTCAGTTTTCTTCCTCCAAAATCTCCTCTCACAGCTACTGTTGTTTGCATGTTTCCATTTATTTTCACTGACCTACTCTTCCATCCTCTATATTTTTTATTTAAGCACCTCTTACTGCTATTTTTTATTTTGCTTTGTCGAATTCTTCCTCCTCTTTCAATCTCTTTTTATGCCCTTGTGTTCGTCTTATTCTGACTTCTTCCAACACAACTCCTACCATTTGCATGTTATTTGTATTCCATTTTCTCTCTCCAACTTCTACTTATCTTCCTTTTACTGTTGTTTTCTCCTTCCAGTTAATTCTCTTGCCCCAGATTCTCCTATAGACTTTATCAATTCAAAAAGACTTCTAATAACATTTAATGAATAAAAACAACATTATCACATATAGTATCATCTGTACATACATTTAAATATGTAAGTGGGTGAAGAAGAAAAAAAGTAAAAAATGCCCGTAAAAGTCCAGGCGCCCCTTAGCTTAAACCCAACGCCTAGATGCCCTGACTAGTATGCTTAGATCCAAAGAAGAAAGCATCCAAGAACAAGAGAACGCAAAAATATCAAAGAAGAAACCCTCCAAAAAACAGCAACCGTTGAGCAGGTGTTTCCTGACATAGTGAACCCATAACCATGCATGTAAGAGGATGGCATACCTAAGTACATGTAATGTAGCTTATATGCATTCATCTTATATTTAACATATTTGTAATACTCTATTATATAATGAAACCATATAAACTAGATGTATACCGATTAGATTATGTGTTTCAAATATCATCACAATACAACATTTATGAAGTATCCATGAAAAGAAGATGCATGTTATAGGTTCTACGAATAGTGTAAAACCCATGGATATTTTAAACTATATACCTAATGATATACATGAGATATTATTGTAGTCTCTTAAAAAATCTAACCTAGATTGTGTTCATTCAATCCAAATGATAGAATTTGGCACTTCGAAGTGTGCCATTTAGATGGCAGTAAACACTTGAGATGGCAGTGGGTTGGGTTTTTGTAAACCCAACCCAAACTCAACCAATCTTAAATAAGGTTGACAAGAACGCAACCTAACTCGGAGAAGAATTATAAAAAGTCGGTGTCTTCGATTTGCATTGAGACAACTCACACCCAACTTGTCGAGGGATGATCTATACATAATTCTTTTTACTATTATTGGAAAAAAGTTGAAATGCATGTAGACTAGACCCGGTCCTGGGGCAACTCATGCTCAAACCGCACTGAAATTGACGTGACCTGACTCAACCAGAAACCTAAACAGAACCCTAAAATGAAAAACTTTTGGGTGGGCTCAGGCTAAGTCATTTTTGTCAAAGCCACGCTTTATGTTTGGGTGTGCACAGGTGTGAATATGGTTGGCAAAAGTAGGCTAGACATGCCAAACCCGACTCGGCCCAACTAAGACAAACATGGTCAGCTATACTTGAAACTGACCCAGGTAGACCCAGACCTGCCAAACCAAATTTGCAAAACCCAACAGACACAAAATTGTCGGAGTGGAGTTGTTTGCAATATCTTTACATGTTACAAATAACATATTTATTTTTGTTAAAAGACAAAAGTGTTATTAGTATTATACTTTAAATATGAACTTATGGTGTATTTGTTGTTTACTAGAATAAAAGTGTCTAATTTCTTATGTGTATTACAAGTTTACGACACTAGCAAAAGTGTGTTATAAGTAGCATATTTATTTTGGTAAATGACAAAAGTGTCATTAGTTACTATTATACTTTGAATATGATGTATTTGTTGCATACTAGAATAAAAGTGTATAACCTATTACCTATGTGTACTACAAGTGTACAACATTAGCAAAAGTGTGTTGTATACGACACATCCATTTTTGGGTTAGGCGAGTCCAACCCCTATATTTATTGTGGTTTACGTCGACAAACAAGATCTAAAATTTGTTTTAGGTCGAGTATAGGTTCTACATTTTAAGTCTAACACGGTTAAGGTCAACAAACAAGATCTAAAATTTGTTATAGGTCGAGTATAGGTTCTACATTTTAAGTCTAACACAAAATGACCCGAAACAGAGCAAGCTCAACCTGATCCCAAATTGGAATATAGATATAAATATTGTAATTAAATAAATGTATATGCTACCTTATAAGCATAGTACATGGATGTATAAATGTGTATAGTTATAGATATATCAAAACATGTATAAACATATAGATAAATCATAGAATTAAATGTCCGATTTCGATGTCGTGTCCGATGGCCCAGAAACAGAAATTTTTTGAAATTCCGCACTAAATTTCGATATTTACGGCCCTAACGATTTTGACGACCAAATAAGCAAATTAAATCATGAAAATTTACCAGGATGATCTAAACGCCAAGATCTACTCAAATATGCAATAATATTTCATATTGGATATTGGGGGGGGGGGGTCTCCCACATTTGTAAGTGAAGGAAGCTGAATAATTTCGACAGAATTTCGATGGCAATTTCGATGACAAAATGAAGGAATTAAACTATGAATTTTTGCATACACAATGTCTAGACATAGATACACTAGATTATATGATAAATTTGTATGTTTAGAGGTTAGGGTGGGATCCATGTCTTGATGAGTGAGTGTACAAATGAACAGAAATGACAAAGTTTGTTAGACAGTTAGACTGTTACAAACTTGCAAACTTCAAGAATCAAGACTTCAAGTTAAAACAACTACACTACTAGACTAGAGTACTACAAACTACAAAGTACCGTTACCAACTTACATATTACAACTTATAATATATAAAACAAATTATAAACTAACAAACTTACACATTACGATGTTCCATAAGTCTTACAGAGTAGGACTAAGAGACCAATAGTCCTAGTTGAAGCTTGAGTGTCGTGGTGGTTGTTGTCCTCCTCGTTGTTGACCATACATATGCTCATTGATACTATCAACATATGTTGCCCAACTCATATCATTCCTATACACGCGGTTATATGTCTCAACATGCTCTTGGTAGATCTCATCAGACACAAACTGCATCATCCCATGTTTTGGGAAAAATTCCTCAAGTGCTTTTGCTTGATCAATAGATGGTTGTGAAGCAACTGGAGCTGGAGGAGCAACAGCTAATGGAGGAACATACAAAACATCACGGTATCCTTGCCAAGTTTGCCCACCATCATTAGATTCCATATGAACATGTTCTCCAGTGTAAGAATAACCTTGCATCAGTGGGTCATTGTATCCTCCATACATATAGCCTGGTTGTACTTGTATACCTCTAGAAGAAGAAGAATGCCCATCACCATAATTATAAGTCCCGTGACTCCCACCATAACCATAGCCATAGTTATAGGGATCTTGTTGTGGTGGTTGTGCGACTGCAGGTTGTGTTTGTGGTGCATGAGGATACCCAAATATAGAATCTGTAATAGAAGATGAATCCATGTCTGAAATACTCATGCTCCCAACTGATTCAGCCAAATTAGAAATACAATCACTTTGGTATTGAGGAGCTGGAAGAATAGCTAGAGGTGGTGGTGACGGTGTTGGAACTTCTGGTGTGCCAATATATTCTTTTGTACCTCTTGTTTTTCATCTTTGGAATGTACTATCAACAAATGGAATTTGAGTTTCAACAGGTGCAACTTCAGCCCTAGGGGCAGAGAGATAAGGTCGATCATCATTGTCATTCTCAAATCCTGCCCACTCTTCATTATTATCATTACCTTCTTAGTCATCACCATCACCATCATCATCATCAGGTGCATCATCATCATCGTCAAGATCATCATCACCACCACCATCAGATTTGGAAGAGTGGCTACTAGAACGAGTTCCACCTTCTTCAACTGCCTGTGCAATATCCATCTCATCTTGAATGTGTTGTTGTTCTTCTTCAAATCTTTATACAAGGTTGCGGTCTCTTGTAGCTGTCTCTTCTTCTGCTCTAGTGCTAGGCATGAATGTTGCTTCAACAGTGGGATCCGGCCCGCCATCATTTCTATCTAAAACTGGGGCACCACCAATATTAGTCATCCATTGTTGCAATGGATTATCCTCTGGATCAATATTCTCATTACCACCACCAAAGGTAAAAGCAATATCAAGTGGATCATGGATGACAGAGAGGTCCACTTCTCTAAATTCGGGCTCTCTAAGATCTTTTGCCCTCAACCTCATGTTGTAGTGAACGTATACCAAGTCATTTAGACGTTGTGCACCAAGTATGTTCCGTCTTTTGCTATGAATGAGGTTGAATGTGGACCAATTTCTTTCGCAACCACCTGCAGCAGCTGTTTGTGATAGAATTCTCACAGCAATTCGACGTAGCTCTTCACAACCTGTGCCATGCCATGACCACCACTCACATGGAACAGCTTTTTCTCTGTCAGCAATAGCGCTTGGATGCGCAAAGCATCCAATGGCTTCTCTGAACTGCCTCAACTGCAAATTAACATGACAACATTGATAAGGTCAAGGGTAATAAAATATGATTTTTTTTCTCAATAATTAGTAAATACATAGTTCCATACTATATGTATTACCTGGTCCATAATAATCACCCTCTCTTCAGATGTGGTGACAAGTTTCTCCACAACTTCTTTAATAGCTGCCATAAAGTCGCTCTTGAACCCTAACTTGTATTTGTATTGGAATCTAGGGTTCAAGTAATGAGCTACAAGAAATAGAAATGGCTATAAATAAAATTGTCTTGTATTGAATGTGTCATCAGTTATCAAGATATAGAAATGTATATAATTATTGAATAAGTATCAGTTATGCTCACCAGCTTTGTGCATAGGGTGCAAAAGCATTTTCTCCCACCGCTTCCTTATAATTTTCTTGTATTGGGCACTTCCTCTTGGAACAACTTTTGATATTGAATCTGTCATCAGGGTCATTGCTTCATACAAGTAGGGAATGGTTGGCGACTTATCTCCATCCACCAACCTGAGCACCTTCACTATTGATTCCATGATTCTAAGAATTTTATTAACCCTCTCCCAGAAGCTCCTACTGTTGACAATGTCTTCTATCTTGCCCCCTGCGGTTGTCCTACTTTCCTTCATTGAACTCCATTCAACTCCGGAAAATAATTTTCTCAACCCATCTCTCTTTGACTTCAGACTTTGCAACGCCAAAAAATTGGTAGCAAAACGGGTGACTCCTGGTTGCACCAAGTCACCACCACAATACTCCCTCCTCATAGCAGCTAAAAGAAATGAGCGATTGTATATAAAGCTTGTGATTGTCCTGGCTTCAATGATCAAATTTTTCACATGCGACAACCCACCTACATTTGAACAAAACAGAGTATGAAATCAAATAATGACACTATAAGTCATTTGGAATTGGAAATTGGAATACAAGGAGTCAAGGAGTCAAACATATATCATATATGACTCACCTATATCTTTCAGAATCAAATCAATGCAGTGAGCTGCACAAGGAGTCCAATAGAGTAGAAACTTATCCATCAAAGACTTTCCAGTTTCTTGAAATTGGCTCCATTATCAGTTACAATTTGAACCACATTTTCCACACCAACTTCTTTGATATACCTCTTCATCAATTTAGATATGTATGTAGCAGTCCGAACCTCAGCGGAAGCATCTACAGATCCAAGGAAAATGGTGGATCCATTACAGTAGGCAAGAAAGTTGATGATCTGTTTTCTAGTTCCAGATGTCCAACCATCAGCCATTAATGTCACACCATAAGATTCCCACCTACAAGTACAACAAACAAAAAGTAGTAGAGTTAAAACCTCAAAGTCTTGAAGACTTCAACAATCAAGAATGGAAGGGACAATAAAGAAATAAGCTTAGTTACCTTTGTTTCTTATCCTCAATCCATTTTTGGATCTCCAATTTTTGTTCAGGAAGGTAGACATTCATAAGCTCATATGCAGTGGGGGCTTTAACACCCGGTCCAACCTCCCCTGCAGTTCTCAAGAGGTGTTGTAAGTATGGCTCAGTAGTCACGTGTGCTGGGATCCCATGGGCAAAGAAGAATTTGCCAACTGCTTTGCCAACCTTATTCTTTGCACCAGAAAACATAGATTTCAACTTCTGTTGTACTGGTTTTGACCTTCTCATACCTGGCTCGTCTACATTTACACCCAACCTACCTCTTGTTGTGCTGTGAGATCTAAATAGGCTATCAATTGTCCCTTTCTTTCTTTTCACTTGGGCAGGCGTATCACTATCATCTCCTAAGTCAACCGTGGGGATGGATGCTCTTCCTGAACGTTAACCAGCCGCATGACGTGCACCACTGCCTCCACCATGCTCAAAAACAGATGGGCCAATGCCTCTCCTATATGAATCATGTTGTTCTCTCTCCCATGCTTGTCTTTTGGAATCTCTAAGCGCCCTACGATACATGCGATGTTGTTGGGAGGTGATATAACCTTCAGGATAATCTACATCTGAGTCGGACTCGGCAGAAGAACCTCCTCTCCCATAGTCAAAGAGGGTATCAACCGCGAGTTGGTCAAGTTCTTGTTGATGTTGACGAATGTTTCTCTTCTGACTCATCATTTCCCTGAAGTCGTCTCTCACTCCTTGAGGACATTGCTTGCACATTGCCACGTTCCTGTCACCGCCAACTATGTAGGATTTGAATCTTGTAATCCCCCCACCGCCTATTTTCTTGGTACAATATTTGCAAATCACTTGTTGCTTAGTGCCAGGAACTTGCTCACAACGAGCCCATGCAAAATCAATGACTTTTGCCTTTCTACTAGTACCACCATCATTTCTCCCTCCATCACCATCACTAGATGAAGAACCCATCTGCTGCAATTTAGAAAAATAAAAACATGAAAAAATAATCACATCAAGTCAAACGTGTATAAATAAACCATAACTAGTTACTAAAGCCTAAAATTGCATGTTAGAAACTTAGAAGGTCAAAGTATAACTAAGTAGTTCATCATTTTTATTTTTATTAATTCATTTTTATAATATTTGTTTAATTTAAGGTCTGAAATTAATATTTAAATTGTTATAAATATACAAATTAAACTTGTAACACTGAAATTAGTTAGCATTTATGGTATAAGTCTACTAGTGTAATATATTTAGGGTTACATAAGCAAAAAATTAAAAAAATATATAAGAAATTTCAATTTAAAAAAAAAAACTTTTTTTAGCCATTTTGTGTATAAATACGAAATATATTGATTAGATTTTCAAAATAAGTGTAGTTATATGTATTTCACACTATTGTTTCTTAGATGTACAAGTTTCACTTCAAGATCTTGAGTTTTTAAAGAGAAATCCCACTTAGAAATTTAGGATTTTCGGAGTTCTTATTAAGCTATGTCTAAATGAGAGTAGAGTTAGAAGGAGGAGGAATAGATGGGCTAGGAAGAGGGGTTACATACCTTAGAATCAAGTAGAGAAGCCTCCGGGAGCAAGAAATCCCAAGAAAATCGCCAAAATCGGAAAATTCCAGCAGCAACAGTCCGCGGAACACTGTTTCGCGAAACAGTAGCTGCGTTTCGCAGCAATTTCGCGATTTGAAGGGCAAATTGGGTTTTTTGCACCGAAATCCCTCCAGTTTTGCGAAATTTCGCCCACAGTGCGAAATATTTCACGAAATGACGTACGTATCCCTGCGTACCAGCGTTTCGATGTCCGATTGAAAAAAAATCGGAAATTTCGGTCGAAATTTTGTACGATGAGATAAATTAGCATGTTATATAAATGCATAAATACACCAAGTTACCAGTAGAACCATTGAAACTAGTGGATTTGTTTAATTTTTGCAGTTCTTACTTTTATTTGATGTCATGATGAAGGCATTTCCCATCTAACCAGTTCAACCACCACGGTCCAAGCAAACTCAAATCGGTCAATAGTTCAATCACTTTGACCACCAATCTAGTTCAATCATGCCTCAACTACCAGCTAGGTTTTATACTAGGAAGCATGGACGCGCCTGGACACGTGGTGGACACTGCCCAGACGTCCAAGTCTCGCTTTTTCTTATAAGGAGTTGAACACAGCCCATATATAGCGTGGACACAGCTCCGACATGGCTTGGGCAAAGTTAGGATATGGCCCGGCATTAAGAAGAGGAAACACCTTCATTACTATATTCACTTTCCTTTTCAATAAATAGCAACATACCTCCCTCTTCGTGTTGTCCACCACCACCACTATTTTTTACTGTCCAAATTTAATATGCAAAATATTTTATTGTAAATTCATTCTTATGGTGTTTAACTCATTATTATTATTATTTTTGAATAGATTGTCTATAAGGTTGACTGTTATTGTGGTTACAATGTGGGTTTGTTTGATAGTATGCCTTTGATGGCTTGATTTCATGAAGTATGAAACGTGTTACAGTATAAATATGAAATTGGTTATAGCATGGATGAGATGGCCTTTTTCGGAACGTGCTTGTTCTTTTTTGTCTTTATACATAAAAATCACTGTATTAAAAACCGGCCCAGGCGGCCACTTAAGCGTTGACAGGTCTTGGCTGTTCTAATCCAGCCTTAGACGTCTGCTGACGCTTGGGCCATTAAGCGCCCGCTTTTGGACCGCTCAGCCCGCCTAAGTGGCCGCTTCAACAACTGTTTTAGGCGGCTGCACTTTGACCCGTAAAAACCGGCTCCTAGAGCCATGATACAAGAATTTCATTGCTGGTTTCATAATTGAATGAATATTACTCTAGTATACTTCTAGTAAATGATTAGTTTTATTGATTTCCTTGCTGCTTTCATTGATTACTTATCATAGTAACACAAAGTCTTCAATTTTACAAAAAAATCGGCGATTTTTCACGATGTTATAGGCTCCTAAATGTTCATCGTGATTAATACGTCAGTCGCCGATTTTTCACGACTTTTCACGATTTATCCCACTTTTTCGCGATTTATACGATTCTTCGTGACTTTTCACAATTTTCTCTTTTAAGTCGCTTGTTCTTTTTTTACCAAACTATGAACAGAAAATCCTAATATACATTATACCTCCAACCCCCACTACTCTGGACAGTTCATTGTTATGCTCAACTATTTTTTACTTCTTTTCCTACTTTTTCACTCAGTAAGCTTAATAGTTACATGCATCAGATATGTATGTATATACATAGATACATTTACCCATATATATGTATATATATATGTGTGTGTGTGTGTATGTGTGTAATTATACAGCCGACTTATTCTCGATTATTTCCGAATAGTTGACTGAACTTTGACCAAAATTTACCGATTTTTTCACGACTTTTGTCGATTTTTTCCGAATTCCGATCTTTTCCAGCCAGCCAAAAAGTTGCTGAATCCCGAACTTGTCACTATGTTACTGATTGGTATTAGTGATTAGTATTACTTTTTTGGCACAATAGTGATTATTTGATTAATATTACAGATTAGTAGTAAAGTTCTTAATAATTAATTCATAGTTAGTTATTTTCAATTACTGATTTGCTTGCTGATGATTAGAAATATTGTTTGGTGGTAAGTATTAATAACTGCTTAATTAGATACTGATTTATTGATATGCTTGCTTATTTTACCTATTAGTATTACTGATCAGTCGGTTAGAGTTTAATAATAAATTCATAGTTGGTTATTCAAAATTATTGTTTTGTTTTTGGTGATTAGAAATATGGATTAGTAGTAAAGTATTGATTAATACTTAGTTTTAATTACTGATTTGCTGATTAGATATGTATAAAAGTTCCATAGAAATATATATTTTTATATACAAATATGTGTAATTTTGTATAAAAATATATAAGAATATAGGAACCTGCTTTTCAAAAAATGTCCGCTTAATTGCTCGCATGGCGATTAAGCGGCTACAATGTGTTGTCCGCATGCATCCAGCTTCGCGCTTTTTAAAACATTGATAAAAATGTTATACATTATGTATTTTCTTGTCGTCGGACGATGTGTCCGTGTGCTCTACTTTTTAAAATCGTTGTGTCCCATGTCCGTGTTTGTGTCGGTGTCTGTGTTCGTGTCCATGCTTCCTAGGTCTTATATTTGTGGGTACAAAAAGATTAGATACAGACTCACATATGTGCACACTTCTATATTACACAAGGTTATAAGGCAGCACATACCATAAACAAGAAAATAAAATGAACAAATACATTGTACTGATCTAAACGGTATTTTTTTATTGAACTGATCCAAGTGATGGTTAAAGTAGATAATGATATTATACACTCCGGCCTTTTAGAAGCAAGAATAGCCTTTCGTCATGAAATACCACCCTTACCCATTATCTAAGAAAAAACAGGCATTAGAAAAATTCAAATAGTATCTATATTATGAGTTCATGATTATTGATACCACTTATGAAAATTCATGTTGAACTATGGAAGGCTAAACTATTTTTTCTTTAATATCAAGTGTCAGATACATATTCAAAAGATCAAAATCAAGCCTCATTATATATCTCATGGTTTTCTTTTTAAAGATGTGTCACTCAAAAGCCAATTTTTTAGAGAGAGATAAATGTGAGCTACCATAAACGTCCACAATTTAATATAGTTGGTGCCTCCACGTTCCATCATTGTGTTCCCTTTTGAAGTGGCTCAATCTCTTACTTCTCCTAGAGTTTCCCTAGTCGTTACATGATTAATTGTCCAATTTCAAAGAATCATGTAGACTTCTGAAGCACCAAAGTATTGATAGGCTGCCCACTTACTTAATAAAGCAGGGGAAAGCATGCAATACCCCAATTTCTTAATGTGGACAAAGACAAAAGGAAACTTATCATATGACACATGAATACACAAAACAACTAATACCATATTAAATATACATAGATATAATATAGGCTCCTCAAGCTAGAGTACAGATATCAACCATGCTCAACCTTTCACACTTAATATAAGGGATTCATTGAAGATATCAATTTTTGGCTCATGCGCCTTCCGGAGAGAAATAGAGATCTTTGAGGATGTAAGTGCATCATGCCGAAACTAAGGGCCTATTTGGTAAGGTGTAACCGGATGACAAATAGCGTATTTAATGTACATTTTTATATTGGAAACTCACACAACTGCATCCTACTACATCCAACCAAACTAGCCCTAAAGTAACAATCCATTTCAATATGCTTTGAACATGCGTGGAAGATTGGGTTGTTTGTAATGGAAGTGCCACTCTTCTCACAACACACAGGATTACTTGTCTATATAAGGTGACAAAATTTAGAAAAGGGGCTTTGACCCATAAAAGTTCATAGATTGCAAGCCATTCAGTCTTGGCGTTGGATCAAGCTACACATCCATGTTATAGGGAGTAAATTTCAGGCGGTCGAGAAACAAGGTCTCAACAAGATTAGTGTGGTTGAAATGTGCATATTGAGATAGATGTGTGAGAAGACAAGGAAAGATCGCTTAAGAAATTACTATATCAGAACAAAGTGAGGATGGCGAGCATTGAAAACAAGTTGCGTGAAGGTCGTCTAAGATGGTATGGACACGTGCAACGCAAACCGACTAACGCGTTCAACCAATGGTATTGAGTAGGACACAGTTAAAAGAAGAAGAGGCAAGCCAAAATTAACTTTAGAAGAGCTTATAAAGATAGATAACGAATATTTACATCTTGATTAGAATATGTGACCCATCACAGAGCTGACTGGAATAGAAGGATCCATGTAGCCAACCCCAAAATAGTTGGGATTGAGGCTTAGATGATGATGACAATGATATGATGATTGACCATGTATTTAAGTTGCCCCCTACAGAGGTACAATACCCACAGGTGGAACTACCAAAGTGGCAAGAAGCATAGTCAATATTAGAGTATTGGGTACCCAACCATTTGTAGTTGACCATTTCTTTTGTAAGACAAAACTTGACTAGGATGCTTGTTTGGATATCCTAATATGCACAAAAAGAATTGCAATGGCATCACCTAAGGAATACACTCTCTTATATTTCTATGTGTCTTGGTAACCCTTTCGAAGGGAACTGGGGTCAACTCCATTTTTTGTTTCATTAATCAGCACAATGTCTTCAGATAAAACCATACACCTGGAGGCATTATGAACATGCTCTGTTCGCTCATCCATAACTAATAAAACAAACAGAGTGGGGCAGTAGTAGGTTAAGATGCAGCCATAAATTGCCCGCTCTCATGGAATGAGACCTCGTTATTTTCTGATATGGTTTAGTTTACTCTCTTAATACAAATATCATTTTCTTCCCTTCTTATTCGGGTTCATAATGCCACATAAGGAAGACCCTTTGTAAAGCTATTTCAACCAAGTGTATGACAATATTTAATGCAAGATATGTCAGTCAACTGAAGTTTATTGTTACAATCAGGTGCATAACGTGTCATCCATCCATATGACTAGGTTTTAGATCATGTTAGAAATCTTGTATTAAACTCGTCCAAAGAGCAAAAGTCAGCGAGTTTCCAAGATCATGTAGCTCATCTAGTTCCAGCATCTTATTCATGCCCTATCACTCGATGTTCATCACATTTCATTCATGTGAAATTGCAATACGCAACCAAAATATCGCATGATTTAGTAAAGGACGAAAAGGAGGTTATTATAACCATAATGAGATGCATCAAGACAAGACCAACAATTTACCATTCTCCTAAATGAGGCGTGTACTATTACAACTAGAAATGTACATGCCAGATGTCATTCCTTTTTGTATTTCTACTAAAAACAAACATGTGTTTTCCATTAGTCTAAACATGGTAATGGTATGGTATAAGGGCAGTTAAATTTTGTTGAATGTTCACTGAAAATCATGGTATCAAAGAAAAAGCTCGACCTAGTTCATGCCTTTTTTTTTGGAGGGGGTTACATGCAACGCGTCAGTTTTGTCGCCTTATGTACTTTGGGCCCTAGACCTATTAACGGGTATGTAGGACGCACAACAATGCAAAATATGTCTCCTATGGGTATTAAACACATACTGGATACTAGTACTTGTTGGATACACCACAATACGTATTTTATAATTCTTCAAAGGTATCCAAATTTATTTTCATTTTTAAAAGGTGGGTATGACCCAGCCCATATATATAGAGATGCATACATCAATCTGATTGATTTGTCAGTATGTGCCTATTGTTATTGTTAGTTTTATATTTAACTTTTTCTTTCTTGGCTCTCTTTACTGAAACTTGAGAGTTTTGGGACTACCACGAAAAAAGTGTGAATGGTAATCATGGGTCTATATAACATTGTCCTATAAACCAAGTTGGCATTCTGATAAAACTATTGTAGTCTATTACTGATGATAACTTGTTGCTAATTTCATGTTCGTAATTTATTGTTAGTTCCAAATTCTTAAGAATATTCTACTAACCTAGTGTTAGTTTCATTTTTTTTCTAAAACTCGTTGGCTCACAGATTAAAACGTAGAATTTGGAAGTACAATGAAATCAGGTTGAATATTAACTATAGATCTCTAGATGCACTATTTTATTAACCCTTCTGTAACCAAAATAAAGTCGTAAGACTATTGATCAAATGTATGGCCAATGGTCATATTAAGCTGATGATATCACCTCATTAGGATGAGCTTGTTTTCTTATTTTGATCCATTACGATGTTAATTCTATTTCTTTTTAAATGTTGCCATGAATGTCTCTTATAGTTTCAGACTCGTCAAAGTCTGAAATCTTTTGTCACCTAGTTCTTAGTGTTTTTTCATACGAGTCATCTGATCTAACTTCATGGACTATATCTTTGTTTCTGCCTTATGGCATCCAATCTGCACTGATGTTTCTCTCTCTATTATCTAATCTTTCTCTCTCTTATTTAAGGTTACACATCTCTCAATTGAGTGTGTTGTTCATGCACCTTTGTAGTTTGTACTTGGTAGAAATATGTGATATTATATTATTAGTAGCATGAAAAGATGCCAATAGTGGATGTCGTTACAGTTGTGTTAAAAAAAATGTGCATGTGATCATATACTAGGGCAAAAGTGCACTTGCTAAATATTCCATGCATAGAAAACAACATTTGCCCAAAGGTCGATACAAAACACCTAAGTGAAACGCAAAGTCATGTTCAAGAGAACCCTTTTCTGGGTATATATCATTTACTAAAACCTTAATGGTCTTAATCTGTATTTTTGTTGGCAATAATATTGGTATATATATTTCAAAATGAATTATAATTTTTCTTTATCCAGAGTCATACCCATATTATATATTTCTAAATATAGTTGTATCACGTGTTAACTTCGCCTATGTTCCGTACACTTTGTCCAAATGTAGTCGGCCCCTAAGCCCGAGTAAAGGGGGGTTGGTGATAGGTTGACAACAACCATAAAACAGTCACTCTATTTATGACATGGATCCTTATAAGAATTTTGTTGGAGCATCCTTACCTAGCGAGGCGCTCATCGGCACCCGAATGCAATTATAAATGTGCAAGGGGTTTCAACATGACGGCACTCGGTTGTGTTGAAAGACATGCAAGGGTTTCCACACCTTGAACGGGTGTGGGTAAAGAAGATAGTCCTACTACATCATTGATTAGATGTAGTCAAACATGTGCAAAAGTAACATTTTCGACGGACATAGGTAAAAAAGCAAGCTCAACAAAAAAGATTAGAGTGGGATCTCGGTATATTGGCTCTTTGACAAGAAAGTCTTTGGAGATGGTAGATACCATGATTATAGATTGCTTGCAGAAAACCAAGTACACAAGGGAACGACGCAGATTGGAGACACAAAGTCCAAAACCTGGTATGCATGTATTGACAAACACAGAATTGATGTTGGCATTATTGTTGATAAGATGTTGAAGGATGATGTGATCAAGATCACAAGGACAGGATACAGAATCATAGCTATAAAGGTTGTTCTTGGGAAAAGATTTCCAACATTGTTAGCGCTTATGCCTCCCAAGTTGGCCTTAGTGAAAACGCTAAGAAGGATGTTTGGGATAGTATGAATGAATTGATGCAAGAAATACCGATAGAGGAGAAGATCGTTATTGAAAGTGATTCAAATGACCATATAGGGAGTAGCAATGTTGGATACGAGACAGTTCATAATGATTATGGATATAGCAGCAAAAATGGAGAAGGAAAGAGGATATTAAATTTTGTAGTTGCACATTATAAGGAGAACACCCATTTCAAGAAAAGAGACTCTCATAAGATTACTTTCAAGAGTGGGCGCAATTGTAGTCAAATTGATACTCTCTTACAAGACAGTGGATCATAAAGTATGCAAGGATTGTAAGGTGGTCCATGGCAAAGAACTCACCACCCAACATAGGTTGGTGGTTTTGGATATTAACATGAAGATCAACAAAAACAAGTATAACACAAACTAAGATAGCATGATAAAGCGGTGGAATCGTAAAGAAGAAAAGAAATCGACTTTTTATGATAAACTTGTCAAGGAGGACACTTGGAACTCGAGTCCGATGTTAACACTGTGTCATAATATGAGTTCATGCATAGCAAAAATTGTCAAAGGTTTTGGAAGAGTCAAAAGAGTGTGGGCCTCCACAGAAAAAGATTTGGTGATGGAATGATGAAGTATAGAAGACTACTAAACTCATAAAGCAAATCTCGAGATGATGCAACTTTTCAAAGATACAAGTAAACAAAGAAGCTTGCTCAAGAGGCAAATTCCAGATACTTTTTTATAAGAAGTTGGACACAAGAGAAGGAAAAAGATATATATAAAATGGAGCGTATAAGAGAAAGGAAATGAAGAGACTTGAGTCCAGTAAAATGCAACAAGAATGAAGATGGTAGAGTGTTGGTAAAGGATGATGATATTAAGAGCCAACGAAGAAACTGCTTTCATAAACTTTTCAACGAAGATATTGCGAATAATACAAGAGACTTGTGTGACAAGAATACAAGAAATATCATTTACAGACGATGAGTCTCACTATTTGAGGTCAAGAATGCTTTGAAAATAAATAAAAATGAGAAAGACATGCGAACCAGACAGTATTCCAACTGATGTATGGAAGAATATGGGAATGAAGGAGCTATGTGGTTAACGAATTTCTTTAATAAGAATAAGAAGACCAAGAACATGTCGGATAAATGAAGAAATAATATTATAGTCCCCATCTACAAGAACAAAGGAGACGTTCAAAGTTGCACAAACTACATAGGTATCAAGTTGATGAGTCATAGTATGAAAGCTCTGGGAGAGAATTATTGAGAAAAGGCTAAGATCTATAACACAAATATGAGGCTTGGTTTCATATCTAGAAGATCAACAACAGATGTTATATTTCTACGAAGGAGGCTCATGGAGAAGTATAGAGAGAGCAAAAGAGATCTTCATATGATTTTCATTGATTCGGAAAAGACTTATGATCAAGTACCCAAGGAAGTTTTGTGGGTGATTTTGAAGAAAAAGGGTGCGCCAATCCAATACCAAATGATTTTGATTATAGACATATATGAGAGCTCAACTACAAGTGTGAAGACTCCTGGAGGAGAGATGCCACAATTGGGTACATCAAGGATTCACAATCATCCCATATATATTCGTTCTTGTTTTGGATGAGTTGACAAAGTATGTTCAGGATGATATTCCTTGGTGCATGTTATTTGTTGATGATATTGTGTTAATTGACAAAACCAAAGATGGATTGAATGATAAAGTTGAGCTTTGAAGATGTATTGGAATCAAATTGATTCATGACTAGTAGGAGCAAAACTAAGTATATACGTTGTAATTTCAGCCAATCTAGAATTGGAGTATGGCGGGGCCAAGTTGGATGGAGTACATGTAATGTGGAATACATCGTGAAGAAGAAGAACAAAGGAGATAAACCGAAATAATCTATTTCTCAAATCAGATTCAATTGTATGGACAAAGGCTCTGAGGTTGGCTTTTATAAGATTACATGACTTGACCTACAAGTAATGGAAATAAACTCCCATTTAATAAAATTCAGAATTAAATAAAACATAAAATAAAGAAAAGCATAAAAGATTTACGACTAAGTACAATAACTAGATAATTTGCACTTAGGTCTCTAAATATATATAAAAATAAAGCAAAAATAAGTAGAATAAAGTCTAATACGTTCTACATCAAGAAGTAACATGTGATAAATTTTGTTACTCGGGTTCTATTATTCAAAAAGATGAGGATGTTCAGAGCATCGATCTTACGCCTAGGGAGAAAAAGAGAGAGACTCCGCCTGTGGGCAATCGCCCGCCAGGCATCATATCGACCTCCATGGTCGTCTTTTTTTGGTCGTCTTCTTTCTTCTTCTTTCGTAAAGATCTAATCTTTTTTGTATCCCTACGTCGGCGCTCTCCATCCCCGTGTCTTATTTATCTAGTCGTTGCTTCCCCCGGGCATCCTCCTTGTCTTGATGTGCGTGAAATCCATCTCCCACAACCCGCAACGCCAAGGAAATCCTCCTTTTAGTCTAAGGTTTCATTTTCTCATTTCATTCACTAATAACAACATCAGTGGATTTTTTCCTATTTGGCCTGGTTTGCTTCGTGTCATCATTATTTGCCTAGTCAAAGTCTCTCTTTTCTTTTACTTTTCTCGTGTCATCATTACCAGTCAATATTTCCTTTTCTCATTTTTTCTTTAAACTATCATCCATTAAACCTCCTACCAACAATCTCAAATTATTGTTACGTTAACCAAGCTCCTTTCCAATATGCTTCTTTCCGGTTGTTTTCTCATCTCCAATTAGAAATTAGTTGACTAGGTCAAAGGGATTTGGTGAGACAAAAAGGAAATAGAACGAAAAGTTGAAATAGAGGTTGACGACTTGGAATGAAATAAAGAGAAAAAAAGAAACGACGAAAAAACATAAAATAAAAAAGAGAAACAAAAGTCCTTGTGCTAGTTTATAAAGCGCCAATAAAAGGGGCATTGCACTTTTTTTCTTCATCTTCCTCTACATAAACCCCCTATCACCCCTCATATGTGCATCAATCTCCACGTGCAGTGGGGTATTGTCTCTTTTTCACACCAACTACTAAATCATTTTGTAATTGGTGTGCGGGGGAAAATAGAGGATAGAGAAAATGTATGAAGAAAGAGCATGAGAGAGAAGTATAAGAGAGACTATATGTGTATGTCCATGTGATACTAATCTCCATGAAGCTTCTTGTTGTTCAGCACTTACGTCTTTCCAATATTTTTGTGGCGTTTCATTCTCACTAAGCATCCTGCTTATGGTGCATCATTGGTGCTTCATTCCCAATGACATTGTGCTTTCTCGTGTTTGTGCCATGATATGCATGTAGGTTGGCTATCTGCGCTTCTTTCCAGTGAGTTACCACCTTCATGCATTGAAGGATCTCAATTGCAGCAATGACACCAAGGTTTTTGCGTCCGTGTTGCATTGTATACGTCAGGAAAGAACTTGTTGCACTTATTCCAGCCTCTTGTTCCTCTGGTGTTAATGATGTTTCAGTTGATCATTTTTGCTACATTCTCGTGAGACGCATGGTCGCTTCTTCATATTAGATTTCTCAGAAGCTCATCAATTTCTAACATGTACATTTTGTATCTACAAGGTTGATGACTTATCCAAATTATTATCTTCACTAAGCTACTTTAGTTTTGTCTTCTCCGAGTTGTATTTGTTAACATGGTCCTTCTGTTGATCTTCTTGGGTTCCTTCCTAATGGTGTTTGCCATTTATTCCTATGAAGCCCCCAAGGCTCATGTGTCAGATTTAGCCATAACTAGGCCTGGCAAAAAAACTGCTACCCGACCCGACCCGACCCGAAAATCGGGTCTTTAAAACTTAAAATCGGTTCCGGGTCTAAATCGGGTAGACCCAAATCGGGTCTTCTGTAGTTGGATCGGGCACAATTGCGGTGCAGTGGACCCTAAGACCCGAAATAGACCCGCTGCTGATGCGTAAAGGCCCGAGACAGTCTCGGCGAGACTAGCGAGTCGCTCAAAAGTTCCAAACCCTCGCCTACTCCCTCTGTGAGACTGTGACTCTTCCTCACTCAAACCTAAACCTAGCCGCCGCACGCTTGCAAAGGGTTGATTCTCAGCGGCTGCGAGTCTTCGACTGGTACTCGACGACTGCGATTCTCGGTGATTGTTCGGCTGATTGACTCGGTGAAGGCGAGTATTCTGTTGATCTCGGCAACGACGAGAAGGCGTGAGGGAGCTGATCCTCGGTGATCCTCGGTGGGGCGAAGGCGAGGAGAAGAAGGGAGGGGTGTGGTAGATGATCCTCGATGGCGGGCCGGCGGCACACGCCTTCGACTGTTCGAGAGTTGACATTCTGTTCTTCTTGTTCGGCTGGCCAGGTTGGAATCTCCGTGCCCGTGCAATCTATCTCTATCCTATCTCCATCTCCTCCAGACTATTCTTCTTCTGGTTGTCGTTCCCTCCCCTCGAAGCATCGGCTAATGCTAGTACTAGTACTAAAGCCAAGGCTCTTCCAAACTTCTGACTTATCTTCTTTGATTTTCCACCCAACCCAGCTCACGAGGAACAACCAGCTGTGCCGGCCGTTCACTAACGTTTCCGGTAGCTAACCCCCTATTCCCTCTTTGTTCCCCTCTCTCAGTCTCTCTGCATCCTCGATAGACTGCGCATTTGCTAGCTTGATGTGGTAATAGGTCGAGCTAGAGATCAGCATAGGAGGAACGAGGCCGGAGAAAGTTCCTTTCTTTTAACCTGGTGGTTGCGGATTTACATGGGTCTTACTTGTTTGCTTTCTTGCAAGCTTTGTGTTTGTGTAAATATGACATTGAGCGGATGATGGGAAGAAGATTGTACTCTACCTGTCTAAATGGGACTTATTGTAATAAATGTGACGTGGAACTTGTTGTAATAAATGTGATGTGGAATTTATTTTTTTGTATGTGTTGCTTCTAGTATTTTTTTGGTATGCAATGGAGTTTTGTGCCACTGCTGCTTGTTATCACGAACAAAATGTTAAATGGAGTTATGTATTTTATGTTATATGCTTCAAGCTACAGCTATGATTCCGATAGAGATTTTGAGTCTGTTGTAGATTTGTGCGCAGCAATAATACGGATGCTTATTTGTTGCTTTTGAATGGATGATTTCTTGTGAGATGATTATTAATAGTTGCTTATGTATGGCTTTTGTGTTAAATTTTATGGGGTGCTGTATTAAAATGCGTAAATGCCTAGCAAAAAAATCTGTCTACCAGTTCAATTAACAAAAAGAAATGATGTTTATGGGGCTGAATCAGCGTGTACAGGGCAAAAATGATATTTGGGTACTTTGGGTCTGATCCGGTCCTGTCTGATCTGGCTGGACAGAGCAAAAAATGATATTTGGGTACTTTGGGTCTGATCTGGTCCAGTCGGATTTGGCTGGACAGAGAGCAAAAAGTCAATTTCGGGTATTACGGGTCGGATCGGGTCTTGTCTTCGGGCCGGGTCAAATCGGGTCGGGTAAAATTTCGGGTTTAAGTATCCAAGAAATTTTCGGGTCGGGTCGGGTCTGGACCCTAAACCGTTCGGGTCGGGTCGGGTCTTAGAAACCCGACCCATTGCCAGGCCTAGCCATAACCACCTTGTCCAGCTTGTGTTCTGCCACATTATGCATGTATGTGGTCTTCTGTGCTAATTTCAGTTCACTACACTTCTCAAACGATTTGAAGATACCTCTATTACTACATCGACATCGTGTCTCCGCGTTCCTGCCGCGTTATGTACGTCGAATGTGTTGAATGTGCGCTTATACCACTCGCACATTCATCTCCAATGAAGATGGTATAGTCGGGAACTTTGATCGTCTGCTCCAGTTTGATTGTTACGAATTTTTACTATGGCATTTCGATTCCATTTATCAGATGTCTTTCATTCCAGATGCACTTCAAAAGACCTCTCCAAAACTCAAGTTTTCCAGCCTGCTGAACACAACTCAAATGGTGGTGTCATCAAATTATTTTTGAAGAATCATGTTTAAGAGGGAGTGAAAATCTTGTTGGGCTGACATGTTTATTTTTAATTATTCGTCCAAAGTGGGTATTTGCTTTACTCATACTCCAGCTTGAGGGGGAGTGTTAGAATTAATTATTATTTACTTTATTATGTGATATGAGCCTACTTGTCTTGGCCAATTCGGTTTATGTTCGCTTCCCTTGTACTTGTCTCCTTTTCTATATATAGGAGAGGAAGCTACCTTCTATCAATAACAAAAATATCTCATTCAGATAAATATGGATGATGGGGGGATGGAGAACGTCGGCGTAGGGATAAAAAAAGATTATTTTATAAAAGAAGAAGAGAGAAGACGATAATGGAGACCGGAAAGATAGCTGGCAGGAAGCCAAGCCAAGAAGGGACGGCGGCCGCCGCAGGAAGAGACTCTCGCTTTTTCTCCCTAGGCTTAGGATCGATGTTCTAATACCATGTGGAAAATAAAATGGGAGGCTAATCGGATATTTTTATTATTGATAGAAGCCAGCCTCCTCTCCTATATAAAGGAAAGGAGGCAAGTACAAAGGAAGCGAACAGAAACCTAATGGGTCAAAACAAGTAGCCGCATATGACATAATAAACTAAATAATAATTAGTTCTAACAAAGATAACGTTCGTCACAGGATCACTACATGATGGTTGAAATAGAAGACTACAGCTTCAGTATTATGTTATCGGAAGATCCCTCTCAGATTAAAAAGTAAGTTTTATATAACGGTTACATGGCCATCCATACTATATGGGAGTGAATATTGACGGTGAAGAAACAATGTCTCAACAATGAATGTGGTGGAAATGTGTATTCAAAGATGGAGGTGTGGAAAGACAAGAAAAGATTGCTTGAGAAACGACTATATCATGATCAAAATGGCGAAGGCGAGTATTAACGACCAGTTGCGTGAGGACTGACTAAGATGGTATGGACATGCGCAGCACAGACCGAGTAATGCACCTATACAAAACAATGCTATTAAGTTAAGCACAATTAAAAGTAGAAGAGGAGTCCCAAATTAACATGAGAGCTTGTAAAGAAAGATTTTGAATCTTTACATCTTAATCAGAATATGACCTACAACATAACTGATTGGAAAAGAAGGATTCATATAACCGGCCCCAACATGATTGGGATTGAGACTTGGATGATGATGATGATGATGATGATGTGTCCCTATTTATACTCGAATTTGCATTATGGTATGCATTCGTGCTTAATGGATGGGTATAATAGTTTTGTTAGGTTTTAACATCCAAATCAAAAGTACTTTGCATTTTATGTGAGTAAATACCACTTTGCATTTTACTGTCAGTTGTGTCCTTTTTTTGTTTTGTGTAAGTTTACATCTTGAATACAATTTTATGTGCACTATTTTATACTTGGCTTCAATTGCTACTGCCAGCTCTTCTTAAAATTCATAGGTATAATGAGACTCCATAACATCACCAGATCTTGTATATAAAACCCACATAAATATACAATAGTTTATTTTCTATGATATTTAAGGATGGTTGTATAGACAAGTGTCACAGCCTCAGAGTTAAGTTAAGTTGACAATAAATGTCATTATCAAATATTGTTTCTTCAACCGCTATCAATAAGTTCCGCCTATGTTTTATATAGCTTGTGCAAATATAGTTGATCCGAAGCCTGAGTTAAGGAGGGTTTGTGAAGGCTGACAACCATCTCTAAAACTGTGACTTTTTTTTATGACATGGAAACCTTATAAGAACTTTGTTGGAGCATCCCTACATAGGGATGTATCGCATAAAGGTGCAATGATAGATAAACAAGTGAACACAACAAAACCTAGTGTGCATCGTAGAACAAGCAAGAGTTTCCACACCTTGAATAGTTGTAGGTAAAGATGCTAGCTTGCTGCATCGTTGCCCGAATGCAGTGGAAATTGTGGAAAGGCACCACTTCAAACGGAGGTAAATAAAGAAGCAAGTCCAAGGCAAAGGTACTGGAGTGGGATCTTGGAATATTGGCTCATTGACAGAAAAGTATTTAGAGATTGTTGGTACTATAATGGTGACCTAACAAGAGAAGGCCAGTAGTAAACAAGTGAAGTGCCCTACCAGGGAGGATGGAAACTAGAGGTAGAGGACAATGCATAACCTGAATATCGTCATGAGCATAATTTCACAGCATTTCAAGGGGAAAGGGAACAACAACAGGATAGACGAGACCTGAAGCATCAATCACACTCCACTAAACTACTGGGAAACAGATCTTTTATCAGCTTAAGAAGAAATAATGCCTCAAAGCGAGTAATGCTATCTAAAGATAAATATATTTTACTCACACCCAACTGAAAAAAGGGGAACGTTTTTTCTCACCTGCGAATCTTGTTTCCCTTTCCGACCTGGTACATGCCCCATGAGAAGGCGCCGAAGGCAGTGAGAAAAATGGCGATAGCGCTGGGGCCCTTGGTAGGGATCCGGCGGGCATATCTCACGGGTGGGAACCCGCCTGGCGGCGGTCCATCCTGGAGCACGGGCATATCCCGGACGCTTGTCATTCCCGGCTTCCGCCGCAACACCGCCTCCGTCATCGTGGTCGCCCTGCAGTCGAATCGATCGCCACGAATAGGAGAGAGATCGTTGGGTAATTGGGACCGGTGTCCTCCGCCGTTTGACGATGCTTGAGAACTCTGAATAGGCTGGCAATCGGGTGAGTTGGAATCCGGTTATTTAAGAATGTAAATTGGGGGTTTAACCCGAATCTGATTCGGGTTTTCTTTGCAGGGTGTAGTGGTACAATATAGAATGAGTTACCCGGTCAGCGTTAGCGCAGCTGGTAAGGCACGGTGTCCCCCTCCGGGGGGAGCTGGGTTCGAACACGCTGTGGAACGCTAGATTTATCACCCGTCAATTATCCGGGCTATGACTGGAAAAAATCCTTTAATACAGTATGAGTTTGCTGTTTTTCTTTTTCTAGTAAGCACACATGTACACGTGTATGTATTTTTTTAATCTAATGAGATTTATTTAAACAGTCAAGTCTATACAGTACACAATTCATTTTATACAACATATTGCACGCTTTGTATAAAATGACAAAAATCAATGTGCTAATAGGAATTTATAATTGAAGGCCAATGTGAATGTATATTTTCTAGTTAAATGAAATGTTTTATGTTAATTAATTGGTCGTATTTGTAGTTATATAATTTATCCCTTCATGCAAACATAACTATTAACATAGAACCTTGTTCCGAGGTATTAGAAATCAATTCTCTATATGACTACTCCTTGCCTTCATCATGGCATAAATGGAGACATACTACTCTTATCATATGATAGTATGGATTATTAAGGAAGCTTGATTTGCTGTAAGATCTACACTCACATCAATCACTGCCTACACTTTGCAGTCAACAAAACTTCCAGCATCAGTATGCTCTAAAATTAATAAAATTGTTAGGAAATTCATATGGGGAGGGAACAAGGATAGAAGGGGCAATCAACAAAGTTGCATGGGATAGAGTTATTGCAACAAAGGGTGAAGGCGATCTCTCTATAAAGTTTGCTTCACATACGAATGAAGCCCTACTGATGAAGAGCACATGGGACTTCCTTCAATAGAGGGACACATAATGGTGTCAAATGTTGAGAACAAAGTATGCACGAGCCCAAACAATAAAAAGTTCCATGATCTGGCAATGTATCCGAAGACAATCCAGTGTGATTAGGGAATACAGCAGTAGATGCATTATGAGTGGAGAGAAATTGATAGTTTTAGAAATGTTGAAACCAAATGATAGCATGATCATTCTGGATGAACTAAAAGACCTTAAGGTTGCATGCTTGAGACTAGATGATGGAAGACGTGACAATGATTTTATCAACATGTGGTTTGATGGGGACACATCAACACAAATCTTTGATACCCCAAAACCTTGCTCCTCGGCAGGACCTGATTACTGGATATGGGAACCAAACAGTAAAGGTATCTTTAACACCAAGGATGCTTATCATGAACTTATCAAAGCAAAAAGGAAGATTTACCCAGGGAAATGGAAAATTGTATGGAAGTTGAAAGTGCCAAAAAAGTTAAGGTTGTTTGGCTGGTTGTGTATGCACTAGCCTAACAACAAATAGCAGACGTCATTGTACGGGAATGGAAATTAACTCTCTTTGCATCCTATGGAACATGAAGGAGGAGACAATTGCACATGTAGTGAGAGACTGCAATGTAGCTCAACAAGTATGGATATTGATAAACTCGAACATGAGAGGAAATTTATTTGATTCACAAGACTTTAAATCATCACTTAATAACAATCACAACATGAATAAACATTGCAAAGGGTGGATGGAGAAATGGTTAGTGACATGTTTTCACACCTGGAAAGGGAGAAAATATAGAGTATTCTAAGCGAAAGAAATGACGACTCAACATATTCTCAAATGCATGAAGAAGGTACTAAATGACTTAAATCTAGTTCATCGGATGGAGGGTGTGCCGATACGTATACAATTGAATGCACTATCACCAGGGGTATTGTTGGTATGTATGCCCATAGAGCAAGTCATGTGATGATTGTAATGGGATACTTTGTAAATGATTTGAATAATAATAAAGGCAATTTCCGATCTATATGTTTTAACTATTTCTAATATGATAGTGTAACATGATAGATGTCTAAAGAATTGTTTACTCGATGACGTATGCTTTTAGGTTAAGGACCTAAACGATGAGATCATACGGATGTTAAGAGTATACATTCTTGTTTAGTCCCTAGTCGGTTGTTATTGTGGAAATAACCATAGACATCAATAACACTAAAGACTAGATTGTATGTTGGTTGATGACTAAATCTCATTAGTCATGATATAGTGATATCAAACCAAGCACATAGGTACTTGTTAGAGAACAAGTGTACCGAACAGACCCACCGTGAGAGTGACACATGGAACCATGATTTGGTAGTCATAGTCAGCTCTCACAGTGATGGTGGTGAATGTGATTCTTCGACCTAAAATCACTGCACTCAACACATGTCGTTGGGTACACTTTGACATCATCAAACGTAGTCCTGAAACATGGGTTGTTATAAAGGTAATGATTGGGTGACTTTGACACATGGGGCTTTTGAGGGGTGAGTGATAGATATGGTATTTGTCCCTCCTAAGGGAGTTGATGTCCATGGCCACTTGATGAGTAGGATTGAGAAAGGCATGTACATGCATGTGTGAATCAATATGTGATATTGATGTCACACACATCTCACCCAGTCTGCTCTGAGATCAAGGAAATGGATGAACATTGAAAGGATGACTGTACCATGCCTTGAGTTCATTCAGGACATTAGTGACAAAGGAATTATACATTCGTTGTAACACCATTCACGGATTGTAGGATTGAAAGTTGTTCTTCAACTTTCTATTTCACTTGGGTAGAACTAATGTGCGACTGGGCACCGCTCTTTGCTTGTGAAGTCATAAGTGTTATGGACTTTCACTGCCAACGTGAAATGGACCTACAGGGTCACACACATAGGATTTAACCTGGAAGAGGAGTTTATCCACAAATGATGTTTAGATTGATTACTAAAGGAGTTTAGTAGTTCAATTAAACACTCAGTTGATTGATAGCTCAAAATCATAGTGTTCAAGGTGTTGGACCAATTGATTGGAATATCGGATTGATTGAAAGTGCAATTGACTGATTTTGCACTCCCAACCGATTGGCTCATGGGATGAACTGATCGGCTCAGGTTGGTGAACCGATCAGCTCAACTGGTGAGATGATCGACTCATGTATCAATGAGACGATCGGCTCAATTGTTGAACCACTCAATTCATGTGACCAACCAAGATCGTTTGGAAAGTCAGAAGACTATTTTGCAAAAACAATTTGTTTCACTTATACAAATTCGATTTGGACAAAGATTAATATTTGATTAATCAGAAACAAATATGAAAGTCAATTTGAGTTGGATCAGGACCACGAACCAATCAGCTCAGGCATGAACTGATCGGCTCAAAGCACCAGACTATCGACTTAGGTCCCAATCGATCGGCTCAGGGCCCGAAATGATCGTTTTAGGGTGTGAACCGATCGGTTCAGCTGACGCAGATTGGTTGTTTTATGGAAAATCTTGAACCCTTCTACTCCTGCTTTAATCCCGCATTGCCCGGGGTAGAGAACCATGTCCCGTGACCCTCCTATATATAGGGGTATTGGGGGCTTCTCAATGCACAACTCAGAACACCAGTTGCTCTACAAAGTTGTCATTCTCTCTGGTTTTGGTAACCGAGAGAGCCCGAGCAAGTGCTACCCGATAAGGGAGGCACAGCAAGGGAAAGACAACTACAGAATAGCGACTGGTGGCAGGAGAGTGTGTCGGTGACTAGTACGCTGACAGGAGGGTGCGACTCCTTCCGATTCCTTGTGGGACAAGGAGATCAGAGTTCTAGGTGGTCCGTGTGGACTACTGTAGAGGTGGAAGACTTTTGCCGCTCGGAGGACAGTTGTCAATCCTGACAGTCTCGGTGAGACCAGGAGCTGCACAGACACCGTCCAAGACTGGAGGTGAAGATCGCACAAGCCGCGAGGTAACATCATCGAGCAAGCCTCGGGATAAGGTACGCCTCTACAAACCATCCTTCCTATTGTATAGACATTGACGTGATTCCTTTATTCGGGGTTTGGGAGAAGAATTTTTTTTTTGTTTCTGTTGCCTTCTCTGTCTCTCCTATAACCCAACAGTGGTATCAGAGCCACGTCACTGCTCTATACTTTAGGATTATCGATGTGATCGATTTTGGTTTGTCGCCTTTATTTATTGCATACGATGCGGATAAAATTGGCTTTATGCATGTTCAATTCTAAATCCACAAATCCATATATACATATATGATATGTAATATGAATGCACTCGATACGTGTCGCCCTTAAATGAGTTTTGTGGTGGATGTACAACATGGTTATAGCCAATAAACCCTATGTATGTGTGCTTGGTTGAATGTGGTTGCTTGCATCTCGGTATGCGCATCGATTCCCTATCTCCTATTCCTGATGTAACTCGAGATAACTCAAGATTTCTTTCCTACCTTTGCTCCCCCTAATGAAACTTGGGGTTTCCTTTTTCAAATGTAAAATAGAATAGGTTTTTATTTCCTGTTATGTCAAAGAACGGTGGACTTTTTGACGACCGGTTCGAGGAGCGAGACGAGCGGGTGGCGGCCTGATGAGATGCAGGACGACCAGTGAACTGATCGGCTGGAGGCACCAGTCGATCGGCTGGTGGCACCCAACCAATTGGCCTGATGGCGAGCAGATCAATCATGGAGATGAGTTGATCAAACCCAGAAAGGCAAAGCACAGAGTTCATCTTGTACAAGTTGCATGTGATGTGGACCTAGATGATCATGATTCCTCTTGGCTCGAGGAATCACATTAGGATGGCCATAATCATTGCTTTTATCATTTCACATGTTTTCTATGGGATATAGCATGTATATGATACTTACTATATATTGTGGTGATTCGATATGTATATGTACCTATAAAAACTAAATCACTCATCTAAATATTAAGTCTTTCATGCCTTCCATTAGCGACACACATGAAAAACATGATCGACCAAGCGTAGGTTACGCTAAAGCGTGGTGCGTCGTCTATCTATCGTCTATCTCGCAGAAGTGTGAAGGGTGAACAAATAGGTTATGCCAAAGAAGGGTGCATGTTTACTGTGTCGACTTTTGGGATAGACTTAACTGGTGATTCTTAGAGGGTCTAAGCCCAGAGGCACAAAATGTTCATGGCAAGGTGTTGTGCATGTTCATTCATCAAGAGTTGTATATGATTCAATTGGCATGATGGCCTACCTAAATAGTCAAGTTGTGGGCGATCAGCCAAAGCTGACTCATGACTTGATGAAATACGGATCTTGACCCACTAGAAGATTGTACGTTGCAATCTTCTGAATTGATGGTGAGGGCTGTCAATTTGAATCAAAATAGTGGGAGCGATAATTAATTAAAGGCCTAATTAACTACTGTCAAATTTATTTAAATCAAATCAAATCAAAAGGAGTTTCGACAAATGCAATTTTCTCTTGTAGAATGGAAAAAGAATCATCTTTTAAAATGGGCAAATTAATTGAGAATAAATTCCATAACTGGTTGGGGATTGTGAGAAGTGTTCTGCACAATCTAGTAATATTGGTAGCCTTTGAATCCACTCTATGTGCATTCAAGAAGAAGGATAGTTCATTGATGGAGATCAATGGAACAAAGTCTAAGGACAAAGGTGAGGGAGAGAAGGGTTCTCTCGCCAAACCAATGTCAGAATCTTCTATGCTCAAAACATGGAGAGGATGGAAGGAACGATGGAAGAAGAAGCGAGAGATAGAGATCTCTACTTCTGGTGTATACGTGATAGAGATTAACTTTACTACTTCTCTATCATGGGTACTTGATACCAGATGTGGATCTCACATTTGTTCAAATATGAAGGATCTTAAAAGAAGTAGGCCTTTGGGGAAAGGCGAGGTTGAACTACGTGTTGCCAATGGGGCAAGAGTTGCCACCAATGTCGTAGGAACCTATGAGTTAACTCTACCTAGTGGGCTAATAATAGAGTTGAAAAACTGCTATTATGTACCTGCCATAAATAGGAATATCATTTCCGTCTCTTATTTGGACAAGGATGATTTTGAATTTCTTATTAAGAATGGAAAGTGTTCTATTTCAAAAGATGGGATCTTTTATGGCAGTGCCCCAATGTCTTATGGTCTATACTTGATAGATCTAGAGACAAGTGTATACAACGTAAATACCAAAAGGCAAAAACTCAACAACTCAAACAAAACGTATCTTTGGCATTGTCATCTAGGGCACATATATGAGAAACACATTTCTAGACTCCATAAAGATGGTTATATAGACTCTTTTGATTATGAATCAATAGAGACATGTGAATCTTATTTATTGGGCAAGATGACCAAGACTCCCTTTTCAGGTAAAGGTGAGAGAGCTAGTGATCTATTAGGACTCATACATACTGATGTATGTGGGCCTTTTAGAACTAATGCCAGAAATGGGTATCAGTACTTCATTACCTTCACTGATGACTTCAGTAGGTATGTCTATGTGTACCTGATGAAACATAAATCAGAAACCCTTGAAAGGTTCAAGGATTTCATGAATGAAGTACAGAACCAACTTGGTAAAAGTATTAAAGCACTTCGATCCGATCGAGGTGGAGAATACTTAAGCCAGGAGTTTGATAACCTTCTACAAGCCCATGGTATTGTATCACAATGGACTCCGCCTGGAACACCACAGCATAATGGTGTGTCTGAAAGAAGGAATCACACATTACTGGATATGGTGCGATCAATGATGAGTTTTTCTGATCTTTCGATTTCCTTCTGGGGTCATGCTCTTAAAACCGCTGTGTTTACACTGAACTGAGTACCATCTAAATCGGTTCAAAAGACACCATATGAGATATGGACTGGGAAGCGTCCCAATATGTCTTTTATGAGGATTTGGGGGTGTGAGGCATATGTCAAGAAAATGTTTCCTGACAAGATAGGCCCTAGATCTGATAAATGTTATTTTGTTGGATATCCTCAGGAAACCAAGGGATATTACTTATACCACCCAACTGACAACAAAGTGTGTGTTGCCAGGGATGTTGTGTTCCTAGAAAAGGAATTTATTTCTAAAGGAAGCAATGGGAGGAAAATAGAGCTTGAAGAGGTTCAAGCCCAACAAGAAAATATTGAACTGGTAGATGTGTAAGAGGAACATAGAGATTCATAAGGTGTTGTGGAATCTCAGCCTCCTCAAGTAATACAAGGACCTCTCAGATCTAGTAGGACACGTCTTGAACCTGAGAGGTTTGGATACCTTGTGACTCAGGAAGGTGGTGAGTTGATCATAGATGATGATCCAACTACCTATCTAGAGGCTATGGAGGGACCAGATTCTGAGAAATGGCTTGAGGCCATGAAATCCGAGATGGAATCCATGTACTTCAACAAAGTATGGACTTTGGTGGAACCACCTGAAGGGGTAAAACCCATAGGGTGCAAGTGGGTCTTCAAGAAGAAGACCGACATGGATGGCAATGTGCAAACTTATAAAGGCAAATTGGCTGCAAAGGGTTTCTGACAAGTTCAAGGTGTTGACTATGGTGAAACTTTTTCTCCAGTTGCCATGATTAAGTCCATCAGGAGTATGCTTGCTATTGCGGCTTACTATGACTATGAAATTTGGCAAATGCATGTTAAAACTACATTCCTTAATGGGAATATAAATGAGAATGTGTACATGACACAACCTGAAGGCTTTGTAGATCCAAAGAATGCCAATAAAGTCTGTAAGCTACAAAGATCAATCTATGGATTAAAGCAAGCATCTCAGAGTTGGAATCTTCGATTTGATGAGGAAGTCAAAGTGTTTGGCTTTATTCAAAATAAAGATGAACCTTGTGTGTACAAGAAGGTTAGTGGGAGCACGACCACATTCCTCATATTATATGTGAATGACATACTATTGATGGGGAATGATGTCTCAGCCTTAGATAAGGTAAAGACTTGGCTTGGGAATACTTTCTCAATGAAGGACTTAGGAGAAGCATCCTACATTCTAGGTATTAAGATCTATAGAGATAGATCTAAAAGGCTTCTTGGACTAAGTCAAAGCACGTACATTGACAAAGTACTGAAGCGGTTCAGCATGGAGAACTCAAAGAGAGGAAACATCCCCATGCTACATGGAGTCACCATCTCTAGAGCTCAATGTCCCCAATCTTGTGAACAGAGGGAGCGTATGAATGGGATCTCATATGCATCAGCCATCAGATCCATCATGTACGCTATGTTGTGCACACCCCCTGATGTCTCGTGTGCCCTTAGCATGACGAGCAGGTACCAGTCAGATCCCGGGGATGCTCACTGGACAGTCGTAAAGAACATCCTCAAGTACTTGCGAAAGACTAAGGATCAGTTCCTTATATACGACAGTGAGGAAGAACTAGTTGTAAATGGTTACGCCGATGCAAGCTTCCAAACTGACAAAGATGATTACATATCACAATCAGGATTTGTATTTTGCCTAAACAATGGAGCTGTGAGCTGGAAGAGTTCCAAGTAAGAAATAGTTATTGATTCTACTACAGAGGCCGAGTATATCACTACTTCACATGCATCAAAGGAAGCTGTGTGGATCAGGAAGTTTATCACTGAACTTGGTGTAGTTTCCAGTAGTTGTGATGCAATTGAGCTTTATTGTGACAATAATGGAGCTATTGCTCAAGCTAAGGAGTCCATATCACATCAGTGGTCCAAACACATACTGCAGTGCTTCCATCTCATACGAGAGATCGTACAACGAGGAGATGTGAAGATTTGCAAAGTACTAACTGAAGATAACATAGTTGATCCACTGACTAAGGCCCTTTCTCAGCAGAAGCATGATGGTCATGCTAGGTCACAAGGACTGAGGTTCCTAAGTGACTGGCTCTAAGTGCAAGTGGGAGTCTGTTGGTATGTATGCCCATATAGAAAGTCATGTGATGATTGTAATGGGATACTTTGTAAATGATTTGAATAATAATGAAGGCAATTTCCTATCTATATGTTTTAACTGTTTCTGAGATGATAGTGTAACATGATAGATGTCTAAAGAATTGTTTACTCGATGACGTATGCTTTTAGGTTAAGGACCTAAATGATGAGATCATACAGATATTAAGAGTATGCATTCTTGTTTAGTCCCTAGTCGGTTGTTATTGTAGAAATAACCATAGACATCAATAACACTAAAGACTAGATTGTGTGTTGGTTGATGACTGAATCTCATTAGTCATGATATAGTGATATCAAACCAAGCACATAGGTACTTGTTAGAGAACAAGTGTACCAGACAGATCCACCGTGAGAGTGACACATGGAACCATGATTTGGTAGTCACAGTCAACTCTCATAGTGATGGTGGTGAATGTGATTCTTCGACCTGAAATCACTACACTCAACACATGTCATTGGGTACACTTTAACATCATCAAACGCAGTCCTGAAACATGGGTTGCTATAAAGGTGATGATTGGGTGACTTTGACACATGGAGCTTTTGAGGGGTGAGTGATAGATATGGGATTTGTCCCTCCTAAGGGAGTTTGATGTCCATGTCCACTTGATGATTAGGATTGAGAAAGGCATGTGCATGCATGTGTGAATCAATATGTGATATTGATATCACACACATCTCACCCAGTCTGCTCTGAGATCAAGGAAATGGATGAACGTTGAAAGGATGACTGTACCATGCCTTGAGTTCATTCAGGACATTAGTGACAAAGGAATTATACATTCGATGTAACACCATTCACAGATTGTAGGATTGAAAGTTGTTCTCCAATTTTCTATATCACTTGGGTAGCACTGATGTGCGACTAGGCACCGCTCTTTGCTTGTGAAGTCATAAGTGTTATGGACTTTCACTGCCAACGTGAAATGGACATGCCGGGTCACACACATGGGATTTAACCTGGAAGAGGAGTTTATCCACAAATTATGTTTAGATTGATTACTAAAGGAGTTTAGTAGTTTAATTAAACACTCAGTTGATTGATAGCTCAAAATCATAGTGTTCAAGGTGTTGGACCAATTGATTAGAGTATTGGATTGATTGAAACTGCAATTGACTGATTTTGCACAGTCCGCACTCCCAACCGATCGGCTCATGGGATGAACCGATCGGCTCAGGTTGGTGACCCGATCGGCTCAACTGGTGAGACGATCGGCTCATGTATCAATGAGATGATCAGCTCAATTGTTGAACCGGTCGATTCATGTGACCAACCGAGATCGTTTGGAAAGTCAGAAGACTATTTTGCAAAAAAAATTTGTTTCACTTGTACAAATTCGATTTGGACAAGGATTAATATTTGATTAATCAGAAAAAAATATGAAAGTCAATTTGAGTTGGATCAGGACCACGAACTGATCAGCTTAGAGCACCAGACGATCGGCTCGGGTCCCAAACGATCGTTTTAGGGTGTGAACCGATCGGTTCAGCTGACGCAGATTGGTTGTTTTATGGAAAATCTCAAACCCTTCTACTCCTACTTTAATCCTGCATTACCCGGGGTAGAGAACAATGTCCCATGACCCTCCTATATATAGGGGTATTGGGGCTTCTCAAAGCACAACTCAGAACACCAATTGTTCTGCAAAGTTGTCGTTCTCTCTGGTTTTGGTAATCGAGAGAGCCCGAGCAAGTGCTACCCGATAAGGGAGGCACAGTAAGGGAAAGACAACTATAGAATAACGACTGGTGGCAGGAGAGTGTGTCAGTGACTAGTACGCCGATAGGAGGGTGTGACTCCTTCCGATTCCTTGTGGAACAATGAGATTGGAGTTCCAGGTAGTCTGTGTGGACTACTACAGAGGCGGGAGACTTCTGCCGCTCGGAGGACAGTTGTCAATCCTGACAGTCCCGATGAGATCAGGAGCTGCACAGATACCGTCCAAGACCGGAGGTGAATACCGCGCAAGCCATGAGGTAACATCTCCGAGCAAGCCTCGGGACAAGGTACGCCTCTACAAATCATCCTTCCTATTGTATAGACGTTGACGCGATTCCTTTATTCTGGATTTGGGAGAAGATTTTTTTTTTTCCGTTTCCTTCTCTATCTCTCCTATAACCCAACAAGTATCAGAAAGCTCTATCATCAATGTCTATGTTGCATAAGATAAAGAAAGTAGCAACGATGTGGCTTGTGTCATCTCGAGGGATGACAATATGAACTGGATTGAAGCATCATACATTTCACTCACAGGAAGGGGTATTGTAAAGGAGGAACTATACACCGTCATGCAAAGATCACTAATGGTAGTGTCAAGAGGGCTCCACACTATCATCATATATTCTGACTCCTTGGCTGCCTGCAAGCTAATCCATGGTGAGAGGCAAAACTAGGGGAAATATGGCTTGAGATGTCATAGAGCTATGGAAGCACTCTACAAAATTGAAGAATGGAAACTACAACACATAAGTAGATCTTGCAACAAGTTGGTGGATAAACTGGCAAAGATTTTGCTCAGACAACCATGCATCAGTGAGAGTCTATTACAATCCCCTAAAGAATTGAGAGAAGAATATGAAGAAGAGAGAAGGATGATTGGTTCTTTGCATGCATGTAACCATACTAAGTAATTGAAATGGGTAGAAAAAATCCAAATAAGGAAATACCCAACCCTATAAATAAAACTACCGCATCTAACTAACTACCCATGGCACAAAGAAAAGGTCTTGTATCCCACTTTGCATTCCTAGTTATAGACATGGTGGTATCGGAGACTGACTTCTCTAAAAATGGTATCCCACAACCACCCACCCCCCATATGTGTTCGATACATGAGCAATACTCATCAGGCTTCTGATACGTGTGTACTACACGTATGAAACACAAGTGAACATATCACAGTAATATAGTCCAAAAGAGATCCATATATCGAACATGGGGAAATGTGAATTCAAAGACTACTAACTATGACTCGATCAGATAGACCTATTGAAAAAGTGAGTGATTGATTGATTAACTAATTGTAGGAATTAAAACTAAGTTATTGAGGTTGTTATCACAATTGAAATGGATTCCCTAGGAATACAGTTTCACCACAATTTATACTGTAATTAATGTTATTTATCAATATTTATTTCTCCTAACCCTGGACCAAGGGACCTATAGAAATAATTACCCACTCTCGTAGCTTAATTCGCTACCTAATCTAATACAAATCCCAATTTTGTAGCGATTCAATTATTAGTTAGGTGCTTTAACGATACCTCTGGGCTATACCCTTCACAACCATAAGCCTTCTCTCGAAGCATAGTCTAGGCTATGTAAATCTATGACATGTCCAACACTTAACCCCTCTTTCGAAGTAATTGACAGTTTAAGAAATTAACTATAGTGATCAAGCATAGATAATTTGTAAAACAATCATAGAGTTATGCCCCAACATTAGGAAAACATATATATTAACACATAATTGTCAATTATAGTACATCACCGGGCTACTCCCGATTCCCAAGGAATTAGGGGATTAGCCCCGTATGATTTTGGTTGCCATAAAAATAGATAGATAAGGGAAAGATGAGGAAAACATCAAAGAATCAATGAAAACCCCCTGAAGAAGACAATCTGGATGACTCCCTCTGACGAACACGGTGATTTGCTATCTTTCGACTACAAATCCATCCACCAGAAGTGCTTGAATCACCCAGAGCGTAGCTTTCTCCTCTCATTTCTCTTCTCATAGCTCTACTCTATCATGCAACGAACAACAACATGATTCTTAGGCTTGGCCATAATCCCCCCTAGTCATAAGATTGACTTAGGGCGTCATTAATTTGTGGTCATTGGATTAATCACCATCTTTAATCTTATCAGATTGGGACAAATCGGTGGTCGATGGTACTAAGACCTTTCTTGGCTCGCGACTCCATTTGCATGTCGGTACTAACGACTGAGGCGTCGATAGCACCGAGTTGTTGTTTGACATCTCCTAACGATTTTCCAAGTTACAAGTCAGTACCATTGACTGGAGGTCAGTGGAACCAAACTGATTTGGGTATGTTACTATTGATCAAGTCGGTAGCACCAATTCTTATGTTGGTACTACGAAGTTCCTTCGACTCATCTTGTTCTTCTCTTTGAGTGTTGGTACCACTGACAAAGATGTTGGTAGCACCCAACTGATCCATCACTTATCAATTTGCCTGAAATTAAACAAAGAAGAACATAAGTCCCATAAATAATGATAAATCAATATGACATAGTAGAAATAAAAAAATATTTGATGCAAATGTATGTCACAAGATAATAATGATAAACCATGCACAAATAACATCAAAATGAGAAAATTTGAACCAAATACATGATAAAATAGCATGTGAAAAGCAACTAATATTTAGTGCATCAAAATCCCCTAAGCTTGAATGTTGCTCATCCTTGAGAAACACTACACTCATATGTGTTTGAGATAAGTCAACAAAAAGACAATCAATATGAACTTCATTTCTCAACTACCCAACCCAATGGTCCCTAACAGACCCTTACTGACCACTGAACAATTAACTACTCTCAAGTGGCCAAAAATATTTATTAAAGATGTCCACCCTTAGATCAGTGAAACACTATCAATATAGTAGTTAATATCATAGTCAATCAGGCATTTGTTTGTGCATCATGTGATTCCCTATCTACATTACTCTTTTCCTAACTTCCAACTAATTAGAAGTATATAATTTTCCTTATAAGAATGAATGAGGAGATCAATCATATTTGTGGCCTATGAATAAGAGCAATGAGTGGAATGAAGTGGGTGGCTTATGAAGAATCACAAGTAACATCGAATCATTTGTGTAAAAATGAATTGAGCTCAATTCATCCTTTTCTCCCCCTTTTATTTCATAAGATTGTTTTTTTACTTTTTTTCTATTTTTTAATTGGCCTACTATTCTAGAATGGTTGAAGAATATGCTTAGGCTTCACTATAACAACTCTTCATTTTTTTTCATTTCATTTCGAGGGGTATGGATGTGTATCCTTTCACTTGATTTCTAGAAAAGAAAACAATCATGAGTATATGATGAAAGAATGAATGATGCAAAATATATGCAATCTACATGAATTTTGTTATGCAAATATATATATATATATATATATATATATATATATATATATATGGCTAAAAGAATTGTGTACCTGAGTACATGTAGCTTACATGTACCCATTTTCATTTATGATGGTTACAAAAGTATAAAATGCAATCCAACCTTATGGATGTGATGCATACTCCTTATATAACATGTGCATCAAAAATAATTTCAAACTGGTGTTTTTAGATCATCAAATGAAAGGAAATGCATATTTTTTAATCAACGGTAAGTTGCAGAAATTGTAAAAACAGTTGAATTATATATTGTTATATCTTATGATATACATGAGGTATGGTTGTGGTTTTTTGAACACATCTAATCTATTGAATTTTGATTCAATCCATAAGGTACGATTGAATAAATTTATTCCACATATGTCATTTTGATGGCAGGTACACATAAGTTGCATGTACCGGCCGGTACACACTTCCTAACCTCTCTCTCTCTCTCTTTCTCTCTCTATACATACACACACACACACACACACACACACACATATATATATATATATATATATATATATATATATATATACCTTTACAATGCTAAGCTAATGCAAACTCTAAAACTAACTATCGGGTCACCTATAATTCTATGCAATGCAATCAAGACAAAACAATTCAGGTTCCTTGATCGTCTTAAAGTGGTGCATCAATTATATGAAAAGTGGATGTAATCACAAGATTAAGAGACAATGCCTTTCTTGAACTATGATATGTCCGTCTACTATCAACCTATGTACAGGGAAACCTTAGGATTTCTTTCTAAAGTTTCCATTTAAGGTCTCATTAATTGTTTGATCAGTTCAGTCTAAAACCCCATAGTCATCAACAATTCATGGATAACTAAGACTTCCATTCATATTAAATGTCCTTAAGATGACTAATACATACACTTCCTCTAGGTGATGCTACCTTTAGAATTTGCAACTAAGCTTTCAAAGATATGACAAAATTTTAAATCCTCACTTTCATTTTTTTTCCAGATTCATTACAAAGATGAAGAAGAACAGATTCTATGATGAAGGCAGAAATATGAAACTAATGTTCCACGATTACACTAGATAGTTATAGATCCTACAACTCAAAATGATAAAGCTAAAAAGCAAAAATAAAGATAGAGATGTTCCAACACCCCCTAAGCTTGAACTTGACTATGTTCTCATAGTCAAAATCCAATCAAAGAGGTTGAACAATGGTACTGAATCAGAATGGTGGTCGTGGCATGTTTGGATCTTGCAGGTAGAAGGTGCGAGTGGAAGTAGGTGGTTTTTGTGGCATCTTTGGAGGTGGTGGGTAGTTGCCAAACTGCCCCTAACTCCAGTAATGATCAAAGAATGGCTGTCGGTAAGTCTCCATCCATTTTAGGCGAGTGTGCATGTTCTCCTAGTTGGCCAGAAGAAGGCACTCATTTTAAAAAATGACCGGCTGGTTTTGATATAGTTGCCCTTGAACATCATGGATGCCCATCAACATTGTTGCCTTTTGTTGTTGTCCCTATTGAATTGATTGCAACACCCCATACATACCTTCCATAGATTATGGGTCTCCTTGCTGAGTAGGTGGTGGACCAGAGAAGCTTTAAGATCCATGTCATTACGAAGACTTGTAGATGACCCATTGTTGTGTGAATGGCATGGTTGCCTCTTTTTCTTTGACGTCTCCACCCTGATCTAGCTCCACATTGTCTTACTCCTCCTCTTCCTCTTCTTCATCCTCTTATGGCCACCTCACGTGTCTCACGCCTCGTAGGCTGAAGATGGTCAGGTAGAGCCCTTTCCCGCCACTGGTCATTGACTTTGCAACAAGCACACACCTTTCCTTGGTGTTTGTTGATGAGGTGGGCCCTCTGGAAGTGCTCAAAAACCAACTTGGAGGAGGTCCTCAATGGGTTTGAGGTGGAGAGGTCTAGGTTGAGATGCATTGCTATTGGTGTAATAAGCCTTCCAAAGTGGATTGGGGTCTTCCTCTACATCTGACACTTGACTGCCACCATGTATTGCACAAAGAAGGAGCCGAGGATGACCTTTTCCTCCCTTTTAGACAAGAAAGCCCAAAGGACATAAAGGTCTACTTGCTGCACCTTCCCCTTCCATAGTGTAGACCTAACAAAGATGGCATTGGTGAGGTAGCAATGCAAAATCTGAGAAAAAGGATGCTCGATGTCCATGATGGATTTCTTGTGCTAGTTGATTGTGAATTCATGTGAAAAGTCCTCCAGGAGCCTCCACACCCATGAGTAGTTGAAGTTTCCGGTGTGTAGCGGATGTCCCCTACTGGCCTCCCATAGATGACATTGAACTCCACCTGATTTAGTAGGCAGTGTTGAAGAGAAGGAAGCACACTGGTCCTTCTCGCAAGCCCTCCCCGTGCTCAGGGATGCAACAAGCCTCCAAAGATTCTAAGAACTCGCAGATGATCTCTTGGTAGGTGGGCCAATCACCAAAGAAGGGGTCATCTCCCAACATGCCCTAGCCAGCACAGACCTACTAAAACTCTTGACGAAGTCTGTTTCAACAAGGAAGGCATGGCCACCATGCAGTGTGGGTATCAGCTCCCTCTTCATCAGGTAAGCGTAGATCTTCCTCTGGTGATCGTTGATGTGAGTCATGCATGTCAGCTTGAACACCATCATGTTGGCTCCTTCCACCAATGAAGCTGACCTCCTCGTTGCCATTGGTCTGAGATGAGAAAAGGGGTGAAGAAAAGAGCGTGAAGACTCTTGATGCCTTAGAGGTCTGGAGATTCTCTGATTGCAAAGAGATGTCATGGGAGTGTTTGAAACACTACACACACCCCTCTCCTTTTATATTTGCAATCTTCCCTGATGTGTCGCGTCAATACCACCAATAGGCCATTGGTGGCACCGAATCATATCCCCCGATCCATGTGAAATCAATATCCATCATCTGTGTCAGTGGTATTGTAACATCCTAGGATTTGAATCCTCAGATAAAATGATCTTAAAATGAATGATTGAACTATCCATATCACCAAGGTGCACCTCCTTTTCAGGAAGCCCATCACAAAAAAACTTTATGATTCAGCGTGGTCATCTTGGAGTAGTACTAGGATGGATGACCAATCATGAAGTTTCTCCTGGCTTGCGCGTGAGTGCAGACAAAGCATGCAGTTGGGGCTAGTGGTGGTCTGTGGGGCCAATCATCATTCTTGAAACCTTGATAGAGCCTTGAGCAGTGGGCCTGAGCATTACAAATGGTATTAGAGCCAATTATCCTCTAGTAGGTGGGACCCACTTGGGTTTGTGGCACGTCATTCTTTGATCTGTGTGGTCCAGGAATGTTGGAAAGGGTTATCCTAGTTGATGGAGCCACCCTTGCACTAGTAGCCATGGTCAGGAGCTGGGTGTACATGGGCTATTTGGGTCTGCACCAAATTGGAGATAGATCATGAGGCCATATAGTTGAGCCTTCACGAGGACGTCAAGAGTCTAAGTGGGGGAGATTGTAACATCCCAGGATTTGAGTCCTCACATAAAATGATCTTAAAATGAATGATTGAGCTACCCATATCACCAAGATGCACCTACTTTTTAGGGATCCCATCACTAAAGAACTTTGTGGTTAAGTGTGCTCAATCTAAAATAGTATTGGGATGGGTGACCAATCAGGAAGTTTCTCCTGGCTTGCGCATGAGTGAGAATAAATCGTACAGTTAAGACTAGTGGTAGTTTGTGGGGCCAATAATCATTCTTGAAACCTTGCTAGAGCCTTGGGCATTGGGCTCGGGAGTTACATGTACCAACTTCTAGAAAGAGTTGTCAGATTGGTACCTCTAACCGTTGGATGGAGATGATCTGGTTTGCTGACTTTTGCATCCACATATTATGTGCTTTCATGTGTCAGTACCATCGACTAGTGTGTCGATGGTACCGAGTTATTTTTTCGGCCGCCATTGTAAGGGTGTCGGTGCCACTGACTTTATGGGTCAGTGGTACTGAGTCGTTAATGCTCTCGGTACTCTTGAGCGGCTCCTTGATATCTCAAACCTGGAGTGTCATGCAGGTGTCGGTGCTACCGTGTCTACATAATGAATCTGATATGTCTCTGCAAGGAATCAGTGCCACTGACTCAGTGGTCAGTGGTACCGAGTTGATAAATCTTAGTCCTGTAATTTGGTGCAAATTTTAGTGCAACCGAATGCTTGTCAGTGGTACTGGCTGGCTCTCAAAATTTCCTTGTTGGTTTGCACTGATGTTGTCAGTGCCACCGAAAGGCTGTCGATGGTACCGAATTTCCTTCTGCCTACACACAAAATGTAAATGATCAAGGTACTTTTTTTACATCTAAAAGTTAAAATGCAAACTAGAACAATCAAAGCTCCTAAAAATAAATGTAAAAGGCAAAAACCAAAATATGATAAAGGAAAATTGGGTTGCCTCCCAACAAGCGCCCTTGTTTTACATAATAGGCTCGACGATCATAGCAGACTATCAATGAAGCTCAAGGAGCTTCAACTCTTCCCCCTCATGTATCAATTCACCCCCAAAGTAGTGTTTCAACTGCTAGCAATTCATAAGAAATGGATCATCCCCTTTGCCAATCTCCACTACTCCATGAGGAACTGCTTTAACCACCACATATGGACTGCCCCACCTAGACCTTAATTTCATGGGGTGCAATTTCATCTTAGAATAGAATAGAAGCACCTTCTATCCTGGAGTGAACACTCTCTGCAAAATACGGTGATCATGAATCTTCTTGGTTCTGTCCTTATATATATTTGAGATTTCATAGGCATCTATCCTGAGCTCATCCAATTCATTGAGCTCCAACATGCGGTTCTTCCCGACATCATCAAGATTTTAATTTAACTTCCTCAAAGCCCACTTGGCTTTCCATAGGTAAATGGCGTGCTTCCCCATATACCAACCTTAATGGAGTAGTTCCTATAGTGTTTTATTGGATGTCCTATATGTCCAAAGAGCGTCATTTAATTTCATGCTCCAATCAGTCCTATTTGTTGAGACTATCTTTATTAAGATCTTCATAATCTCCCCATTAGACACCTCAACCTGATCTTGAGTCTGTGGGTGATACATGGTTCCTACTATGTGCCTCACTCCATACTTACTCAATAAAGCTCCCAACTTCTTATTAGTGAAGTGAGATCCCCCATCACTTATCATTACTCGTGGCACCCAAACCTGTAGAAAATATGGTCCTTCAGTAAACAACATGTGCGTCATTGGTGCAGGTTGGAATTGCTTCCACCCACTTAGACACGTAGTCAACTACAAATAATATATAAAAATTAGAATTAGAAGACACAAAGGGTCCCATAAAATTGATTCCCCATAAATCAAAAACCTCAATTTCCTAAAAAATGTTTAGAGGCATTTCATGTCTCCTAGATATATTTCATACTCGTTGATATGCATCACAATTATGCAAAATATTATAAGCATCTTTAAAAAGAGATGACCAATAGAACCCAGTTTCTAAAACCTTAGTCGATGTCCTTGAGCTAGCATGGTGTCCCCAAGTAGGTAGGGAGTGACAATGTGCCAAGATACTCTCTATCTCACACTCAGACACACACATCCTCAAAATCCCATCCCTACATTGTTTGAGTAAGATGGGGTCATCGCACACATAGAATCTCAAGGAATGGAAAATTTTCTTATTATCTTGATACCCCCAATCTTCTGGAAGCTCACCACATGCCAAGTAGTTCACAATATTTGCAAACCACGGGTCCTTATTTTTCATGGAAGACAACTGCTCATCTAAGAAATCCTCCACAATGGGCATCTCTAGATCCTTCTCATCCACTCTTTCTGTGAGAACCCGCTACACTTAACGAGATTACTCCTTAATTAAATACACTTAACTACGTTGCCTTGAGGAATTTGAGGATACCACTCAAAATGTAACTGACCACTACTAAGTCGAAATTAGTGACATACAAGATCTAGGAAGAGCTGGACTCCTAATATCTTCTCCACCCCCAGTTAGTACGGGTCCACCATAGCAATGCATAAGGTCAAGCTGCTAACAGCCTAGTCCGTCCTTGGTATAGGTCATGACACTAGTGAAAGGAGGTGGGTACGTATACCCTACCATCTGAGGTACAACCGTAGTTGTCCTCCAATCTCATCACATATATAATCACCAAGACATGACCACAATCATTCTCAAACAGAGGGGTAGGTATGACCACAAGCATCCTCCCTAAACACTTGGATTCAGGATGACAAGCACCCCACATACTCAATAGTATGCACTCTGAGTTTCCCTTAGGAATACTCATTTCACCATATAGCAAATTCTGACACTTAGATGGATCTATGGCACATGGCACTACATGATTAGAATTTCACTTGATTAATTATTGCCAACTGGGTGAATTAAGGCTTCATCATACAAATGGACATACAAATCCTAATTCATTTCTATCAAGTGTATAAGCATTGCAATTTTAGAAGATATAAAACATTTGAAGTATAGATCTTAATCATATTACCGTATGCTATCATCCGCTGCATTGTAATGAACCACATTATCATCATATCATTTCAAAATATCCATTTCTTATCACAAGTTCCAGGGTTTCATCTCTTATTGAAACATGAAAAGGATTTCACCTCAATCAGGGATCAACATGCCCAAAGGTCATTTAAGACCATCAACTTATGTATAGCAAGGTCATCCTCATCATTCCATGCCTTAAACAAGGCTCGAAAGATCATCAGCAATTATGTGTCCATAGGTATTATTATGGCAAGGCACAATGATATTCAAATAGCACTACATTATGGTTTAAACACAAGAATAGGGTAATTCATTTTCACATTAATCATGCAAGAGGTATGATTATAACCAATCACCATCATTTATTTACATTAAGGTTAGGTATAACAAACTACATCACATTGAAGTTACACACCCATTTATTATGGTCATTTATCAAATATAACTGTCCGAGAGCAAAGGCAAGACAAAAAATTAATGATATTGAATCATCAAATTCTCATAACTAGGACCCACATATAATATCATGGGATTCTAATCCATTAGATGTTGAAGCATCTAATCTTATTCATTGGATCATGTTCATTGTTCAAAGGTATCAATATAGGTTTAACTATTAGATCAATTGAACCAAGGAACCATTGGTTTAAGGTTTAGTTGAATATACAACTACATACTTAACTTACCATATGTGATGATGACCTGATACACCATTAGTTGTGATCATTAAGTCACCATCGACTGTTTGATCAGCACTATATTCATTTAATACCATCAGATATTAAGCTAATGTCATCATTGATTGATAGCATCATTAGATAATCAAACCATTGCTCATTGAGATTCCAAGAGATCCTAACACTGACCTAAGGTGTGATTATTAGATCACACCATCATTCATCACCCTTGGTCACCACCTTTGATTGTTATGAAGGCCATACCATCGAGTCATGTGTTTAGAGGAGAAAACAACCTAGAAACCCTAATATGAACCATCGATTGATAGGAGTTTAGCACCATCGGTGGTGATACCAACCTAAACTAAGTCATATAATTCCTTAGGAAGAATGTACACATGATTACAAGTTCATCTAGAACTGGAAACAAAATAGGGAACACCATAAAAATCGAAATCCCAAACAATCTTAGATTCTAAATGCTTAAATCACCATTTTTAAGCAAGAACATGAGCTAACAAGCTTATAGTAACCAATATAAGTAAAGAGGGTTATAACACTCGCCTAACAGACTTATAGAAGCAAAAAACTCTAGCCAAGAAGGTAGAAAACCTAAGAGGAAGATCTGAACTCGGCCAAGCAGACACTCTTCTTCACAAGGAATCAAAACCCTAGAAGAATAAGCAAGAAAGGTAGGATCTTGATCTCTAAAGCAACTTTTACCATGGAATAGCAAAGTTTTGACCTGGACGAATGTCTAAGGAAGGAAAAGAGCAAGAAAATGGAGAAGGAAGGAATAAAACAACTTGTCTTGGTCGAAAACCTTAGAAGATGACCTTAGAAACCCTAGGTAGGGCTAGATGGAGCGCTAGGAGACCTTCTTCTCCAAAAAGAGGTTTTCTTCTACCTTAGACCACTTTGTTCCACAGACAAATAGGGAAAGGTTGGTGCTCTAAGCTAGAGGAAAGAGGGAGTGAGCAATGATTTCGATTTAGAGATAGGAAGGGGTATATATAGCTTCGTGGATAAGGAAGGGGTCAAGCATGAGGTGCCCATGAGTTTTCCATGTGTCCATAGCCTAGAGCTTCTATGTCCATGTAACACCTCCCTCACTTACCACCTACACCTTCTCTCCTTTATCCACACCCTTACCCTTATCTTTATCCTTATCCTTATCTTGACCCTTATCCTTATCCTTTTCTTTACCATTACTCTTATCCTTATCCATAAAGGGGAAAACCCCTAAAATGTCCTTGAAGAGGAACACCTCCAAACCAAGAACAACTAGGAGCCCCATAGCCCAACAAAGTAGAGAATGATAAGAAAACCTATAAGGATCGTAATTCTTGTGACAATATACAAAGAAAATCTCTCAATTGGGTAAATCGTAAAAAAGTCCAGAATGTACATAAGATTTCATAGCTTGCTCAAACAATGTCCAAATTGGATCGAATTTGAAACTTAAGCTTGTATTATGATTTCAAAAGGTTAGATTAGGGTTCTAAGAATTTAATTGTGGTAATTAAGTATGCTCAACCATTTAAGCAAGGTTAGGGGTCTCATAACCATAAACTACTAACATGGATTTCGCCTCTGAAATCTAAGATACACATAGATGGACACTTCTCATGCACGTCATCCTCAATCTTACACATGGTTACTTTCATTACCCGGTGATGTCACATCATTCTCATAGAAGACATATTCTTATCCCTCAACTCTTGCATGTGTCACCTTGGTTCAACATAAGAATTGTTGTGCCACCTGTACAGGTTTGGTAGTACATTTCAACTTGGGATTCTAAATGTTGCCTTGAACTATTCTGTATATTGTACCACACATCCCTTATAGGTCATATTTGTTGGATCTTACCAACATGTAACATCATGTATCTCTTATCGGGCTTAATTCTACAAGGTTTCATCTCTATGCTCCTTTAATGATTGTTGTAATTAGCAACTCAATCAATCAGGTGAGCATCCCCTATTTGTCAAGAACTATAAGGCATATGTTCTTAGAAGATTCTTCAATCATCTTAATGATGGACTTGCCATCAGTCTAGTTGAAGAATCACACAGTTGTCTGCAACCATTAATAAATATTACTTCCTGGTTGACCTTGTTAGGGGTGGGGTAACGACATTTTCTTCATCTTCCCAGGAGTCACACAACACACTTAGTAGATGTATCATAACATCCAAGAGGATACTCTAGTTAACCCCCAACTCACTCTTATGGAACTTGTCACACATGAGTATAGTTGCTTCAACATCATTAAGGTTTAGTAAGATGTTAATCATGTTACTGACCATCTCTGAAATACTTTGAGATGCCATCATTCTAAGCTTGTCACAACTTATGAGACATAACCTAGTTACTTTGTTCCTCCTATATATGAATGATATTGATACATTGGTTAGTATAAATGACATAACTCTAAACTCATCATGGTCATGCAACTTATGTCATCCACCTAACTCTTATCCATTGATATCCAGATCCTAGGTTTATTTTAAAGGAACATGGAAACACATGCCTGCTGATCAACAAACCATCTATCATTGATAGTGGTTTTGCCCAACCATCAGCAGACCATACATAACATCATAGAATAATTCTTCTTTTTCCAAACAACACTTGGAAGATCCACATCATCTTTCTCTCTCTCTCTATCGGAGAGGAACACGAGACAACTCATCTAATAGACATCTTTAACTCGTATATAACTGATACACTTTGGATACTAGGATTCATTACCTTGGTATCCACTGCATGTGCTATAAAGAACTCATAACCTGGTTTCATCCACTTCCACAATATCATAACCAGCTAAGAACATATAGGAGGAATCTCCCTAACTCTTGGAAAAATAAAAAAGCATGCTCATTATAAAATATAAAGATTTTGGAACAATAGTCTAAGGCAATCACACATCATATCAAGATATCCATCTCACGGTTACAACAATTCCAAGCATACCAAGTGGCATGAGATCCACTTGTAAGCTACGCCTCAAAAAGAAAGGAACACAAAGGGAAACACACTTCTCACATCAAAGAAGCATTGCCTGGGGGTCACTAGCAAAAGGTAACCAATTCTATATTTTTTTCATGAAGGTTACACTTTTTATGTATCATTTTACCCCTTACAGCTTGGGTTCCTTATCATTAGCATAGGAATTATTAAGATTATCACATCTCATTGCTCTTTACTCATTAACTCTTTATCATTCATAGGCATGTCCTTTCATGTTATCATGTTTCTCAACCACTTATCAATAAATATATCATTATATTCTACATTTTCTTCATTAGACATGGATCATCTCCCTTAATTTCTTTCATATGTCATGAGGATTGTAAATTAGCACTTCTTACACACATAGGTTGGTATGAGATTAACTCAGGTTCCACTTTATTCATCAGCCATTATTCTCATTCATCTTCTCATATTATGTTTATCACATGAGTCCTCTTCATCTTATGTGAATTTCATACCTTGAATCACTTTATTAGCACATACTTATATATCTTTTACTTCATTATATTCTTGAATTAAAACTTCAAGAACTCTCTAGCTTATCTATTTTCAAATTTAGGTTTCATGGTGTTGTATCTTTCTCTTATAGTTACCAAATATTCAAGTTTTGATAGGTTATGATGCAATTTTCATCTTCTTAAGGGTAAGATTGAGATATCCGCAACATGATTTCTGATTTGTTATGCTCTTTAGATTGTCTCAAAATGACTACTTGATCAAATTAATCAGAAAGATAACAATCTAATAGTTCCATACTTACCTTTTCTTCAATACATGAATACCTGGCCAGGGCATCCAAGTATTGAGATTAGGCAGTATGCAATATGTTTTTATGTCATATTCCTAACTTAGACATCATCCTAATCCTAAGTCCTAGTGTCCCTGTAGACTTAGCGAACCTAAAGCTCTGATACCAACTTGTGAGAACCCGTTACACTTAATGAGATCACTCAAAACACAAGACATGATTACTCCTTAATTAAACAAAAACCCAAAAAAATAGGGTAAATTAAAACCAATTTCAACAATTCCCAATTGCTTAGAAACATTTATATAAAAGCCCAGCAACTTTCTTTACTTCACATAATGCTCAATATTCTTTACAACTTCCATGTAGTCTCATCTATAACATAAACTTTGCAAAGGTACACTATCCACATATTCAACATATACAAGCATCAACATGCTATAGAAAGCTCGATTCAATCAAAACATCGGATACAAACTTTTCATTTAGACCTGAGAGTACAAGGATGACTCTAGGACACACTAGACAACTAAACAACCATCTCTACAATTTGTCACCTCAGATTCTTATCACTATCATGATACTATTGTTGCTTCTGTCGATCACCTAAAAAATGTTAAGACCCATGAGGTGAGATCCAGTCCCAACGAGAGATATAATTCTCTCCAACATATATTGATTACATCATATTATATAGTAAATAATTGAGCAGTTGGAGTATTTAATAGTCAATTGAGCATATTGAACAGTTCAAGCATGCTAAACAGATTAAGCAAGTACAATTACCAATAAGTACAATTATCAATGTATATATAGGTAATAGATAAATCCATTTTTTATCAGATATCTACTCAGGTTTCATAAGATTGCATCTAATAACAATCAATATCATTTATCTGACTATCATCATATGCTTTACTAACAACACAAGCAATCCATAAGCATAAGAATCTTTGATATGTCTAGTAGTATGACATGGCTATCAATATTGACATATTTAATAAAGTGAACAATCTACATAATAAGTAGATCTAACATCATAGCACAACTAACTGCATAAGCATAATTAGCAGTTTAAGAATTTCTAATTTCATAGGCATGGATAGAAGTATTAGATATTTCTAGAAGCATAATATTAAATATCAATGTCAGTATATTTGACGACATAAACCGGTTTACAACATGAGCACATCTACAACACAAGCAAATCTCTCGTCTCTCATCATACTATATATCATCTCTATATAAGAAGATCAAACAAGGGTTATCATCCAATGTGAGCCGTTGTGTATAACCCTAAACAGATATGCTACACGACTATCTTACATCTTTTATTACGTTGCCCTAAGGAATTTGAGGATACCACTCAAAATCCAATTGACCACTGCTAAGTTGAAATCAGTGCCATACAAGATCTAGGAGGAGCCAGACTCCTAAGATCTTCTCCGCCCCCGGTCACTATGGGTCTTCCACAACAACACATAAGGTCAAGCTGCTAACAACCTAGTCCATCCTTGGTACATGTCATGACACTAGTGAAAGGAGGTAAGTACATATACCCTACCATCCGAGATACAACCGTAGTTGTCCTCCAATCTCATCACATATATAATCACTTAGACATGACCACAACCGTTCTCAAATAGAGGGCTAGTATGACCACAATCATCCTCCCTAAACACTTGGATTCATGATGATAAGAACCCCACATACTCAATAGTATGCACTCTGAGTTTCCCTTAGGAATACTCATTTCATCATCTGGCAAGTTCTGACACTCAGATGGATCTATGGCACATGGCACTACATGATTAGAATTTCACTTGATTAATTATTGCCAATTGGGTGAATTAAGGCTTCATCATATAAATGGACATACAAGCCCTAATTCATTTCTATCAAGTGTATAAGCATTGTAACTTTAGAAGATATAAAATGTTTGAAGTATAGATCTTAATCATATTACCATATGCTATCATCTGCTGCATTGTAATGAACCACATTATCATCATATCATTTCAAGATATCCATTTCTTATCACAAGTTCCAGGGTTTCATCCCTTATTGGAACATGAAAAGGATTTCACCTCAATCAGGGCTCAACATGCCCAAAGGTCATTTAAAACCATCAGCTTATGTATAGCAAGGTCATCCTCATCATTCCATGCCTTAAACAAGGCTCAAAAGATCATCAACAATTATGTGTCCATAGGTATTATTATGGCAAGGCATAATGATATTCAAATAGCACTACATTGTGGTTTAAACACAAGAAGAGTGTAATTCATTTTCACATTAATCATGCAAGAGGTCCGATTATAACCAATCACCATCACTTAGTTACACTAAGGTTAGGTATAACAAACTACATCACATTATTTTTTTGGTCGGTAAAAACTCTTGTTACTATTAAATGAAATTCAAAACTTTGGGTACATAAGTGCACCCCTTACAACCAGGATATAAATCCAGACAAAACACCAGAGGCCTAAAATAAGGACCTCCCATGAAGCAGAAGGAGAAAAGATGAAAAACCACTTATCCTATGCTAGCAACTACCACATAGTTGTAGAGTTGCATACAAACGACTCAATAATCACTAACAGTATGTCCACCTTCAAAGTGTGACATCAAGCCACCCGAAACAACCTTAGACTACAAGGAAAGATAGCATCATCAAAGGGGTCAACCATCGATAGACTCGATTCTACAACCAGGCAAGCAACCAAAAATACAGAGACAGTACCAAAGAGCACATCCAATGGTCATGACAAACGACTTATGTCCACGGAGAGGAAGCCCCCCTGTCCTCCATATGCAGTCTGCTCATCTATCTGAAAGAATTGGATTTCAAGAACACTTCCAATCATCTTCATCAGTCATCATCACACCCATCTTAGGAACCTTTAGCAGCAATCTGCAGCCATCCAGGAAACAAGCGGCTCATGCTTTTGCAAGTCCGATGAGCACAGTCAGCACTCAACTAGTTTCTTTATGCCTGACTTCTTCTTTCTCCTTGACCAGACTTGATCATAGTCCATGGAGAGAGAATCCCAAAGTTCTGCTTCATCGTCAGAGGCATTGGACACCACATCATCTCTGAACAGGTTCTCTCTATAATGGCTTGACGAGCCACATCTATTCCATATTTTATTTAGTTGAAAAGAACCAGACCCAGAATCTTCTGCAACACATAATGGCATTCCAACAAGTTCCTTCCTTTGATTGTTGGAGGTGAGGCAATGGGCTTGTTGGATCTCTCGTTCACTGTCAATAACAGTGTATTTAACTTGTTGGAAGATCAGGTCGCGTAGGTTATCATCCACGTCTGAATGGATCTCACAAGCACATCTCGATGGGTGCTTCGCAGACTTGCAAGCCTTCTTGGCATTATGTCGAGCAACTGACTTGCCTAGCTTGACTTGAACGTCCTTTTTAAGTGGAGGTTTTCTTGTCTTCAGAGGGTACAACATCCCCCTATGCCCGAAGTTCTTGCAGTTGGGGCAGATTACATGGCGTGCAATCGGATCCACCTTCAGGGTCTTCACTGACGAGTCGACCTCCACCTTCGTGGCTTTAGGAAGCCTATGTTCGTAGCTGACTTCAATGCAGATAAGTGCATCTACGAGACACCCTGCAACAATGGATTGCTCATCGACATCGACTGGGATGCCAATGGTGTTGGCGACACATGATACATTTCATCTGGTCCACGGCAGACCTGGGTTGGCGATCTTGAACCAAATCGGAACCCGTGGGAAGGAGAGGGGCTGGAGAGGCAAACCTGGCTGCCACACGTGGACGATGATCATCGATCAGTCCATGAACCACATCACCTCATCTAGCACACAGTCCTTCTCACTCTCGGTAGGCATCTTCATGATGAAACCATCACGCTCCTCAGTACTGATTTCGATGAGGCTGCTAGGTCTCCAGAGTCACCGCATCCAGCCACTCAGTTGGCCGCTGAAAGGTTTTCTACCCACAAATCTCACCGAGAGGTACTCGTTCCAATTAAAGATTTAGCACTCTTGGCTAGAAATTGTAGCACACGTCTCCCCATCTCAGATACAAGGCTCGAAGTAATCAATCACCACTTTGATTTCTGCCCTATCCATCCTACTGACAGCGAACCAGTCTGCAAGGCGAACAGAAGACGAAGCCTCTGCGGATTTGCCTAAGGTTGGCTTCGAGGGACTGGTGGCGGCACTTTCAGCCCTAGGCAATTGTGGATGGATCAATTTTCCCCTGCTTCCTTCTCCATCTGCCTCTGATTGGCGGTATGGAGGAGTAGATGACTGCTCCACAACAATGTTCTCCCTTCCCCTTCCCCCTCTCACACGAGGAATGTGCCCACACCCTCACCCCCTTCCACCTCCTCCTCACGGCATTGTGGCTTCAATTCCTCCGTAAGAGAGTTGACTTTGACAATTTGATTCACAAACTACATCACATTGAAGTTACACACTCACTTATTATGGTTATTTATCAAATATAACTACCTGAGAGCAAAGGTAAGACAACAAATTAATGATATTGAATCATCGAATTCTCATCACTAGGACCCACATATAATATCATGGGATTCTAATCCATTGGATGTTGAAGCATCCAATCTTATTCATTGGATCGAGTTCATTGTTCAAAATTATCAGTATAGGTTTAACTATTAGATCAATTGAACCAAGAAACCATTGGTTTAAGGTTTAGTAGAATCTACAACTACATATTTAACTTACCATATGTGGTGATGACCGAATCCACCATTAGTTATGATCATTAAGTCACCATAAGTTTTTTTTTATCATTTACTATCAGTTGTTAGATCAGTACTATATTCATTTAATATAATCAGATATTAAGCTAATGTCATCATTGATTGATATCATCATTAGGGAATCAAACCATTAATCATTGAGATTCTAAGAGATCCTAAAACTGACCTAAGGTGTAACTATCAGATCCCATCATTCATCACCCTTGGTCACCACCTCCGGTTGTTATGAAGGCCACACCATTGAGTCATGTGTTTAGAGGAGAAAATAACCTAGAAACCCTAATATGGACCATCGGTTGATAAGTGCTTAGAACCATATGTAGTGATACCAACCTGAAATAAGTCATATAACTCCTTTGGAAGAACGTACACATGATTATAGGTTCATCTAGAACTAGAAACAAAATAGGAAACACCATAAAAATTGAAATCCCAAACAAGCATAGCTTCTAAATACTTAAATCACCATTTTTAAGCAAGAACATGAGCTAACAAGCTTATAGTAACCAATATAAGTAAAGAGGGTTATAAAACTCAACTCTACTAAGAAGAACATGCTTCTAGAAGCAAGAAACTTGAGCCAAGAAGGTAGAAAACCCAAGAGGAAGCTCTGAACTTGGCCAAGCAAGCACTCTTCTTCACAAGGAATCAAAACCCTAGAAGAGGAAGCAAGAAAGGTAGGATCTTGAGCTCTAAAGCAACTTTTACCATGGAACAACAGAGTTCCAACTTGGAGAAAGATCTAAGGAAGGAGAATAGCAAGAAAATGGAGAAGGAAGGAAGAAAACAACTTGTCTTGGTCGAAAACCCTAGAAGATGACCTTAGAAACCCTAGGTAGGGCTAGATGGAGCTCTAGGAGACCTTCTTCTCCAAAAAGAGGTTGTCTTATACCTTAGACCACTTTGTTCTACAACCAAACAAGGAAAGATAGGTGATCTAAGATAGAGGAAAGAGGGAGTGAGCAATTCTTTTGATTTGGAGAATGGAAGGGGTATATATAGCTTCATGGATAAGGAAGGGGTCAAGCATGAGGTGCCCATGAGTTTTCCATGTGTCCTTGGACTAGAGCTTCTATGTCCATGTAACACCTACCTCACTTACCACCTACACTTTATCTCCTTTATCCATACCCTTATCCTTATCTTTATCCTTATACTTATCTTGACCCTTATCCTTATCCTTATCTTTACTGTTACTCTTATCCTTATCCATAAAGGGGGAAACCCCTAAAATGTCCTTGAAGAGGAACACTTCCAAACCAATAATAACTAGGAGCCCCATGCCCAAAAAAGTCGAGAATGATAAGAAAAACTATAAGTATCATAATTCTTGTGACAATATACAAAGAAAACCTCTCGATTGGGTAAATTGCAGAAAAGTCCAGAATGTACATAAAATTTCATAACTTGCTCAAACAATGTCCAAATTGGATAAAATTTGAAACTTAAGCTTGTATTATGATTCCAAAGAATATCACAAGGTTATATTAGGGTTCTAAGAATTTAATTATGGTAATTAAGCATGTTCAACCATTTAAGCAAGGTTAGGGGTCTCACACTTTCCAACTAAACAAACGATCTGCTACCAAATTTTCTGTCCCTGCCTTATCCTTGATTTCTGTATCAAACTCATGCAGTAGAAAAATCCATCTTATCAGTATAGGCTTAGAATCTTTCTTTTGCAGTAGATACTTTATTGCTGCATGGTCAATCCAAACAATAACCCTTGCCCCAATCAAATATTGGCAAAATTTTTTAAAAGCAAAAACTACCATCAAAAGCTCTTTTTAAGTTGTTCTGTAATCAAGATGTGCATCGTTAAGGATTCTCGACACATAATAAATAACACCGAGGGTTTTATCCTTGCATTATCCTAGAATAGACCCTACTGCGTAGTCCAATGCATCACACATGAGATCAAATGGTTGGCTCCAATATGGAGAATGTACCACAAGTGCAAAGACCAATTTTCCTTCAACACCTCAAAAGCCTTCAAACACCACTCATCAAAATTAGACTCGGCATATTCCTCCAACAATTCAAAAAGTGGCTTTGCAATATTCAAAAAATCCTTTATGAAACATCGATAAAAACATATGTGTCCTAGAAAACTCCTAACCCCTTTCACCGATGATGGTGGAGGTAGCTTAGGGATGACTTCAATTTTAACCAGATCAACTTCCATTTCTCTACTGGACACCTTGTTCTCCAACACTATCCATCCACTCACCATCATGTGACACCTCTCCCAATTCAACACTAGGTGAGTGTCTTCACACCGATGTAAAACTTTGTCAAGACTGTCAAGGCAGCCTTTGAAAGAATCTCCATACACTGACAAATCATCCATAAAAACCTTGAGACAACGCTCAACCATATCTAAAAAAATAGGAAGCATACATCTCTGGAAAGTAGCCAGTGTATTATAAAGGTCAAAGGGCATTTGACGGTAAGCAGACATTCCATTAAGGACAAGTGAAAGTAGATTTTTTTTGGACCTGTGGCTTGATAGAAATTTGATTATACCTAGAATACCCATCAAAATAGAAATGAGAGTGAATAGCGATCCAATCAAGAATTTGATCAATAAAGGGAAGTGGAAAATGATCCTTAAGTGTGGAGGCATTCAATCGATGGTAATCAATACACACACACACCACTCAGTCACCAACATAGTAGAGATCAACTCACTTGCCGAATTAGTTGTGACCATTATTCCCCCTTTCTTAGTAACCACTTGGGTTGGACTAACTGAATTTGAATAAGAAATAGCATGGATTACACCTGCCGATAAAAACTTCACTACCTCTTTCTTTACTACCTCGGTCATGATTGTATTGAGATGCCATTGGGGTTGTACTATCGATTTGGGTCCTTCTTCAATTTAGATTTTATGCTGGCAAAATCTAGGGGAGATCCCCTTGATATCTGCAGCATACCACCCAAACGTTACATGGTGGTTCTTCAGCACCACAAGCAATTTCTCCTCCTCATGCACACTCAATGAGGCTGAAATGATGACTAGAAGCTTCAAATTTGTTTCCAAGAAAATGTATTTTAGATGCGGATAGAGTGTCTTCAACACAAGTTCTAGAGGACTCTAGAATGATGGGATCAATGGTGGTCGTAATGGTCCTAAATCTTCAAAATGCCTAGTGTAGAAATATGGCAATGCCTTCAAAAACAAAACATACTCCTCCAAAGAACGATAATGAGTGTATTCATCCACCAAATTCATGATTCATGCCTCCAATGATTCACACCTCCAATACAACTCCTCTGCATGTTGCTTAAAGTTATAATTATTCCCAACTATCTCATTCATCTTCTGGGGTAGAAAATAATGTTTAAAGAAGACATCAATTATTTGATCCCATGTTTCTATTGATTCTGGAGGAAGAGTTAGAATCAACACTTTAGAATTATCTAGCAGTAAGAAAATAACTTTAGATACAACTTTCCATGAAATTATTGACGTGAGACTTTGTATCCTTCATATTGTGCCCGTGAAAAGCCTATGATTTTACAAGTGCAACCAACCTTGGATCAATTTTTCCCACATTTACTACCTGCCTTTTTATTGGTCCCAACTGGGCTATGGTTGAGGATGCCTTGATTCTCTCCCAGATAGTATGCTCCTTAGCTTCCACATTACCCTCACCCATTTTTGGTTGTTCTAGTTGTGTTTCCAATGGTGGTAGAATTTTAGGTGGTGGGGTTTGAAGAAGTCCTCCCACAAAACTACTGTACTCTTGTGCTCTGCGTTAAAGTTCCTCTACACTGAAACTAGTAGGGGCTATCTCTCCGTAGTCTGTGGTCCTTGTCTAAACCATACAATAGTATGTAAGATAATGTGAGAAACAAATACTAGAGATTGAATGAAGATTTGAATTTTTAGATTAAAAATAATGAAAAGAAAAATAAAATTGTGGCCTAGAGTGGGCGGTCACAACAATCATAGTGTTGTATTTATCATTTCTTCGGCAACAATGCCAAAAACTTGATCCATATTTACTACACGTATTAAAAGCAAGTGCGCATATCACAATAATATAGGCTAAAAGAGGCCTGGATATCAAACACGGGGAAACGTGAATCCAAAGACTACTACTAACTATGACTCGATCAACTAGACCTATTGAAAAAGTGAGCGATTGATTAATTAATTAATTACAATAATTAAAACAAAGTTATTGAGGTTGTGATCACAATTGGAATGGATTCCCTAAGTATACAGTTTCACCATGGTTTATATTGAAATTAATGTTATTTATCAATATTCAGTTCTTCTAACCCTAGACCAAGGGACCTATAGAAATAATTATCCGCTCTCGTAATATAATTCACTATCAAATCTAATACAAATCCCACTCTTATAGTGATTTAATTATTAGTTAGGTACTCTAATGATACCTTTGGTCTATATCCTTCATATCCATAAGCCTTCTGTCGAAGAGAGGTTTAGGCTATGCAAATCTATGTCCTATCCGACCCTTAATCCCTCTTTCGAAGCAATTGACAGTCTAAGAAATTAACTATGTTGATCAATAGATAATTTGTAAAGCAATTGTAGAGTTATGTCCAGAAATTAGGGAAACATATATTAGCACATAATTGTCAATTACGGTACATAGCCATGCTACTCCTAGTTTCTAAGGAATTAGAGGATTAGCCCTGCGTGATTTCAATTGTCGTACAAATAGACGGAGAAGGGAAAGATAAGGAAAAGATCAAAGAATCAATGAAAATCCCTAGAGAAGACTATCTGATTGACTCCCTCTGGTGAACGAGGTGATTTTTTGTCTTTCGGCCGCAATCTATCCACCAAAAGTGCTTGAATCACCCAAAGTGTAGCTTTCTCCTCCCCTTTCTCTTCTCATATCTCTCCTCTGTCATGCAACAAACAACAACGTGATTCTTAAGTCTGACCGTAATCCTCCCTAGTCATAAGATTGATTTAAGGCATCATTAACTCGTGGCCGTTGGTTAATCACCATATTCAATCTCATCTGATCGTGACAAATTGGTGCGACCTATAGAATTTTAGTGGAACCAAGACCTTTCATGGGTAACAAATCCATGTGCGTGTTGGTACTATCGACTAAAGCGTAGATAGAACCAAGTTGCTATCTGACATCTGCCGATTTTCTAGGTTACAAGTTAGTACCACCGACTAGAGGTCGGTGACACTGAACCACTTTGGGTGTTTTACTGTTGAACAAGTCAGTTGCACTAATTTTCTTGTCGATACTACTGAGTTCCTTTGACTCATCTTGTTCTTTTCTTTGATTGTCAGTACCACCGACAAAGCTGTCGATAGCACTGAGCTAATCCACAACTTGTCAATTTACCTAAAATTAAACAAAGAAGAAAATAAGTCCCATAAATAATGATAAATCAATATGAAATAGTAGAAATAATAAGTATTTTGATGCAAATGTATGCAATGGGATAATAATGATAAACCATGCACACAAAAAATCAAAATGAGCAAATGTGCACCAAACACATAATAAAATAACATGTGAAAAGTGATTGACATTCAATGCATCAACTTCTCCAAAAAAGCAACTCACTCTACAAATCTGCATCTAACAGCCTAAGCACCATATGACATACTTATCTAAAAAAGAAGAAACCACATCCACATATCTACATCCAACAACCAAGCAACAGTCCCATACCTCTGTGGAGATGGCACCCTACAACAACAACCCACACCATTGCATTCGACGATCACTAACATCTAATGCGGTAGTGCAATGGAATTTCTAAAGACGGGCACCCTGCCAGGCAACATAATGATGTGTCTCTATTTGTTGCAAACTAATTAACGACAACATGTAGGAACAACAACATATCTCCTTTTTTTCTATCAGATTGTGCTTTCTGTCTGTCTAGCTTTTACCACAATGGCCATATCACGCTTGTTTGCCATCACTAGCCTAGGAAGCCTATAGACCTTCCCCCCTTACCCACATCTTTTAGGTCTAGTCAACCCTTGATCTTTTTCATTCTAAATGACTGACGTACTGCTAGTTTGAGTAGGTAATTTCAATCATAGATATTTAATTATTGTTTTTTCTATGTTCAGTTGGCAGTATGTCAACTATATTAGAGCCTCTTTAAAGTATGTAAAATATGGAGGAAAATTTTATTAAGTAGTTAATTTTACCACAATGGCTAAATTCACATCCTTAGAACTAACAATTAAGAAATCACATCATTTAATTTATTAGAAAATATCAAAACTTACTTATATAATAAAAATATATCTTATTTATACAAAATTTACCTCATTAATTATATATAAATCTTGCATATAAAATAATTTATTCATAACTAGGTTTTGATCATGGAGAAAAAGGGGACAATTGCGTCTTTCTTTTTGAAGCAACCCCGTGAAGTGCATAGTCCACCCAATCCAAATATTAGTTATGAAGGTTCTCTCTCAGAACATCATATTCACTATGACCTCCTCCTGATTGTAATACGAAGATTGTGATGGATACTAATCCTTCTAACAAGCCCCCAAGAATAGAAGAAAGAACACCGATGTCCATTGTCTATGTTCCTGGCCCAAGAAATCAAATTTGAGAATGCCATCTTCTAAAACAAGATGAAATATGATGTGCTTATATAATGATGGCTTACAACAACATTATCAGAAAATTATCCAACATATGGTCCTGAAAAGCATCTACAACATATTTAATCATCTTGGTTTTATAAGTTTCTATGGCTAGAGTATTATCTAACTAAATATGCAATACTTTTCTTACCATGCTTTGTATTTGACAAACCTCCACATACCCATTTCAAATCATATACATACACCATTGAAAAATTTATAAATTGAAAAAATGTTGGGGGATGTCATTGTGTATTCTTAATGCATGTTGGCACCAATCCCTTTTCACATTATAACTCAGCCAAAAAGACATTCAAGGAATTGATGAGCCATAAAGGACACATACACAAAGTTATGCAACAATAATCAACACCGAATCTTGCCTAACTGGTCACTTCTAAGAATTTTAATTGATACAAGTCGATGGCTAGCATTCCAAGCTTGCACATTTAGAGGACATGATGAATCATCATCTTCTAATAATAGAGGAAATTTCATTGAGATGGTCAATCATTTATCTCGATATAATAGTGATGTTGTTGAGGTGGTTGTAGATAATGCTCCTAGAAATGCATAATACACTTCACTAAGAATTCAAAAAGAGATTTTACACATTATTTATCTGAACTTCAAAAGGCTATCTGAGCTGAAATTTCTATTTCACCATATTGTATACTTGTGGATGGGGCACATGATGAATTAAGAAGAGAACAATTAGCTATTGTTATCAAGTTTGTACAGAAAATAAATTTGTCAATGAATGATTTTGTGATGAAGTACATGTTGAAGATATGAGTTCTATTTCATTAAAAAAAATCTCTTCTATGTTGTACCAACATGATTTTAGTATGAAAAAGACACGAGGACAAGGATATGATGGTGCAAGTAATATTTGTAAGTGAATGGAACAGGCTGCAAATCCTAATCTTTAATGAATGTGCATCAACTTATCATGTCCATTGCTTCACACATCGACTCCAATTAGCTCTAGTTGCAACTTCTGGAGATGTGATTCATGTTCATCATTCCTCTGAAAAATTAGCAACCATTATTAATATTGTTGTAGCCTCTTACAAATGTACAAAAGAGCTACAACCTGCAAAATCTGATGAATATACTAATTAGATTGCCCAAAGCAAACTTGAAATAGGAAGCAGACTGAACCATAAAGGTTCCTTGCAACGCCTCGATGATACTCGATGGAGTTTTCATTATTCCTTAGTGTGTAACCTAATATAGATGTATGATTTAACATGTGTGGTGTTATGTAATATCATGAAAAAGGAAGTATTTACTCTTAGGAGACATCCGATAAAATTGGACGATACAGAGAAGATGAAAAAGGAAGTATTTACTCTCAACATGTAGATGCAGATGATGTATCTACAACAATGATAAGATTTGAATTTATGTTCTTATTTCTACTAATGAAATAAGTTTTAGGGATTAGTGATGCTCTTCATCAAGCACGTGACACCAAGAACAAGACATAGTGAATTCCATAAATTTCATCACGAGTCAAAGTCCCTTATTCAAGCCATGAGGGAATATGGTTGGGAGAGCTTTAGGAATTCTGTAAATACATTTTGTGTTGAGCACAAAATAGACATCCCTGACATGACACCTTGTTACCTAAGTCATGCATGTATACGACATCAAACTAGTGAAATCACAATAGGTCTCGTGTTTTAGTTGATGTATTTACTACTGTGATGGATTCTCAACTACATGAATTAAATCATAGATTTAGTGAACAAGAATCTGAACTTCCTTGTTTGACATCATCACTAGATCCAAGGGAAGGTTGTAAACCTTTCAATGCTGATAATATATGCAAACTTGTTGATAAATATTTTCTATAAGATTTCATCGTGGGGAATAAGTATGCATTGAATTTTGAATTGAAACATTACAAAATTGGTGTAGTTTCTGATCACGACATGCAAAATTTTAGAAGAATTTCTGATTTATGTTGCACATTAGTTCAAAGTAAAAAAAATACAAGCATATTTATAAAATAATTCAACATATTTTGGCTCTTCTAGTTTCAAAGGTTACCATAGAATTTGGTCTATGAAACACGTGAAGTCAAGATTGCATAATAAGATGGAGGATGATTTGCTTTAGTGATTGCATGATTATATATATTGAGAAAGAAATAGGTGCAAGTTTCACAACTAATGACATAATTGATGAGTTTTATACTTTAAAGGACCGCAAGATATAACTACAATAAGTTGTTGTAATAGTAAATTTACATTTTCATATTTTTACACATCACATTTTAGAATTTTTTTCACTCATATTATTCGCTCCCAATATAAAATTTATGGTTTCACCCCTGCAAGTGGTTGTTCATAAGACTCAAATTTGCTGTTACAGATTGCTACTCCAGATGTTGTTCTAGAGCATTACAAGTGTACATCTACTCCAAAGACTCACCCCTAAAAAATTAATGAGGTATTTTCACAATAGAGATTATTGTAACACACCAGGAACACATTTTGCAACAATGAATTTGGACCCTTGTTCTGGTAGCCAACTAGGAAGTAAATGGACAACAATGACAATAAAGTCTCTCTAGCACCAAGTGCACACTCCCATCTTTGCTGAGACATTAAACAGTCAATTGGCTTATCTGTCAGTGCAACAAATCAAAGCAAGCCAAAGAAATAACAACTAGTATTACATGTCAGACTAGAACCCTTTGTATACATGTAAATACTATTTATAAACCCAACCATCAAGTTACCTAATTTTCTTCTATATCAACCTCTTAAATTTTGAAGTACATGATTGCTTATAAACCCAACCTTCCAGTTACCTATTTTTCTTCTTCATTAGCCTCTAAAAATTTGACATACAAAACATCTACATTCAATTTACCCTTCTCATCTACATTTGACATGTGAGTTTAATTGCTAATGACTAGTGTCCTTGTGATCCGTTTATATGTTTAGGCACTATGTCATTCAACTACTGCACACACATTGTTTCCCGCTTCTCACAGACTGTGGTACACCTTCCCAACTATAAATATAGAGCACCTTTCCAAGCTATCTACATTTGTCACAAGGGTTTTATCACCCTCCACCATCAATATCTTTTGAATTTGAGCAGTAGAGTTGGTCGATCGATCATCAAGGTAGGAATATGTTAATAATGGCTTCCCCTGCCAAAACTTCTAGCTTGAAGAATAGGAGCAACCCTGACCTCCAGTGCCACCTGCTCATCCTGTTGCTGACTGCACTGGTGACTGTTGCATCTAAAGCCACCACCTACGATGAGTAGTATAACTTGCACACGACCTGCTGGCTGGATCATCCATGGCCCGTACACATCACCATCCACCCACATGATATCTACCCACTACAGTTTGGGTAAAATCTCGTGTTCCTCAAGTACGAGTTCTCTCTCTTCACCATCTTCAGGCACGAGCTTGATTACATTACCCATAGCTCACTGATGGCGGTCCACCTCCCATAGGGTTCATAAAGGCAAACCTTGACAAAGAGGCTTAACGCATCATAGAGGAGTTTGTGTACCAGGAAGGCATCTTCCTAATGGCGATACAACAAGTCTTCGGCATCATCCCCTGGCCGCAACTGGATATCAGCCCATACGTCTTTGCAAAGATTTTTGATAGGGTGCTCAGGTGTAAACTAAACCCACCTTTCAACCCTTATGCTAACATCCTCAACTACTTCCTCGCCATCTATACCATCCCATACTTAGGTGTGAACGAAATTGTGGGTGGCAGCTGTCAGGAAAATAATTAGGACTTGCTCACTCAACCATCTCATCAGCAAAGACATACTGGGTCTCAAGGAACTATGTGTGATGTGCTAAGCATAGGGTGTGCATATTGCATCTCTAATAGATGAACTCATTTTCCCCACATTCAATCTCAAACTTATGGTTTGGTCTAAAAAGATTAGTGGTATGTAGTCCTATTTATATAAGGGTTGTCCATGGTTTGTGAGCAAATGACTGTATTTAAATAGACACATAGAAATAATATTAGTAAGCATTTTCTCCTATTCATGGAATCACATGGTTATCTTTTTCCTATGTATTAGCATCTTCTAGGTTACTAATACTTATAGTTTTTACCACACTTGGTATCAGAGCCTTGCAATACCCAAGTAGATATCGTCATGAAGTAAGTCTCCAAGCAAGGAGCTCTTAGACACAATGACATCAAGGGATAGATCAATGACCCTCAGATATCCAATGTTGTTGAATTCTAGTTACCTGGTGTGGGTAATGAAGATGAAGTCTAGCATGCGCGCTCAAGGTGTGTGGGTGGAAATTGAAGCGTCACAAGACAGTAGTTTGGTTGATGATAAGAATGACCAGATGGCCCTTGCTATCATCTATCAGACGATTCCGAAGGAGACAATGCTTCAATTTTTAGGTAAGGAAACCACACGATAGGCCCGAGAGGCCCTCAAAATCATGAATGTTGGCATGGAATGGGTAAACCAGATCTAGTCACTTGGAGAATCATTGGAAGAGAGTTACTATAACGCCCTTGATTTTTCTCTCTCCTCCAATTAAGCACATAATGAATCATAGGAAATCTATTTAATTAAATGACCTCCATCATCCCCAATTTGATGTTTTGGAATGACATGTTGCTCAATTGATGAGGTGTTGATGGCTAAATTGCAATTTCAAACTCGGTTTTACAATGTTGAGTGCTTAATTAACTTTGAGGATGGATTTGAATTTTTGAGATTACTAAACATCATGATCATGATATAAATCCTTTGCATTTATAAGGAGAATGAAAAATGTGATCCAATGGTGAATATTTCACCTAAATCCGATACTCGAGGAGAAAGTTATGGCAATTTGAAATCTGCTCCCTTTCTAGCCTTTTTATTGCCCTTTTTCTCTTGTTTTCTTCTTCCTGGGCCTCGACCCTGTGTATTTGCTCTTAGGCCTAGCCCATGCACACCCAGATAGCCTTTCTCATAGTGCACCCTGGGACATTGATCCAATGTCTATGAATCGTCCTTGCGATCCAAGGATTGATGGTCATCTTCAACCTTGGAACAGTGCAAAATAGTACCCTATGGTACGACCACCTTTGGGGCATGGAGCTATGAGGCCGCCCAAGTCAAATTAAGAGAATAAAAGTCCTACTCTCATCCTTCCCGACCTCACCCCTATCTTTTTTGAGCAGATTGGGCACCGAGTAGGGGCATAGGACACCCTCCTACCATGTCCGGCCACCATGGTCGAGGCCACGGTAGTTGGCGCCATCCAACCCTCCTCACATCCTCTTTTTAAGCCCTTTGGCTCCGCCACCCCTTAGCCTTCTTTTTCCCCTTGTATTTCCTTTGTTTCACTTCTCTATTTCTCCTCCAGCAAGGTCACCCGTCCCCTTTACGAAGACCAACTCCGGTGAGCTGCCGCTCACATTTCAGTGGCATGTAGCCCCATATGGAGCCACCCTTAGCTCTGAGAGCCCAAGGAGAGCATGGCCGACGACTTTCCATCCGCCATCGATGCCTTATTTCTTAGTTTCCTCATCTCCAGACATGGGTTCCACCATGTGAGAGAAGCATGGCCGCCTCTGCAAGCGGATTAGAGAGGATGAGGCTCATTCATTAGATCACCAACACCCTAGCACCAAAGGCCAAGATTAGCCCTAGTTGACTGACAGTTGACCACATCCAACCTTAGTGGGCACACCGCTAGGCCGCGGTGGATGGCAAGCGTCGACCTTCCTCGGGTGATGGGAAGAGATGAAGGGTGATGAGGAGCATCCTCGAGTCGCCAAAAGGCAAGGTCAGTGCCCAACCGACTTGACCAATCATGGCACACCACATGGCCATCCCCAGGGTATACTCTCTCTCTATCTTGCAATTATATGTCTTAATCTTGCAAAATTCATATAAAATTATTTGTAAGGCTGATAAGACATATTATATATGAAAATTGATCTAATCGACGAGATCTATCCAATGAACCTTGTTTAAGAACCTAATTCCTTACGTATAACCTGATATGTTGAAAATGGCATGAAATACATCTCTTTTACATGATTAATGGTGATTAATGTTCAATCTTGTTGTTTTTTATGACCTTGATCAGTAACTTATGCTATATTGTGACATGTGAATCGAACTTTACCATGCTTAGTCCCTTTAATGACTCTAATGCATGATATGGACCATGAAATATGCTTACATTGGACATTGATGGCAATGATCCTTATCTTGATGCTCAACTTGATTATATGAACTCAAAATCGTCATGTTTGATTTAGATCAGTAACTCTATATGATTTTATCACCTAAATGTTTTATGAATCAATCTTGTTCACTATTATAACTAAGTGATTTATACATGACATTTCAATGTGACCTAATGTGTATTTTGCTATATTTGAGATCTAATCTTGTACAAATGTCACCCTAATGGTCACACATGCTAAATGATGTTCTCAAATCAGTAACTTGTTGATCTTTATGGCTTTTAATCTAGCTTGATCTATCTTGTACGCTAGTGATAACCATCTTGCATGATAATGACATGTTGATTTATCTTACTCGAAACTCATGTTGGCTCTACTAAGATCATGAAAACCTAAGTTTGAAATCCCTAATATTGTTAAGGATGTTTCACCTTAAGTCTAAATGATGTATGATGTGGTATGTAGCTTGATGATGAATACTGTATGAACATTAAAGATGTCAAAATCAATTGTTGAGAAATATGGAACTTAGAATATGTGAAACATCCACCCCTGACGAGTATGTTTAAGATGACCTATGTATTTTGATGTTAATCTAGTCACACTTTCTTGTAATATCAAGATCTCTTTGATGGAATCTTTTCAAAGATCTAATCATGTTGTATAATGCTAATTTGCTCGTATCAAGGTACACTTTATCCTCCTATCTGCCTAGCTGCGGTGGTCGGGGTCTCCCTTGTATACCTACCTGGACAAAGTGAATATAAGACCGGATTAAGGATTTTTCCCTAAAATTCTTAGAGAGTCTTCTAGCATCTCATCTCTTCTTTGAGGACTACCCTAAGCAATCCAATAGATGATGACTATTAGTTTCTCATCTCCTCATGTTATATCTCTCGTGACAATTAATCACATGATCCCTCGATTATGGGTAGCTTATGGGAAAATTAAAATTTGAATGAATTCATAAAATTTGATTAATATGATAATGATTCCATGATCTGACCTTAATTTGAAAATATCAATTATGATTAATGAAAGTAATCTTGAAATTAAGTACTCATGTGTAATATCTCAGATCGTGTAAACTCGATTTTACCAAATACAAACTATATTTCTATGTTTGAGGTAAATGATAATGATCCATAATATGATGAAATAAGGAGAACTCATGTGCAATACCTAATTGTTGATGAGGTCCCTATTGATTGAGTACGTGTTATCCCTATTGTTGATTAAACCTCAAACATGATTAAGCAAACTTTTCCCCTATTTGTTGACATGTATCATGATCATGAATTTGAAATGACTATGACTATGGAATCTTGAAATCATGATGAAGACTTTGATACAAGAGGCAAAATCCTCTATTGATTATAATGCCCCATTGATAAACTTGATTTCTAATAATATGAAAAATATGAGATCTTAATCATACTCAACAATGCTCAAATCATTGAAAGAGCCTATATTGACTCCTCTTTTTTCATGTATACCCACTTGCTCTTAATTATGAGAAAAGGGAACAATATTATGACCTCAAATATGTGGAATCTTGAATCATGGTTTCCCTATTATGATAAATGATCCTTGATCTCTTGACCTTGTGAAATACAAATTGATAAATGATGCTCTTCATATTTTATAGACTTGATACTTCATGACTAATGAGGACAAATGTGCTAGCTTAGGGTGGTAGTTTGTTTCTTAACTCCCCTAACTTGGGTCACATCCCTATTATGGTCGCCTCTGAATTTTCATCTTGTTGATTATGTAGAGTTTGGAAAGGTAACCCCTTTCATACGATTTTGATCTCTTGACCTAAGTTTCTAATAGGTCAAATAATATGACGATGTTGAAAATCGATACCGAATCTCCATTTGATGATGATCTTGAAATATGATGATGTTGACTATAGCTTGTGGTTAAGTCTCCTAGAAAGACCTAGGTCTAGATCATTCATCAACCTTGAATACCATGACAATGACATTGATGTTAATATCACAAAATATTGCTTGATTGTTGCTTGGTTGTTGATTATTGATGAATGATCCCACCTATTATCTAGTAGGAATATTGTACCCTAGCCTTGAGATTTTGGACCTATGACTTTTTTTGACCAAAATCATGACTCTTGATATTGATTTGTAAAATCTTGACTAATGATGACTCATATCGATTTTGATTCGACTTCTATGATCACCCTATTTGGATCTTGAGATAACCCTCGATTTATGATTAATGACTTTCATGTTCCCAAATCTCAAAATAATTGAAATGATGATTATGATTCACTCGATTTATGACTCAGGGATAAGCTCTCATGTGGACTAGGGTGGTACCTTCCATTGATTTTGATATGAAACCACAATATTGAAATATGATGTTTGTCTTGATTGTTGAAATACGAACTCAATTAAGGATGTATAACCCCACCTAGGGCCAATGTAGAAGCTAACCCTAAATGTTGGAAATGAAAGTCATGCTTTACTCTTAAATCAAAGAGTCCTATTCATTTGACCTAATTGGTGATATATTCGAATTTGTGATATTTTGATGATATTTTGTATCAGAGTGGCGCAGTGGAAGCGTGGTTATGGTTGGATTTTGATGTTTGGTATCTTGATATTGGAATAATGTGATGAATAAAATGAAATGTTGGTGATTTTCTGGAGTATTATGTTCGATATGATAAGGAATGTGGAGTCCCAATGTCCTTTGAGGATTTACTTTAATTTTGGGGACAAAATTTATTTTAAGGTGGGGAGGATGTAACAACCTTGATTTTTCTCTCTCCTCCAACTAAGCACATAATGACTCATAATGAACTCTATTTAATTAAATGAACTCTCTCATCCCCAATTTGATGTTTTGGAATGACATGTTGCTCAATTAATGAGGTGTTGATGGCTAAATTGCAATTTTAAACTCGGTTGTGCATCTTGAGTGCTTAATTAACTTTGAGAATGGATTGGAAGTTTGATATTACTAAACATCATGACCATGATATCACTCCTTTTCATTTAGAAAGAGAATGAAAAATGTGATCCAATGGTGAATATTTCACCCAAATCCGACACTTGAGGAGAAAGTTATGGCAATTTGAAATCTGCTCTCTTTCTAGCCTTTTTATTGCCCTTTTTCTCTTGTTTTCTCCTTCCTAGTCCTCAACCCCATGTATTTTCTCTTAGGCCTGGCCCATGCACGCCCAGATAGCCTTTCTCATAGTGCACCCTGGGACATTGATCCAATGGCTGCGAATCATCCTCACGATCCAAGGGTTGAAGGTCATCTTCAACCTTGGAACAGTGCACAATAGTGCCCTATGGCATGACCACCTTTGGGCCATGGAGCTACGAGGCTGCCCAAGTCAAATTAATAGAACAAAAGTCCTCTCATACTTCACAACCTCACCCCTATATTTTTCAAGCAGATTGGGCACCGGGTAGGGGCATGGGGCACCCTTCCACCATGTCTGACCACTATGGTCAAGGCCATGGTAGTTGGCACAATTCAGTCCTCCTCACATCCTCTTTTTAAGCCCTTTGGCTCCGCCACCCCTTGGACTTCTTTTTCCACTTGAATTCCCTTTGTTTTTCTTCTCTATGTCTCTTCCAGCAAGGTCACCCGTCCCTTTTATGGCGGCCAACTTTGGTGAGCTTGCGCTTACGTTTCAGTGGCATCCAACCCCATATGGAGCTGCCCTTAGCTCTAAGAGCCCGAGGAGAGAATGGGCGGAGACTTTCCAGCCGCAATCAGTGCCTGTCCTCAGTTTCCTCATCTTCGAGCATGGGCATTGCCGCATGAAAGAATCATGGATGCCTCTGCAAGTGGGTTAGAGAGGATGAGGCTCATCCGTCAGATCGCCAACACCCTAGCACCAAAGACCAAGATCAGCCCCGGTTGACTGACAGTTGACCACACCCAGCCTTAGTGGGTGCACCGCTGGGCCTCGGTGGATGGCGAGCATCAACTACCCTTAGGTGATGGGAAGAGATGAAGGGCGATGAGGAGCATCCTCAGGTCAGTGCCCAACTGGCTTGACCAATCATGGCGCACCACGTGGCCATCCCCAGGGTGTACTCTCTCTCTATCTTACAATTATTATGTCTTAATCTTACAAAATTTGTATGAAATTATTCTTAAGGCCAAATGAGTCATATTATATATGAAAATTGATTTACTCGACGAGATCTATCTAATGAACCTTGTTTAAGAACCTAATTCCTTTCATATCTCTTGATATGTTGAAAATGGTATGAAATGCATCTCTTTTACATGATTAATGGTGATTAATGTTCAACCTTGATCATATCATGTACCCTCTTGTTTTTTATTACCCTGATTAGTAACTTATGCTATATTGGGACATGTGAATCAAACTTTACCATGCTTAGTCCCTTTGATGACTCTAATGTATGATATGGACCATGAGATATGTTTACATTGGACATTGATGGCAATGTTCCTTATCTTGATGCTCAACTTGATTATATGAACTCAAAATTGTCATGTTTGATCTAGATTAGTAACTCTATATGATTTTATCATCTAAATGTTTTATGGATCAATCTTGTTCACTATTATGACTAAGTGATTTATACATGACATTGAAATGTGACCTAATGTGCATTTTGCTATATTTGAGATCTAATCTTGTACAAATGTCACCCTAATGGTCACACATGCTAAATGATGTTCTCAAATAAGTAACTTGTTGATATTTATGGCTTTTAATCTAGCTTGATCTATCTTGTACGCTAGTGATGACCATCTTGCATGCTAATGACTCAAAATGACTAGTTTGACAATGTCGATACTCATGTTGATTTATCTTACTCAAAATTCATGTTGGCTCTACTAAGATCATGAAAATCTAAGTTTGAAATCCCTGATATTGTTAAGGATGTTTCACATTAAGTCTAAATTATGTATGATGTGGTATGTAGCTTGATGATGAATATTGCATGAACATTGAAGATTTCGAAATCAATTGTTGAGAAATATGGAACCTAGAATGGGTGAAACATCCACCCTTGATTAGTATGTTTAAGATGACCTATGTCTTGTGATGTTAATCTAGTCACACTTGCTTGTAATATCATATCTCTTTGATGGAATCTTTTTAAAGATCTAATCGTGTTGTATAATGCTAGTTTGCTCATATCAACGTACACTTTATCCTCCTATTGGCCGGACTAGTAGTATTGAAATTGCTTGTATGTATGAAATATAAGATGCTTGGCTTATAATACTTGTTTGAGATATTGTTCCCTATGACTGCTATGTTTTGGTCTTGATTACATATGTTAAACAAACCTGAAAACATAATGATAGATGTCCATTATACAACCTTGTACATGTGCCTATAATCTCGGGGTAAGGACACAAGGCTGGGTGTCCTACTTGAGTTTTCATGATAGGGCAGACCATGTTGATACAAGGGTTAGATCTTGGCAATGGCCTTGAGGTCCCTTATGAATAGGGTTAACTCTTGACGTTTAGTCTTGTAGTCCCTCATGTTGAAATAGGGTAGCTAATCTTGAGCACCCTCACATACCCCTTCTTTTGAGAAGCTGGTCAAAGGCCTTATGATATTGTTGGTATAATGGAAATGAACATAAAACACCTTGCATATTAATAAGAGAGTCTTAATCATGTTGTTGCTTCATTCTTGTTATTTATTTTATGCTTTTGCCAAGCAATATATGTTCTTAAAGATGCAATTTTATATGTTTGCACAACGTACTTTGCACAGTTGTGCTGATGTGTTCCCATTTTATGATTTTTAGGTAACATGTACACTATGAATATCTAATGATGATCAATTCTTCCGCACTCATGATAATCTGCTCGTACTTTGATGATATATAATGACATGCAAATGGAATACACATGGTTTGATATATGGGACTTAAGATCTTTTTAGGTATTAGTTTAGCATTCTTTTATGCTTTCTTATCTCATACCTTCGTTGTTGTATGTGGTTTTATTCATGCATATGTTATGTGGTCTATCCTATGGACGGACACTTGGGTCCTCTTGCCTTTGTCTTTCTAGCCATTAGGAGTCAAGATTTGGGTGAGAAACAGTTTTGTGACAGCTACATCATGAAGAAGTTCCTTCACATTGCACCTCAAAAGTACCTGTAGATCGAAACAACCATGGAGCAGTTTGGAGACCTCAAAACAATGCACTTGATATGTTCAAGGTGAGGTTTCTCACCCTTTGGAGCAAAATGAAGTGTATTTCATATCAAGTCTTAACAACAATATTATCATCCATTTTTTTAATATATGAAATACAATTCAGTTTGCTCTGACACATTCTTGAATGAAGTTAAATCATGTGTCAATATTGTTTTCTCTATCCATAGAACACAAAGTTCTTTATTAGAGCTATAGTAGATTTGTTTTCGACAAACAAGTGAGCTGGTGGAATCTCTCAACCCGTGAGCTCGGTCAGAAGGTTCTGTAACCATATTCCTTGACAAGCTGCTATTGTAGCCACCATGAATTCAACTTCATAAGAGAAGAGGGCTACACACTTCTATTTTTGAGATATCCACAAAATTAGATTACTACCTAGGTAGAAAGCCATACTTGTGGTTCATTCCTGTCAAATACATCTCCTACTAAGTCATTGTCAGAGAAGCATATGATTTTCTCTTCCTCATCTCATTTTTTGAATACCAAACCATAACTGACAGTTCCTTTGATATCACAGTATCTGCCTGATAGCATGCTAATGTATCACTTGGGGCTTCTCCATGCACTGACTCACCGACCGACCGCATATGTCAGGTCTAGATGAGTGTGAGTTATGTACCTCAGGATTTTGACGAGGCTTATGTACTCAGTAGGATCGACATATGATACTTCTGTGTCCTTTACCAATTTCACTTTAGGCTCCATTTGGACGTTGCTTGAATTGCACTCGCTCATTCTAGCTTGTTCTAATATACGTCTCGTGTATGCTGACTTCTTGAAGATGATGCCAGTTTCCTTCTTCTCAACTTCGATTCCTAGATAATGAGAGAGATGACCAAGATCACTGATGTCAAATTCTCTCATCATTTGCTCCTTAAACTGGTTGATTTCATCCATGCTCGGGCCAGTCACAATTAGATCATCAACAAAACACTGACGATGAGCAATTTTTCCTCCTTATTTCTTATGTATACGACATGTTCTTGCTTGCATCTGTTGAAGACAAGTGCCTTCAAGCTACTGTCTAACTTCATATTCTAGGCTCTTGATGCCTTTTGAAGTCCATACAATGCCTTTGCGAGTTTGTACACTTTTTGTTCATGACCCTTCACCATGAATCCTTCTAGCTGAGATACATATACCTCTTCCTAAAATTCTCCATTCAAGAAGGCTGACTTGACATCTAAGTGATGAACTTCCCATTTGCAATTATATGAGAGAGCTAGTAGTAGCCTCACACTCTCCATCCTTGACACTGGAGCAAATACCTCATCAAAGTTGATTCCTTGACGTTGTACATATCCTTTTGCCACTAGTCTTGCCTTATGCTTGACAATATTCCCTTTTGAGTATTTCTTGAGTTTGTATACCCATTTCAAACCTATGGGCCTGTGTCCAGACGAAAGATCAGTTAGCACCCATGTGCTATTCTTTTCAGTTGCATCTATTTCTTTACTCATTCTTCTACTCACTCTTTTTCCTTTACAACTTCATGGTAAGTAGTGGGTTCTTGAGTGCTTATGAGTAACAACTTCCCTTAACTATCGACACCTTTTGTTTCCTCATAGATGTCTAATTGATATTTTATCGATCTGTCTATAGTTGAGGCAGGGTATGAGCTTGTTGGAAATCCCTAGGCACTTGGGAGAAATCTTGTACTGGAGTACCTGGTTGATTTCCCTATAAGGACTCCACTGACCCTTGTGATTGTGTAGGTGTGGCTAGGATGGACATTAGTTCCCTGGTCTCACAGTGCATGTCTTCCCCTTGATCACTGTCGATAGAGTCTTTCACGGTGAATGTGGTGCAACTCTGTGGATTTTTTTTTGCAGTTTCTTCCCATTTCCAATATCTTCATTCGTCAAAGACCACAACTTAGCTTACAATTATCTTTGTTTGTTTAGGATCAGACAACATGTGCGCCTTGCTCCCTAATTCTACCCCAAGATATACCATTGGAATGTTGTAATCATCAAAATTCTTAGTGCACACACTTGGCATCTTCATGTATGCAATACATTCAAAACTTTGAGATGTTTAAGGTGAGGTTTCTTACCCGTCCATGCTTAATATGGGTTGACTCCAGTCTGAGCCTTCATTGCCATTTGATTAAGAAGATATACAACATGTCTCACTACCTCTCCCCCACATAGTTGCTGGCATGTGCATGCTTTTGAGTAAGCTTTGGGCAGTGGCCATCACAGTCCTATTCCTTCTCTCTACAATGCCATTTTTTTGAGGCATATAAGGAGTTGTGAAGTGTCTTTTAATTCCTTCTTTCTTACAGACTGAAATGAATCTATTTGGTAAGAACTTGCCACCACGATCTATCCTCAATACTTTTAAAGTATGATCCTTCTCCCTCTCAACTTGTGCCCTGAATTTCTGGAATCTCGGAAATGCCTCACTCTTCATTTTGAGCATAAATACCCACATCATCCTACTATAGACATCAACAAGTAGTAAGAAATACTTATTGCCAACAAGTGTAGGAGGAGATATTGGTCCGCACAGATCAACATGTAGCAACTCAAGTGGCTTAGCTGCTCGATAATTTGCCTCGGCAGGGAAAGGATATCGGGTTTGTTTTGCAACTAGAAATCCTTCACAAAATTGAGTGGGCTTATCGATTCTTGGCAACCCCGATACCATCTCCTTCTCATGCATTGTCTTCAAGGATTGGAAGTTGACATGTCCCAACCTTGCGTGCCACAATGATGATGGATCATCAAAGCTTGCCATCAACACACTGGTTCACAAGACTCTATTAGAATTTTATAGAGTCTATTTATAGATCGCATAAACTTTATCAACAAATTGATGTTTCTGTTATACAACCGTAGGTATGCTCCTTATAGCATTACCTTGTTGCCCTTCTCGGTCAGCTGTCCAAGGCAAATAATATTGCTGTTAAAACTTGGTATGAAATACACTTCTGTTAGCAATCTTTGCTCACTATTCTTGAATTGGAACATCATTGTCCCTCTTCCCTTTATTTTCACTGTCGATCTATCATGTGGTTTTCTTGCCTGCAAGTTGAAACATCATCTCCTCAGGAATTACCTGGTAGACGATGACAAGGGCCATCTGGTCTTTCTTCTCATCAACCGAACTACCGTCTTGTGAGGCTTTAACTGCTTCCCACACACCTTGAACGCGCATGTTAGCCTTCATCTTCATTACTCACACATGATAATTAGATTTTGACAACATCGGACACCTAAGGGTCACCGATCCCTCCCTTGATGATGTTGAGTCTAAGAGCTCCTCGCTTGGAGACTTACTAAATGATGACATCTGCTTGGGCATTGCAAGACTCTCATACCAAGTGTGGTAGAAACTACAAGTCCCAGGAATCTAGCAGATGATGCTAATATGTAGGAAAAACACAATCAAGTGATTCCACAAACAAGAGAAAAGACTTAAGTTATATTATTGCTTTACGGTTCTTTAAATACAACCATTTGCTCACAAACTACGGACGACCCTTATCTAAATATCACTATAGACTACTAATTTTTATTAGACAAACCACATGATTCAGATTGAATGTGAGGCAAACCAGTTCATCCGTTACAGACACAACACACACCCTATGCTTAGCACATCACACACAGTTCCTTGAGACCCCATCTCTCTTTGCTGACGAGGTGGCTGAGTGAGCAAGTCTCAATTATTTTCCTAACATGCATTATCCGATATGAATGACGCCTATACCATCCCTTACTTAGGTGTGAATGGAATTGTGGGTGGCAACATCGGTCTTCATTGGCTACCGGACCAAGACAGTAATCTGCTCGTTTTCATCCTCTTGTGTTTGAATCGAATCATGCATGCCAGCATGTCTCGTCATTCTAACTTGCGTGGGTTGGATGCAGTTGTTTGCAGGTTTGCTGGGGGCAGAAGCTGGTCAAGACGCTATGAGAAAGTACCATAATGACCACGTCAGGGAACTGGTCTATCCATACAAATATACAGTGGCAGACTTCACTGAGAAGATATCCATGCTGCAAAACAGTTTGGGGGGATGCGGAGTAAAGGATGAAGGCCTTCTCGTTCCATACTACTTTGGAGCGGAGAATCGGATAAGAAGCAATGTCCTTTTACTTGATGCTAACTCGCTCTCGTATCCCCGAACTGCAGCTGAGATCTTAAGAATCCTCCATGCTACCGGGGAAGAACACCAGCCTGGTGGTTTCAATCACTACAACAAACTCTATTTTATCCGGCATTTCTAAACTCTAGTGCCACAACTTTTTTCACTCACCACGACCCGCGCGCATTGTCCCATGACTCCCATTTCCCACCCCCCAATACCCGCGACCCTTCTGTTTCCAAACAATCAATCCATTCGGGTCCTCCTCTTCCTTCTCTCCTCCATCTGATTCCGTTTCATTTCACACGCGATCTCCCTCCGTCCTCTCTCCTTCTTGATGACCTCATCGCCGGAGACCGTGCAGGCCATCCACATCCACTTTGCCCTAAAACGGCCCTCGCCCTTCAAGCTCCCGCTACCAATTTTCGATTGACGAAAGCTTGTTACTTCTTCCCTGGTGCGCTACTGATGCTTGCTCAATGGCCGACGATCTTGATCTTCAACTGTGTGGCGATGCTGATCCCCTGCTTTTGGTTGGCGATTTTGATGGCGTAGTTGGCGGCGCTACTACTCCTGATTCTTTCTTTCTCTGTCCCTCGTCCTCCCTACAACATTGATAACGTCCCTTTTGATTCTTGCAGAGCCGACAACACCTCTTGGTGGGTTGCATGTCTTCGTTGTGAAGCCGAAGGAGTGACACATCTTGTAGCTGTTAGAATTCCTATTCGGGTAGTATATTTCAAAGCCAATCGTTCCTGATTATACTGTGGTTTCTCCTTTTTGGCAGCGCTCATTGCCCCTTTGGCCGACCACATATCTACTGCTCCATGGAGATGCTGTGGCTACTGATATGCAAACTGAAAAAGAATGATTCAACCAAAGACTGTCTGGGTAAGCTCTATATTTTCTCTGTGTTTCAACGTACCTCATCCTTCCATTACCAGGTTAATTGTTATACTCTATTTTTATTTTCAACCGAGAGCTTGGTTCCTGTGGAGGGGAGACTACAACTTCTGGGAATCATGTGGATTATCATGGAGTCACATTTTTGAGAGCCAATAAAAGGTGTGCGCTCCTTCAATATAACATGCAGGCGAAGAGCATTCTGATTTTGAACCATAGAAGTAATTCCTAATGTTAACAGTATAATTTTTGATGATTGCTGCAAATTTCATTACTCCAAAGTAGTCTTGAGGATTTTGCATGATACCCTTATTTTTATGTGTACCTGCTATTCAGTTTATTGTTATGAATTGCTAATACTTCAAATACAAGAAACAAGTGATCCGCTTCCCCATAGCTAGTATGAATTTCTTTATTTAATATGTGTTGCGATTTATCACAGTTGTGATCAATCAGAAGTTACACCATTTCTCTGTTTTTAGTTTGCGTGAATGCCATAATCAAGTTTAGGAAATGTGTTATAATCTGGATTCGTTAAAATTGTTCTTGTCCTAATGAATTGTTGTTGTCAGAGACATTTGAGAATCTATATTCAAACTATATTACACATGTAGCTATGTTTTAGGTAGTAACAATTTTCAAGTAGTATATGAGCTAACGAACATGTGCGTGAGATGTAGCATTTATTTATTAAGTAGTCCCATCTAGGAACACAACCAATTGAATTCTGAATCTAACTGCCGAGACCCCTTGACCAGCGCCTAGGGTGACTAGACCAGTGCATTGATAACTAAGAATTTAACACATGAACCCAATCAAGGGTGTTGTCTTGACGGTTTCTCTTGTTCTTATTGGTATCGTTATGATCCAGCCACTGTAAGTTGGTTAGTATTTACCTTATAACTTTCATGAAATTGTTTGAGGCTGTCCTATATTTATATCATTTTGTATAATTTCTACTACTTTTAATACCATTCTGATAAAACAAATCCCAACTTTATCCTTTACCTACTAATTTCATTCATTTTGATTATTGTTTTGGGCATCACTTGGAGTGAATATGGAACAAGCATGTTTTTATTCATTGAATCGTAACATGTAACTTGCCTTGTTGTTGTATGCTTCTGACAATATCCTTGCCTAATGTTAAACACTTTTTTCTTCTTGAAATAACCTCATTATATATGTACTTAACATTTAGATTCTAAAGTTTTTATGTTAGAATAATATTCTTCATTAACCCACGCTTCAAACACGGGTAAAACTGAGCTTAATAGTTGTCCAAGGAACTATTAATATTTTCTATTTCTAATATTTTCTATTGCAACAATTCATACGTAAGACCGACATTGTTTCTCAATCAATTGTTTGTAAAACATGGATGATTCATATGAATTTGTATTCTTTGGTAAAATTTACTTTTGAATTGTTTTATCCTTCTAATGGAATTCTTTTCTATTCACATGACTAATATGATGATTGTTCATACTTATTTTTTAGTCTAAAATAATTACTTTCATACATGTACAAAAAAAAAGAGCTTTCGCATTTCTTTTGGTCATTGTTTACTTTACAAATGAAGGTAAATAAATGTATTTATAAGAAATGAAATGAGTAAAAGATAGGGGCTAAATTTTATGCTGGCAAACGTACCTTTTTATTACCATTATGCATGTGACTGACATGACTGGTATGGGACGAAAAGGTCCATTTCACTAAATTTGAAATCCACTCATGTGTTACATTCATTTTTATCTTTAAAATGGTAAGTTTATCAATTTTTCATGCTTTTATTACTAAACACATTAGCATAGAAAGTCATTTGTAAAGACAAATGCATAATCTGAGCATTTCACACACGAGAAGCGATGCACTGAGTCTATTGACAGAGGTTGAAACTTCCTCTACAAATAATAAATTAGTACATAGAATTACTTTAATTAGAAATCAAAAGTCATCTTTAGATACCAACAACAACGATTCCTATCTCATGGTTTCCATATTTGTCATAGAAACTGAATCATGACACTAACATTGGTATCAATTTCTTTTTATTTGTATATAACTTCAAACTTAGTAGTGGAGACCCAACAAACTGAGAGGTGGTTTCTTTCTTTAATGAAGCAATTGAGGCAAGGATTGAGATGAGTGCTTCTGCGTCGATGCAAAACCTACACCTATATTATCTAGTGATTTTTGTTATCTAAGATGGATAGTCAATTCTTAACAAATTATGAAGGAATACTCAATATTGAATATTGTATAATGCTATCACGGGTTATAATACTAGTCTGCATTGTGGTTGAGAGATGTTATTAGCAATGATTGTGGCATTACCTGAAATAGGTATATCATGTGTACCAAATGGACTAAAAAATACAATTGTTTAGAGGGCAAATATTTTGGAACTTCGAACTATACAATATTTAGACTCTATTGATTTTTTTTTTTGCTGAGAAGGCTACCCGGAATGTTGTTCAGATAAATTTATGAACATGCAAATTTTGACACTTGTAGTTGCATGTTGATAGGAAGGCCAATGTCGAGGAGTTTTACTACCTTAACCACATCAACCAGGCCTATAAATTCATGATAAATTTATATTTTTTTGTTAATTACTACTAGTGTCATAATTATTAGGCTTGTAATCATGAATTGGTTTTTATTTCAAAAATAGAAAAACACAAGCCAAGAAGATGACACCAGATTACATGATGATAGACGAACAAAGTACTCAACGAGTTTGTCAATGAGAGCGACCCTGACCTTGAAGAGATGCATTTCAAGCACCTTCTATAGACAGCAGCAGAAGCGCCATATGTAGGGACTATCCTGACTAGGTCTGGCTTCACCTAAAACGCTCATGTGTGGTAATGAATTCCTTCTTGTTCAATCAGATTACAAGTTGGGCTAGGTTGCATCTAGCATACACATAAGTACCAATCTGTTTATTATAACCATGTACATATGGCTTGTTAGAAGAGCAGGTTCCAGGTCAAATAACCATAGGCTACAATGAGCTGGACAATATACTTGGATGTGGAATACACTGCTCTAAAGTTACTGAAATCTGTATGAGCTAGACAATATGCTTTTTCAAATGGAATATGAAAATTAATAACCATACATGATGCATGCATGTTATTATACTAATGCAAGGGAACTTGGTTACCTATCATATCATAAAGTTAGAACAACACTATATCTGACATTGCTTTTCTTTGTCCTGCTAAGCCATTGACATCTTACTTCGTAGAAGCTTAGGACAATGTGAACGGGAATGTAAGCTGGAATTTGCTAAGGATATCGATGATGAGAGGGTGGTTATGGTAGACCTAGATGAGTGGAAGACAATGAGCGAAAATGGTGAAACTCGATCACTAGACATTTGGCTACTCTTAAGTTCCCTACCATGTGGTTCATCTCTTATAAGTATGGAAGGAAATTCTTAGTATGTTTTATACTCATCATCTATATATTATACCCTCATATATGTTTGAATGATATTGCACAACCTTAAGTAACCCCATTTGTGACTCAGTCCCCAAATAACCATAGTACTAGTTTTCAAGTTTTTGTCTTTCCCATGCACCGAATGATTTTTTTCTATGGTGAAAAGACATAACACCACTCTCCTAAACTCAACTACCAACCACTATAATGTAGTACACCTTTCAATGAATAAAACACTATGATAACAAAAACAACATACACATGTCACTTACATTTAATAAAGTATGTTCAATTATGATTGATTTTTTTTTGTTAAATATAATTTTTTCTACTTGAGGCTTATAAAAATTCTTGCTCACATTAGTGGGTCAAAATAATGGATCCGGAATTTGACATGGCACAGTAACAAAAGTTTGAAGGATTTCCTGATGAAACTCATTACACATGACCAACCTTAGTCCTCCCATCTTTCCCTACTCCCACTAATGACAAAGAGCTCATACATGTTGGTTATATAGTTTCTATGAAAAAGGAAAACTAAGAGAAGCTATTTGTCACTTGTTATATAGGTTTTAATGGGTCAGTTTTATCAATGCCCCTTATAAAAATTTGAAAGATAGTTTTACCAATTATATTATAAAGGACCTTGCTACGAAATAGTTTGTTGCCAAATAATTTAGTTTTTGGGATGACTATTACGATTCATTACTTGTTTTTCTTCATGTTGTATTCATGTTCTCTTGAATAATATGTATGCTTATTTATGCTTCATTTTTCATAGTTCATATTCATTGTTCTTCTCAGTTATCCTACCTATATGTGAATTGATTATGCCTAGACCAGATTAAGTCCCTTCTGCTTGACAACTTCCTTTTAATTCTTTCTATCACTTTGTCATGTTAATGTCTTTAAATGTAACTATATACGATCGAACTGAACTTTTTTTTTCACTCTGCAGGGAGAATTCGCATTAGCATTTCATTGGTATTTGGGACAATGAGACATCCCCTTGCCTGGTTGGCGGTTTGGGCTAGCTATTGCTGCATGGTGGGTGGTGCTCAATTTTATTAGCATGTGCTTCATTGTTGCAACATGATAGGGTTAAGAGCACGAAAGGGTTCTGTTAATCAACACTGGTGGGCTTAGGGTGTGAGTTACTCATGGACCTCACATTCTTAAGACTCAGTAACGTGAATGCGTTTGACATGGTGAAGATAGAGGTTTTTAGTCTCAGTTCTCATATCCTCTTTGATCTCGTATTCCTTTTATAGTTCTTATTTAAATGTTGGTGTTTACTGGTTACTACTGAATATAATATATAAATATCCTTCCACATATTATTTAGGGTTTGTATGATTTTAGCAATGGTAGAGAAGGCTAGTCAACTTAACATGTATAAGATATTATGATGGATTCATAAATAGAATATAGATAGAAATATAATTATTGTATCTTAGGAGCCTTAAAGCAACACCTGTGCTATACATAAGCAACCCGGTAGGTTGCCAAGTCTATGTGTGCCCTTGTCTTGATTAGGATCGACAATGAGTTGGGTTTTCTCAACCAGGGCGCAGTTGTGCCTGACCCTAAAACAAAAGTTCCACTTTGGGTATGCCTGGATCCGACCGTGGCCCTAATTTAGTCCATAAAGACCTGGTTTTTGGGTTGGGTCGGGTCGGTAGTAGCATTTCTGTCAGGCCTAGTCTTGACTACTGTGAAGTCAGGTAAGGAGTGCCTTCAAGTGAGGATGTTGTACTCTCTGGGATAATTTCTTAAACTTTGACAACCTACGAAAAATGACCCTTGGGACATACTAAGCTCCAGGTGGTAAAGAGCCAACATTTAGGTGCCAAAAATCCCATCGATGCGAACTCTTAGGAAAGGTCAACACGTTATCTCTAGAGTAGGGTTAAGTTTGACAATGTTTTGAATCATCTAGTCAACTTGTTTCATTGAACGCTACATTTCCAAAGCTTCACTTTAGGAAGTAATTCTAGTAGCCAGAATTATTGGATCTTACTGGTAACTAATAACTTGGTGGTTTCAATATAGTTCTATTTATAAGAATTCTTTGCAATTCATCAACTCTATTTAGGAACCAGACTAAGAAGCTATTTACAATTTGTTATAATTATGTACATAATGGACTAACTCATCTTCTCATCCATAGCGACATTCCTTATGCATTTAGGTTGATGGAATCCCAACTATAACTCAGCAGTAAAAGGTTCTGGTCTAACTACAACATATTTAATAATCTCGGTGTTGTTGATGTGACAAGTAGGTTATAAACTACTGGTTGTTTGAAGTACAACTTTGAATTTAATTAGAAGGAATCATATGTTATCACTGATCAGAATGGAAGTTTCCATGTTCTTATTTAACAGACCCATCATGTATCCATCTATCCAATCATCATAATTTATTTACCATGAAATGAGATGTGTACCACCAATGTAGCATTGGTCATCAGCATGGTCACGAATGCTATGTGTAGTTCAACAAAATCTACACTACTTTGCGAACCTAACTTTTACCCTTCAAATAAATTTAGATTTACATAGAAAAGAAATTGTAAAACATGCTTTAATGACTGGAGAGGAAGGGATATAGAGTTAGGTGTGCAATCCAGGCCTTTTATAGGAGAGAAGATGAGAGGGACATATGTGAAAACAATCCCTCACAGTCAAAAAATCCCTGTATGATCTATGGATGCTTTCTCCTTTTGTAGGCGACCACGAGATCAATGTGCTTGGAACCATTCGACCACGATATACCCATTTTAGATAATGTATATCTCTTCACATAGTCTTGATGAAAGGAAGATTGTAGGTTCCTCGTGCAATGGGTTCTTGATGGGTGCTTCAATAGTGTCATGAAGAGTAACAAGGGGTGATATGGAGCTTCAATAGGCTCAAAAGAAGAATTGAGTTACTGATTTACGGATCTGAGGGTAGATTGAGCATCAAAATCCAAGCATTGGTCATAATCATGCACTAAACATATTCAAAGTAGTCAAAGGTTACATATTTAGCAACATTGGGGGATTAGAAGAAGATTCAGGGTCTGAAACCATTCCCAATGTGTAGATCTTTTTGAGAAGATCATTTTACATATAGTTTCATTATATTTGGCCAAGGGAGTTGGGAGTTATCATTTTTTGAAATATTACATCAAGAACTATATGAAAATGAGGAAGAGCGTTACATGAATTTAACTATTGAGGCAGGCTGTAGATGCACCGATCGATGGTCGCAAAGCTACACACATGCACTGGAGTGGGACTCGACTGCACAGCTGTTACCAACGGTCTCCAGTCGCCTAGTTGTACTTGTAAAAGAGGTCTCACAGTTGTTCATCGTCTGCCACCGTAGGGTTGATGATTTGAGCCGTCCATTAATGGTCCTATGGCTAGGGCGCGCGGTGGATCACACCTGGAGCTGGGTCTCACTACTCGGCTGGCCCACGAGCCGTTGCAAAGAAAGGGGATGGGCCTGACGTGGCGCCCTAATAGCTGCCCGATTGTCCGTCCAAGAGAACTGATGTAGCCGATCAACAGTCCTACTTCATCCCCTTCGATCGCGATTGCTACAGGAAGCAGTCAAGCCACAATGGAGCACCCGACAGTTTGGTGCCGACGTGAGAGTAGGGGGTGCAATCGGCCTCACCAACCACCCACTCAAGTTCGGCTGAACCTCGAGAATAGGTTGGGATACATTTTTGTGGTTATGAAGCTCCAGGGACGAAACGCCTAAACCACCTTGGGGTGGCGGCATTGGAGAGGAAGGGAAGAAAGAGAGAAGATAGGGGTGCTCTGGGTATGGATTCAAGAGGAAAAAGAGGGGGAAAAACAAAGGGGTATCGAGACTAGGGTTTGGGGGGTTTGATTTAGTCAAAAAGGGGGAGAAACGACCACCTATTGGGCAAAGTAAGGTGGAGCAGGGCAAGGTGTGTTGTTGGCCTGTACAGAGCTAGGGGATGACTCTTGGACCGTCCGATCATAATCCAAAATTCTTGGCAGATCACTGGCTTTCCAAAGGGGGCCTCCCTGAATTGGGCCGCGCGCTCCATTTGGGCCCAATAGGCTCAAAATCTCAATTAAAATCAAGTGAAAAATTCTCATCTTCAATCTAGCATAGCTTTTGATTAGAAGACTCGATCGGGGTGATTCTTTCACCTTTGGAATGATAATTGAGTCCTCTATAACATGGAATACATTGTAGAGAGGGAGACATGGAGTATCTTATTTCTCAAATAGATGGAGAAATATATGGTTTATGTCTTTTTGGTATAGCGGGCTTGCCTCCTTGTAGATGTTTTCTTATGAGGCTTTTCTCAAGCTTTTGTTCATGGGGTTTGTTTGTGGGTGCTCTAGATGATCTTTAGTTTTAGGGTTATGATACACATCTTATAAGTATATTTGTAATCTCTTGTTGAATCTTGTTTTTTCCTACTTGAGGAGAGTCAGATAAAAGAAGGATCTCCTAGCTTTTGGTAAAAGATCATAGATAATTCAATTCATCATATTATCTTCAAAGTTGGTGATGTTAATGATATTTTGTAGACATGGACTCTAAATCCCTAAGGCCATCGTTTGGTTTGATGGAATGGATATTGATAGGATACTTAATGTGTTAAGAAATACAATGTGTCACTTCCCAGAGTTTGTTCTGACGACGTAGATTTTCACCTTGATCGCACGATAGACGAAGTGTTCTCAAGTGACACGGCGCCTTGTCAACTACTGGAGTTTATGGCTCTGACAAAGTACGGCGTGTCTTGTTTGTGACACGTCGCATTGACGACTATTGGAGTTTACACCTCCGAAAAAGTACATGGCATATCTCTTGTTTACACAGTGTGTGGAAGGGATTCAATTTACATTAAATGTAGAAGTTGACAAATTAGGTTATCACCAGAATACAAAATGGTGTTGAAAAATTTCTTCAATTTGCATCTAGAAATGTAGAAGTTGATGGCTTAATACCTTGCCCTTGCATTAAATGTAATAACTGAAGTTGTAAGACAAAGGATGAGGTGTCAGCTGATCTGATAGTGTGGCATAATTGAGAGCTACACATGCTGGGTAGCCCATGGTGAATCAGGTCAAGTCGATTATCAAAATGCTAGTGATGACAATGAGTATATGAGGCCGATGATGTTGAAGATGAGGCTGATGATGTTGAGGGAATGATAAGGGATGGGCTAGGATTTCCTAATAACCATGTTCCAACATTTATAATCTATAATTTTTTTGATATGTATTTTCTTTATAGGCTTTGATTAATTTTACTAATTTCTTTTGAACATTGATGGATGTCATTTCCCTTGTTTTAACCATTTTGTGATTTTTATTAGGAACTGATTATAAATGTTGCCTTTGATTGCTTCTTTCTATTTTTTTTGGATCATTATCCTTTTAAGTAATCTGATGAGATACATGTAGGAAATATGGTCAATATGTCTAGTACCCACAACCAATTTGCAGGTGCCTATGAGATGTTAATGATTGACCATTGTAGCAAAACTCAAGGTAAGTCATTATAAGTTGTAATGTATGTATTTTTCTCTCTCGGATTGAGTATTTGTGGATATTCTTTGAAGTCTATGTATAATCACGAGTCCTTTAGATTTCTATTGTTTTCTTCATGCTATGATAGGACACTTTTGGCCTATTGAGAAGAAGCTGTAAGGTCAAGCTTCACTTTGGTCGAGTATGGACATGAAATTATTTTTGAGGATTCCCTAGTCAATTTGAGTGCGCTTCTTGTGTTGTTTTGTTCAAATGTTGTGTTTCTAGCTGCTAAGTTTTAGGTTGAACACTCTGGCCAATCCAGCACGACTGATTTTCTTTGTGTGAAGATGTTTTTAGGTGGGTGTGGATTTGATTTACTTATCTAGATCTCATATGGTGCTAATGAGATGGATGCATGTTGTATTTATGGAAGTGCATGGTTATCTCTTCCTTATATCATGCTAATTTCTGCATTGTTGATTGCCTACAAGTTAATGGAGCTGCAAGCTAGTATCTAATTTCCTCCATGTTGGGGACATGTTGTTCCTCAACTTGTGTTCAATGGGCATTTGATATATTGCTTTGAATGTTATATAGGCTTTATTTTCCTTTCAAATACTCTTAATTTTCATTGTTATTTTTTTTGCTTTTGATGAATATATGTCTAAAGATTTGCTTAATGAGTTGCTATTCACTTTATGTATGTCCCATGTTATAAAAATGTAGGGAGTTTATCTTTTTTTGAAAATGATCTCTCTTTTTTGTCAGACAGGAGATCTCCCATGAGTATTATTTTTTATTTTGTCACAATGATGTCAAGTCTCGATGAAGATACAAATGAATGGCTTTATTTGAGAGAGGGATCTTCCATTCAAAGGTAACTCTTTTAGTTAAGACAAAATTTCTTGTAATTGGTATTAAGAATATTGTGATCAGTCTTTTAGATGGCTGATTTAGGATCAGTCTTTTATAGACTAATATAGTCTTGGTTGTTGCATCATCAAGCATAGGCATGTATATAGGACTTAGTAGGGATGGCAGAAAAAACTAGTTACCACTGGACTCCCAAAATCCGAACCGAACCACCCATGCTTTTCGTTAACCACTTGGTAAATGGTTGCTAGCAGTACGGGTGGTTAAATATACCGTGGTAACAGATCGGGAGATGGAAATCCGATACGACTTTTCTCACTAAAAATGAGCAGCTGCAAACATGTATCTCTGTCCATTACTCAGTTGGAGTGACGGACAAGTGCAACCCCGATAAATAATTGTTCAGCCGATTCACAACTTTGTCATACATTTGATTCGGATTGAAACGTTGGATGCGGCCTGACAACATTTGGCATGCGGCGAGCCCTCCTGTTTGCCATGCACTGCATTCTTGTATGGGAGGTGAAATGGTAGATGGATTTCCATGGTCACCCGGCAGCGAAACCAAAAATACCATGGGGCAGGTGGATTGAAAACCGGATGGTTTTGCTTTTATGTGGTATGGATTGGTATGGGGCGGTTGGATGAAAAACTGCACCATTGCCATCCCTAGGACTTAGGTCTGGCTGTTATATTATGCAATTGGTTATTCTTGTACAAGAGGCTTACTCGTGTCCTTGTCTCATGTTATGAAATTTTCATTAGATGCTCTTCTCTTTCCGGGAAGATATGTTTTTGATGTTTTTGTGGGTTCTGCCACTAACAACAGAAGGATATGTGTTTTCGTCTTTGGTTTGTTGGGATCTGATTTTCATTTAGAATATCTCTCAAAAACTGGTTCCTAAAATTAGTAAAGTTTTTATATAAGAGCAGAATGAGTGCATGATGTGGTTGGTTATGCTTTATATATTTGGAATCCAGTAGTAAATATTTCATAATTATTCTTTAAGGCTGATGCTTTTGTAATGGTGTCTAGGGAGCTATTCGCAGAAATCTCCATGGTGTTGGGAATGGAAGAGGAGACACTGCTTCGTCTACACGGTGGGGTGAAGCAAGTTGCATGACTGAACTACTATTTGCCCTGTTTCACACCTGAGAAATTCATGGGTATCAGCTCGCATTCAGATAGAAGCTCCATAACTGTCCTCTACAAGAGGACCAACTGTGTGGTCTCGAGATTAGGCATGGGGGAAGGTGGTTCCATCATGCCAATACCTGGGGTGCTGGTTGTCAACATAGGGGACGCCGTTGAAGTACTTGCAAGTAGGAATCATTGGTGCTATGGTTATTCTAGCATATTAAACAATGACCTATTGTGAATACCAATTGATGTTTTGTAGATATGGAGTAACAAGCTGTATAAAAGCATGGAGCATAGAGCTACAGTTCACAAACACAGAGCGAGGATGTCTGCAGTGACATTCGTCATCTCACAGGAAGATATGCACATCGGGCTGCTCGATTAGTTGGTTTGTGATCAGCACCCAACCATGTACAAGAAGGTGAAATATCTAGATTACCTTAGGAGCATTCACGCGGAAAATAGAATAGAATATACTATTGCATAATCCTCTTTTATCTTGATCTCTTACTTCAAGATACTGGATTCTATCTATACTGATTGCAGCTCATTTGGCAGTGTGTAGGATCATCTTGGGATGGACTTAAACACATCTGGAAGGCTGTTGGTTTCCTCATAAAAGTATCTTTACCTTTACGGGTATGGATTGAGTTTTCAAACAACTTATTGTCATGGGCCTTTTGTATATTCTGTAATATACTTCTCAGATGTGTATTTTATTAGTGATATGTACTTATGATTGTTAGTTTGTTAATGTTTAACATCAACGTACGTATCATACTTAACTCATGCCCTGGGAAATATGTAAAAGATGTCATGTCTGACCTTGAGGTCTGGTGTTCTTAGTATAAAAATAGGTAATTGATATAGTATCAAACCACTGCGTAACCTTGTCTCTACGTTTGTGAAACTACTCATACACATATGCAATACTAAAAGTGTGCATAGGGTGGTGCCTAAGTAAACTAAACTCCCTCATACATATAGTCTAAATGATAAACTATCTTTGCAACTAGAGGATAGATCTTTGTCTTAAGAACATAATGCTATCTTTTATAGTTTACATGGTACTATGGAAAGATCACATTATACATCTAGGATAGAACAGAATATATTGATTCCATCCTTCATCTAGAGCTGTAGTATTTCTTTTGTATTGTTTACCCCCTTTCTTTAGTCTTCCAACCTCCTCGCTTTCTTTTTAGACTTCTTGCTAGACTTGGCCCTTGACGCCCCATTTAGTTTTCCATTTGTTTGTTATACTTATATGATAAAGTATTGCTTGTCAGTGTTTTATTTGTAGATCTCCTTGATGAGTAATTGGTGCTCATGAACCAATATATAAAAATGAGCCTTGCTAGATCAGAGAAGGTGATGGGTCCTATAGTGGTACTGTAGGTCCCCCTTCCATTTTGAAGACATAAAAGGATGGATGCGTCTTCTACGATCTGTCATGATGTTGCTAGCTGATAATAACATACTGGAGGAACACATACTTCTGTCGGGCTGCATCCCCCTCTGCCACCAAGGCCTACCCCGTGTAATACCTCGTCGAGGCCATATAGCCATCGTAAAGAGATAAAGCTATTCAACCAAGTTTTGAAGATAAGAGATATGCTCTTGGGAGGCACCATGAGACTGTTGTGTATAAATTAAATATTGTATCAACAACTGAAAGAAAACTGTTGCTATATGTAGTCTACGCATGATGTACTGTTTCCATTAAATAAGGAACACCTGCAAACTGTAATATATGTACAATGATGAAGAACCTGATGAGTTAGAATGAGTTTTATGTACCAGAATACAATCAGTTATATGATATTTCGTCTTTGAAAGTATTATTGTGTTATTCAATTATGATTCTACACAATGTCTTTACTATATATGCATATGTATATATATGCATGTATGTATATTGTCAAAATGTTTTGTTATAAAACTATAATATTCTGGTGCCGCATGTGTGGGTGGTGACCTGTGTCCTCCCCGCCGCAAGGTGCGTTTATATGTGCCACCTAGCATGTGCTTTGCCCGGGCCAGCACACGCCCAACACATGCCACCCTTGTCGACTCATGCACCCATGAACACCTATGTTTTCCCAGTTGTAGGTGCCCATATGCCCATTCATGCCTGCTTGAATATTGCAGATTTGTGCACGCAACATTTCCGGCATATTAGAATGCCAGCTTTGACACCATTTTCCGGCAATTTCTATTTATTCCCGGCATGAGTGTAATGCCATTTTTGATACTATTCCCGACAACTTATAATATGCCGTAAAACTTTTGGCGGTACACTTTTCAACAACATTTTTCCGACATATTGAAAAATACCGAATAAATACAATACCAGCATAAATATGGAGTTTTTACAGCATTTTGTTATGCCGAGAAACTTAATATTTGTTGTAGTGAATCCTGCAGGTGCCAATGGAAAGATTGTTCAGCAATACCTTGCAGAATACAAGCATTAGCATTGGGCATATAGTGATAAAACTTGGATACACGAGACACACCAATTCTATCTGCATTCTATGAGTACTGAAGTTATACCATTATGTAATAAGAGGCTGACTCATGATAGGGCATACGGGTTTTCCAAAAAATACTGTTAATTTTCTATGTATATGTTGTTAATATTTGTTAATGTCGTTACGTATAGCAGTAGGTGCAATTTAATTAACAAGTTTAGATAGATCCAATAAGAAACGAAGATCAAACAGAGTAGGAGAACATAAATAAAAGGAGTCAGAATTCGCAAACCAGATCGTTCATTGAGAAACAAACGTGTTACTTAAAAAAATCAGTGCCCGACAATCCTCGCGGATAGATACCGTTCTCCCAGACTTGATTTGGCATGAACTTGGAGCAGACACGTCTCGCTTACACTCGACGTCGTCTCGTTGCACTACCACCAGTGCAACATAGCAACCACAAGAACCACCTCCTAACAGATTACGTCGTGAAGGAAGAGGATGAACGACTTTATCACTTCCAGGAGAGAGATCTCCAAGCGACAGCAGGAGCGACGACGCCAGACTTTGGGATTAGGGCTCGCTAAACACTCACACGAACGGCTGACGGCTATGTTCGAAAGAGATGATTTTAACCCTAATGACCAGAGGTCTATTTATAGCCTTACATGCCCCACTAATCCTATTCCCGTTAAGATGCGACCACTCGGTTGCTCTTGTACACGAGTAATTAATTACTTAGTTGTATCCTAGTGTAAAAAGAAGACGGAGGACATTCTCCACAATCCACAAGCCACAAGTCACAAGCCCGATCCCGTGCCCGGCCTGGCTAGGCCAGGCCAGGCGAGACGCGACGTGGCGCACACACATGCATGCGTGTTGTGGTAACCCCACCCACCAAGGAGGTGAGCATACCTTCCTCGTAGGACCCCTTGGACACTAGTGCCCCATGTGATCCTACATATAAGGGCCACAAAAGTTCTAGGAGTGAGCAATATGGGATAAAGCTTCTTTACCATTTGCACTAGATACAAAACTACTTTTCTCACATGTACTAGCTGCACTACATTGGGCTTAACCCATGCTATATACATGGCTGCTACAACTGCCATATATCTAACAATCCCCCACAAAGTCCAATGTGTAGTGTGCTCTACCATTCAGTCCTCCATAATGTGCTTTCAGCAGAGTCCTTTCGGTTTGAATCAACCTGAGTTATCCAACTGTGACCATCGCAGGAACTAGGTGAACAAAAGTCTTGAACCTGAACCTTGGGTACAAGAATATAGGTTGATAACAACATAATAAAGACATGGTAGAAAAGAAAACAATGCATTAAGGCCATGCATACAAAATTCTAATAACAAAGAACAACCCAATTCTCTTGTTGCGGCCTACACAACATCAATCACTTAGTTGGAGTCTCCAAAGATGTACTGCTAACATCATGTCCTAAGACTTGACACCATTCAGAGACTACTCTCTTACTAACTTGCAGTCATGACACTAACAAGTTTACAGGAGATAGACACAGATGCTAGAAGCATCAAACAATTTACATAGCATCACCCTATATTAGGGTTTCACATAGCATTACCTTATATTAGGGTTTCACATAGCATTACCCTGTATTAGGGTTTATTATATCCTATTACCCAATTTAGGGTTAGGATGCACTATTCACATCCGATTAGGGTTTATCATGTCCTTTTACCCAAATTAGGGTTTACTGTAACATTACATAACATCACTCTAGATTAGGGTTTTGTATCACATTCATTACCCTATATTAGGGATTTACACATCATTACCCTGAATTAGGGTTTCACTCAGAATTGCCCTGAATTAGGGTTTCTTACAACATTTCCCCAAATTAGGGTTTACTATTAATCCCAATTAGGGTTTACAATAAAATAACCCTGAATTAGGGTTTCTCATGTCATTATCCTATGTTAGGATCACATCATTCCCCTAGATTAGGGTTTCACTCAGTATTGCCCTAAATTAGGATCAGGGCTCATCAACCTTCTCAATCAGGGTTTCATGATCTCTTTATTAAGGATCATACCCTAATTACATAATCTATTCATGTTTGAAAGTGTTGAGGTTTAACCATTACATGATTGCCATTCATGTAGGAATTCCTCTCTCTTTCATCCTCTCTAGGATGTCAATTATTTCAATCTTAATTGTATTAGGTCCAATCAACTTGAATGAAGGGTTGTCACAACATATTAAGTCATTGCTTCCATAAGCATCAAGAGTTAACCGCTCAAAATGTACTAATCATCCTAGTACCTCAAAGGTATAACCATTGTAATCACCTTTGATTTACATCATTAATAATCAAGTAGTTAATTGACCTTTATTCACATTAGGTGTCCAAATGGTTTGACCAGTTGAATCTCAAATGGTCTTGATTACTTAGACCCCAAACGGTCTTGGTCACTTAGATCTCAAACGGTCTTGGTCACTTAGACCTCAAACGGTCTTGGTCACTTAGACCTCAAATGGTCTAGGTCACTTAGATCTCAAACAGTCTTGACCAATTAAGTTCTAACGGTTTGAAATTGTTTAGCCAAATCAAGTTGAAACCGATTGGACGTATAAAACCGTTTAGACAAAACATTTGAAACCGAATGAACTTAGGTCTCCAAACGGTTTGAGACCATTTGGTCCCAAACGGTCTTGAGACCATTTGATCCCAAACGGTCTTGAGACCGTTTGGAATCAAACGGTCTTAAGACCGTTTGGTCCAAACCCTCTCAAAACCGAATGGACCAAAAAGATATCCATCAACCAAATCGATTTTAGGGTTTCACCTATTGAATCCACCTATCAATTGAAACATTGAATTAACCTCAATTGAACCATTAAATCACCCTTTAATTGAACCATCAATTAGGGTTTTAAATTTAAGAAACCATCAATTAGGGTTTTAACCTAATTAAATTAGGGTTTGAAATCGAGATACCTTCAATTGTTGACATAGTAGGACTAATTCTATTGAAATCATTGAATCACCACTTAGCCATGTCATGACCTGACCTCAAACGGTCTTGAGGTCGTTTGATTAACCTCCAAATGGTCTTGAGACCATTTGACTAGTTCCATCATTGAAATTTGTGAAATTCAATTAGGGTTTGCATCATAGAATCGATCATCAATTGAGCTATTGATTGTATTTCAATTTGATATCACTGGATCTTCAACCATCTAATCATACTTCATCATAGACTTCCAAACGGTCTTGGTTGACCTCCAAACGGTCTTGAGACCGTTTGGGTTAATCAACCCAAAAATTAAATCAATCAATTGAGAATTTCAGCAGTCAACCCGATTAGGGTTTGATACTTGATGGACCTTTAACTGATGAACCCTTTGAAATCAATCAATTGGATTTAATGATTCATTAACCATCAACATCAGCATATGAACTCCAAATGGTCAACTGTGGTCAACTATTCCAAATGGTTTTGAAACCGTTTGGTTTCAAACAGTTTGATGAAACCGTTTGGCTAACTTTATTGAAACTGATTGGACTCAAATTTTGAAATTGTTTGCCATATATATTTGTGGAGGTGTGTGCTTATGATGATGTCATCATCATCAAGCTATAAACCCACGAAGCTTTCTGTGATTTTCATGGTGATTGCATCAATCAATCAAATAAAATTTTGTGAATGAAGAAAGGATCAACAATTGATAGAGGTATGAAATCAATAATAACATTCAAGGGTTCAAGTTATATAACCCGCCTTCAATTGAGCTTCAAAGCTTCAACCTCCACGTCTTTAATGGTGAAAGCAACACCTTCCACTATCCCAAGCTCGTCCTTAAGCTTTGAGTGAAAAGGAATGGCTAGAATTGAAGATGGAATGGAGATAAGAAGAAATCATACATTGATTTTTGATTTCCACCATGGAATCAAGGTGAAAAGAGGTCATGGAGCTTACCAACAGGTTGGGGGTCGTCCTCCTGATCCTCCAAAGCTCCCTTGGTCGTTTTGCAAGAAAAGAGTGGAAGTGGTTTCGAAAAAGCCTCTCAATTGAGTTGTAAAAGGTGTTTTTATAAGAAATTCAATGAGAGAGAAAATATTTTATAAAATCCTTTTAATTCTAAAATTGGTGCCACCTCTCCCCCATAAATTCCTTGCATGCAAAGACATATTCCCCTCCTTCGAATTCCTCTTCATTATCCATGAATTAAGGAAAAGCAAATTAAGCACCTTAAATCATATAATACTAATATCCCATTTTTAGTGGTATTACTTTTGATTTAACTAATGTGAGTGGGTTCTCCACTCACTTAGATATTTTTGTGCCTTTACAAGGCACATGCTCGTCCAACCTTATCTATTTTAAACCATTACCATTTTGGTTGAAGGGTACTTCGATTAACATATTTATTTTTACATTAATTTGAAGTAAAGTTTCAATTATGCTTAAATCTTGATTATTTTAATATCAAGATTCTCTTTCCTCCAAAATGATTCAAATGAGGCGCCCCTCTCAAATTATTTTCTCTACATGATTCCAAGAATCATGAGGGACCCTCTTGAAGTGTTATTTTGCATATTGAACCCTAGATTTTGGGTAAATTGCACATTACACCAAAACTAGGTTTTAATGCACAAACATTGCTCAACAAGCTCTTTCTTGTTATTTAGGCCCCTACAAGCCATACCTCTGCATCATTATCATTGCTATTATGCTTCAATACTAGAGGAACATTTCACCATGTAACATTTGTAATTTAACCCCTCAACTTGGGTAATTTGCCCTTTAGCCCCAAACAAGTAAAACATTATTTCAACATTATTCAAAAGGACTAAAATTGAAATATAAGTTCCTCTTGAGCCTTAATTACTTATCAAGAGATAAGAGGAAGCATATAATCAACTTTATTAAGAAAAACATCTAGGTTTAAGCATAACCCAGGTCAAGGGTGTTACACTTTTGATCCCTCATAGCAACACCATTAAATTCACATATACCCGTATGCACTAAATCCAAAATTTTCAAATTCCTATTCACAGAATGAAAGGGCTTCCTAGGAAGTTTAGCTTGCACACATATTTCACATTTATTATTGCTAATTTCAGATTTAGGGATTAAATTTAGATTCATCATACGCTTCATTGAGGCAACATTAACATGTTCCAAACGTGAATGCCAAACATCGGATGAAACAAGATTCATGCAAACATAACTATACTCATTCAAATTTAAAATGGAATTTGAAATAGGTTCAACATGAATCTTAAATAAGTTCTCCACATCACATAAGTACCTCTTTCCAAAAAATAAAGAATCACGAAGGCGTGTAATAATAGCCTTATTACATTTGCAGTCTACTCTATAACCTTCCCTAACTAAAATTATGCCACTAAGGATATTGTGTCAAATGGTTGGAACATGTCTGACCCTATGAAAAGTCAACACCTTCCCCGAAGGGAACTTCAAGTCCACCCATCCTTTGCCTTTGACTTCTGTAGAGCTAGAATCGCCCAAAGTCACAGACCGACCTCGAGAGGCATGGTAAGACACAAACAAGGATTTATCAGCACACACATGTACATTAGCCCCAATGTCAATTATCCAATAAAGTGGTTCAAAAATAGAAAGGATTTCAGGTTTAATAGACACGTACCCATCATTGAGGTTCAAGGATGTAGTCATCATGTTGATCACAACCTCCTCAGTTGCAGATGCAACAACTTTCTTTACCTTCTTAGAAGGACAATCTTTGTTCCAGTGGTCAACCTGTCCACAAGTCCAACAAGGTTTGTTCTTCGGTTTCTTCCGGATCTTGGCCTTAGGTTTATGTGCATTATTAGATTTCTTATCTTTGATGGTTTTAGCAGAAATAAAATTAACAGTAGGGTTTGCATCGGTAGGCACCTTGATCGTTTTCTCCTTTAAGTGTTCTTCTTGTATGTTTATATCCATCGTTAGTTCTTCCATTATATGTGTCCCTTTGCGGTGCTTCAGAGACATACCAAACGATTCCCATGACTTAGGGAACTTTTCTATGATGGACATAACAACGAACTTCTCAGGTAATACCATCTTGGCATCAGAGAGTTCATGAACTAGGAGTTGAATATCATGTGTTTGATCAGAAACAGACTTACCCTCTACCATCTGAAACTTAAGAAATTTAGACACACAATATTTTTCAATACCTTGGTTTTCAGTACTAAAATTCTTAATTAACGATTCCCACAAAGCTTTGGATGTAGTGACATGCGGCTTTGAGTAAGAGTCATACAATTTGTTATTTAAACCAAACAGAATCAAACTACAACACGTTTTGTCACATTCTTCCAATTAGCAATTATATTTACATTATCAGGAATAGTATCATCAGATTTAGGTTTAGTCTCTTCTAAGTACTGATCAAAACCCGCAATATTCAGTCAAATTTGCATCCGACTCTGCCAACGGGAAAAGTTGCTATCAGTAAATTTTTCAGCATACTGCTAGTATCAATTTTAGTCCTAGAACCACCCTGATCGGCCATTGTTAATTAACAACAGAAATTGATTTCTTTAAACTGTTGTTAATATTTGTTAATGTCGTTACATACAACAGCAACATGTGCAATTTAATTAACAAGTTCAGGCAGATCCAATAAGAAACGAAGACCAAACATAGCACGGGAACAGAAATAAAAGGAGTCAAAATTTGCAAACCAAATCGTTCATTGAGAAACACATGTGTTACTTAAAGAAATCAGTGCCCGACAATCCTCGCGGACAGGCACCGTTCTCCCAGATTCGATCTGGCACAAACCTAGAGCAGACACGTCGTCGTCTCGCTGCACCACCACCAGTGCAACACAGCAACCACATGAACCACTGCCTGACAGGTTGCGTCTTGAAGGAAGAGGATGAACGACTTTGTTGCTTCCAGGAGAGAGATCTCCAAGCGACAGCAGGAGCGACGATGGCAAACTTCGAGATTAGGGTTTGCTAAACACTCACACGAACGACTGACGGCTGTGTTCGAAAGAGATGATTTTAACCCTAATGACCGGAGGTCTATTTATAGCCTTACACGCCCCACTAATCCTATTCCAGTTAAGACGCGACCACTCAGTTGCTCTTGTACATATTGCGGAAAAATCCGCAAAAGAGACACTGTCCAGTCAGGATTAATAAATATGAATAGGAAAGAAATAATTAATTACATGAGTAATTAATTACTTAGTTGTATCCTAGTGCAAAAAGAAGATAGAAGACATTCTCCACAATCTACAAGCCCGAGCTCGGCCAGGCGTGGCGCGTGCGTACGTGTGTGTTAACCCCACCCACCAAGGAGGTGAACATACCTTCCTCCTAGGACCCTTTGGACACTAGTGCCCTATGCGATCCTACATATAAGGACCACAAAAGTTTTAGGAGTGAGCAATATGAGATAAAACTGCTTTGTCATTTATCCTCACATTTGCGGTACGAAAAAATTTCTTTTGATATGGGAAAGATGCAATGTAACTCTTATATAAGATAATTTGCGGTGAGCGTGGATCGAACACGCGACCTTCAGATCTTCAGTCTGACGCTCTCCCAACTGAGCTATCCCCGCTAGATATTTCCTTTTTTATATCTATATTTATTAACCCCGTGATCGTTACCACCTCTATTTCTTACAGAACTGGTATAATTTTGATTGGTTTACAGTTCTGGTCCTTCTGGGATACGCATTAAGTTATCTGCACAGTTCCAAAGTCGTCATTGTATTACTTCGAACGTTAAACAAGAATACATTTCGATTCACTTTTTATGGATACCATTGCTTGTATAATATTTTATTGCTCATATAATATTATATATGCATATACTTTTGGTTATAAACATACACTAAAGGTAGCTCCAGAAAACATACAATAAAGGTATCTCTAGAAAAATATACCAAAGGTATAATTATAGGGTGGTGAGAGTTTAAGTGAGAGAAAAACATTGACTGTATTTGTAGGAAGGAAGGGAAGTGCAATAAAGTCCATTATCATGTTAGTATTGAATAAATCTCGATCATGTGAGTCCAATGGTAGGAAATCTCCTCCACCCTTGATGAATTATACCTAACAAGTGATGATATTACAGAAGGTACAATCAATCATCTATGAGTAAAGAGTACCTAAAGGAAATTTGGCATTTACTAAAAGAAGCCAACATGGATATAAACTTTTGTTCTAGAACATAAAGGAGTGCCTGTATCTAGTATTTCATGCAAAACGGAACAATTAATTTCTAGTCTGAATAAGTTGGTAATTAATATTTTCTTTAAAAAACACAGAATTTTTAGGTTATCCTGGCCATGAAGATGAGAAAACTTCAAAAGAAGACAAAGCTAGTCCCTAATATGTTCCACGTCGTCCCAAAGTTGTAGTCCATTCACGGTTGAAAAGAAATGTCGATGTGGAACCAAAATTAAAAAACAAATCACTTCTACAAAAGGGATTACCATGATCATGATATAGGATGTATGCGTGTCTACCCAACGAACATTGGAAACTGCCCCACTCTTGAAGTAGAATTATACTGAACTTGCACGGAGTCATTGTTTCTTGGGATAGAAGATATTAAAAAACCATGCTCAACTTAGACTCTAATTTTTGTGTGGATAATAGGTAAAATATACCCTTTAGTATAAGGTTATAAGGATCGCACTAACTCAAATTCAAGCACACATTTTACGCGTAATGTAATTAAGCATAATATAGTTTTTTGTGTCTAGACCTCTAACAGAGGCAACCGTACATATTGGAAACAATTCCTCATAGGAGGTATGCCATATAGTTGGTCAGGTGGTGTATATACTGAAAATTATATTAGCATAACATAACTAAATCATCATTGCTTCCTATAAGGGGAGGGCGGAATGAATATAAGGGACTCTCAAGTCTCAACTTTTCTAAGACAAGTAACATCATAGGAATATATATTGATGGATGATGGAAATAAAAATATTTGCATATTCTTTTCTAATTTTCTTCCACTAAATTGAAGTAGAAATATGTAAGATAAACAAGGGATCTTTCACAGACTTATGTTTCTTCTGTTTCCCCTTGCAATGTTAAAAAAGATATTATAACCCAGATACTCAACCTTTCTATGAGCTTCCTTTTCCCCGTTCACTTGCCATATTTTAGGTATTTCAGTAACAAAGAGAAAAGATCTCTATACGTTGAATTCCATGTGAGCATTTAAACTAAGACAATACAATTTAGAGATAATCACATATCATGTTCTAGCTATTAAAATCTAAAGCCTGGAATAAAGCAATGACCAACTGTAACACCCTCCCCAAGCACACACATGCACATAGTAGAAGAAACACTGAGTTATCCATAACTCGTGCACTCAAGGAGGCATTACATAAAACTGGCATTCATAACAACAATATAATCAACCACACAAAGTAAAAATATAAAACATTCTCATAATCGTTCTTACAAATGGAACATAATGGATATCACATGGAAAACTAACTCAACATCTCGAGACATAGTCCCTACTCTAAGGTTCTAAATATTTAAAACATATATCCGAGTCTATAAAACTAAGGATCGTCTTATAGTTGGCACCCCACCATATCTTATCTTGTTCTATCCTTGTGTTTGAGTCTTTGGGATCCACTTCACTCCTGCTTCTCACCTGTGGACATCTCGTCCCCAGCCATGTATTGGAAAAATAGTTGTTAGCGTAAGTGTCATGAGTATTCTAATATACATGTTACTGAAGAGATAAAATGCTAAAAATATCTTTGAACATTATAAATATGAAACTAACATTAAAACTTTGTATAAGATCTGAAACATAAATATATCTTCTTTCTTTAGCTTATCTCTTATCTTTTTACTTTATCTTTCTCTGGAGACCTGTACTCTGGTACTTGGGTCTCATGACCTGCACTAAGGTGCCTGGGTCACATAACCTGCACTTTGGGCTTGAGTTATGTCTCTGAATTGGCCTGCACTCTGGTGCCTGGGCCACATGACTTTCACAAAGGGCCTGAGTCAATGCTCTCTTATCTTAATATCTTACTTATAAATGAGATCAAGTACATTCTATGAACTAAGGCATATGTTATTTATGACTTTTATCTGATTGTGGCCACCATTATACAATAAGTCCTCCTCTGTTGACACTGAAGTGTCCTCTATGGTGCAACATACCCTCTTTTGGCACAACGTGCCCTCTGTTGACACTGAAGTGTCCTCTATGGTGCAACACACACTCTGTTGGCACTACATGCCCTCAGAAATGGAGTAACCACTCCTATGAATTGGCAACAGATGCCTCCGAATCGTCCCGTGACTCTCTCAATGAGGACTTATCATATAATGTATTATGTGAATGTTCTGAATTAATTATCTTAAGTCTAAGCTTACTAAATTATGAATCTAGATTTATCCAAAACTGAATATTGAGCACTGAACATGTACTGAGCTATGAATCTGAATCTTTGCTTTAATTTCTGAACTGAATCTATTATTGAATGTGAATATGTATCTCAAATTACTACATAATCGAGATTGGGTCTATAACCGTTATCATGTATCTTTATTCAAAATCTGGCTACTCACTCAATGAGTAGTCTAAGTCTTAATCTAAATCTAATATCTTTATTATCTGGATAAACTTTAATATGAAACTTAGGTTTGATAGAATGACTTCATTAAATCTTGATTTTTGGCATATGACAACTGAGTCTAAAGGCCTAGGGGGAAAGGATTTGATCTTAATATCTAAACTCTAAGTATACAAAAATAACTTTCATAAAGCACATGAGAGTAAATTAAGTATAAAATATCTAAAATTTTACTTTCTAACAAGATGATTCAATCTCTATAAATTCTCATCAAATCTGATCTTACCTCGGGTCTTAATGTTTTTCATATGAACTCACATCTTAAACTTTAATTCTTAAAAAGGAATCTTGTAAATTAATCATAGCTTAATGCATCCTCAACTTATCATAAACTCATTTTACAATGCATTATTATCCCCAATAACACTATTATTTTGAAAACAAGATAATGTATTAATATCTTCAAAACTTACATCCTCACATTAAACATTCGAAGAATTCTAATTAACTTCTTATTTTTTAGATGTCTACTTATGTAAGAAATCTTGATAACATGTTTCTACTTGAAATCTTAATACTCAATTATATGTATAAAAGTGAAGAACCCTAATAGTATGTTCAAACTTAAAAATCTCAATGGTTATATCTCATTACCATAGATGTATGTTAGTCATAACTTGTATTTCTTGTCTTGTGGTCTTGAACATTCATATAGAACAACATTAAGAAATATGAGAATAATTTAACCTTCTAAACTTGTTAATTCATTACCATCTCATGACACATCACTAATTAATACAATGATCATATGAAATATCATAATCATAAAGTATAGAAAATCTTGCCTACATATCTGATTAGAACATTGAACATGAAGTTTTTTTTTGATTTGCGAGAGAACCACCCCCGCACGAGCGCCACTTTTGTGACCCCCATAGGCAGCGTAAACTCTCGGGGACCCTAACCCGCCCATAAGGGTGGCCCCAACTAGTAGCATCATTGGCCGGCTGACGCTATGGCCAAATCATTTCTGAGGCCATAGCCAGGAGTCGAACCCGTGACCTCTCGCAGAGACCTTGCGAGCCGCACCGCCTGAGCTATGCCTCACCGGCAACATTGAACATGAAGTTCTCATTAAGATGCAAGTAAATGTACTAGACTTGATAAACTTAAATACTCATGGGCATGACCACTTACCTTTTTTTTTTCTGTAGAAAACTCAATTGTTCTTCTTAGGTTGAAGAAGCCCTAATCACGTTCTTGGGTTGGTTGAACCTTAATTATCCTATCTGGGAGAAGTCTGGACCGTTGATTTGTTATTTTTTTTACCATCCAGATCTGGCCAAAATGCGCCCCAGCAGGCAGCAAAATCAAGACTTGAGCTACGCGGATCCTTTCTTGGATCTGCTAGGTTCATGACCCATGAACCCGGCTGGGTCTTTTCTTCTCCGCGTGCGCAGACTCTGTTCTGCGGCCGTTGCGCCTCCTTTCGCGAAGCAGAGTTTGGCCGCCGACTAGCTCTTCTCCGATGCCTTGACGGCGTCATGTATAATATTTGAAATCCTGGACGAAGGTGTTGGGAACATGAATCCTAGGCCTGGTCTGACTAGTGAACAATTCACCCTTCTTCCTCAGGCAAGCGAGACCTGCTCCCCTGTTCCAGAGTCGGAAAACATAGTACTGCGGCGCCCAGCTTTCTCGGTGGTCGTATGCTTTTTTTTTTCTTCATCTCATCAGGGGAGACGGTCACTACTCCTTGAAACAAACCTTCTCAGTCGTCGGCCACAGATCTGTACTCCACATCTCATGAATCTATATACGAACAGTCGTTCAATGTGCAAGACTCAACATTCGGTGTTCCTCCCTGTTTTGAGCGTCGGCGTTTGCTTCTTCTTCATCTGTGCCTCGCACTTAGAGTCCTCCTCAGGAACGTAGTTCCTAGGCATTGTGTTGTGATGCCGTTGTTGTTCGACATACCGGGGCGTATTACAACATAGGTGTTCCTCTCGTGCTCTGCTAATCGAATTATCGCATTGTACTATTTATAAGCCCATCCACGTTCGGAAAGGCAACAATATCTGTTAATTATCATCTCCAGTTCACACAAGATCGGGACTCTATTCAAACTAAAAATCCTAATATCACGGAAGCATGATATCTTAGAGTATGATCTCCGATTCTAATAAAAGCATCTGCGTTTGTCCTTCATAAGGATGAGATGACTCTCCCCACTATTGCCCTTATATCATTTTCTTTTAAATTAAATTCCTCCAAAAATAGTTGCTTTCTTCAACGAAGCTCCTGTCAACTAAATTTTGACCGTCTATACCTTTTAAGATCCTCCCTTTCTTTACAAAAACTTACACTATCTATAAATTTTCGTAGGCCACTAAGTTCATCCAATAGACCTTAAACTTTTTGCATCACATTCATCTTACATTTGAAAATCACCATAATTGGATGGGATCATATTATGAACTGATCAATTAATCTTAAATTTTATTCAAACCATTATAACATCATAAGATCCTAAAGTTACAGATTCACTCATAGGGTTCCACTAGCACTGAAATGGGCTCAAATCTAGTGAAAGATATTATCCTTGCCCCGACATGTCTTGATCTCAACCTATTATGGTTTCGTTAATACACTAAAAATCATTTACTTATCTAGGTTCTAAATATTAGGGTGTCACATTACTACCCTCCTTTTTGGGAATTTCATCCTCAAAATTTGATTAGTCTACCCACATTAGGGTTTTACATATTATACGTACAATTATCTCTAATATCTTCTAACTGGCTCATTAGCATGCTCATGGTATAAATTTGTCATGGTTATCATTAACAAGTGTACATGTGCATGTACTACTAATGAATCTTGAGATCCAAACTATACATTCACCATATATCATGGTGAGAATTATAGATTGCATCTTCTCTGTGGCTGGATTAGGGTTCTGGTTCACTTAAAACTAACTCACTTATCTATGCCAAAATATTGACCCTTCATATACATGCTCAGTCTTACTATGTGTATGATTAGATTTAGGTGACTATATATCTCACACTTTTAATGCCAACACTTGTTTTCTTTGTCACCTTTAGATACATGCCGACATGTCATATATTCAGAGGTGACATGTCTAATCACACTTATCCTGGCACTTCCTTGTGCACATGTCCCGTACAACATGCCCTCAAAAGGACAAGACAAGCGTGATTATGAACATAACATTCTCTCTACAAAACTCCATAAGCTTGTCTCCCATACCACAAACATGTGGGAGAAAAGAGAGAGAATGCTATATACAACTATAATGTTAACATAAAAAGTATAAAACATCTAGACACATAACCCTAATCTTTATCTAAAATTTTGTCTCCTACCTGGAGATCTACTTCGATCTCTAATATCTTTCACTTACTTCTTTTATATATAGGTCTACTATTTATATTTTAAATATATGCTCTACTATCACTTAGCTTCTTATAGGGCGATCTTAAGTAAGAACATGAGGATTCATCTGGTGGCCAACTATAATGTTGCTCTGATACCATATTGTAACACCCTCCCTAAGAACACACATGCACATATCATAAGCAACACTGAGTTATCCATAAATCATGCACTCAAGGGGGCATTATGTAAAACTGCCATTCATAACAACAATTATCACCCTCCCGGGCGTCCGGCCTCCGCCACGGGTTATGGGAGAGGGGGGAGAAATCTTTCTCTCTTAATCCCATAATCAATCACACAAAGTGAAAATATGAAACATTCTCATAATCATTCTTACAAATGGAACATAATGGATATCACATGGAAAACTAACTCAACATCTCAAGATATAGTCCCTACTCTAAGGTTCTAAACATTTAAAACATATAGCTGTGTCTATAAAACTAAGGATCGTCTTATAGTGGCACCCCACCAGATCTTATCTTGTTCTATCCTTGTGTTTGAGTCTTTGGGATCCACTTAGGTTATATCACGGAAGCATGATATCTTAGACTATGATCTCTGATTATAATAAAAGCTTATGCGTTTGTCCTTCATAAGGATGAGATGACTCTCCCCACTATTTCCCTTATATCATTTTCTTTTAAATTAAAGTCCTCCAAAATAGTTGCTTTCTTCAATGAAGCGTCAGTCAACTAAATTTTGACAGTCTATACCTTTTAAGATCCTCCCTTTCTTTACAAAAACTTACACTATCTATAAATTTTCGTAGGCCACTAAGTTCATCCAATAGACCTTAAATTTTTTGCATCACATTCATCTTACATTTGAAAATCACCATAATTGGATGGGACCATATTATGAACCGATCAATTAATCTTAAATTTTGTTCAAACTATTATAGCATCATAAGATCCTAAAGTTACATTCACTCATAGGGTTCCACTAGCACTGAAATGGGCTCAAATCTAGTGAAAGATATTATCCTTTCCCTGACATGTCTTGATCTCAATCTATTATGGTTTCATTAATATGCTAAAAATCATTTACTTATCTAGGTTCTAAATATTAAGGTGTCACATCAACCACAAATGAGCTATAACATCACTACTTCATATTCAATGTTAATGAAGTTGAATAATACTACATATAATTGTTTTAGACATCTAATTCTTTTCAAACTAGGACTATGAAATGATATGAAACAATTGTGTGTATTAAAATATATAATATTGTGTTTAAGAGGTTAAAATGCCTTAGTAAGCATTTTTCTAGATAGGAAAATCAAACAATTTTGATGAAATAAAACTTTGAATTTGTATTCGGGGCCCATATAAAGTGAAACAAATTTGAATCAGACATTTGATTTTACTACAAAATTGTGGAAATTGAAAGGGTATGCGATCAAACACATATAGTACATCTTATCATCCATGTGAGTATGGTAATTTTTGTAAATCATCTAACAAACAACTACAACATAGGTTGACTTGTGATATTGCAACTACTAGATTTGGATTTTCAAGATGCATGCCTCCTTCTTTTCATCTAGTTTTGAGAGAACTATCTTCGGTCTACATGCAACCTTCATCCACTATTAAATAAGAGGAACAAAGGCCCATCTCTTTCTTCAGAGAAGAAAGTAATATCATCATTTCTTTATATAATGTTTATACATATCTCTCTTCTAAAGTATTTCCAAATCGATTCATTGAAATAATTGGAATTATGAAAAATAAAATGGATGCATTAATGATTATTTGATAAATGATTAATCTAAATATATATAATTACTATGCCAACTAAGAAAAATGTTACTTCAAGAACTCAATAATAATGATGATGAAAATATGAACACTAATATCACAAAACTCTCTTCATAGTTGCATTCATTCAACAAATTAGTTAACCAATGGATTCCATTCGTTCAACATAATGCAAATTTCAAACATGAAATACATATAATATTAAAAACCACACACTTCTCTTAGTACTATGGAAATAATAGACACATATCTAGCTCTAAGCATAACATACATCAACTGCACAATCGTATACATATTTCTTGCAATTACCTAGCTTAGGCCAATTTCACTTTTTTCTCTTCTCTTATATGATCCTCATAACTTGATGCCTTTTTCTTTACTTTATAAAGAAATTACCAGAATGTTATCTTTACTACAATCCAAGTTGGTAGTAACAACAGTAACACATGATGTAAACCATACCTGAAGTATAGCCATGATAGATAACATAATATTTACTCAACTCAGAGGGGGAAAATTACATAATTTAGGATGTATAAGAGTAGCAATTTATTACAAGTCACCATGACACTTCACTTTTTATGTCATTTATTTTATTTTTTTGGATAAGGTAAAATGTTACTATCTCAAAAAATATGTATAGGGGAAGCTATAAAAACTCATATACTATACAATAGTCTAGTCAAGACCCAAATTTTTTAAGAACCAACAGTTCCACCCTTTCAGGTATACCCAATTTATCTTTAGAAAACCAAATAAACTATTAACAAGACCATCAAAAACATTAAGGGTGCCACACTCCCTTTTTCCATGTAGTCTACTATTCCCCTCCCTCCATATGTGAAAGATGGGGGTAGTGAAGACTAACCCTCCCATGCCTCTCATCTTCAGCTTACACCTAATATGAAAAAGACTCCACTGCAGGGCATCTGTAACATCCCAAATTTCAAGTGTAATTTTAACCTTGGAATGTGGTTTTTCCTAAATAAATTAACTTAAGGGTCTTAATGCAAAAAGCTCATAGAATGGATTTAATTAAAGGGCAATGAGGTAAGCAAGTTGGAATTAGGCTCAAAATATAGTTTGTCTTTCATTTATACATTTTGTTTTGCAATTTATTTAAATTGATGAACATTAGTTTTCCTTCCCTTTTTCTCTCTCCTACTTCATGTAGGTTGTTTAAAGGAAATAGAGGAGAAATATAAAAAGGAGTAGAATTCGAAATTACAAATATGAATTTGATATTCTAGGCAAGGAGTTTTCTATTTTCTTTTTATGGTTTTTAGTATAAAGGAAAGTATCATTTGATGTCTCTTTTTCTCTCCCTTCCATAAAAGTTTCCATAATGGAAATAAATATAGGTGTTATGACTTTTAAGTGTGTGATATGGGTTTATCTCAAAAATTAGACTCAAAGGATCACTAGGGAAAGGCCTTTTTACATTACATAGTCTATTAATGCATTTAATTAAAGTTAATGTAAAACATGGAAACTATGGGAAAGACATGTGAAAAATGAAAATCTAATTTTATGGGAAGAATCTAGACTTCCTAATTAGCATGTGATCCGAATTTGGACTCATTTTGACCACGTTTGACCTTCCAAATCAATTAGGAAAGGTTGGGGTATAGTTTGATTAGGAAATGCATTGAATACATTAAATGTAATGTGTCACATTAAGATTCCGTTATTTTTACCCTGTCACGCGGCCCTTTTACTTGCCATTTCAAACGCGTTATCTGGATCATTCATTCCTGATCTGACGGCTATTCCTTTATCTCCTACCTCCATTTTCCGCGCTGGACTGAACACAATGGGATAGGTTTTCATTCAATGGTCTGTTCTCCCTCGTCTATCACCCATTTCATGTGATTCTTTCTCGACAGAGATCATCTCTCTCCCCCAAACATAATGACCCCTAACAGACCCTCTCTCGCACACTATACAAGAAACATCCATTTTAGGGCTCGAGGGCTCTCTCACGCCTCTTGCACAGAGGACATCACAACCGCACCCACTCTTGTTTTTGGGTTCCAAAAGCCTCTACGCCTTTCACTGATTGATCCTCCTTGGTCAATCGAACCTGTAGTTCCCCTGAACCCCGCCACATACTCAGCTTTCCATCTCCGGTGACCACTGCCTCGTTTCAGCTGCCTACACCCATTTTGGCTCAATTGGACACATTATAAGCATCTATCGACCTCATCGGTCCATCTCCTTTTTGTCGTTTCTCGTGCAAGGGCCTTAGTCATTGTGGCCTATAGACCAGCCTTGAGGTGCTTTCCGGTGCTAGTCACCATGGCAACCCAATGCCTCTTAAACCGTGAAAACTTGACCACTGGATTCACCGAACCACCCCGAGTGTTTTTTTTACCTTTCTTGGTATTTTGCCACCTAGTTTTCTTAGTTCCAAACCTCCCGACCTTCCCCTATTTCCGGCCATGGAGGAGATGCGCTCTTACACTCCAGACCATCACTGGACTTGTTTTGAAGGTAGTTAGGACCAGAAAGGTCAATGAATCATTTCTGATAAGCTCCCGAGTCGAGCTGTGGAGTTTGACCCAAGATCTGGTTGAAGCGTGGAGCTCCAGGCTATCGTACGAGAGCCATGGCTCGTAGGGGAAGAATCTAGGGTGTTCAATGCCCCCGAGACCCCCATGATTCTGATCAACTAATCAATGTTGCAAGGGAAACATAGGTATTTCACCTTTGATTTAATTTCTCACGCATGCTTTATAATTGGGTATGAATAACAATTTTACCCTCGCATGTTGTATTCATATGTAACACACTTCCTAGGTTTTTTTGACTTTGCCTGTGATTTTCATCGCATTAATATTTGATTTGATCGATGTCACACATAAGGTTTCCTACACTCTGATTGGTCCAGGATGAAAAATTCATAACTTTTGCATATGACCTCAGAAAAATGTGCAAAAATAGTCGTTGGAAAGCTCTTTTGATTTTCTACCAATTTAACTGGTTTTCAAACACTGATTTGCACATCCAATCCCTTCAATAATTCAAAGACCATGATTAGGGTTTAATGACTATGAATTCATGTACATATAATGTTTTAAACTAATTACAGGTGTTTAAGGGCTCAATCAAGTCAGAGACTTGACCCTAAGGTGAATTTATATAGGTAAGTAGGCCATGCATATTTGGCATAAGTAATTTGGTTTAATGCATGTTATTTATGGTTATGCACTTTAGTATGCTTCATGAATTATGAAATGCTTTTCCAAAGAATACATCATGTATACTTATCATTGTCTGATTGATTGATTACTGATAGTCTATGGTAAAAACCCTTATTATGATTATGGATTATGAATTAAGTTTAATGAATCATGTTCAAGGAAGGGGAAACCCTATTATGGTTTATGAGGGAGAAATCCCATTATGATTCAAGGGGAGAAATCTTATCATGTTAAAGTTCAATGATCATGTTAATGTTAATGCCATGTTAATTATCAAGTTAAATGGAATTGAATTAGTTTTTATATGCTCCCGAATCATGGACCCCAAGGGGTCGTCAAGGGCTTTCCTAGCATCAAGGGCTTTCCTAGCAATCATGTGCTCCTAATGGGGTGTCATAGAGGGTTGCATATACTTACTATTCAATTCTTCATGTAATTTATGAATAATTTATGCTTAAGAAAAATCCATGTTCAAAGTTATGTCAAGTCATTTAATGTCAATGTTATTATGTCAAGTTATATTTATTTTTATGCCATATAAAGTACCAAATACCACTTACTGATGTGATGTTTGTTTTGCATGGCTGGGGACGAGATGTCCGCAGGACTTGGAGTAAGTGAAGGACAAAAAGGGAAATCAAGACTAGGAGATATTCAAGCTTTGCCTAGTGGGGTGACTTTTACCTAGACACGATCCAGATGTCATGTATCTCATGTTTAATCATGTCACCAAGTAAATTAGACCCCATATATGTTTATGATGTAGTTTCCTTTTTACTAAGAACTATGTATGAATCATTTTTATATCAATGCAAAGTGTTTCATTTACTTTAATTGCATGATTAGCATCTTGTGACACCCCCTTGAGTAAGAATGCTTCCGCTCGTGTGATATGAAAAGTGGGGTGTTACAACATCAGTGAGGTTATGTAGTGGTAAAACACCCCAACCACATTTAAGAGCAACCTTCTTCCATAAATACATCACAAACTCACATTCAAATAATAAATGCTAGTGAGACTTTGGTTCCTTCTTGCATAGCATGCATATGACATCAATGGACAAACCCCACATGATCAACGTATCACGCATGTGAAGTATTCTCATGATGGTTGTATAAGAACAAAATCTATAATTGGGACAAAGGATTTTATTTCACAACAGCGGATCCTAGAAAACTTAGGGAAGGTTACGATTGATATCCCAAGGCTTACATTTTCCCAAAACTAACCACAATCCATTGACTATTCAATAATCCACTTTGATCTTTGGCCATATATTCACCATCCTCCATGTTTTAGAGGCACCCTTCCTGGGTTTACTATCATCCATGAGGTCACCATACCTTAGATACATCTAGCTGGCCCATAAAGACTCCAACTTAGTAAGGAAGTCTTCAATTCTCTTCTTCACTTCCATCCATGCTAAACAACTAGGATTAGTCAGCCCAATCCCCCTGCATTAAGAGGCTATGCAATAGTTTCCTAAGAAATCATAGGGCTTCCCTCTCCCTGAAGCCCTCCATAACAACCTTGAATTTTTCCGGGATGATATTGGATAACTCAACAACCCTACACTAGTACCTAATTTTGTTGTTAAGCACAAATTTAATTAGAAAAGTCTTCCCACCATTAAAAAATATATGTCCTTCCACTTTTCCACTGTAGACTACACACTATTCATAGAAGATGCTAAAATTAGCACCCTTGATAATACCTCCCATTAAAGGGATACTAAGGTACCTCATGGGGAAAGTAGTCCCAGGAAGCCCAATATCCAGTTTGAGTCAGCTCCTCCAAGAGTCACACAAATTAGACAAGAAAACTTGTGATCTAATATCACTAATGTATAGGCTAGTGAGGATCCCAAACTCCCTGAGAATCTTCTTAACCCCCTGCAAATATTTGGCATGCCCTACAATGAAGAACAACTCATCCTCTATAAAAATCATGTGTCCTGACCTTAATCTATGCACGTCAGATGATTTCACTTTGCCTTCATTTCCTCTATCTCTGACAAGTTGGTGAGATTTTCCACAACTAGAGTGAAATGCAACATTGATAAGGGACCCCCTACCTAAGACCACTAATTTCCTTAAAGAAACCTTTGGGGACTCCATTCACTAACACCAAGAACAAATTCATGTCAATGCATTTATTTTTGTTTTTCTTATATAGAATAATAATAGTATTGGTTTTCAAGTGGTTTTATTATGAAGTTTCACTAGAATTTTCTTCCCTTATTCTCATGAACTCAATTCTTTATCTAACTATCTCTTGCTAACTCCACAAAATACAATGAGCACCAAGTGGAAGCAAGGTGGTTTCACACTTCTAAATCAACCATCTCCACGGTGTCCCTAATCATACAAAGACATACTAATTTTTGGCATTTCTCTCCAAACTTAACCTACATATGAGTAGTGTAAGGTACATTCTTACCCAAACCTTTACCCATGTCATAGTTATGGATATTGGGTAGGATAGTCTTCCACACCCTAATTACCTTTACCCAACACATATACACACATGGTAAGCAAGCATAGTAACAAGTTAAATGAGTAAAAAAACATAGTCATGCTTTTATTAGAAATGACTACATTTGATATTCTTAGCTTCAGAAAAAACACATTATATAAAACTTGTTTCAAATGGTAATAAGATGCATTTATGGTGGCATAAACCTAAAAGTTAAACAATCAACCCATTTTTTAAATAAAAATGTCCATGCAGATTATTCTTTAATTCTTTCAAGGGTCCAATTTTTGTGATGGCCCTGATTTTGGGTTTAGATACAATATGGTATTGGAGGACCATGCATGCAATGTAGATGAAAAATACCAAATTGAGGAATTGGTAACTTAATTATGGATTCTTTCATCCAAATTAGTTTGTTTGGGATATGATAGAGGACCACAATGCCTAATGGAGTTCAATTATGAATGAATAGTATTTACTATCAATGTGAGTACTTATGATTCAAATATAAAATTTAGGACAAACATGGTCTGCATTTTGATATTAATGAATCTTGATGTGTGATTTGATCAAACAAAGTTATTGTGAGTTTTTGGATTTCTTTTGGAGGTTATTTGGTAATCCCATTGATCATAATATCCTAATTGTAAAGTTATTTGGAGGAAAGCAATCGACCAAACATTATTTGAATTTAGGGGCTCAAACTTGATAATAACCTATTTTGAGACATTATGCACCTTTGTCTAGAGTTTTATGATAACATGAGGTTTCGACGTATAAATATTTAGGTTTGAATTATTGGGCATTGTAATTAAACAAGGTATCATAAGACTATGATGACGAGATATTCAATGAACATGTTGGCTTCTGTACGTGTAATGATGATGGCTACTGGATGCAACACTCATGTGTCTCTTGATGAATATCCAATGGTAGGAAGTTTATCTCTAACATCCGACTCTTGCGGAACAGGAGGATGACCAAGCCACAACTCTCCAAACAACCAACATTAGATATTAATATCTTCACATGATCTTAGGAAGTAAGTTGTTTCACACGAAAGACGAAGTTTTCTATACTAATAGATCAAGCCCCTCTCCTCTCACTATTCTCAATGTTTTTTAGTAGGGTAGACAGGCCTAGGGTTTACCAATATGAACTAATTCTCAATGTGAGAACCCTCTTCAATCCCAGGAATCCATATGAATCAATAGTTATATCGGTGATTGATTCCCCCTCCCTCTCCTTCCTCGTAGTAGCATGTAGCACCGACGAGATCCAATCTAAGAGGAACTTCGACCTCTTATATGGATCCTGATGACTTGTGAGACATCATAAAGTCAACTCAAAGTCGAGTCTTCCCATGGATCTCCAAGCTACAACCAAGAATGGAGGCAACAGGCCACCAGAGCTCAGATCCACATCAGCGCCTACTGCTTCACGATGATCTTGGAGCCATATGTTGTGTTGGAGGGTGACACAACTTGGAGGAGTCCGCCACTGGAGGCATAATGGAGCTTGAAACCTCCCAGAAGTTTGTTCCTTTGCCCAAATTTATTGCTGTGGAGGTCGCTGGACTTCCTTGTCAGGCGATGTGATGCATTGAATACTAGTCTCTTTTCATAGGCTATTTTATATGTATTTTGTAAACATTTATTTATTTATTTTGATATTATTTGTGGATGTTTTATCATTATTATCATGTGACATACATTTGCATCAAATATTTGTTATTTCTATTGTTTCATATTGATTTAGCATCATTTACAGAACTTATGTTCTTTCTTGTAATATTTTAGGAAAAATTGACAAGTATTGGATCATCTTGGTGCTACTGACAGCTATGTCAGTGGTATCAAAAATTGAAGAGAAGAACAAAGATGAGTTGAAGAAACTCAGTGGTACCAATAGAAGAATCAATACTATTGACTTGATCAATAGTAACTTATCCGAAGCTTCTCAGTTCCACCGACTTGTCACGATTAGATGAGATTAAAGATGTTGACTAATCCAATGGCCATAACTTAATGATGTCCTAAGTTAATCTTATGACTAGGGGGATTACAACCAGACTTAATTATCATGTCAGGTTTCATTATACGACAAAGAAGAGCCGTCAGAAGAGAAAGGAGAGGATAAAGCTATGTTCCTGGTGATTTGAGCACTTTTAATGGACAAATTTACTACTGAAAGATTACAAATCACCACATTCTTCAGAGGGAGTCAACTGGACCGTCTTCTCTAGGGGTTTTAATTGATTCTTTGATGTTTTGCTTATTTTTATCTTTTCTATCTGGTTGTATGGAAACTGAAATCATGAGGGTCTAATCCCCTAATTCCTTAGGAACCAAGAGTAGCCTAGTTATGTGCTATAATTGACAATTATGAGTTAATAGTTATGTTTCCCTAATTTTTGGACATAATTCTATGATTGCTTCATGAATTACTGGTGCTTGATCACCATAGGTGATTTCTCAGACCGTTAATTGCTTCGAAAGAGGGATTAAGGGTTGGACAAGTCGTAGATTTACATAGCTTAGATCGTGCTTCGAGAGAAGGCTTACGACTATGAACGAAATAGCCCAGAGATATCGTTAAATCACTTAACTAATAATTAAAGTGCTACAAGAGTGGAGTTTGTAATAGATTAGGTAGTGAATTACACTATGAGAGAAGGTAATTCTTGCTACAGGTTCCTTGGTCTAGGGTTAGGAGAACTAAATATTGATAAATAATTTTAATTGTGTTGGTTTTTACATGGTCGGAGTAGGCAACGGAAACAAAAATTTTACTTGACAATAAACCCATAACCAACAGATCACATCAACATCTATGTAATGGGAATGATGGTTTTAGTGAGATATACCTGGTCCTGAGGCTTGCTTAGTGACAATACCTCACAACTAGTGTGGTCTTCAACCACCTATCTTTGACGGTGTCTGTACAACTCCTGGTTTTGACCTAGACTACGGTTGACTATCGTCCTCCTGAGCGGAAGAAGTCTCCCGCCTCTGTAGATAGTCTACAAGGACTATCGGGAACTCTAGTCATCTTGAAAAACAAACTATAAGGAGTTTTCACCTTCTATCGACGTACTAGTCACCGACACACTCTCCCACAACCTATTGCTTTTCTACATTTGTCTTTCCCTCACTGTTCCTCCCTGGATGGGTAGAACTTGCTTGGGCTCTCTCAGTTACCACAACCGAAGAGGACAACAACTTTGCAGAGCAACTGATGTTCTGAGTTGTGTGTCTAGAGAAGCCCCCTGTACCCCCTATTTATAGTAGAGGGTAGGGTCAGGGTTCCCAGTCTGAAATTTCCATGAACAATTTGCACTTCAGTAGGTGAACCAGTTGTTTCATAATTGAAACGGTTGTTTGGCAAGCTGAGCTGATCAGTTCACTTGTGAACCGGTTGGTTCACTTAGTGAACCGACCGTTTCACTTCCCAGACTTACCCACAATTAACTTTCCTTATTCGTTTCTAATTAATGAAAAGATTAATTCTTGTCCCAATCAAATTGAAAAAGTGAAATAGAAAACTTTTTCTCACAAATTGAGACAACCCAACACTGCTCATTTGGACAAGTGAACCGATCGGTTCACCGGTCATCTCACTGACCATGAGCTGATTGATTCACCCAGTGAACCAGTCAGTTGGTGGTCCAGATTGTGTAGAACATAGTCAATTCAGTTCTCAATTAATCTAACACTCTAATCACTTGGTTCAACACTTGAACTTGATGATTCTGAGTCAAGTCTATTGATTGAATGTTTGATTGAGTACCTAAACACTTTAGTAATCAATCCAAACATCATTCATAGTTAAACTCCTCTTTCAGGTTAATCCTTTGTGTGTGGCCCTATAGGTCCCATTACACGTTGGCAATGAATGTCCATAACTAGCTTATGACATCACAAGAAAAGAGTGGCACCTAGTCGTACATCATTTCTACCCAAGTGAAAAGGAAAGTTGGAGAACAACTTTCAATCCTACAGTCTATGATTGGTGTTCCAATGAATGTATAATTCCTTTGTCTCTGATATCCTGAATGAACTCAAGACATGGAGTTGTCATCCTTTCAACGTTCATTCATGTTTCTTAAACTAGAGCAGACTATCTGAGATATGTGTGACATCAATATCATATATTGATTCACATGTGCATGCATATGCCTTTCTCAGTCTCCCTTATCAAGTGGCCTGGACATCATACTCCCTTAGGAGGGACAAATCCCATATCTATCACTCATAATATATCTCATGCGTCAAAGCCAAACAATCATCACCATTATAACAACCCATGTTTCAAGACTGCGTTTGATGATGTCAAAGTGTACCCAATCAGATTCGATGAGTGTAGTGATTTTAGGTCTAAGAATCACAATCACCACCATCACTATGAGACATGACTCTAACTACCATGTCATGGTTCCATGTGTCACTCTCATGGTGGGTCTGTCTGATACATCGTTCTCCAACATGTATCTGTGTGCTTGGACTGATATCATATATCATGACAGACATTTTCATCAACCAACACATACTCTAGTCTTGATGTGTCATTGTTGTCTATCAACCTTCCACAATGACATCCGACTAGGGACATAACAAGAATGTACATACTCTTAGAATCTGTATGATCTCATTGTTCAAGTCCTTAAACTTAAGACATACATCAGTGAGTATTGTCATTCTTTAGACATTCATTGTACTCTATCATTTATCTCATAATCGATTGAGCTATAATAAATTGGAAGCTTGCCTTTGATATTTATCAAATCAATCAGAACATATGCTAATCCAATCATCATATGATGGGCTCTCTGGGCATACATACCAATAAACTCCCACTTGTACTTAGATCCAATCACCTTTGAATCATATTCTTAGTGATCTCTAAACATGTCTGGTGCGTCCCCGCTAGTGGTGCTTTTTACACCCCACGAGGTCGGAGCGCACGGGATATGGGATCTTATGCTTTTGAAATTTATGTTATCCCTAACCAAGTCGATCACTAAGACTAAAACAGGTCGCCCGCAAGCATACAGGGTACTGTTGTAGTATAGGTGATTGGCAAGATAAGGGGTCGAACCACAGAGATAGAGGGGGCACTAGAGTTAGACAGAGTGGGCTATGTTCCTTTTACGGAGCTTAGGGTTTTAGGGTTTTAAAAGGTTTGATTGTTTGATTACGCTAATGAGAAAGTAAGAAATGCAAGATGAAAACTAAGTTATGGAAGAGCAAGCAAATTAGTAAACTAAGTTAACAAACTAACTAAGCAAGACCAAGAAGAGATATACTACTCTAGCAAGGCAAGAAGCAATTAAGAACTAAGCTAACCACTAGCAAGAGCAAGAGCCTAAGTTAACACTAATGAGCAAAACTAAGGAATTGGCTAAGTTAGACTAAAGCAACTAAACTAGACTAGCATTAAAAAGCAAACTAAGAAATTAGGGTTTTAAGCAAGGAGATTAAGGTGGGTGGGCTGTTTGGGGAATGTAACTTTGATATTAGTTGGGGGAGATCATTAAACATGCAAGGTTCTCATTTCATATCTAGATTACCAAACCAAACAATAAGGTCAATGCCATTGGAACATACCCTATACTACTAGTAGAAGACTAGGGTTAGGTGTAATTCTAATGAGATTAACCAAATCTAGGTTTCTAGGGTAAGTGATAGTGAGTAATTGAGGGTTGAGGGTAGAGATGGGAGCAGAGATGAGGGTATTTAACCTTATGCCACTAGCCACTCTAGCCTTTAGAAGGCCCTAGACAATTACATCAATCTCACTTACACTAGCTACTTAGATCTCACACTCATTTATAAGAGGAGGGATGTGTATGTAGGAACAAAGGGGGCTAGCTAGGGATCCACTAATTGGACCTAGGAGCCATTCCTAAGATTGTCACATACACCCCAATTCCTCCTAGAAACTAAGTGTCATCAAAGACCTCGAAACAAGCAATTCATACAAGAAGCACAAACCACATGCAATAAGATAAGAAAAGAGATAAAAGAAAGAAGTAATCATCATAGATATGAATTAAGTTCATTACAAGAAATTATCCCCCAACATGGTATCAAAGTTACATTTAAATCCCAAACAACCCACCACAAGGGGCTTAGCTAGACATGATCAAGAAAACAAGAAAAGAAAGGGGTAGAAGAAGTAGGGACTCCATGAAGCTTGATGTAGAAGCCTCCTTCTTCACCTCCAAGCTTGCTGTAGACATCCTCCCTCCTCCAAGGGTGCAGGGGTGCATGAAATAGTAGGGGATTATGGATGAAAACCTAGGGAACTAGGTTTCCATGGTGGAATGAGGGTGAAAATGGTGGATGATGAGCTCAAAATGCAAGGGAATTGCACAAAGAGCTCAAGGATGGAGAGTGGAGCTTGGAGCAGCTGTAGGGGTGTCTCACCTTCGTGCCCTAGCCACCACCTATGTATATATAGGTGGTGGGGAGGCACTAGGGTAAGTGGGGGGTAGTTTAGGAAAAGCAGTGAAAAGTAGGGTAGGGTTGGTGGACCACCACGGACGTGGTGGTGTGCCACGACCGTGGTGAGAGTGGTGGAGAACGGTCATGGAGTGGTGAAATGGTCGTGGTGTGAAGGAATTGGGAAAAAGGTCAAGTATGGTGGTAGCCACGGCCGTGGCGGGATGCCACGGTCATGGTGGGTTAGGGGCACCACGACCGTGTTGGGTAACACGACCGTTTTGGAGGAGGAGGAGGTGACCATGGGGAATCACCACGGTCGTCTTGAGCTTCTTCGGCCACGGTCATGGCAGGTGGCAACGGTCGTGGCATTCTGGGGGTGATAACCTGTAACTCTGGCCAAACTGGTGCAATAATTCCCACGACCGTGGTGGTTGCCCACAGTCATTTTCTCTTCTTCGTACCACGACCGTGCCGATGGCCACGACCGTGGTGTCTTCAATGGCCACGGTCGTGGCAGGTGGCCATGACCATGGGATTCTGTGGGATTTCCCTGTTGAACTTGGTGTCATATTGCTAAAAGAGGCACGATCGTGGCATAGTTCCCACGGCCGTGGTGAGGTTGGCCTCACTTAATTACACTTCAATCTTCGTCATTCTTGGATGTCTTTGCTTGGGGACGATTCTTGACCATTGGAGGTAGGTCGAGGGAGACTTTGGGGCCTTCTTTGGGTCCCTCCATGAGTGAGGGAACCCTAGAACTCCTTCTTTCTCACTCTTCCATCTAAGCATGGTTCAAGTACCTAAAAAATATTGCAAAGAACATCCATAAGCATATTTTCAATGATAAGAATATTAGGGGTAAAAAGCTTATAATCTACATGTTTAGATGAAACTTAAGTACAAAATGGCACATGATAGAGCCCTAAAATAGGGCTAAATCACCACCCCAAACTTAAAACATACTTGTCCTCAAGTATGCTCCAACTCAATCTCTCTATAAAACTTCCACAAAAGAAATGACATATGCAATGTAAAAGAAGATTATTGTTTAGTGGGATCAAAGATGACTGAGTGCATGCATTTCACCTCTCTCCTCTCCTACTTTCACAATCCAATAATGAAAAGAGCACAAAGCACATGAACTTCACATATAGCGCGTAGAGTACACAAGTTATCCATACTTCTTCCATAAAGTTCCAGGTAAACCGTTTCATGATAGTGTTAATCGAAGATGACTAGGAGTGTTGTTTCACATTCATGCATTCAGTCTTATATTTCAAATCATACTAGATGACCCACGTGGCTGCAAAAAAAGGCAAAATGAGCTAAGTTTTATGCTTCTTAGCTCAATGGGTATGAAAGTGGAAGAAAGGGTTGCAGTAAGATTTTTGGAGTGTTTTTACACACTCATCTTTTCTTTATTTGAATGCTCTTAAACAGGAGCATCCTCTTATTTTGTTTTTTCTTTTCTTTTTCTTTTCTTTTCTTTCTTTCCCTTGGTGTAGATAGGGAAAATGGTGGATAAAGTGAAGCGGGGAGATGAAGATATAACCACCCCAAACTTTTGGAGGTGGCCAAGGCTGATTATGTGCACTAGGGCATCTTTTTATGAGGCGGAGGGGTATGAAGATGGTTGAAGAAGAATCGGGTCAAAGAGGGGTCATTGGTATGATTTTCCACATAAGACATCCTGCATGAAAGTTAATCCAATAATTCATCCTAGATATCACACCACATGAATGAACAAGATGAAATTAATATATCAAGCAAGTGATTCCACAAACACTAAGCGTTCAAAGCTTGCTCAAGTTCACAATTCAGCCAAATCAATCACAATCACAAGAGAGGTGATGCACATGTAAAAAGTCAAACACTGATACCACTTAGCAATAAAGAATGACATTTCACTTTGCACTAGTCAAAGGTCGTCATTTTTTTTACTCAAAACAGTAGAGATTGGGTCAAAACATACTTTTTAGACAAGAAATCTCAAATTTGGGCAAAACTGGCCAAAATGGTGCCAATTTGCACTAAATCACATCTAAACCTACTTTAGGGGAATTTAAAGCATAAAGCAGTAAATCCTACTTAAAAAGCACAAGAAACTACAAAAACTACATGAAGATGCAATGCATGGTATGGAAAAGCAAAATTTTTGAAAAATTACACAAAAATGCAAGAAGTCAACTACATGCCATGCAAAGATGCAATGAAAAGAACAATAACAATAAAACTAAACTTGATGGCAGAGGTGATAACAAAATGACAAAATGAGAGAGATAGGGTGGTACATACTGCCCTACCCACCCCAAACTTTAGAATCATGCTGTCCTCAACATGAAACTATAGCTTAGGGGAGATAGGGGAAATTCGTGGTCAGGGTTGGGTAGCACGGCCATGGTGGGTGCCACGGTCGTGTTGTCGATGAAGAACTCCGCGGTTTGACCTCGCCACGGTCATGACACGATGCCACGGTCGTGGTCGTATCTCTTCAACACGGTCGTGGCTGAAGCCCACGGTCATGGCGATTCTTGCAAACAACCTGTAACTTCGGCCAATTAGATGCATTAATTCCCACAGTCGTGGCCATGTGCCACGGTCGTGTATGGCCACATGAGACACAATCATGGTTGAGCTCCACGGCCGTGGTGTTGTTGTTCCTTCAGTTTTCCAAAATCAAAACTTGAACTTCAACTTCATTTGTTGTTCGGCCACAAATCTGACTGAACGAACATGATTAACTTCTAGACCCTCTCTCTCTAATGTCTATCACCTACCACATCATCAAAACTAAAAGAAAATTATTAGACACAAGTGTGTGTGTGTGTTTGTGTAAAGAAAAACAAAAGTATCAAAAAGCAAGGTCCGAGAATCTCAAACCACGTGGGTTGCCTCCCACTAGCGCTAAATTTTTAGCCTTCAGCCGGGCTTTTTGCTCTTTTTTCATAAATCAACCATTGTCCAAAAGAAAAATGTTTTCTTCCTCATCATACACAATCCTCTCAAATGCCTTCATTGTCTCCCAAGGGTTATGTGAGTTTCTCGAGTGTCTTTCTTCATTTGTCTCTCCTCCGGGGTCATCATCATAGGTCCCAAAGTAAGAATCCTCATCAACAAAACATTTTAGCTCATTTAAGATGGACTCCTTAGGCATCTTCCCTCTCATCTTATTCTTGAAGGTGAAAACACCCTTATGGAACCTTACATAAGTTGGAATTTTCTTGATGATGGAAAACAATGAGGTGTTTGCCTTAGTCAATCTTAAGACCTTCGAACTTTTCATGCCACAATTTTGCCTTCCCTTGAGGAATGGGTCTTCATAGGCATAAAAGAGAGGGTTTTCCATCCTGTTGGACACTTGCAATCCTAAAAATCTCACATTGGGATGTCTTGGATCAGAAATGGGAGAAGTTGGTGGTGTCATATCAAAGGAAGATGGGACACAAGATATTATCCTCTCAAAATCTGCCAGGACTGCAGAATTTTTAGTGCACTTGGCACTCTCACAAGGACTTTGCGGCAGGGGTTCTCCATCATGATCTTTGTCTAATTGCTTCCCTCCCTTGTTGAGCTCCTCTATAACCTTATCACACCTCAATATTGAAATTGTATCCACTTACTCATGGGGAGGAAGAAGAGCAAGTGATGGTTGTGGTGGTGTTGGTGGTAGTGGCGGATTAGGTTTGTGAAGGATGTATGATGGTTGTTGTGGAGGTGGGTGGTATGGGGGTAGTTCTTGTGATTGATGTTGTGGTGGTGGTTGTGAGGTGTATTGGAAGTTATACGAAGGTTGAGGAGGTGGTGGATCATAGATAACTTGAGGGGAGCCCATATAACTATTTGCATTGTTTGGGTTGGCTATGGTTTGGGAAAAGGATCTTCCCTCCTCACAAAGGGCAAGTGAAAGGGAAATCTCATCCAGCCTTTGCTCTAGTCGATCAATGGTTTGTCCTTGAAAGGACACCTCTCTCTTCACTTCATCAAGGCTTCTCAATCTTGCAAGAACTTCTTCTTCAAACATGGAGCTATCTCTTGGCTCACGGTCTTCTTGTGGTTCCCATGAGAAGTTTGGACCATTTCTACATTCTGAAGTGCATGAGATTGACATGGGGCTTTGGTTGTTCTGAATGCCATAGGATTGTAGAACCATGTCTCCATAAAGATCCACCATGGAGTCAGCAGAATGATGAGATGAACCTCCCACATGAATCTGCATGAGATACAACATGTCTTCCAACATCTTCATCATGTAGGGCGATTGAGGGATTGAAGGGGCTTGCGCATCTCGGTACACCATCTTGACTCCAAAGGGTTGCTTGTCACATGCACAAGGCACAACCAAACAAAAGAGGGCAAGTTAGCAAACCAAGATGCAAAAGTAACACAAAGAATAAATAATAGCAATGGTGAGGGCAAAAGGAAGGGCTAAGCTACACTATCTAACTAGGCCGAGCGCCTCTATCCCCGACAACGGCGCCAGAAAGCTTGGTGCGTCCCCGCTAGTGGTACTTTTTACACCCCACGAGGTCGGAGCGTACAGGATATGGGATCTTGTACTTTCAAAATTTATGTTATCCCTAACCGAGTCGATCACTAAGACTAAAACAGGTTGCCCGCAAGAGTATAGGGTACTGTTGTAGTATAGGTGATTGGCAAGATAAGGGGTCGAACCACAGAGATAGAGGGGCCACTAGAGTTAGACATAGTGGGCTATGTTCCTTTTGCGGAGTTTAGGGTTTTAGGGTTTTAAAAGGTTTGATTGTTTGATTACTCTAATGAGCAAGTAAGAAATGCAAGATGGAAACTAAGTTATGGAAGAGCAAGCAAATTAGTAAACTAAGTTAACAAACTAACTAAGCAAGTGCAAGAAGAGCTACACTACTCTAGCAAGGCAAGAAGAAATTAAGAACTAAACTAACCACTAGCAAGAGCAAGAGCCTAAGTTAACACTAATGAGCAAAACTAAGCAATTGGCTAAGTTAGACTAAAGCAACTAAACTAGACTAGCATTAACAAGCAAACTAAGCAATTAGGGTTTTAAGAAAGGTGATTAAGGTGGGTGGGCTGTTTGGGGAATGTAACTTTGATATTAGTTGGGGGAGATCATTAAACATGCATGGTTCTCATTTCATATCTAGATTACCAAACCAAACAATAAGGTCAATGCCATTGGAACATACCCTATACTACTAGTAGAAGACTAGGGTTAGGTGTAATTCTAATGAGATTAACCAAATCTAGGTTTCTAGGGTAAGTGATAGTGAGTAATTGAGGGTTGAGGGTAGAGATGGGAGCAGAGATGAGGGTATTTAACCTCATGCCACTAGCCACTCTAGCCTTTAGAAGGCCCTAGACAATTACATCAATCTCACTTACACTAGCTACTTAGATCTCACACTCATTTGTAGGAGGAGGGATGTGTATGTAGGAACAAAGGGGGCTAGCTAGGGATCCACTAATTGGACCTAGGAGCCATTCCTAAGATTGCCACATACACCCCAATTCCTCCTAGAAACTAAGTGTCATCAAAGACCTCGAAACAAGCAATTCATACAAGAAGCACAAACCACATGCAATAAGATAGGAAAAGAGATAGAAGCAATAAGTAATCATCATAGATATGAATTAAGTTCATTACAAGAAATTATCCCCCAACATGGTATCAAAGTTACATTTAAATCCCAAACATCCCACCACAAGGGGCTTAGCTAGACATGATCAAGAAAACAAGAAAAGAAAGGGGTAGAAGAAGTAGGGACTCCATGAAGCTTGATGTAGAAGCCTCCTTCTTCACCTCCAAGCTTGCTGTAGACGTCCTACCTCCTCCAAGGGTGCAGGGGTGCATGAAATGGTAGGGGATTATGAATGAAAACCTAGGGAACTAGGTTTCCATGGTGGAATGAGGATGAAAATGGTAGATGATGAGCCCAAAATGCAAGGGGATTGCACAAAGAGCTCAAGGATGGAGAGTGGAGTTTGGAGCAGCTGTAGGGGCATCTCACCTTCGTTCCCTAGCTGCCACCTATGTATATATAGGTGGTGGGGAGGCACTAGGGTAAGTGGGCGGTAGTTTAGGAAAAGCAGTGAAAAGTAGGGTAGGGTTGGTGGACCACCACGGCCGTGGTGGTGTGCCACGACCGTGGTGAGAGTGGTGGAGAACGGTCGTGGAGTGGTGAAACAGTCGTGGTGTGAAGGAATTGGGAAAAAGGTCAAGTATGGTGGTAGCCACGATCATGGTGGGTTAGGGGCACCACGGCCGTGTTGGGTAACACGACCGTTTCGGAGGAGGAGGAGGTCACCGTGGGGAATCACCACGGTCGTCTTGAGCTTCTTCGGCCACGGTCGTGGCAGGTGGTCACGGTCGTGGCGTTCTAGGGGTGACAACCTGTAACTCTGGCCAAACTGGTGCAATAATTCCCACGACCGTGGTGGTTGCCCACGATCGTTTTCTCTTCTTCGTACCACGATCGTGCTGATGGCCACGGCCGTGGTGTCTTCCATGGCCACGGTCGTGGCAGGTGGTCATGGCCGTGGGATTCTGTGGGATTTCCCTGTTGAACTTGGTGTCATATTGCTAAAAAAGGAACGACCGTGGCATAGTGCCCACGGCCGTGGTAAGGTTGGCCTCACTTAATTACACTTCAATCTTCATCATTCTTGGTTGTCTTTGCTTGGGGACGATTTTTGACCATTGGAGGTAGGTTTAGGGAGACTTTGGGGCGTTCTTTGGGTCCCTCCATGAGTGGGGGAACCCTAGAACTCCTTCTTTCTCTCTCTTCCATCTAAGCATGGTTCAAGTACCTAAAAAATAGTGCAAAGAACATCCATAAGAATATTTGCAATGATAAGCATATTAGGGGTAAAAAGCTTGTAATCTACATGTTTAGATGCAACTTAAGTACAAAATGGCACAGGATGGAGCCCTAAAATAGGGCTACATCAATGTCCCACATGTTTCTGCTATGCTAGTGCTAATCTAGTGAGTTAGCAACACTTTACTATAGTCAGTATATTGCATGTTTCACATCTCCTTGCTGTATGACATTTTGTATGAGATGGAGTTGCCATAATATGCTATCTGATATTCCTTGCCTAATAGTTAGCTCAATTGTTTGACTTAGTATTTCTACTTTGTCATCAATGGTTGGATTATCTACAAGTTCATATTTATGAACTTCTAGATCCATATAGTATCCTCTAATGTTCATAACACAAGGATACTCAACATTCCTTTTAGAATTAAATGGCCTTTTAATTTTACATGGAACATTTTTCTTTTAACAAATCTTGTTCAATTTATAATTGAATATAACTTTTATATTTTGCATTTTGTGATCATTTTTCTATCATTTTGGAAGCTTGCATCAGTGTAACTAATTTACACTCAACTCTTCCTTTTATTACCATATAACTAATCCTTTAATACTTCATAAGTACTTAAATGAGTTCTTTATGGTATTCCAGTGACTCTCACTGGAAGTAGACAAACATCCACTCGTAATGTCCAATACATACGAGATAACTGGATGAACATATCATATTGTCATGTCTAATACATACAAGATGATGAATGCATATACATTTTCTTGTCATGTCCAATGCATATAAGATAATGGGATGATTACATACACGATAGATACAATTGTGAATGCATAAGGCATCTATCTATGTGTTCCTATTCTTCATAAGAATTTGGGACACTTGGCATCTTGAGAGACTAACTCCATGTAATATGGACACATGTTCTCCCACTAAATCTTTGCATACTGAACCCTTCAATACATACTGCCAATGTATGCTCTCTTTATCAGGTCAAGAGACTTTCAAGAACTATCTCTATCAAATAGGATATTTCTCTTTATCCCCTAAAGAAGGTATTTCTACACCAGTTGAATTTTATTCTTAGAACGTTTCATTCCTCATCATCATGTGGACTATAAATACACTCCCACTAAATCTTTGTAATCATAGATCCCTTCTTTATTTTGATATACCAATCAAACCTTTTGACTATATAATCAAAGTAAAGACTCCAGTTCTGAGATGCTTGTATTTAATCAATCATATTGATTAACCTCTTGTAACTTATAGACTGCATTTGCATTAACAGAATTACAAAACCCTTTAGGTTGTGTCACGTACACAGACTCATGTAATTTCTTCTAGGAATGAAATTTTATTATCCATATGCCAAATTTCATAGTCTTTAAGTTCCAATAGCAAGCATGATCCTTTATGACCTATAGCCACTACAATTGGTTAAATGAAATCATCAGGTTCAACACCTTGAACTCACTTGAATTTATCTCAACCAATCAACTCTTCAAATGTCATCCATGATAGTCTTAACTCTTAAGACCCAATTGCACTTATGGGTTTTATCCCTATAAGTGATATCATTAAGGTCATGCCTTATTTGGTTCACATGGAAGTCATTTTGGATCTTATGGATTCAAGCCATAACTCAAAATCTAGTTCCTCAACATCATCTAGATAGATTATTGGCTCATCATTATATGACCAATTCATCACCTTTGAGTTTGTAGGATATCATTATCCATCAAGCTCAAGGTGTTTTTTCTACTAGATATGAGGTGTATCTGTTACATAAGGAATTTGAGATTCCACAACATTTGTGATTCTTAATCTCCTTTTGTACCTTTATTTAGTGTAAGGCATATTCTTTAGAAGAATTCTAGAAGATTTGTTATTTGTTTGATGATCATACTCTTACTATTTAGAGTATGATTCCTTCTTTGATTTAGACATCATTATGCCTTAATCATGAGTTCTCTATGATACACTATCATAGTTACTGACAAGGTCCTCAAACATTTGGTTTGAGTATCTCATTCATTGATCATATCAAGAATTAATACTTCTTACCAAGTTTGTTCTTCATTTATGATACTCTTGAACATTTCAAGATATTCATATTGGTATTTCATTAAATACCATATCTGAAGTATTAACATTTACTCCAATAGGTATGCATATACATCAATATGTATTATACCTAATGGAATAGTCATTCTCCCACTACATCTAGTGAAGATTGACTTGTCATCATGACCAATAAACAAGACATTCATATCTCTTAATGGTTCATTAACCAAGAGAGTCTAGCTTTATCAATGGAACCTAGAGATGAATTTCTCATTCATTTGTTTAGATGATAATGCTAATTAATTGTTTGAGTCATCAATAATTTTTAGGTGTCATTTATTTTATCTTATGGATATTAAGTACCATAAGATAAATATGGCATTTTCCATAAAATATCATATCTTTGAAATTGAAACATGAACTTTTTTGATAAACATTCTTGTCATTACAAGATGCATAAATAAAATGTTTTTATTTATTGGCAAAATGAAATAGCAGTTCATAACTATATTACATGCCCTTTAGGCTGAAATAAACTGAAAGGTACTACTATCTATGGCAGCAACACTTGCTCCAATGTTAATGAGTGTTCCTTCTTGGCCCTTTCATTAAGGCCATCACTTGTTTTCAGATCCTGCACATCATATATGTCAGATCTATATCTTGGTATCATATACCTAAGATAAAGAAGCATTTTAAGTTTATTTCATAATACCTGAGGTGGAGACTTCCATCCCCTCCTTCTTCTTCTTTAGTTCATCTATGTAGAGAAGGAAATTTCTCTTCCAATGTCCTGGCTTATGACAATGGTGACATTTGCCTCCCTTGCTCACCCCTCCTTTGGCTTTGAGAGTTGAAGATGACTTGGGCTGCTGGCTTGCATCAAAACCTTTCTTTGCTTTGTCCTTTCCCTTGCCTTTAGACTTTCCCTTCTTTCTACTGATCATCATCACAAATTTGGGTTCGTCTTTCTTCATCTGTGCCTCAGCTATCCTCAACATGCCCAACAACTCTGTCACTGGCCTGCCAAAGTTGTTCATGTTGTAGTTCATCACAAACCATCTGTAAGATTCTGGGAATGATTGTAGTATCACATCGGTTTCCAACTCTTGGCTCAGTGGGAATCCCAGTCGAGTTAGGTTCTCCACATACCCAATCATCTTGAGTGTGTGAGGGCCTACTGGATCTTCTTCTATCATGAGGCACTTGAACAATGCCTTGGAGACATCATATCTCTCTTATCGTACCTGGTCTTGATACATGTTCTTGAGATGTTGAACCATCTCAATGAAGTCAATGTTCTCATGTTGTCTTTGTAACTCATAGTTCATTGAGCACAACATCAAACACTTCACATCAATGGCATCCTCAATATGCTTCTTGTAAGCATACCTTTCAGCCTTTGGTGTGGTGGGAGTGGGTTCATCTGGTTCTGGTATATCTAGGACATAGAGCTTTTGCTCTTGAGTGAGAACAATTCTCAACGTCCTAAACCAGTCGTGGAAGTTGTTCCCATTTAGCTTGTCCTTCTCAAGGACTGATCGCAACAAAAAGTGATTGTTGTTGGTAGCCATTTATTCTACAAAAAGGAAATTTGCAATTTTAGTCCAAAACTCTTTTAATTTGATTTGATATGAAAATTGATGATATAATTAGGTCTTTAATTAATTATCACTCCCACTATTTTGATCAAATTGATAGCCCTCACCATCAATTCAGAAGATTGCAACGTACAACCTTCTAGTGAGCTAAAATTCAAAACAATTGAGTTATTATCCGACCAACGCCAACGTCCATAATCAATCATTAAGGTAGGTAACATTTACCAATTGTATCATGTGCAATTCTTGGATAGATGCCATGCATAACTCTTTGTCATAGTCATCTACATGCCTCTAAGTTCTTAATCTCATTAAGACCACTAGTTAAGCATGACCCAAAAGCCAACACGATAGGAGTGCACCCCGCTTGGCGGGCCCACATAACTACCATCACACTTCCACGAGATAGACAACGCACCACCCTTGGGATGCCCACGCTTGTCGATCAAGCTTTTCATATGTGCTGCTTATGGAAGGCATCTAAGACTTAATATTATATTGAGGGTTCAATATGCTTATATATGCATATATGTATCCAATCACCACATATATAGTATGTATCATATACATGCTATATTCCACAAATGAAAACATGCAATAACGATAAAGCAATGATTATGGCCATCCTATTGTAGTTCCTTGAATCCATAAGGAACTATGGTCATCTAAGGTCTACATTACATGCAACCTATTATTGATGAAGATCTGTGCTTGCCAATGCGGGTTGACTGGTTCAACCTTTGAATCGGTCGACTTGCTTCTTGGCCGGTCAGTTGGTCTCCTTCAACTGGTCGTCTGGCTCCTCTAGATGGTCGACTTGTCTGGTCATCTGTGCTTCTCATTAGTCCACCAACTGCTCCTCAGTCGGTCATCTTGGTCCATCAAGCAGTCATCTTCAGTCTTTGTCATAACAAGAAATAAAGCTAAATCCTATTTTACATAATCTTTGTGAAACCTCGAGTTACATTTAAGGGGAGCAAAGGTAGAAAAGAATCTTGAGTTATCTTGAGTTACATTTAGAATAGAAGAAGAGGGCTCGATGCACAGACCGAGATGCAAACAACCATAACCAACCACACACATGCAAATAGGGTTTATAGGCCATAACCATGCGACACATCTACCATTAAAACCATTTTAGGGCGACGCATATCGATTGCATATATACCATACCATATATGTATATGTTAGTTTGGGATCATGCGGTATTAATCGGATATTCACATTAGTCATTTAAATATTCGCATCGTATGCAATAAATAAAAGATGGTAAAAACCAAAATCCGATTATATCGATTATCCCAAAACATAGAGTATTGACGTGGCTCTGATACCACTGTTGGTTTTTACATGGTCAGAGTAGGTAGAAGAAATAAAAATTTTACTTGACCATAAACCCATAACCAATAGAGCGCATCAACATATATGTAATGGGAAGGATGGTTTTAGCGAGATATACCTGAGCCTGAGGCTTGCTCAATGACAATACCTCACAGCTAGTGCGGTCTTCAACTACTTGTCTTTGATGGTGTCTGTGTAGCTCTTGGTTTTGATCCAGACCGCGGTTAACTGTCGTTCTCCTGACCGGAAGAAATCTCCTGCCTCTATAGATAGTCCACACAGACTACCGAGAACTCTAGTCATCCTCAAGAACAAACTAGAAGGAGTTGTCCCCTTCTGTCAGCGTACTAGTCACCGACACACTCTCCCACAACTAGTTGCTTTTCTGCAGTTGCATTTCCCTCATTGTTCCTCCCTGGATGGGTAGAACTTGCTTGAGCTCTCTCGATTACTACAACCAGGAGGACAACAACTTTACAGAACAACTGATGTTCTGAGTTGTGTCTGGAGAAGCCCCTTATACCCCTCTATTTATAGTAGAGGGCAGGGTCAGGGTTCCCAATCTATGCGAGAGTAGAAGGGTTTGAAATTTCCACGAACAATTTGCACTTCGACTGGTGAACCAATCATTTCATAATTGAAACAGTCATTTGGTAAGGTGAGCCGATCGATTCACTTATGAACCAGTCAGTTGGGAGTGTGAACCGGTCATTTCACTTCCCAGACTTACCCACAATTGACTTTCCTTATTATTTTCTAATTAATACAAAGATTAATTCTTGTCCCAATCAAATTGAACAAGTGAAATAGAAAACTTTTTCTCACAAACTGGGACAACCCAACACTGCTCGTTTGGACAAGTGAAATGATCGGTTCACCATAGTGAACTAGTCATCTCACTGACCATGAGTTGACCGGTTCACCCAGTGAATCGGTCGGTTGGTGGTCTAGATTGTACAGAACATAGTCAATTTGGTTCTCAATCAATCTGACACTCTAATCACTTGGTTCAACACTTGAACTTGATGATTCTGAGTCAAGTCTATTGATCGAATGTTTGATTGAGTACCTAAACACTTTAGTAATCTATCCAAACATCATTCATGGATAAACTCCTCTTCCAGGTTAATCCTTTGTGTGTGACCCTATAGGTCGCATTTCACGTTGGTAGTGAATGTCCATAACTAGCTTATGACATCACAAGCAAAGAGTGACACCTAGTCATACATCATTGCTACCCAAGTGAAAAGGAAAGTCGGAGAACAACTTTTAATCCTACAGTATGTGATTGGTGTTCCAGTGAATGCATAATTCCTTTGTCTCTGATATCCTGAATGAACTCAAGGCATGGAGTTGTCATCCTTTCAAAATTCATTCATGTTTCTTGAACTAGAACAGACTGTCTAAGATATGTGTGACATCAATATCATATATTGATTCACATGTGCATGCACATGACTTTTTCAGTCTCCCTTATCAAGTGGCCTGGACATCATACTCCCTTAGGAGGGACAAATCCCATATCTATCACTCACAATCTATCTCATGCGTCAAAGACACCCAATCATCATCATTAAAACAACCCATGTTTCAGGACTGCATTTGATGATGTCAAAGTGTACCCAATCACATTCGACGAGTGCAATGATTTTAGGTCTAAGAATCACAATCACCACTGCCACTATGAGACATGACTCTGACTACCATGTCATGGTTCCACGTTTCACTCTCATAATGGATCTTTCTGATATACTATTCTCCAACATGTATCTGTGTGCTTGGTCTGATATCATATATCATGACTAATGATACACTATCATCAACCAACACACACACTAGTCAAGATGTGTCATTGTTGTCTATCAACCTTCCACAATGACATCCGACTAGGGACATAACAAGAATGTACATACTTTTAGCATCCCTATGATCTCATTGTTCATGTCCTTAACCTGAAGACATACAACATTGAGTATTGTCATTCTTTAGACATTCATTCTGCTCCATCATTTATCTCATAATCGATTGAGCTAGAATAAATTGGAAGCTTGCCTTTGATATTTATTAAATCAATTAGAACATATGCCAATCCAATCATCATATGATTGGCTCTCTATGCATACATACCAAAAAATTCGTAGTATAAACCATGGTGAAACTATACTCCTAAGGAATCCATTCCATTTTTTATCACAACCTCAATAATTTAGTTTTAATTTTTGCATTAGTTAACTAATCAACCAATCACTCTTTTCCATAGGTCTAGCTAACCAGGTCACCGTTAGTAGTAGTTTGTGGATTCACGTTTCCCTATGCTAGATATTCAAGCCTCTTTTAGCCTATATCACTTTGGTACATGCACTTCTGTTTCACATGTGTAGTAAACACGCATCAAGTTTTGGTGCCATTGTGGGAAAACAAAAAATCCAACACTACAAGTGCTATGATCACCCTCTCTAGGTGACAAATTAATTTTCTTTTCATCATTTTTAATCTAGAAATTTAAATCTTCATCAAATATCTAGTATCCATTTCTCATAGGGATCTTACTATTTTTCGGTACTAGTGTATGGTCCAGATGAGGACTACCGACCAAGGAGAGGCAACCCCTACCTATTTCAGTGTAGAGGAACTCCGATACGAAGCATAGGAGTACAATAATTCTATGGCAGGACATCTCCAAATCCCACCACCCCAGGCGACATAACCAGAACAAGCAAAAATGGGTGATGCAGAAGCTTAAGAGCAGTATGTCTGGGAGAAAATAAAGACAGCTTCTGCCACAACTTAGTTGGGACCAATCAAAAGGCAGGCCATCGATGTGGGCAATTATAAGATAGACCTTGGTCTGGTGGTGCTAGTTAAATCACAAGCATTCCATGGCCACATTATGGAGAACCCAATGACACACATCAAAAACTTCGTAGAAAGCCATGACATGATGAAAATTGATAGGGTTCCAACTACAATAATATACTTAAAGTTGTTTCCTTCCTCATTATTAGATAATGCAAAGTTGTGGTTTCTGTGACAAAGTGGATTTTAGCAAAATAATGAGATAATTACTCTTTTGCCCTCATTATACCTACTAATGGCCCCAAATTATTTTTCTTGTCTTCATAATCATATTTGAGACTCAAATCCAAGATATGGTGAACAATGTGGATTTTATACACATTATAACACTTCAAATTGGATTCATTCATCACTTTGTCCAAAGAATCGAATTGGTCCATCAAACTTTGTCTTTTGATTCTCAAACATTTTCTAGATATTCTCCACATTATTTTGAAGCTTTGATCCAAATTTGAGAACAATTGGACATTCCTGCTATTTACTATGATTTCTTAAAGTTTATATGTTAAAAATCCTTTTATTTGCCTTTTGTTTGCCCCTTTTCCACCTCAGCGATCCAGGGCTCGCTTGGGGGGACGAACCCCGGCCCTTAGATCAGGCCCACACAAATTTAGGCCGAATCAAGCGGCCACTAACTCGTCTCCTACCTCCCGCAATCAGCGGGGAGGAGTTAAGGAGGACCGAGACTTGCAAATCGCTCGAATAAGACTCGATTTGAATTTCTAACCGAGCAAATCTCTTAGTCTCGTGATTTCACGCTCAAGGATCCCTTGTTTGACCATCTTTATTGCGCCGTTACTCCCTCCCCATGAGTTTCTTTCTTGCTCCTCTCTTTCTGGCGGCCATGGCTGCTGCCCCAAACTCGGTTTGCCCTAAAACCTAACCCTCGGCCCTATATAAAGGCCTCCTAAGACTCGTCTACACCTCACCAAGAAATGAGCCTTGTTCTCGCCCTCCGTTTCAGCCTCGGGCACCCTATTTTTCCTCCATGTTTCTCCTGGTTGTCCAACGGCACCGCCGCCCCAGTGTCTTGGGCGTCTCCTCTCGACCCTCCCTCGTCTCAACTCACCACCACCATCCGACTCGTGATGGCGCGATGAAGCTGGGCGGCGCCTTCACTTCCCTTTATCAGCCCAGCTACCCCCTCCTCTGCTAGCACCGGTGAGAAAATCCGCCGTGGGCCTGTGCTGCTTGTACGACTGCTGGAGTAGGAGAGAAAGGTCCCAATCCGCCGGTTCAAGTGGTTTCCCCGGTCCAACAAACCAGGCGTGTGAACCAATCAAATAAGAAGCAAACTAGCCGAACCAACATTGAACCGAGTCTTGAACCAAGAGAGCCGCCTTGCCTGTGGATCAATCTGGGCCACCCATCGTGCATCTGAGGGGCGTCCTTTTTCCAAAGTAAGGTACTTTTGCTCCTCTCTATTCAGAAAATTAGTAAAATACTCAGATCTTGTTTAAATCTTAGAAAATGCATCCGAACTCCAAAAATGATGAGTAAATAGTCATTTTTGATCAGAAAAATCCAATGGATCGTTTAAAAATACTTTTGAGACCATATTATGAATGTTTCTCACTAATATCTCTAGATATTTGATCCTTTGCATATTTAATTTGTCAAATGACTCGTAATCATGATAAATCTTTGGAAACCTTAGATTTGGACTATAATGATTATCTTGTAACCTATATCTGATATATTTGAATCATATACTCTTGAAAATGAATCATTAGTGATCTAGATCTTTTTACTGGATTCAATCTTGGTTATAATCTTTATAATGAGTAATCTTGATCCTAATCTTACAAAACACTTGATGTAGTTTTGACCCATCAATCTGATCTTGATTCCCAATTACCATGATGATAATCTAGAAATTGATGATGACTTGAATAATGATCATAATATTAGGGTTAACACATATGATCCTATAAAACCTAGGTAAGTCATTCACACTTGAATATATTGTATACTTGAAATAATGTTGGACAAATTGATATATTGGTTGATCATAAGTGGATGACCTAACCCTAAGGTTGACCTAGGAAAGTGTAACCCTAATCTCGAATATTGCAACATGATATCCAAATATCATAATCTTGACCCTTGATCTAAATATTGTGTTTTAGGATCTAACTCGAAAGGTTGACCTATTACTCATGATCTATACTTGAAATCTCGGTGAAAGGTATGCTATTATATGACTCCTCCTTGATTGTATTGTAGATACTTTTATGCATCTCTTGATTGTATACTTGGCTATTTACTTGGATGAGCTATTGTTCCCTATGATTAGTCTTCTATTTTTCTATACTATATTTTGAAAAACATGAAAATATAATATGCATGCCCATTATGACTGCCCGTATATTGATAATGATGATGATATTGATAATGTTGATAATGTGGATATTTAGTACAACAACCCCCTCATTTGGAAGTGGGACTTGTACATTGGCTTCCTATGTTCCTATGGTGAAAAGGGGCCTAGTGACATTCCCCATCGCGTTGGGGTAATAGAGTCACACAAAATTATATAAGCATGCTTCTTGAATTACAGTATAATGGGAACTCGTAATAAAAGTCGAATTGCTTGAAAAACATATTGAATAAATGTTGGTTTTGCAAATTGCTTGTTATTTCTTTTGAATATAAGTCCTGCCAAGTATACTATTTTGTTATAAATCGCTTTGTTTGATTTTGATAGCATACTGTGCAATTGCATGATTGTGTCTTGATTTTCTTGATTTTAGGCAATACAAATGGAATATTGAATAGGATCGCTTCCGCACTCATACACTCTGATGACAAAGATAAATTGGATATTTCTCCATATTGGGTTAGTTTGTTCTTTAATTATCCAGTTTTTGAGTTATTTATTTCTTATTGTATATGCCAATGTGATAGATCCTATTGGGCCACTCAGGGACGGGTGCTTCAATCCTTTTACTACTGTCTAGGCAGTAGGATTGGGATTGGGGTAAGAACAGTTCCGTGACAGTTTCTTAGCCTTCCTACAGATTCAATAGAAACCTAGGATTAGATGATTGATGTCTTCTTTGGACACTATTTTCAACCTCACAAGACGAATGAACTAGTTAGGAAGATCTATAACTTCAAGCAGCATGCAGAGGAATCTTATTAAGAAGCGTGGGAGAGATTCCATAACATTTTGAGGAAGGTCCCTCATCATGGGATTGATCTTTATGGCCAAGCAAAGACCTTATACTATGGACTGCATAAAGGAGAGAGATACTCACTTGGAAACATAAGATCATGATTTTTCCTCGACCATAAAGAGACCAGGTGTCATGAAATTCTGAAAACATGGCTAAAAATAAGTCATGGGGTGAGGAAAGAGAAGTCCCAACACCATTTAAAAGAATCGGGGAGTCTAAAGTCATAACAAAAGTGAGTGAGAAGTTGGAAAAGCTCACCAAGAAGTTAGATAAGAAGTCAGAAAATTCATCTAGAGGGGAAGAAGAAGAAGAATGCATGTATATGGAGCAACATATCTACAAGGGCAGCAATGAGTGTTCATGGAGGAAGGATCCTAAATTTTCATGGAAGGATCCCAAAAACTTTTAGCAGCTCATCTTAGAAACAACAGGCCAACCCACAACAAGGTGGTGTACAACAACAGTATCAGCAGGATAGGCCCCCAACAAGATAGACCACATAGAAGACATGCTAGGTAAGTTGGTCAGTCAAAATGAGACAATCATTGGCCAAACAATGAGAGACTTACAGAATCAAGGAGCACAAATCCACACCATAGAGAACCGGATCTCCCAGATAGCAGTAGAGGTGGCATCCTTGAAGAAGCCATGACAACAAGGGTTCTTAGAGAATACTGATATTCCATCTAATAACTAGAGGGTGAAGGCAGTGTTACTCTACATTGGGAAGAAGTTGTTAAATGAACAAAACACCATCCCAGAATCAAACAACAATGAAGGTGACATAGGACTAGTGTTGACTACCAATCCACTTGAGCCATACACTATATCATAGGAGAAGGAAGCTGAAGACAAAGCTAAAGAGCCAAAGAAGACCAGGAAAGAAGCATATGTTCCATATCACCAAAGGAAGTTGATAACTTCAGTGCCATTCTGAAACAGCTTGAAAGCAAAGAAGGTTGACCATGAATTCCATAAGTTTCTAGATGCTTTTAGAAAGCTTCATGTCAACATTCCCCTGATAGATGCAATATAGACGATCCCTTCCTATGGAAAATTTTAGAAGGACATCGTCAACAAAAATAGGAGGATAGTTGATTCAGATGTAGTGGTGTTGAAAGAGAAAGTCAGTTGTGATATCCTAGACTTTTCTCTCTCCTTGTTTATGTGCTTCCTCCTATCTCTCTAGCATAAATTCCAAGTCTTGAGGTGTTTGGATGCATAATTGACCACTACTGAGTGCAATTGATACCTTGGTGACACTCAATTTGACCCTGATGTAGTTTTCAATCATTTCACACATAATTTGTTTTCTCCTTAAAATTTGATCTTATCCTAGTAAACTTGTGTTCTCCTTCTTATAATCATGTTGAAGAGTTCTTTTTTACGTTTCCAATGTGCCAAATTTCATCCAATTCTAAGTTAGTATGGGGAAGATATGCCCTTTTCATTATCACCTACTTTTAAACTTGTTTTAACCCTTTTATTTTTTGTTTTAGCCCTATTAGTTCGAATGAAAAGGGTTGACCATGTGGCCTATTTGCCCTCTCTTTACGTCGGTGATCCTCTCATCTCTTGAACAACCAATCACAATGCCCAAATCCATGAGCAATGATCAAAGACCATTAGATCCTAGTATCATAGATTTGCCCCAAATTGAACGGACTAAACACCATATCCTACCTCTGTACAAGCTTCCAGTGGAAATGGCCCCAGAAGCTCAGATACTCTCCCTTTTTGGAGCCACTAGTCCACTCCTTTCCCACCTCTTTGATGAAAATTGAGACTCCAAAAGCCTATAAAAATCCTTTCCCTACTTTCCCCTTCTTTTCTTTGCTTTTTGCAAACCTTAACCCCCATTTTATTCCACTCGTTCTTTCACCTCTCATGGGAGCCGTCGGCCACACCCATATTTGGGTCTTTCTTGCACTCATCGCCTCAACCAATATCAACCCCACCAGTGACCCTACACTGGTGCAAGGGACCTGGGAAGCCATCTTCCAAAGGTTGTCAGGCCGTGGAGACCCCTTACCAACCTCACAACATGATCATGCCGATGTGGTGCATCCTCCTAGTGTGTCAGACATGAAGCAGAAAGGGGATGGTTGGCAAATCCTTTATATCGAGTGACAACAATCCTGATCAAATCGAGCTCCTTCTATCTCCTACAACCGCCACGAGCGGTGGGAAGCAGTAGAGAACCTTCATCGACTGTCGGCGAGCAATGTATGGAGGTGGTGAGCAACCAAGGGATTTTAGGAGCAACTTCTACGTAGAGTCACACCCATCCGGGCTTCATGGCTCATTTACGACCACTGGATCAAGATCCAATGGTCTGAGATCTCTATTTTTGAGGTAAAACAAAAAAAAAATGATATCTTCTACATACTTTGACCAAATATGGCATATAATATATGATTTTTGATCCTTTCGATGAGATCTACACAATGGTGCTAGTTTCATGAGATAATTATACTCTTAGTTCCACTGATGTGCTAAAATGATAACTTTGATGCCTTTTTACATGATTGAACCTATTTAATGCTCAAGTTTGCTCTTTGAAGCTTCAAAATCCTATCTTAACCTTACAACAGTAACATTATTCTATGCTTGATTCTTTTAATGAATGGTACCATACTAATGAACATCTAATGACTAACTTTAACCTAAAATTCGTCCTTTATGTGCATGCATGATCAAGATTAGGACTTTGGCCTAGTTTTTCATCATCTAATATCTTAATCTCGAAATCAATAGGTAAAGGGATGATTTTTGCCCCGTTTGATTGATATCTCATACCTCTTTGCCATGAATAGATCAAGGACTCACTTTTGTACACTTTTGTGTCACAAAATATGATGTTTAAGTACCTACATGATCAAACTTCTAATAATTATGCAAAAGTGGATTCAAATGCTCAAACCTAGTTTATGAACTTCAAATCAGTACTTAAATGACTTTTTTTACTAAATGTCAAGTAGCATACTCATGTACTCCTATTGACAACATGTAATACCTAGTATGATCTATATGCAAACATTGCTTGTTTGGAACCTAGTCTTGCTATGAGCATGCTCTAATTCTATACAAAATACCTTAATGACTTCAAATCAGTAGATTCATCATACTTGTATCTTTAGCATCAGCTTGATCTACCCTATTCTCTTAGTGCTTATATGACTTGGAAGTATGAATTGATTGCTTGGAATGAATCTAATATGACCAATTATGATCTTACTTGAATAGACCATGATAATAACCCAACTCTCATGCTTCCTCAATTAACAAATCAGACCTTATATCTACCTTGTGGTACTCATAATGTGGATGGTTCAAGTAGACCTAAGGTTTAATATTAATGCTCATTCTACGTTGAATCAATTTATGCATCTTTGACAAAATGGTACCCCACTTGAACTATTTTGATACCTAGGTTTTGAATAACATCCACATGACATGTTTCATGCTTATTTTAACTAAAACCCTTCAAACTAAGACACCAAGCTATATATTTTCTTTGCAAGGTTCCCTTGGTTTGGATCATCCCTAGGAATCCGAATCAAGAATCATGACTCTTAAGGGACGCTTAATCTCTTAACCTACGATGTTATTGGCTTGTTCATATGTATGCTTTTATGAATGCTTGACTAGTTAATTACTTGTTGAGCTACTTGTTCCCTATGACTAGTATGTTCTTTTTGTTTGAAATATGTTGAATAAACCTTAAACATAATTAAACTTGTCCATTATATGAACTTTGTGCACCTGCCTGTATTCTCGGGGTAAGGGCACAAAGTTGGGCATCTTACTTGAGATGACAAGATAAGATAGACCATGTTAATAAAAGGCTAGCTAATCTTGAGCATCCTTGCAGACCCTTCCAATGGGAAGCTGGTCAATGGCCATACTTTGTTTTCGAGTACAATGGAAATACTCCTAAAATATGCTTTGTATAAAATAATGCCGTTAAGAGCTCTTGCCTTGTTTCTACTTCTTGCTTAGTATGATGTTTCTATCCAAGTAGCATTTATACTACTCTTAAATTGTGGTTACATGTTTTTCATAGTGTACTTAATACTTTAGCATTAATATGTTTTGTTTATCAAAATTTTAGTTCCCAAATGAAGATCTGCTGCACTCAAGACTCTAAGCTCTGAAAGGAATCACCAATGGGTATGCTTGAATATAGAATGGGTACATGATTCTCTTTTCCTTTTTAGTATCTTGCTATATCTTGTTGTTACTACTTTTACATATATACTACTTGTATGAAATATGTGATGAGATCCATTCTAGGGACGAATGCCCCAATCCACTCACCTTTGGCCGTATAGACATTAGGAGTGTGAACTTAGGGTAACAAATAGTTCTGTGAAAAATGGTATTAGAGCTATACACATAGGCCTCTATATATGTTTAAGGCATAACACCTCTTAATAACCCAGGGAGGACTAAAATCCTTCCCTCAAAGTTTAGAGAGTCTTCTAGCATGTCATCCCTTCTTTAAGGACCACCTAAGCCACCTAGGTAGAAGATGATTTGGTAGTCTTCTCATCTCCTCTTGTGATTCTTCTCTCATGACTATTAGTCACATGAATTCTCAATTTTGGGTAGCTTATGCATGGGGAAAATTAAATTTATTTGAAATAATGGAAGTTGATTAAGATGATAATTCCATGACCTGATCTTAAATGAAAAAACCTAATTGATGCATGAAAGTACTCTTGAAAGTGTAGTACTCATGTGCAAAGTCTATGAAAAGCTCAATATTACCAAACTAGACTCAAGTGCTTTCTTTGTTTGAGGTAAAGTATTGATATGGTGAAATAAGGTGGAACTCATGTTATACACCTCATGTTTGATGGAGTCCCTACTGATCATACCTATGTTGTCCCTATTTTGATCAAACCTCAAATATATAAGAAAAAATCACCCTATTGATAGGTAGTATGTTGAATACCTTAATATGACTTTGTCTTTGGACCCCTAGATCACAATGGGACGACTTGAATACAAGGGGCATTTACCTATTGACTTCTATGCCTCTTTGTAAGCTCAATTTTGAACAACCATGATGGACATGGATATTACTCTAGCTCTAGTATGCTCAAACTCTTGAGTTCTCAATTTGTTTTCCCAATTTCCAAAATATACCCTTACCTTGATCATGAAAGGAAGGGAGCACGATTATGACCTCAATATTGTAAAATCTTGCTATGCAGTTTCCCTATTATGACCTTGAACATGCAAAAATATGAAGTATGGTTGCCCTATTATGATCTTGATGTTTGGCTCATGATCTTGTGAAATATTATTTGATAGTTGATACCCCCCCCCCCTATTTGGATATGCTTGATGACTCATGATTAATATGGATTAATGTACTAAATTAGGGCAGTAGTTGACTCATGAATTCCCTAATCTAAGTCACATATCTATCTAACCACATCTAATTTTCTATCTAGTGGATTATTTAGAGTTTGTGAAGGTAACCCCTTCCACATGATTTGATTTCTCGACCTAAAGTCTCTAATACGTCAGATCTATTATGACATTGATACTGGTTCTTCAATCTCATTTTCATGATGATATTAAATTATGATGATGTTTACTATAGCATGTGATTGAATTTCTAGGAAGACCTAGGTTTATATCATTCATCAATGATGAATACCATGACAATAAATTTGATGTTGATAGCATGAAATGTTGCTTGATTGTGGCTCAATTTATGCATATGGATGAATGATCACTCCTGCAGTCTAAATAGGAAAATAAACTCTAGCTTCAAAATGCTTGGACCTATGACTTTGTCCAAACATGACTCTCCATAATGAATAACAAAATCTTGACACACAATTAATGACCTTAATTCGACTCCTATGATCACTCTCTTTGGATTTTGAGATCACACTCGATATATGAGTTATGACTTTCATGTTTTTATATCTCAAAATTAAAATGATGAATATGATGTTTTTCTCAATTTATGACTAGGGGGTGAGCTCCATGTGGAATGGGGTGGGGCCTTCCATCGATTTTTTAACACAAAATCACGATGTTGACATATGATGTTGGTCTTAAATTGTTGAAATATGAAATCTCAATCATGGACCCCACCTAGGACAATGTAGAGCTAGAACCCTAAATTTTGGAAATGAAAATCATGCCTTACTCTTAAACTCTATTTGTTTGACCTAAAATGTGATCTCTCCAAAGGGTGATCTCCCTAATTCGATGATCGATGCGACTATGCTATGATATTGATGCTCAATTTCTCATTGGTGGAATGATATTGATATGGAAAGTGATGACAATACTCTATTGATGATTTTTGATATGGAATATGAAAACTCAACCTTGAATGATGAAATCTGCTAATTTTGGGAACAAAATTTCTTTTAAGGTGGGGAGGATGTTATATACTAGACTTTTCTCTCTTCTTGTTTATGTGCTTCATCCTCTCTCTCTAACATCAAATCCAAGTCTTGAGCTATTTTGATGCATAATTGACCACTATTGAATGCAATCGATACCTTGATGACACTCAATTTGACCCTAATGTAGTTTTCAACTATTTCACACATCATGTCTTTTTCCCTTAAAATTTGATCTTATCCTAGTGAACTCGTGTGCTCCTTCTTGTACTCACGTTCAATATTTCTTTCTTACATTTCTAAGGCACCAAATTTCGTCCACTTCTAAGTTAGTATGGGGAAGATATGCCCTTTTGAATATCACCTATTTTTAACCTTATTTTAACCCTTTTATTTTTTGCTTTAGCCCTATTAGACCCAACCAAAAGGTTGAGCGTGCACCCCATTTACCTGCTCTTTACTTCCTCAATCCGCTCATCTCTGGAATAGCCAATCAGAATGCCCAGATTCATGAGCAATGATCCACAACCATTGGATCCTACTATTGTAGATTCGGCTCAAATCGAATGGCCTAAACACCACCTCCTACCTCAATACAAACTTCTAGCGGAAATGGCACTGAAAGATCACCTACTCTCCTTTATGCCACTAGCCCACTCCTTTTCCACCTCTTTGATGCGAATTGAGACCCCACAAGCCTATAAAACTCCGTTCCCTACTTTTCTCCTTATTTTTTTTGCTATTCACAAACCTTAACCCCCATTTTCTTCCACTCATTCTTACACCTCTCACGATAGACACCGGCAACAACTAGATTTGGGTCTTTCTTGCTCTCAACATCTCGATCAAAACCAACCACACCAGTGACCCTACGCTGGTGCAAGGGACCTGGGCAACCATCTTCAGAAGGTCGTTGGATGATGGAGACCCTTCCCAACCTCACGACACGATCATGCCACCGCGGTGCCTCCACTTGGTGCGCCAGACATGAAACAGAAAGGAGACGAGTAGCAGAGCCATTGGATCGAGCGACAATGATCCTGATTAGGTTGAGCTCCTTCTATTTCTTGTGACAACCACATGCAGTGGGAAGTGGTGGAGAGCCTTTTTCGAGTGCTGGTGAGCGACATATGGAGGTGGTGAGTGGTAGAGAGCAACCAAGGGAATCAAGGAGCTACTGTTGGGTAGAGTCACACCCATCTGGGCTTCATGGATCGTTTACGACCACTGGATCAAGATCCAATGGTCTGAGATCTCTATTTTTGAGGTAAAACTAATAAAAATGATATCTTCTACATCCTTTGGCCCAATATGACATATAATATATGATTTTTGATCCTTTTGGTGAGATCTACACAATAGAGCTAGTGTCATGAGCTGATTCTACTCGTAGTTCCACTGATGTGCTAAAATGATAACTTTGATGCCTTTTTGCATGATTGAACCTATTTAATGCTTAAGTTTACTCTTTCATGGTTCAAAATCCTATCGTAGCCTTACAACAATAACATTATTCTATGTTGGATTCTTTTAATCCATGGGACCATACTAATGAACATCTAATGACTACCTTTAACCTAAAACTGGTTCTTTATGTGCATGCATGATCAAGATTAGGACTTTGGCCTAGTTTGTCATCATCTAATATCTTAATTTCGAAATTAGTAGGTAAAGGGATACTTTGTGCCCTATTTGATTGATATCTTATAGCTCTTTGCCATGAATAGCTCAAGAACTCACTTTTGTACACTTTTATGTCCCAAAATATGATGTTTATGTACCTACATGATTGGACTTCTAATAATTATGCAAAAGTGGATCCAAATACTCAAACCTAGTTTATGAACCTCAAATCAGTCCTTAAATGACTTGTTTTACTAAATGCCAAGTAGCATACTCATGTACTCCTATTGACAACATGTAATACCTAGTATGATCTATATGCACATATTGCTTGTTTGGAACCTAATCTTGCTATGAGCATGCTTTAATGCTAGACTTGATATCTTAATGACTTCAAATTAGTAGATTCATCATACTTGTAGCTTTAGCACCAACTTGATCTACCCTATCATCTTAGTGCTTATATGACTTGGATATATGACTTGATTACATGGAATAAATCTAATATGGCCAATTATGATCTTACTTGAATACACCATGCTAATACACTAACTCTCATGCTTCCTCAATTAAAAATCAGACCTTATATCTACCTTGTGGTACTCATAATGTGGATGGTTCACCTAGACCTAAGGTTTAGCATTAATGATTATACTATGTTGAATTAATGTATGCATGTTTGACAAGATGGGACCCCACTTGAACTATTTTGATAACTAAGTTTAGAAGAACATCCACATGACATGTTTCATGCTTATTTTAATTATACCCCTCAGAAATAAGACATCATGCTATATATTTTCTTTGCAAGGATCCCTTGGTTTGGATCATCCCTAGGAATCCTACTCAAGAATCATGACTCTTAAGGTACACTTAATCTCTTGACCCTACTATGTTATTGGCTTGTTTGTATCTATGCTCATATGAATACTTGGCTAGATAATTCCTTGTTTGAGCTACTTGTTCCCTATGACTAGTACGTTCATTTTGTTTGAAATATGTTGAACAAACCTTGAACATAATTGAACTTATCCATTATATAAACTTTGTGTACCTGCCTATATTCTAGGGATAAGGACACAAGGTTGGGTGTCTTGATATCTCAAGATAAGGCGGACCATGTCTATAAAAGGGTAGCTAATCTTGAGCATCCTTACGGACCCTTCCAATAGGAAGCTGGTCAATGGCCATAATATGTTGTCGAGTATAATTGAAATACACCTAAAATATGCCTTTTTATAAAATAATGTTGTTAAGAGTTCTCTCCTTGTTTCTACTTCTTGCTTATTATGATGTTTCTAGTCAAGCAACTTTTATGCTACTCTTAAACTATGGTTACATGTTTTTCATATCATACTTAATGCTTTAGCACTAAAATGTTTTGTTTATCAATTTTGTAGTTCCCAAATGAAGATCTACTACACTCAAGACTCTACGCTCTGAAAGGATCACCAATGGGTATGCTTGAATATAGAATAGGTACATGTTTCTCTATCCCATTTTAGTATCGTGCTATATCTTGTTGTTACTGCTTTTACATATATACTTCCTGTGTGAAATATGTGATGAGATCCATTCTAGGTATAGACACCCCAGTCCACTCACCTTTGCCTATGTAGATATTAGGAGTGTGGACTTAGGGTAACAAATGGTTCCATGACAAAGAAGATCAGGTGTAACGACCCCACCCCTCAAAAACCCCCAATTTAAGGAAGGCTAAGAAGCTGGTGCCATTATCCCAAAACATTATCAACTGGTTTTGCAAATAATAAAAAATATTTAATAAATTCTACCACAACTAATCTCAAAGTAGGAATTTTTTTTTCTTTTAACATACCTTTCAAAAATAGGAGTTTGGAAGTTCACCCAAAGTAGAGTTCTATATAACTAAATCCTCTGATCTTTAATTAGATTTATTCTTCAAATTCCACTTAAAATGTTCATCCATTTTCTTATATTCCTAAAACACCGACAAACAAAACGTCGGTCAGTATAACAAATTATACTGGTATGTGGGGGAACCAAAATCTTACACACATATTATAACAATATAACCACATCAAATTATTTGTTACATTTTCTTTATAGCTTCCCAACCATCGTACCCATCCTTTGGTATACCCTCTCTTAGGGTTTAGTCCATGTAATGGACATTAGGCTACCTTCTCCATGCTGAGCTTGGTACCTTATGGGCCACACTCACACCACATTGGCACCAGGGCCCGTGAGGGAACTCACCTATGTGCTAAAAAAAGACGTAAGGGATGGAAATGCCCTTACATTCTCAGCGCATGCTCGAGGGTAAGCAAGGTCTTTTCACTGCACGTTGTCTTCAACCTCGTGCGCGCAATGCCACCAGAGCCAGTCAACTTTTTTATTGACTCTAGGTTTTTGATCCCCTAAGTGTCGCGTGAAGATCTTGTTGCCTTTGCTGCCTTGAGCCAAACTTGTAGACGGCTTCAATTCCTACGATGGTGGTCAGGACCGGAGGGTCGTGGAGATGGCTCCTCCTATGAGTCGACGACAAGAAAGGGACGATGAGAGTCGGGCTATGAGCAGAATTGAGTGAAGGGAACTATGCACAAGATCTAGGGGAATCTTGCAGATGAGATGAGGGTTCCGTTGGGACCTCTAACCCCTTTATATAGCCTCAAGTCTCCAGTGTGGGGTGTCTTACTCCCTGTGAATTGGGGAAACTATGAGTTGTCCTCCAAATCCCACCAAACCCAGGACTGCTCGACTTGGAAAGGTCTCCTAAATGCAATGGGAGAGTTTCCACAGTTGCTCGTGCATCAGTGTGTGAGATAATCGGAGAAGAAGATTTCTCCTATTTCCCAATCCGTCTGAAACTGGAAGATAACCAACCGCCATTGGATCTTTGAGATCGATGACCCAGGTTAATCATGCCATCATATAAAATGTGACATTTAATGTTGATTCTATCATCCTCTCACATTAGGAAATCTTATAAAATTCATAACACTCTCTCCCATTATCCAAAAGACTCCAAATTTTAAGGGAAATTCTATTATGACTTAAACTTCTTGTGTGTCAAGTTTGGGAGTCAAATTCAAAAATATGAGAGACTTTTTATTCATATGGAAGTTATCACGTAATAAGGCATATTTTACTCATATTTTCTCTCTCTTTCTCTTGAATTTACTTTATTTGGATTCCTTTTACCATTATAAACCATGTGGGTTCGAAACCTAATCCATAATGGTAAATATTACAACTTTTCAAGGAATTCCACATAATTCTCATTATCATCTTAATTTCTTTTCCTTTTATGCATTATTTGATTTCTTTCAACTTTTATTCCCTTTTATCACATTGGACTCACTAACTTATTAGGTCCATGAAATTACTCATTTAAAGGAAATATTGCAAAAGAAATCTTAAAAAATACAAATTTTCATAAATGTACATCTTATTGGAAAAATTACATTTTCAACCATACAAGTAAAAACAAGGTTGTAACATCCTTCCCCTCTTATAGGGATTTTCCCCTCAAAATTCCTCCAGACATACCAACAATATAGGATAAGACTTTTCATGTCCATCTTCAGCTCTCATGCGGCTTCATCCTCTCCATGGTGCTTCCAGAGAACCTTTACCATCTCTATCTTTTACTCCTAAGCTATCTCTCACCTTGGTATCCTGTACCCTCATAGGTGACTCAAGGTAAGTCAACCTCCCTTGGAGTGCAATAGGTTCAATGCTCAACACATGGCCCGAGTACCTCACATAGTGCTCTAGATTGGACACATAGAACATATCAAACACCATACTATCATGATGGGTAAGGCTAAACAAAAGCATCTTCACTAGTCCATTCCAAAATCCCAAACAGACCCATGTATCGAGGATTCAACTATCCTCCATTCTTAGCCATAGCTTGGAACGGTCGAATTTTCAAAAACTCATGCTCACCCACAGTGATGTGCAAGTCAGTCTGCTTCACATCAGCACACGACTCCTGTCGATCTTGGGCTTTCTCAGCCATTGCTCAATCAAAGTGACTTTATCAACATACAACTGTTGTTTCTTTGATCTCCACAAGGTCCTCTCACTGACATCACCCTATTGAAGAGGTGACTACACGACCTCCCATAAAGAGTTTCATACATACCAATACTGGCTCTGGTAGCTATTATAACAAACAAACTCATCTAGGGGCAGGTACTACTCCCATGATCCACCCCAAATGAGCACATATGCTCTCATCAAACCCTCTAAAGTCTGAATCATCCTTTCTTGACTATCCATCAGTCATGGGGTGCTATGCTATGGTAAACTCCAATCTAGTATCGAGTTCTTCATGCCTCTACTTCTACAATATTGAAGTGAACTTAAGGCCATGCTCAAGAATATTTGAACTTAGATCACTATGCAGTCGAACTATCTCTCTCATATATTGTTCAACTAGATCTATCACTTTGGCAATGGTCTCTAAGGCAAGGACATGTATTGACTTGGTAAGGTGATCTACCATAACCCATATTGCATCATGACCTCCCTCAGTCCAGGGGAGACTCACCATAATGTCTATGGTGATCTGCTCCCATTCCACTCGAGAATTTCCAATCCTCTATTGCAATCCACTGGGTCACTAGTGTTCAGCCTTCCCCCCATGGCATGTATGGCAACTGGCCACATGCACTTTTATATCCCTCTTTCTTATAAGCCTCCAAGGTACCACTAAAAACCTTAACCATCTTGGTAGTACTTGGGTACACGGTGTACTTTATAATCATGAGCTTCTTGCATGACATGATTCTTCCAGGGTAAATCCTCAGAAATCCTAAAAAACTCTAGTAGTATATTTCACCACCTACTCCCCATGAGATGTGCATATGAGGTTTCTCTAACAAACCTTTCACCTCATCAAGCTTTGGGTTGGCTAATCAGGCAACCACCACCTTGACCAACATGTCTACTTGTATGTGGATGTCAGCCACATAGGTCTAGTCTTCCAACAATCACAGGGTCCACCTAGCAACCTCTTCCAGCCTCTTCCCTGGATAAACAAGACAACTGTACACATGAGTTGTGTTTTGTCTAAGAGCATCTGTTACCACATTAGCTTCCTAGTGTGCTAGATGATGGTGAAGACATATTCTTCCATATACTCCACTCCTCATCCTTATGTTGGGTTTAGGTCTGTGTGAGTTAGGTAAACTTTGAGCTCTGGTATCCATCATCTCAGTTACCAAACCCAATCTACAATTCTTAGAATCCAAACTGCTCTTGACAAGTACATCCTCATATGATGATTAACTTAGTTCATCTATGCCTTCATACCATCTTTCCAAATTACTCACAAAAGGGTGATGTACTTCCTCTATCTATTCATCATAGAAAGGTTTCAACTTATACACCTTTATCCTTAGTATGGCATGTGTTTTGTCCTATCTCTCACACCCATATCAAGATGAAATAAGCATTTGGTTGTAGTCCAAATATAGAGTTCATCCCGTTCTAGGAGTAGAGATGGCGCATCACACATCACCATTATACTTTCCTGTATAAGTTGAACATACTTCACATAAAACCACACCATGCATATCTCAATTCTATCTCTACACCCATGGGAAGACTTTTCCCATCACCTTTGGGTCTTAACATCACTCTTATATACAATCCTTAGTCATTTCCTTAAGGTCTCTAGGGTGCTGGTACTTTCAGGGTGATCTTACCATTATGCATCTAGGGAGTGCCTCTCACATTTACCCCTTAGGCCCCATGAAATCATGAAGGTGACCAACCTCCTAACCCATGGTCCTTGGATAAAGGTAGCTCTTACCTCTAGACCCTATGGTCTTGTGCATCCAGGGAATAGACAACTCCTACTTCCATCAGTCTTATCCCTCTTTGACCTTGGTATTGACTTAGGATTCTATCATAGCACATCTCATTCTTGAATCCTCATCCAAATCTCCATCATCTCCATCATCTCTCTAGACACTCATGGTTAACCTTACATCCCTTCATAGGAATCATGGTGACCTACCAATCTCGATCTAGCCCCATACAAGTTACCTCCATGGCAACATATCCTCGTGTCCCTCATAGATGTTCATATAGATTCATACTCATACCATGTGATCCTACACTTAACTCACCAAGATCTTATAGGTGACCTCTCATGGTTACCTCAAACCCAAATAAGAGTTGGTACTCACTCCTACATGAAGGGTCCTTTCCCAGGACAGGAGAAAACTATCACTTTATAGCAACAAAGGTCACAAAAAATTCATGCCATCATGTATATTCATGACTCCTATCATGCTACCTATGCACATGGCCAGCAAGTAGACAACTTATTAAACCATTTCTACATTCCTTTGCATGTCATACTTGTTCATCATTCCTCAAGGTTGGACCAATATAATACATACATATATCACCAACTTGTGTAAGTGGCTCATCCATCATATATCTCAACATGAGAGGGGGGTGCCACACTTAAATCCTATGAACCCACTTGAACCTCGTGAGCATTGTGTGCACCTAGGTACCATGACTTCCCCTATTTGGGTCTCAGAACCCCAGGCTTACCTCTTATGCATCAACTATCTAAACTGCATGCTCAGCTACTCAAATATGAACCAAACCTATACAAGACATGGAATATACTTCCTAACACTCACCCACGTGAACAACCCTTAAAGTCCTACACAAGGACAACCAACTGGGTGAGGGGCCTCACAACTTGCTATCATACCATACCTCTTTAGGGTCTTTGGAACTCTCTTTGCTACACCTGAAAGGTAGACACTCATATCATCTATACATTTGTTTAGGAAGCATCTTTCTCTTTTTTAGGGTTTGGTTCCTCTAAATGTATCCAAGGTACGACAAGCCTCTAAGGATCATGCATGAGGCAACCACATACATCTACTCAGGGTCGTCTATTCTAGGCCACATCTTACCAAACTTCTCATGATTCCTCATGTATCGGAGTCTAGGTCTCTGACCTTCTTCATCGGGGTCTTGCTCTCTTTAGAGCTAACACTATAACTAGTCCTACCACTAGAGGTTCTCTCTTAAAAGATGGGTCAAGATCTTAAGGATACACGTTTATCCCTAACTAGATGAAATGTACTATCAAAACTTATGTCCGACCAAGATCATCCAAAGCTCTGCATGCCTATCTCATAAACTCTCAGGCATAACCCTTCTGGCTTAGGTCTAAAACATGCTACCATCCTTACTGCCACTCACTTCTATGTTGGTGCATGCCTCTTTTCTGCGCTTATATGCCCGTTAGGGTTCCTATATGGTCACCACTAACCTTCTCAATGAGGGAGCTACCCCTCACCCTTACCAGGAACGTCCCACCCAAGGTCGGGTCACCAAAAGGCACTACTGGTCAAGCAACCACTCACAGTCTATGCTTCTCAGGTGTACCTAAAACCTCTATGTAAAGCATGCAAGTCTAACCCACGTACTTGCATGCATGGTCAACTATGATATCCAACTCATCGTGCTTTCTCTTTCTCTAACCATCGCTTAAGGTTTTGGGTTGAGCATCGTCCTCAGAGGATGCATCAGGTCTCTTCCTCTTTTTGGAGGCTTCTTCCTCCAAGGCTATCCCTCTCCTCATCTTCCTACAAGATGGTCTAAACTTAGCATTCTCCTAAGGAATATCCACAGACACAAAAACATGGCCATGAAACCTAAGCATGTAACTAACCTCAATCTAAGTTTCATCATTAAAAACTTATGTCCATGACATCATGCTTACATACTTTTTACTATTTGGTGGAGGATTCCTTAATCCTTAGTACTCTTAACCCTCAAAATTAGGAGGAGGTGAAGAGAGAGAAAACTCTAAACACTTACAGTATCTCTTTGAAATGGGTGGAGAAGGGATGAAAATAGATGAGAAGACCTAGAGGTATCTTATTTCGAGTCAAATCCTCAGATTTTGGCCAGGTAGTCACACAGATTCTGGGAGTCCTCATAAACTGACTAGCACGGTGGAGGAAAATCTTGCCAGCCCCTGGATCGTGATCCTTTTCTAGACACCTTCATCTTTGGAAGATCCTCTAATAACTCCCTTGGGCTCTAAAGAATTTATTAAATTTAATAATTATTAGAGATTAAATGGAAAAACAAGATATGATACCAAATGTAATTGTTGTATCCTAGATGGGCGATTGGATGCTCTAGAGGGGGGGGTGAATAGAGCTGAATGTAGTTAAACAAAATTCATTAGACCTTCAAGATATATCACAAGATAAGGTTGCTAAATAGGAAGTTTGAGTGCAACCAAATCATGCATAGAAAGGGAGAGAGAGATTGAACATACACCAAGTAACAAGCTATGTAGGGTGGTTCCACACTTCAAACTAGAAGTGAGTCAGTCCACTACCTAGAGAGGTCAACCTCTAGGATATCTTAACCATTTCACTCTTATATTCATTCATAAGACTTACAATACATGACCACCAAAGGACTTACCTATCCAATACAAAAAAGTCTTCAACCTTACCAAGGCCTTACTCACTTTGCAATGAGTCTTCGGACTTCACGAAGGACTTACCCACTCTTGCACAAGTCTTCAACCTTGTAGGGATTACCCACTCTTCTTGGATCTTCAGCCTTTGACTTCAACTTCACTCGGAGAAGCTTCCACCAAGGACTTACCCACTTGAGCAAAGAATCTTCTGCCTTCACCAAGGGCTTACCCACTCTTGCTCTAAGTCTTCAGCCTTGATCTTCACCAAGGGATGCCTTACCTTGTTCTTCTTCACCTCTCTTAGCCAAGAGAGAGAACCCTCATCTTCATGGTTGAAATGAGAGATAGGGAGGTGGTGGAAGTGAGAGCCTCACAAGATGTACATGTAGGACTATCTCTCTTACAGATTTCCTACTCACTCTAATGAAGGTAGCAAGTAATTAAGCTTAGAGAGAGAGAGGCGGCTGTAGGAAGCACTCAACTATAGAATAGGAACCTCACATAGAGTTTTGCATTGAATGCTCAACCTTATAATGAATCCCAAGGGGTCCTATTTGTAGATGGGGATGCCTCTTAGCCTTTGGGAACACTTAAGAATGAAAACTAGCCATTTTGTGGCTTGCAAAAGATATATTTCCACTTGTTGCAACTCCACAATGGCTAGAAATACTTTCATGCACTTCTTCATACAGTGCAATCAGTCGAGTTTCTATAAAGGTAACTCGACCGATCCCACTAAAAGACAAGAGCAATTTAGGCCATCGATCGAGTTTGTCCTGGGGTAATTCGACTGATTCACTTAAATCAGTTATCATCAGTAGAGGGATCGACCGAGTTCTGTGAAATGTAAACTCGACTGATCAAAAGTCATTTTCAAGATCCAATCAAGATCGGTCAAGTTTGCAACTCGACCGATAAACAACCTGATGTGAATTTTAGAAAATGGATTTTGAGTGCTTAAGTATCCGATCTAAATGCTCCTGATTTTTTCTAAGATTAATTATAAGTCATACAATCATTACAAGTTATTTATAACATGAATCTAATGGATTTACATCATATTACAAAAACATGCAATTGTATTGACTTTGACTTGTCTTTTCTCCAAGTTGAGATGTACAAGTTAGGGCATTTGGAGTGTGTCTATACCTAATTTGAAATCACTCAAGTAGAGACATTAGACACAATTAATTGGAATGATTTAGTCAATTTAGACCTTGAGTCAACAATAATGATCCCACCCCTCAGCAACCCCCATTTAAGGAAGGCTAAGAAACTGGTGCCATTATCTCAAAATAGGATAAACTAGTTTTTCAAATAATAAAAAATAATTAATAAATCCTACCACAACTAAGCTCAAAGTAGGATAAATTTTTTTCTTTTAACATACCTTTCAAAAATAGGAGTTTGCACTAAATTGTTGCGACCGACTCGCAAAAACAAGATTAACTAATGCAGAAGCGATCGTTAGCATCGAAATTACTAAAAATCACTAAAAATTAAAATTTTTTGCACTGAGATTCACAAACTGTAAAACTCTATCATAAAGAACCAAAGTAAGTTATTTACATTCTGATACATCAGTACATCTCTGTATCATCTCATCTCGAGAGTCATAAACATTGTCTGCCCTGTTAAACTATACATGAGCAATATACAAAATCTCGAGGCATCAAGCCAAAAATATCAGATCTATATCAAACCATCTACTGACTCCTAGGACCTGAGAGTACAGAGATGACACATAGGACTCTCTATATACAAGACCTAACAGACAGTGTCTCCACCTGAAGATCACTGTTGTCCTTGTTGTTGTTGCTACTGCTGTGACTGCTGTTGCTGCTCACCCACTAAAGAGTTTCTTCTTCCTCGACATCTACCTAAAAAGTTGAATCCCACAGGGGTGAGACAATTGAAAATTGTCCCAGCGAGAGATATAACTCTCCGCCAGAAACATTGTTATTGCAAATAATAGAATAACACCGAGAAGTAGAATTATAAATATTCAACATCAGATAAATCATTGAATAAGATATGCAGAGCAGTATTCTCTATGCTATCATTTCGATTATAACTTGATTAAGTAGCAAGTCATTTATTTAATGAGGAATATGAAGAACATGTATATCATTTGTCCAACTAGGATATAATAAACAATGTATCATCAATCATCGTTTTTCGTAGTTCAACCCTAAGCAAATATGCTACACGACTGATTACATTTTACAACATATTTATGCCCTGAGGAGATGAGGTATACCGCTCATACTCCAACCGACCATTGCAAAATCAAAATCGGTACCATACATAGGTCAATAGAAGAGCCCGATTCCCATGACCTCATCCTTCTCAGTCAGTGTGAGGAACAACTTGTAGGACATCTCGTGTCTCTGCTGAAAATAGCTTTCTAGGGTAAACTAGAAACTTCGCTATTAGAGTTACAGTGGCATGCTGTACTCTCTTCGCAATCGAGGGATTTCATGTTTATCTCACATCAATTCGACATTAACATCATCATCGGGAGATTAATGATACATCTTCCCGACATATACATATAATGAAGGATTGAGAGATTTAATGTTTTTCTCACATCAATTCCTCCATTAGGGCGTAAGGATATTCACACCCATAACCCCTACATACTCAAAAGTATGCTCTCCAGGAGTTCCCTTAGGAAAACCTGTTTCACCATCACCAAACTACTGACGATGATGGATCTGTGGTCAGGGCTCTACGTGATATCATTTCACTTGATTATTTAAGTACATTACAACATTCTTTTAGCATCGGGCATGTTTTCAAACATAAACCATTATAACAATTGCTATAAAGAAAGAGTACTATTTGCATCAAGTTTATTTCACAGTTTTATTAACATTGGGAACTCAGTCCCTTATCATCTCATCATCATGATTCAAGAATATGGGTTTTCAAACCCTTAGATCATCAAAATATTTGTTACCACTTTGACAGGTAACATAATGCCATCGAATCATGTAACAATGTAAACATGATAATTGCAACACATGTATTTCACATGGCTCTTACAGCCTATCAATCTCTTTTGTTACCTTTCACTAGGCATCATAGCATATCATTGCTTACAAAGCTCATAACGTACTTTCAACAGACAAAGCATCATAGCTCTTACCTGGCTATGCTCAATATCTCATAAAACCTGCATGATTAGTACAGATGATAACAGATGCATCAATTTCATATCAGCAAAATGCAAAACAATGATAACATCACTATTCAAGGGTTGCCTCACTATGCCCTTACTAGGGTTAGGGTTTCCCTTTTTCAATTCAATTAGGGTTAATCATCCCCTTAGCTGAATTAGGATTAGTGACTCATCATTTCATTATCCAATCTTAGAGCTTCATGCTAATAAGCATAACCCAGGATTAGGGTTTCATACTTCCATTTACCTTATTTGTAATTAGGGTTTACTATTCACTTTGCATCACCCTTGATTAGGGTTTATGTTCAATAATTCCACAATTAGGGTTTACTATTCACTTTACATCACCCTAGGTTAGGGTTTACTATTCACATTACATCACCCTAGGTTAGGGTTTACTATTCACATTACATCACCCTAGGTTAGGGTTTGTCATTAACAATCCATAACTAGGGTTTACTATTCACATTGCATAGTTAGGGTTTATTATTCACATCACATCACCCTAGATTAGGGTTTACTATTTACCCAAAGTAGAGTTTATCTAATTAAATCCTCTAATGTTTAATTAGCTTTATTCTTCAAATGCCACTTAAAATGTTCATCCATTTTCTTATATTCCTAAAATGTCGACAAACAAAACTTCAGTCAGTATAACATATTATACTAGTATATGGAGGAACCAAAATCTTGCACATATATTGTAACATAACCACATCAAATTATTTGTTACCAATCAAATTTACGTTTTCTTTATAACTTCCCAACCATCGTACCCATCCTCTGGTATACCCTCTCTTAGGGTTTAGTCCCTGCAATGGACATTAGGCTACCTTCTCCATCCCGAGCTTGGTACCTTACGGGCCACCTCCCTAGGTGCCTTGTAGTCTTCCCATCCAGGGCCTGACCACCTATGACCTTCCCTTCTGGGCTTGGTCTCTCATCATCATAAATCATAAATCCAAAGGTGGTAGCAGGTTCGGGCAAGTCATAAGTAATATATGCTGATAATCATAGTCACTTTATAGATTGCAGGAATTAAAGTCATCCAAGCATTTAATTTCAAGCAATAAATAAAACCTCGTAAATAACTATGAAACTAAAGAAATTAGCCATAAGTGTAACCACATACCTGTTTGAAGTCTCAAATATGAGCCTGACATCCAATCCAATCAAGATGTCCAATCAAGCAAGTCAAGCAACCAATCAAGCAAATCTTTATCTTGAAAACATGTATGGTGCCTAACTATTACCATCATATCCCAAACAACTCCTTATTGACTTGGGACACCTTTCTAAGGTTTCTAAGCCTTATTAGGATTCATTAGGGTTTCTTAGATGAATTTCTCAATCTTTATCCTATTTAGGTCAACAAGCCCTAAAGCAACGTTTCTACTCATAAAAACCCTAATTACTCAAATTATCCACATCAAGGGTCTTTAATCTCAAATTGGCTTTAGAACATCATATCTCTGTCTTATTCATAGATTTTCACAATTAAAACCATTAAAAGTCATTATTACCAAAATTAGGGTTTCTAGGCCCATTAATGCATATTCATGTACATGGAACCCTAAATTAAGCCAATTATGCACAAATATAATATTTTTATATCTAATTCTTCCTTTTATTAACAACAAGTTAATATTGGCTTAAATTATCCAAAGAACATCATTAAATCCAATTATCATCAAATCTTAGGGTTTTTCATTAATAGAACCATTTAAGGTTACAACTTTATATAATTTTTGAATTGCAAGAAGAACCAGGCTTCATTATATTTTTATTGAATTATACATATTTTTTGATCAAATTTCATATATAACATGTCATCATCAGATAAACCCATAATTAGTTATGAATTTATCAACAAAACTCTTTTATGGCCAATCAAAGAATGCCACATATGCATATTCGGCTTACTTGGGCCGCGCCAGCGGGGCCGGGCTTGAGCCAATCGGCTCATGCCACATCAACACTTGGGCCCACAAGGGAACTTGCCTATGCGCTAAAAAAAGACGGAAGGGATGGAAATGCCCTTACCTTCTCAATGCACACTCGAGGGTAGCAAAGTCTTTTCACCGTGCGTCATCTTCAACCTGTCACGCATGCAACACCTCCTGAGCCAATCAACTTTTCCGTTGACTCTGGGATTCCAATCCCCTGAGCATCATGTGAAGATCTCGTTGCCTTGAGACGAACTTGTAGACGACTTCAATTCCTACGATGGTGGTTAGGACCGACTGGTCATGGAGATGGCTCCTCCTGTGTGCCGACGATGAGAAAGGAGTGACTAGAGTCGGGCTATGAGCGGAATTGAGAAAAGGGAACTATGCATAAGATCTAGGGGAATCTCACAGACAAGCTGAGTGTTTCGTTGGGACCTCTACCCCCTTATATAGCCTCAGGTCTCCGGTGTGGGGTGCTATACTCCATGTGAATTGGGGAAACTATGAGTTGTCCTCCAAAGCCCACCAAACCTAGGACTGTTTGACTTGGAAAGGTCTCCCAAATGCAATAAGGAAGTTTCCACACTTGCTCGTGCATGAGGGTGCGAGATAATCAAATTAGAAGATTTCCCCTATTTCCCAATCTTTATGGAACTAGACGATAACCAGCCGTCGTTGGATCTTCGAGATCAATGATCCAGGTTAATCACATCATCATATAAAACATGACATTTAATGTCGATTATGTCGTCATCTCACATTAGGAAATCTTATAAAATTCATAACTCTCTCTCCCATCATCCAAAAGACTCCAAGTTTTAAGGGAAAGTCTATTATGACTTAAACTTCTTGTGTGCCAAGTTTGAGATTCAAATTCAAAAATATGAGAGACTTTTTATTCATATACAAGTTATCACTTAATAAGGCATATTTTACTAATATTTTCTCTCTCTTTATCTTCAATTTCCTTTATTTTGATTCCTTTTACCATTATAAACCATGTGGATTTGAAACCTAATCCATAATGGTCAATCTCACAACTTTTTAGGGAATTCCACATAATTCTCATTATCATCGTAATTTCTTTTCCTTTTATTATTTGATTTCTTTCAACTTTTCTTCCCTATTATCACATTGGACTCACTAGCTTATAAGGATCCACGAAATTACTCATTTAAAGGAAATATTGCAAAAGAAATCTTGAATCATACAAATTTTCATAAATGTACATCTTATTGGAAAAATTGCATTTACAACCATACAAGCAAAAACAAGGTTGTAACACCAGGAAAGAAGCGTATCTTCCACCTCACCAAAGGAAGTTGGTGACTCCAATGCCATTCCCAAAAATCTTGAAAGCAAAGCAGGTTGACCAACAATTCTATAAGTTTCTAGATACTTTTAGAAAGCTTCATGTTAACATTCCCTTGATAGATGCAGTAGAGAAGATCCCATACTATAGCAAATTTTTGAAGTTCGTCATCAACAAAAATAGGATGATAGTTGATTTAGATATGGTGGTGTTAAAAGAGGAAGTCAGTGCTCTTATTTAGAGGAGATTGCCACAGAAGAGGCAAGATCCAGGTTATTTCAATATACCGTGTTACATTGGTAGGACCAAGTTTGGCGAGGCTCTATGCAACTCAGGGGCGAGCATTAAACTCATGTCCTTGGACACATTAAAGAAATTGGGAATGAAAGAATCCAGAAAGCACAAGATGACCATACAACTAGTAAACAATTCAGTGGTTAGGCCATATGGTATATGTGAAGATGTGTTAGTCAAGATTGAAAAATTTGTTTTTCTAGTAGACTTTATAGTTATGGAGATGTAGGATGGTCATGGAAATGAGCTACTCTTACAAAGGCCATTCCAATATACATTAGACATGATCCTAGAGATGGGCATAGGAAGACTTACACTTGGTTTTTAGGATGACTAGTTTGAAATAAAGACGCTAGACTCTGCACATTCCACTGGTGATGATGTACAATGTCACATGTTGTAGAAATTACAAGGTGAGGTGTCTCTATTCTTAGGGAAGCCAATTCTAGACATAACACATGTCATGATAAGGGTGCACAAAGGCACTATGGCAATGGATATCATGGAACATTCCAAAGAGGCTTATTTGATAAAGGCATTACAATATCCCGATGATAAAGAGGAGGAGGCATGTCCAATGAAAGTTGAAGAGGCAACATCTTCTGCTCTCACCCAAGTATACCCACAACTACCATTGGAGGCATGCATCGTGAATTTGGTGTATGACTATGTTGGAAAATACGGGCACATAGTATAGTAGCGAAAAAAAAATCTATATGTACTCCCATAACAACAAGATCACAAAACTACTGTGAAATAAGAAGGATGGTTCAATGAGTTACAACTGGTCCTGGAGCAAGTCCAATGACAAAAAATCTCTTCAATGTAACTATCTAATAGTTTCTCTTAGACAGTGGCTGTGTAGCTCCTGGTCTTCACCACAGACAACAAACACGACAACTTCTGCAGCGACTCCTATGGTCTCACAACGGACTCCAGGCTGACTTTTCTCTCCTAGCAGTAGCCAAAGGACTCCTTCCTCTACAGTAGTACACACAGACCAACTAGAACTCCTATTGTTCAACTAGAACATAAGAAAGAATTTGTCCCTCCCATTCGCGTACTTGTCACCAACTTGCTCTCCCATAACAACAATCCTCAATTGTTCTCTCCCGTAGATATCCCTCCCTAGTTGGGTAGGACTTGCTCGGGTTCTCTTGGTTACCACAACCAGAGAGTACAATAATTGTCAGAGCAACTAATTCTCAATTGTGTGTGTTGTACTCTGGGAAACCCCCAATTCCCCTCTATTTATAGGCAAGGTTAGGGCTAGGGTTCTCAATCTATGCGGGAGTGGAAGGGACCAGAAGATCTTAAATTTTCACAACTTGTGACAACTGAAACGGTCTTCTAGAAGTCCAAATGGTTGTTTGACACTACAAGATAGTCATTTCATCCTGTTAGATGGTCATATCGGAGTTTCCCAAATCACATATGAAACTGGCAATTCATTTCCAATTAATACTAAATATTAATTTCTTGCACCACAAGTATTGTGCAATCAAAACGATTTGGAAAAGTATCTAAAACCTTCCTCTAGCCTAACTGAGTGATCTCACACATGCGAGATGATCATCTCGCTCACCTAGACAGTCTTCCGGTGAGCTGAGTCAAGTCGGTCGATTCACACCTCAGTTTGGGCAGAAATTTTCCAATTCGATTTCGGATCGGTCTGACGACTCAAACAGCCATCTCAACACTTAGGACACTCATCTGGCACTTTCAAATAGTCATCTCACTCTATGGGATGGTCATTTGGTAGTGCAGTAAACCAATCTATTGTGTGAATTGAATACCTAAACACTTTAGTAATTAATCCAATCATCATTCAAGATTAAACTCCTCTTCTAAATGAGTTCCTATGTGTGTGACCCTATAGGTTCCATATCACATTGGCAAGAATGTCCATAACTAACTTATGACATCACAAGAAGAGAGTGGTACCTATTCACACATCAGTGCTACCTAAGTGAATGGAAAGTTGGAGAACAACTTCAACCTACAAAACTGCATAAGGTGTTGCAGTGATTGTATAATTCCTTTGTCACTGATATCCAGAATGAACTTGAGGCATGGAAGGTCATCCTCTCAACATTAAATTCATGTTCCTTGAACCAAGAGAAAATTTTCTGAGATAATGTGACCTCAATATCATGTATTGATTCACATGTGCATGTACATGCATTTCTCAGTCTCGCTTATCAAGTGGCCAAGATATTAATCTCTAGTAGGAGGGACAAATCCCATATATATCACTCACAGTCAGTCCTCATGTGTCAAAGTCACCAAATCATCACCATTATAACAACCCATGTTTCATGACTATGTTTGATGATGTCAAAGCATACCAAACAACATGTGATGAGTGTAGTGATTTAAGGTCTAAGAATCACAATAACCACCTTCACTATGAGATATGACTATAACCACCAATGATGATTTCCATGTGTCACTCTCAAGGTGGGTCTATCTGATACATTGTTCTCTAACATGTATCTATGTGCTTGGTTTGATATTGTCATATCATGACTAATGAGATTATGTCATCAACCAATCTACACTCTAGTCTAATGCGCTAATGGTGTCTATGTACCTTCCATAGTAACAACTGACTAGGGACATAATAAGACTGTACGCTCTCTTGACATTCATATGATCTCATCCTCCAAGTTACACACTTGTAGACATACATCATTGAGTATTGTCATTCTTTAGACATTCATAATGTTTCCTCATTATCTCATAACAAAATGAAACTGAATGAATTGGAAACTTGCCTTTATGAGTATTAATCAAATCCTCTATGGTTTATGCGATGTCAATCATCACATGATTGACTCTACCGACATACTATACCAATAGACTACACTCTTTGTCATTCTTTGGAGGAGTGTATTTTGTTTCTGAAGGCGTTGCCATGTTTCTACACCAAGAACTTTGAAGATTTAGGACCACCTCCGCCAGCATTAATCCCATCATTGCAGAGTCCTCCACTTCTTGAGTTGAAGGCACTCCCACAACATCTGAAATACATTTTCTTGGTAACAAATGAGAAGCTTCTAGTCATCATTTCAGCCTCATTAAGTGTGCATGAGGAGGAGCAATTGCTTGTGGTGCTGAATAACCACTGGGTAACGTTTGAGTGGTCTATTGTAGATATCAAGGGGATATCCCCTAGCTTTTTCCAGCATAAAATTTGAATTGAAGAAGGAGCCAAACTAATAGTACAACCTCAATGACGTCTCAATCTAATCATGACTGAGGTAGTAAAGAAAGAGGTAGTGAAGATTCTATAGGCAGGTATAATCTATGCTATCTCTGATTCAAATAGGGTTAGTCCAACCCAAGTGGTTCCTAAGAAAGGGGGAATAACAGTCACAAGACATTCAACAAGTGAGTTAATATCTACTAGATTAGTGACCGATGGCGTGTGTGTATTGACTATTTCCGATTGAATACCACCACACTTAAAGATCATTTTCCACTTCCCTTTATTGATCAAATCCTTGAGTGGCTCGTCGATAGTTCTCATTTCTATTTTCTCGATGGGTATTCCAGGCACAATCAGATTTCTATCGAGCTACATGACCAAGAGAAGTCTACCTCCATTTGTACTTATCGCACATGCACTTACCGTCGGATGCCCTTTGGCCTTTGCAATGCATCAACTACTTTCTAGAGATGTATGCTTGCTATTTTTTCAGATATGGTAGAGAGTTGACTTGAGGTTTTTATGGATGATTTTTCAGTGTATGAAGAGTTGTTTGAAGACTCCCTTGACAGTCTCGACAATGTTTTGCACAGGTGCGAGGACACTCACTAGGGGTGTAAACGGTGCGGGTCTGGCCATACCCATACCCATACCCATCTAATTTAGCAGGTGCAGTTCCAGTTCTAGACCCACATAATACAAAACATGGACCCACACCATACTCATACCCACAATAATATGGGGTATGCGGTGCGGGTAAGCGGTTCTATAAAACATCATTTTTTTTACACGAGAGAAATGACTATGTTATATATATTTAATACAACAAGATATTGTTATCATATAGTATATTAACATGTAATAGTTATATTAGAAAATGCTACATTCTATACAATAACATCAATTGAGTATTTGTTTACATATTTGTAGTCTTGATCATAATGTTTAATTTATGTAGAAAGTAATGTAAATTATTAGATATTTTGATTTTAAGTTTACATATGATGTTCATTATTGAAACTAGAATAGTTAATTCTTAATTATATGACTAGTCTCAACCTTATTGTGGTTAGAGTAGGATATAATCTCAAGAATTATATTAGTTAAACTAGTAAAGTATGATATATATAAGATATTATTTTAGTAGTTACTTATGTATAGCGGGTACACGGGTCTAGTGGGTCTGGGTCCAAGCATACCCATTATTGGACCCGCTTATATGCGGGTCCAAGGGTATACAAGTCTAAGGGTATGCGGGTATAAAAAATTAGACCCGTGACATGTTTTTTAAGGGTCCGGATTTGCGGGTCCGTGGGTCTACCCATACCCATTTACAACCCTAACACTCACTTAGTGTTGAACTGGAAGAAGTGTCACATGATGGTGAGTGGATGGATTGTGTTGGGACACAAGGTATCCAATGGAGAATGAAAGTCAATTTGGTTAGAATTGAAGTCATCTCTATGCTACCTCCACCATCATCAGTGAAGGGGGTCAGGAGTTTTCTAGGACACGTCAGTTTTTATCGATGTTCCATAAATGATTTTTTGAAGATTACAAAGCCACTTTCCAAATTGTTGGAGAAAGACATCGAGTTTAATTTTGATGAGTGGTCTTTGAAGGCTTTTGAGGTGTTGAAGGAGAATTGGTCTTTGTACCTATGGTAAAGGCCCTAGATTGGAGCCAACCATTTGAGCTCATGTGTGTGCATATGATTATATGGTAGGGGCTGTTCTAGGACAATACAAGGACAAAACCCCCACTATTATTTATTATGCATCGAAAACCCATAATGATGCCCATCTTAATTACACAATAACTAAAAAAGAGCTTTTAGTGGTAGTTTTTGCTTTTGTAAAATTCTACAAATATTTGATTGGGGCAAGGGTTATTGTTTGGAATGACCATGCAGTGACAAAATATCTGTTGCAAAAGAAATATGCTAAGCCTAGATTGATAGGATGGTTTTTTCTACTATACGAATTTGATATTGAAACCAAGGATAAGGCATAAATGGAAAATGTGGTAGCAGATCTTTTGTCTAGGTTGGAAAGAGTAGATGAGAAGGATCTATAGATACCCATAGTTGAGGAGTTCCCAGATGAGTAGTTGTTTGCTATGAAAAATATGGACCCATGGTTTGCAAATATTGTGAACTACTTGGCTTGTGGAGAGCTGCCAGAAGACTGGGGGTATCAAGATAAGAAGAAAATTTTCCATTCCTTGAGATTCTATCTGTGGGATGCCCTGATGTTACTCAAGTAATGTAGGGATGGGATTTTGAGGAAGTGTGTGCTTGAGTGTGAGTTGGAGAGTATCTTGGCACATTATCACTCCCTACCTACTGGGGGACACCATGCTATCTCAAGGACAACGACTAAGGTTTTAAAAAGTGGGTTCTATTGGCCATCACTTTTTAAAGATGCTTATAATTTTGTGCATAATTGTGATGCATGTCAATGTGCATGATATATACCCAGGAGACATGAAATACCCGTAAACATTTTTTATGAAGTTGATGTTTTTGATTTATGGGTATCAATTTTATGGGACCCTTTGTGTCTTTTAATTCTAATTTATATATATTGCTTGCAGTTGACTACATGTCTAGGTGGGTGAAAGCCATTCCAACCTACACCAATGATGCACATGTTGTTTGCAAATTTGTAAAAGAGCATATATTCTACAAGTTTGGGGTGCCATGAGTAATGATAAGTGATGGAGGATCTCACTTTACTAATAATAAGTTAGGAGATTTATTGAGCAAGTATGGAGTGAGGCACAGAGTAGGAACCCCATATCACCCACAAACTTAAGGTTAGGTTGAGGTGTCTAATTGGGAGATTAAGAACATCTTAGAAAAGACAGTCCCAACAATTGGATTATGTAATTAAATGATGCTCTTTGTGTATATAGGACAATATATAAAACACCTATAGGAACAACCCAATTTAGGTTGGTCTATGGGAGAACATGTCATTACCTGTAGAGTTAGAACACAAAGGTAAGTAGGCTTTGAGGAAGTTGAATTACAATCTTGACGATGTAGGGAAAACATGAATGTTGGAGCTCAATGAATTGGCTGAGATCAGACTAGATGTATATGAAAGCTCAAGGATATAGAAGGACAGAACTACAAGATTCATGACCACCATAGTTTGCATAGAGTGTTCATTCCAGGAGAGAAGGTGCTTCTTTTTAGTTCTAGGATGAAATTACACCCCAAGAAACTGAGGTCTAGATGGAGTAGTACGTTTGTGGTGGTTAAGGCATTCCCTCATGGAGAAATGGAGATTAGTAATGGGGTTGATCCATTTCTTGTAAATGGGAAATGGTTGAAACACTACTTTGGGGGAGAGTTGATACATGAGGGAGAGGAGTTGAAGCTCCTTGATCTTCACTGTTGTCTTTTTGATCTAATCATCAAGCCTATGACGTAAAACACAGGCACTTGTTGGGAGGTAACCCAATTTTCCTTTACCATATTTTGGATTTTGTCCTTTACATTTATTTTAGGAGATTTGATTGTTATTTTTTGCATTTTTTTAGATGTAAAAAAGGTACCTTGATCATTTTGTTTGGTGTAAAACTCACAAGGAAGTCGGTGGCATCGATACCATTGGTGCACATCAATAGGGAAATTTTGAGAATGACTCGGTACCACCAACAATCTAGTCAGTGGCACCACAATTTTTTGAGTTTTATAGGGGCAAGATTTATCAAATCAATACCACCGACTAGGCACCACCGACAATAGGGACACCCACAAATCCTTTCGGCACCACCGACAAGGCAGTTGGTGGAACCAATTCCTTATAGAGACAAACCAGATTCAATGCGCAGGCTCAGTACTAGCGACACAAAGTCGGTAGCACTGACACCTGCATGATGCTCCAAGTTCAAGATATTGAGGAGCCATTCAAGAGTACTAAGAGCATTAATGACTTGGTAACATTGACCCATAAAGTTGATGGCACTGACACCTTTCGAAAGGGGTGGTCAAATAGCAGCCCATACCACCGGCAAAACAATCGGTGGTATCAACACCTTAAAGCACAAAATATGTGGATGCACCAACCAATGAACTAGATCATCTCCATCCAACGGTCAGTGGTACCAATCCGACAACATATTTCAGAAATTGGTACCACAGAAATTTGTTAGTACCACTGACGCTGGGAAATCTGTGCATTGAGACATCGATGGACGAGAGCTGTCAGCATCAACGATTGATATAGATTTCACACAGATTGTGGGGGATGAATCGGTGCCACTGACATCCTATCAGTGGTACCGAAATGGTGCGTCAAGGCTGATCACATGCTATAAAAGGAAGGGCGTGGGGTGTGCTTCAAACACACCCACACCACCTTCCTTGCAAGTAGAGAAGTAGAAAGCTTCCAGATGATCAAAATCTTCCCCGAGCTCTCTTTCCTCTATCTTTTTCTCATCCCAGATCCGATGGTGACAAGAAGGTCAGCTTCATTGTCCGAAGGAGCCACCATGATTGTGCCCAAGCTGATACACATGGCTCACATCAATGAAAACTGAAGTAATATCTATGCCAGCCTAATGAAGAGGGAGATGATACCCATACAGTATGGTGATTGTGCCTTCCTTGCCACAACACGCTTCATCGAGAGTCTCTAGTAGGTCTGTGCTATCCAGGGCATGGTGGGCAATCACCCCTTCTTTGGTGATTGGCCCACATACTAGGAGATCATATGTGAGTTCCTGGCATCCTTGGAGGTGTGCTGCATCCCTAAGCATGGGGAAGGATGGGGGGAAGGCTGCATTCAATTCTATCTCTTCAACACTGCCCACTACTTCACATTGCTAGAGTTCAATGCCATCTATGGGTGACCAATCAGGGACGTGCACTACACAACTGGTGACTTTGACTACTCACATGAGTTGAGGCTATTGAGGAACTTGCTACATGGATTCACAATCAACTAGAAAAAGAGCTCTCTCATGGACATCAAGCACCCATTTACTCAGATTCAACACTACTACCTCATCAACACCATCTTTTCCAAGTCTACACAAGGGTAGGGGAAGGTGCATCATGCCGACCTATATGTCCTTGGGCATACTTGGCCTTAGGGGAAGAGAAGGTTGAGATCGACTCTTTCTTTCTAAAACACATGCTGGTGGTCAAGCGTCAAGTGTAGAGTAAGCCTCCAATCCACTTTGGATGGCTTATTACACCAATAGCGATGCACCTCAACCTTGACCTCTCCACCTCCAACCCATTGAGGACCTCCTCAAAATTGGATTTCAAGCACTTCAAGATGGCACACCTCATCACCGAGTGCCATGGAAAGGTGTATGCTTGTCGCACAATCGATGGCCATTGGTGAGAAAGGGCTCTCCCTAACCCTATCTTCAGCCTACAAAGGATTGGAGACATGAGGTGGCTAAAAGAGGATGTAGAGGAGGAAGAAGAAGAATAAGAAAATGCTGAGCCAGAGCAAGGTGGATATGATGAAGAAGATAAGGAGGCAACCATGCCATTCACACAGCGGCGGGTCATGTACAAGTCTTCACAAAGACATGGAGCTTCAAGCTCCTCTACTCCACCATATGCTCAGTAAGAAGACCCATATTCTATGGTAGGTATGTATAGGATGCTGCAGTCAATTCAACAGGGGCAAAGATAACAAACAACAACATTGGTGGGCATCCAATATGTTCAAGGATGACTACATCAGAACCAACATTCCATTTTTGAAAATGAGTGCCTTCTTCTGGCCAACTAGGAGAACATGCACACTCACATGCAATGGATGAAGACTTACCAACATATGTTCTTTGATCATTATTGGAGCTAGGGACAGTTTGGCAACTACCCACCACCTCTAGAGAAGCCACAATATCCACCTACCTTCACCGATACTTTCTACCCACAAGATCCAAACATGCCACCACCATCATTCTGATTCGCTAACACTGTTCCACCTCTTTGATTCAATTTTGACTATGAGAACATAGTCAAGTTCAAGCTTAGGGGGGTGCTGGAACAACTCTATCTTTATTTACATTTTAGTTGTATCATTCTAAATTTTCAGGATTCACATCTACCTAGTGTAATCTGGAGTATTATTAACATGATTTCTACCTTTTTCAACATAGAGTGTGTTCTTCTATCTCTCTACTATGAAATTCAATTTTTTTAAAAATTATTATATCTTTGAAATCTTAGTTGCAAATTCTAAAGGCAGCATCACCTAGAGGAAGTGTATGGGTTAATCAACTTAAGGACATTTGATATGAATGAAAGTCTTAATTATCCATGAATTATGGATGACAATGGGGTTCGATCCTGAACCGACCAAACAATTAATGAGACCTTAAATGGAAGTTTTACAAAGAAATCCTAAGGTTACCATGTATACATGTTGATAGTATAGGGACATATCATAGTTTAAGAATTGCATTGTCTCTTAATCTTATGATTCCATCTGCTTTTCATACATTTGATCCACCACCTTAAGATGATCAAGTAACCTGAATTGTTTCCTCTTCATTGCATTTGCATAGCATAATAAGTGCCATAATAGTTAGTTTCTTTTATTGCATTAGTTACAAGTTGAAGATGAGAAAAATATCCTTGCATATCAATTAGTTGCATAATAAATCCATTTAGACTGCATATCTTTTGCATCATTCATTCTTCCACTATGTACTCATGTGGTTTTTCTTTGAATATAAAGTACAGGGATACACATCCATACCCCTAAAAATTTGAAAAAAATTGAATAAGATATTATAGTGAAGACTACACATACGGTTCAATCATGCTAAAATAGTGGGCCAATGAATAAAAAGAAAGAAAAAATATTATGAAATAAATGGGGAGAAAAGGTTGCCCCGAGCTCAGTTCAGAATCTTTCCTAAAAAAGAGATGAAAATAGCTACATGATGTATTCTTTTATTTCACTCTCATCCATCTAATGAGACTTTCAATGCATGTATCATTCCACTAAAAATAGTAGGCATTGGGAGTCCTGCATTTCTTAGTTCCTTATTTTTCAAGTTCATCATGTTTGTTTTTGCATAAATGATTTGAAAGTTACTTGTGATTAATCATAAGATACCCACTTCATTCCATTTATTGCTCTTATTGGTAGACCATATATGATTGATCTCCTCATTCATTCTTAAAAAGGAGAACTGCTTTTAATTAGTTGGTAGTTAGGAAAAGAGCAATGTAGATAGGGAATCACGTGATGCACCAAACGAATGCCTGATTGAATATGATATTAACTGCTCTATTGATAGTGTTTCACTATTCTAAGGTTGGACATGTTTAATGAATATTTTTGGTCACTTGAGAGTAGTTAATTGTTCAATGGTCGGTAAGGGCCGGCCTGGGACCTCCAGGTGGGGTAGTTGAGAAATGAAACTCATATTAGTTGTCCTTTTGTCAACTTGTCCCAAATAGATCCGAGAGTGTATTGTTCAAGGACGAGAAACATGTAAGCTTAGGGGATTTGATGCACTAAATATCAGTCACTTTTCATAGGCTATTTTATTATGTATTTTGTACACATTCGTTCATTTTGATATTATTTGTGTATGGTTTATCATTATTAGCATGTGGCATACATTTGCATCAAATATTTTTTTATTTCTATCATTACATATTGATTTATCATCATTTACAAGACTTATGTTCTTTCTTGTTAAATTTTAGGAAAAATTGACAAGTATTGGATCAACTCGATGCTACCGATAGTTCTATCTATAGTACTGAAAATTGAAGAGAAGAATAGAGATGAGTCAAAGAAACTCAATGGTGCCAATAGAAGAATCAATGCTACTGACTTGATCAATAGTAACTCATCAGAAGGTCTCGGTGCCACCAACACCACCTTGATGGCACCGACTTCTATTGGAAAATTGTCAGGAGATATCAGAGAGAAAGTCAGTGCTATCAACACCTTAATTAGTAGTACTGACATTACATGAAGAATTATGATCCTGAGAAGGTCTCGGTGCCACTAAAATCCTATCCATGACACTGACTTGTTGCGATCATATAAGATTAAATATGGTGATTAATCCAACAGCCGCAACTTAGTAATGTCCTAAGTCAATCCTATGACTATGGGGGATTATGACCAACCTAATTATCACATCAGAGTTCATTGTACGACAAAGGAGATTCATGAGAAGAGAAAGGAGAAGAGAAAGTTATGTTTTGGGAGATTTGAGCACTTCCGCTGGACAGATTTGCAGCTGAAAGACAACAAATTGTGATGCTTGCTAGAGGGAGTCAACTGGACCGTCTTCTCTAGGATTTTTATTATTGGTTCTTTGATGTTTTCCTTATTTTAGTCCTCTCCATCTAGTTGTATGTCAACTAAAATTGTGTGAGGCTAATCTCCTAATTCCTTAGGAATCGGGAGTAGTCTGGTTATGTGCTGTAATTGACAATTACGAGTATTATTGATATTTCCCTAAATTTTGGACATAATTCTATGATTGCTTCATGAATTACCTATGCTTGATCACCATAGGTGATTTATTAGATCGTTAATTTCTTTGAAAGAGGGATTAAGGGTTGGATATGTCATAGATTTACATAGCTTAGATGACATTTCGAGAGAAGGCTTACTGATGTGAAGGGAATATCCCAGAGATATCATTAAAGCACTTAACTAATAATTAAACTGCTACGAGAGTGGGGTTTGTATTATATTAGGTAGTAAATTACGCTACGAGAGTTGGTAATTCTTGATACATATCTAGGGTTAGGAGAACTGAATATTGATAAATAATGTTTATTGCAATATAAACCATGGTGAAACTGTATTCCTAAGGAATCCATTCCATCTATGAGCACAACCTCAGTAATTTAGTTATAATTCTTGAAATTAGTTAATTAATTAATCAATCACTCTTTTCCATAGGTCTAGGTAACCAGGTCAGTGTTAGTAGTAGTTTCTGGATTCACGTTTCCCCGTGTTTGATATATAGGCCTCTTTTGGCCTATATCACTTTGATACGTGCACTTGCATTTCACATGTGTAGAATCACAGTTCTTTCGCCTTCAGCAGCCATGGAGGATTGTGCCTCGTCGCCTTGATGACTTGCAAGTTGAGGAGGAGCCTTCGTCCATGATTTTTTAGAGGAATCACCATATCAAAGCTCTCCATAATCAAGCACTTTTTATATGTGATGATTTGACTTTTTATATGTGATCTGATCTTTTATGTGTGATCTGACTTTGTTCTTGTGTTTGCTTTTAGTTTTATAGACAGAATCTGACCAGGAGTACAATGATCATGAGTGTGAGGATGCTGAGCATCCTGGCTAGGGTGTTGATGGTGCTAATAAACCAAAATGTAAGGGAGTTAGAGGGATAACTGTGATGAAAGATGTCGCAAATTGGCAAGGGACAAAGGGCGTCATTGAATTGAATGAAGTAGTTACACCACTTACTAAAGAGTTTATCATCTACTGTGGGGTCCTTGGTCGAAGCAAAGTGCCTCTCTTTGTTGAGGATTGAATACAAGTGAGTAGAATCCACAAAGACCTGATCTGAAGGGAGTAAGAGGTGAGATAAATACACTTACATTTATACAATCTTTTTCATATTCTTTCTTTTAACATTTATAAGCATTATTGAATGTTGAACCTTTTTAGGGCCGGTATACTTGATGACAAGCTACATCGCAAGTTTGTTATGTATCTCACTGGGAGAAGACATAGAGATTGGAGGACAATACTCACAAGAGACTATGTCTTTGGAGACAAGAAGGAACCCTGGCTTAAATTCAACTATATTGATAAAGATGATTGGAAGGAGCTTGTTTGGTTGAGACAAATAGATGTGTTCTAGGTATTGAATTAATTACATTTTTATGATTTCTTGTAGTTACTTAACAATATCACTTGTATGAATTAATTAGGATCTTCACAAAGCTCAAAAAGACAGTCATGACAAGAATGTGCACAACCACCAGTTGGGTTCAGGTGGTTACTTGAAATGCCGTCTAATGAGAGAGATACAACAAGAGAAAAAGTAAGGGGAAGAGAAAGGGCAAGAGCAAGATAAAGAGCAAGAGCAAGGTCAAGGTCAACATCAAGGTCAACAACAAGGGACTTCTACTTCTACTCCTTCAACTACTGAGTCTTCTAGTTATTCTGGACGGTTGCCTCGATATATTGAGTGGATAGATGTGAGGAGAAATGGAGCTGGAGAAATCCTCATCCAAACAACACATAAGGTAGCTTAAAAAATGGTAAATTTCTTGGTCTCACAGTAATGACCATGTTCTTTTTTCACTGAATTGTTAAGTTTTATTGGTTAGTCGATTTTTGATGATAATTAGTTGGAGCTGGCTTCCCAAGCAAAGGAGGGCATGTTCACCCCTCAGGGCACACATGGTGAATTGACTGTTGTTCTAGGGATATAAGAGAATCTTAGACATGTTAGGGGCGCTGGAGATGGGTATGGAATAAAATCCTTTTTAGCACATCCCAACATTAGTGCAAACAAACCAATAAAGGGGAAGTGGACAAATAGTATGTGCAGAGAATTATAGATGCAGTCTTAGTGAAATATATAGCTTCTTAGGTTGCACAAGCTTCATAAGTAGTAACAAAACCTGTTCATCACTCGCCCATAGAGTGCATTTGGAGTAGTCCTTCAGACCTGCATGGAATGACCGGGGTAAGATTCAATTCAAGTATATATATATTCACATTGTAATAAAATAATCTATCAATTCAATCTTTATATTTGTCCAATCAAATTGTGTTTTATAAAGTTGTAGTTGGCCAAAAAATTCCATCTTACTGTCGATGTTCCAACCAGTAATGTCGTGGAATATCCTGAGCCTTCTATCGCCGATGTGGTTATTGGTATTCCCCTTCCCTCTGATCACTATTGTGTGAATGTCATACATGTCTTTCCAGGAATGAGTGACATACCTCTCCCATACAAGCACTCAGATGCCACTATTGTCAGGGAGGTAGAAGACAATTTTACTGGGCAGCTTAAATGACTCGTTATATTTCTTCAGGTATTACAAATGTATATTGAAACTTATATAAAATAATTGAAAGCTAATATTAGAATACAACATGCACCCTACAACAGCTAAGAAGCCCCATAGGACCCTGAAGCCTCCGCCCCCTAATTTAATTCCATAGGAGTTGTTCGAATCCTTAGGCCCTAAATGCAAGATGTTAACAAGATGGTTAGACAAACTATAGTCCAAACAAATACCATTGTGATCAACCTTAGGGAGGAGATCATAGGTATATAACATGACAATGTTATAGTGTTGACAAATGTTTCTGATCTATTTAAGTATGATTGATTGAACACATTAGTGATAGAACTTTGGATACGGTGAGTGTTAATAAACCATCATTTTATGAAAAATTGTTTCCTGCATATAAACTAACTATTGGTTATATATATATATATATTTCAGTCAGTTGATTATGTAGCTCGTAATTTCAAAATAGCAAATATGGGATTTCTAGTGCCATCATTGAGTGGAGATGTACTTAGAGATCCGAGTGGTGTCTGTGAGTCAATTTTTTGGTGCTTCCAAGACCGTGATCTTAGCTTCCTTCAATGTTAGGTTAGTTTTTGGCTTGTTGTTTATATGTCCAACCTATGCATACAATTTGTTGTGTGATTTAATTTTTATTTTATTTACCTTATGTTTACTCAGAAATAGACATCATAAATTGTTAGTGATTGTTCTCGAGACTTGGACTATTTATTTTATTATTCAGGTGAAAAACTTCCACCAAATGAGGGACACCCAATGAAATTGGTGATTCATGTGTAAGTATATTTTTTCTGTGCCCAACATATTTATTAATATATGCATCATATGACAGTTTAGTAAATCAACATATCTATTCATTTAACTTATAGGGGTGTGAAAGCATTCCGTATCAGCAGAGGGAAAGTAGATAAGAAGAAATCAGTAAGTTGGAAGAGTGTTGATGTATATAGTTTTCTCATTCCAATTGCATAATATATGACCAGCTCTGCTTAATTACATTTATTAACATAATTGTAAATCTATAGGGCCCTATGCAAGACAATGGCTGGGCATAGTACATGCAAACAATTGTCAATCACATAGAATAGATCAAATGTATAAAGAATCTAAGTTATTAGTTTTGGATCATATAATTTTTTTTCTCATTTGATAATACAAATAAGCAAATCTAACACCGTATCCCTATTCTCTTTGTAGTTTTTCCCGAATACTAAACTCTATACATTGGAGTAGCTGAATGGCCTACGCTATAGTGGGCAGACTGCTTCATAGGAAATTTGGGCTTGAATGAAAAATTTGATGGTTGATTGATAATTTTCTAGTATTATGAACTTTGTGTCAGATTTTTTGATATGTATTTGTGAGTGTCAATTGAATGTTGTATTTGTTATATAATTTTTATACACTATGAATTAAAATTTGAGATGGCAAATGATATTGATATGTATTTGTGAATGTGAATTGAATGTTAAGTGCATATGTGTGTGTGAATTTGAATGTGAAGGCATGAGGAAGAGAATGATGATTATTTGTGCATATATCTATGAAATTGAAGTGCAACTGAGAAATGAAAAAATTGGGCTCTGAGTTCGTGGATTTGTGTGCATTTGAAGTGAAAAAAATGATAGAATGTGGTTGTGCCTACTTTGTATAAATTTATCTTTTTCTTGTAGGTGTGTGAGCCTATTGTTAAGTCGCGATGCTTGCTATTCTTTAGAACTAAAAAGTTCCAAAGAATAGTAGGCTCCAGACTGGCTAGTAGGCTAGACAACAAGTCTGCAAATTTGCTACAAAAAAGTACACATTTCTCTTTGGTTATATGTAAATAACCGATTACATATCATTACTTCATCGGTTATTTACAAATAACAGATGAGATTTACCTAAATTTTCACTATTTTATCACTGATTAAAACAACAATAAGTTTATTTAGTGTTGGTTCTTTGTCATTAACAAAATGAGGAGGAAAGCTGAAAGCAACACTCACTGGGGGTCAGGTCATCTATTCCTATATAAAAAGAACCAATGATGAAAAGTTTTGTTGTTGGTCTCTTTAATCAACGAAGAATGGTTCAGTTTTAGCATCACCCACTTGGTCATCAGTGAAGAACTGATGCTAAATGCCTAAAATAATTGATGCCATATCCATATTCTATAGTAGTGAGGTAGCACAATTGTTCACTAATGTAAAGTGAATATTACCATTATGCAAATATTAAAAATTTATATGGATCCCTCCAACAAGATGGGGGATATCACTTCACTTCATCTCTTCTTTTAAAGGAGGAGGTCACCATTTTCTACATGCTCCATTTATCCTACAAGAGGAGGTCACTTGTACCCTAATCTCAATATCATCATTTGAGCAGTCATAATCGACACATCATTTATTTTTAAGGTTATTTTCAAGATATATATATATATAATTTCAAAAGATTATTCAATTGAAAAATATGTAGCTAAAATAAGTAAATAAGCCAAGAAGTTTAGAAAATCATATAAAATAGGTCAAGAGATGAAAAAGATTATATAAACCATAATATATGCTTATAGTCCTAATGGACTAGACAGTCATCAAAACTGATAGTCCCACATACCCGAGTTTAAAGATTCCAAACATATCCATGATCATTTAGATAATCTGGGCATCACCTGGATAATAGCAATTAATCATCATTAATAGAGGTAGATCCATATCACTGATATTTTAGGTCCAACTTAGGGTTTACCCAAATCTAGGTGTGATCTGATCTTAATTTGATATTTGATATTTTTATAATAATATAGATGTTATAAATTAGGTCTGGTTTAGTTTCCATAATTCTCTACTGCTTTATCTATTTTCTAGAAATAACATGTGTCAAGAAGAATTTAATTAGTCATTAATGATAAAAGTTTTAGTATTGGTCAATATCACCAGGATCAAAGTTAATGTATGTGTTCCAATCGTTCTCGGGATTCTACAATAATTTTATGAGAATTTATCTTGAACAAATATCATTTCTTAAACTGCATTCATCCTAAAATGAAGCATTCTCATAATAATTATAAACCATCAGTGATGAGGATTGAAGGTCTGACCTAAGGGTCTTATAAGGAACTATACATTTTCTGAATTCACATGATTTTTAGGGCATTTATTTAACATGTGAGCTATTTATAGTATATTTTCTGAGGTAGTGTTATATTATATTCAGGAATTGGGGCACTTATTTTCCTGATGTGAATTTCCATGACCATTGATGATTAGGCATTTTGTGGCTTAGATGTGGGCACACATTCGTCCTTGGGGTATCTAGTTGTCTATTGAGTCTATCCTGAAGTGAGTATTTGTGTGGGGTGGGAAAATAACCTCAATTCAGTGTACTCATGAGGCTGGTGCTCCCTCATAGACGCATCTTGTAGTTTCTCCCTTTTGTGTTGGCTTGGAATAGAGCGGAAGGGGAAGTCAAGCTAGTGGTGGCTATACAGACAGTGCCAAAAGAGGAAGCTTGGGGTTCTTCTAGATTCAGAATACATAACATCTACTCAACGACGTTCCTCTAAGGTGAAGGGTTGCCTAGAATGCTAGATCAAAGAACTAGTCACTCCCAACACCACTATAGGATGACATAAAGCACCTATAGTAGTGCCTCCATACTTCATCAGTGTCTTGGAGGAGTGATAGACACCATGATCTCTAGTCAAGTCTTCACTTGAGATGCTAATGCTCCAGACTAGCTCTTATGACTCCCCTGGATGGTGGGGTTTATGCCTGCTTGTTCTCCCTTACACCACCTAGAAAATGGACTTGCTAGAGGTCCAATTTGTCTAATGAGTTAGGACCATAATAACAATTTGTGAGCATTGGGGAAGAATCCCAGAATTGAGGTATACCTATATGTAAACTCTACCTCCTCAATGCTTGCTCACCTCTTCCTATCATGAACCCACTTCTATAAAAGCTAGTGGTCACTATGAGAGCGAATATTGTTCTCACTCATCTAGTCATTGAGAAAGGTGGTTGGGTAGTCAGACTATTTGAAGTTTCCATACATCATGGTTTTTCCAAAAAAATTCCTTTGTTTATCCCCAATTTCATTAGATCTAGAGGACACCTCATCTGGGTTCTATTCCTCCATTTCCAGAGCTTAGGGATGATTGAGTAGTCATCCAACCTCTCTGGGTCAGCGACTAGAGTAGTTCCATGCATCACACCAATCCTATGGATGTGTGACATACATAAATGGTAAACTTAATTCTTAATCAATTTATCAATAATCATTTGATCAATTTTTGAACATACATATCTTTCACAAGGTAGTTCCTCATCATGTAATATAGTATTAAACCAAATTTGAGACAAGCTACAATATATGTGCATTAAGCATAATTTCTCAAATAGACTCAGAATAAGCGTATACACCTTAAATATAAATCTTGATGAAGAATGTTCAATCGCATTATCTTAATCATCAGTCAATTCCAATATTCATAATTCAACCATATGGGTCCTATATATCATAATTGATACACGAAGTCATAAGTACTCCAAAATGGTACATATATAAAGATATTTGACATAAGGTACACATCAAATATCATCCAAATTTATCAACACAAGCCCAAATTGTTTAATTTGAGTGTATAACACCTCATAATAATATCTATTTTACTCCATGTTTGTCTTCAAATACTATATGGGTAACCCTAAAATTCTGGATCATGACACCTGGTGCACTAGTGTGGCTGAAGATGGTACATGCGAGGATGCAGTGAAGATAGTGGTTTCCCAAGATATGGATGGATGATGCATTTGCACGATTTGGGAAGGATGGGATCAGCTCATGAAATCAGCCCAAAACTTGTCGATGATGAGTTTCTTGTTATAGAGAATGTGATGGTCTTCTTAATGCCTCTCCTTCCACTCCCAGTTGACACCTGAAATAATGGTGACGAGGTCGACATAATCCAAGGAGTGCTCCTCCTTGAACATACAAAAGGAGCAACTAAACTCATTTTTGTGGCTAGAATTCTGGATGAAGGTAGCAAGGAATTCCAGAGTGAGTTCCTTGAAGATGGAATACATGTGAAAGAAGAATCCAAAAATGCATGCATGAAAAATGAGAAGATACAAAGGCTCATAGATTCCAAGGCCTTAACCGTGGTTGGGAATTCCCAATGGGGAAGCTGTAACTTATGGCCTCCATGTCTTTGTACTACTTCTTGTGCTCAGATGTGACTAGAGTACTTGCGCATGTGAGGGGCAAGGTGAGAGGGGAAAGCGGGTGAGAAGGCCCATGGGACGTTTTCTTCTGGTAACGACTACATTAATGGAGGAGAAGAATATGTAGTTGAGCCATTAGGGATGATTTCCCCACATTAGGCATACCATGAATGAGATACTTGACTACAATAGTGTTGACAACAAAGGCATCCTTATTGTTAGCCTTGTCATCTTCCATGTCATGAAGAGGAGGCAAGTCATCTTTGGGGCACCTTTCCTGAATGTGAATTCTATCAGTGGGCCAAGTGGAGCGGGGGAGAGGGATGGTGTCATCCTGGCTACTTTGCCCTTCTCTTCTTGGAACCAAATGGTTTGAGGCCAGAACCCCTTGATGATTGGTCTGAGCCACTACACTGAGTGCGTGGCATCTTCACATTAGCTAGTCTATTGGTCAGATGATATGGAAAATGGGTTAAGTGATCAAAAGTGAGAACTACACATATATTAAAGGTGGATTTGACGATTAGGATAGACTGCTTGGCCCAATTAGAAACAACACATGGAACTTTGACTATACCATATCGGGTGATCTTTTGGTGTGGTTGGATGATCAAAAATGTATGAGGAGATGTGGATGGCCACTCTAATTGGGTGATTGTAGCATTATTGGTTGGACAATCAGGATGTTGGAGTGGGGAAACTACAAAGGATCTAATCAGTTGATCATCATGGTGTGGGTTGGTTGATCATCTGAGGAGAGGCTCAAAGAAGGGAATATAGGTGATCTCCTGGCTAGCCAGTTGTGAAGGAAATTTAGTCATGCATAGGTAGAGAGCGACCTCGAAGTTGACCAATTTGTTAGTTTTGGTCCGGTGGGGATGTCCAGACTAAGAGGGGCACCTCGATCAATATGCACTTTCTGATTGGCTGATCGGATGTGCAACATTGGCTCACGAGCGAGGAAGTCCTAGAGTAGGAGGAGGGGTAGGGGGCAATTCACATGTTAGGGAAATGGAGGGTGGGGTTGATGTCGAATCCCTTTCCCTGGGGATGCTTGCAAAGACAAAGTATTGTTGGCCATTTAATCAAGAATGATCAGGTCGGCCAATTAGGGTCTATGTGCATCAGATATGATTAACAGTTCATCAGTTTACCAATGCAGAACATGTCAATCAATCATAGTTGATTGGCTGTGTTTAAGGTCAAGAACCGGTTGCCTAGTATGGACGACATGGGTTGGCTGAGAAGGGAAGTAGAGATGCAAGGGATGCCAATCATCTATCTATCAATCAACTGGGCTCCAATCAATTGATCAGGCATTTCAATGCATGAGTGTCAACCCAGGTTGGTCGACCAATCAGAATTACGTCTCATAGGGTTAGTGGAAATCCAAAATTCAGTGCCCAGTATGGTTGGTAGATCAGGGTGATAGGTCAACTGATCAAAATTCCAAATCATGAATCCAGTGTCTACTAGATGTTTGTGCACCCATTTTGGTTGAAAGATCAATGGGACGATCGAACGATCAAAGATGGGTGAAACCCTACTTTAGGTGGGTCTATCGATTAGGGGGGCCGTTCAGCCGATCCCACACTAGTTAAACTTTATGCAAATAATGTCTCTGTTGATTGACCAATCGGTTGATCCAATTACCCAATCAGATGGCCAAAAGGTTCCAAACAATTTAAGATTGACCTGCATGCAATTTCAACCAAAATTTCTAATCAATTAATTGATCAAATATAGAATCTAACTAATGAGATGAAATAATGGAATTGAAATGAAATCTAGCTATTCTAATGTACAATTTTAAATCTAATTAGATAGCTGTCAGGTTGCCTCCTGACAAGCACCTTGTTTAATGTAGCTGGCTCGATGCCTGGGTTCTCAAGTAGAAGCCAAATTTGAAAGGGGGAGTGGAGTCATTTCCCTAGCTGTAAAATCTTTAGAAGGGGATGTAGATTTTTAGTTGGTGGTTGTTTTCCACTAATTTTCCCTTGATATTGTACCAGAAAATGAATTCACCATGTGGGTGGATCTTCTTCACAGGGTACGGCCCATGCCACCGAGATTGTAGTTTCTCGAGAAACAACCTCAAGAGTGAGTTTTAGGGAAAGACTTGATATCCTATTTGAATATCCTTTCTTTTTAGGTGGCCTTCATCTAAAATCTTAGTATGCTCCTTATACATGTGTGCATTCTTGTAGGTGGATATACATAGCTCGTGTATCTCTTGCAATCATAGGAATCATTTCTCTCCAACAAGAGATAGATTGAAATTTAGAAAGTGAATTGCCCAACTAGCCATATTCTCCATATCAATGGCGAAGACGTCATTATTTGTCATAGATCAACTAGAATGGAGTAGTACCCAATGATGTCTTGAATGCTATATGGTATGCCTAAAGAGAAGATTGAGTTTTCAGTTCCAAATCCTTTCTTGTTCTCCCCACTATCTTTTCAGCTATGTCCTTGATCATTCAGTTTGAAACTTTGACTTGGACATTGGTTTGAGGATAATATGGAGAGGCTACTCGATGATAAACCCCATTGTAACATCCCAGGATTTGAGGCCTCAGATAAAACACACTTAAAAGGAATGATTGGACTACCCATATCACCAAGGTGCACCTCCTTTTCTGGGATCCCATCTCTAAAGAACTCCATAGTTAAGCGTGCTCAGCTTGGAGTAGTACTAGGATGGGTAACTGGTCGGGAAGTTGATCCTGGCTTGCGTGTGAGTGGACAAAAGTGTGCAGTTAAGGCTAGTGGTGGTCTGTGGGGCCAGTCGTCATTCCTAAAACTCTACTACAGCCTAGGGCAGTGGGCCTGGGTGTTACAAATGGTATCAAAGCCAATTCCCCTCCAGTAGGTGTGGCTCACATGGGCATGGCATGCTAGTCCTGAGCCGTGCGGTCCAAGCATGTAGGAAAGGGCTGTCCATGGTTGACGTAGCCACCCTTGCACTGGTATTCCGTGATCGGGAGTTGGGTGTCCATGGGCCATTGTGGGTCTGCACTGAAATGGGGAAGAGATTATGAGGCCTTATAGTTGAGCCATGACGAGGACGTCAAGAGTCTAAGTGGGGGAGATTGTAACATCCCAGTATTTGAAGCCTCAGATAAAACACTCTTAAAAGGAATGATTGGACTACCCATATCACCAAGGTGCACCTCCTTTTCTGGGAGCCCATCTCTAAAGAACTCCATAGTTAAGCGTTCTTAGCTTGGAGTAGTACTAGGATGGGTGACCAGTCGGGAAGTTGATCCTGGCTTGCATGTGAGTGGACAAAAGCATGCAGTTAAGGCTAATGGTGGTCTGTGGGGCCAGTCATCATTCCTAAAACTCTACTACATCCTAGGGTAGTGGGCCCGAGTGTTACACCCATACTCATTGATCAAATGTTCAAATTTATTCTATAGGAAATGAGATCCACCATCAAAGATGACCATGGGTCATATCCCGAACCTAGGAAAGATGATATCCTTAAAGATCTTCATGATGGGTCTAGAATTGTTGAAGATGTTGGGGATTTCCTCAACCCACTTTGACATATAATCCATTGCAAACATCAAATATCTCAACCTCATGCCAAATGTCAAAGGAATCTCATCACATTTTGATATGTGTCCAAATCTTTGGCACTAATTGCAAGTAAGGATGTATTCATAAGAGTCTTTGAAAATTGTAGGCTAGTAGAATCCACACTATAGGACCTTCAAGGCGATCTCTTTGTACACATTTGGCCACTTGTTGGATGTGAGTGGCACTGCTCAAGAATTGAGTGCACTTCCTCCCCTGTGACACCTTCCGTATAAACCATCTACTCCAAGGTGAAAGAAGTATCTCTAATGCTAATAGTAGTTACTGAGCTCACGTGTGAATTTCATTTTGGAACAACACTTGTACTCCCGAGTATAGAATACTAGCATCTAGATAGTTTACAAAATATGCAAACCATGAAATGTCAAAAGATATTTTCAGAAGATGGTCATCGAGTATAAAATCATGAATTAGATTGTTGTCATTATCGGGAAGATGAATACAATTGACATGATCATCCACCACATTCTCAGTTTCCTTCTTATCCCAAATTTCTAGATCAAATTCTTGCAACAAAATGACCCACCAAATAAATGTGTGTTTGGTATCCTTCTTTGTCATCAAATAGTGGATGGCAACATGGTTGCTGTAGAAAATCACCTTAGAATTGACAAGGTACAATCCTAATTTTTTGTAGGCATACATGATGGAAAGAAACTACTTCTCTGTGGTGGCGTACTTCTACTATGCTTCATATAATGTCTTTGGGACATGGTAGATGACATAGTGTGTCTTGTCAATCCGTTGTCCCAAGATTGCTGTCACTATTTAGTTGCTAGCATCACACATGATCTCAAAGGTTTGAAAACTAGTTCAATGCCTAATGATGGGCGTGGAAGTGAGGGCACCTTTCATGTTGGTGAAACTTCCTTGCAAATGGCATGAAAAGAGAAGATATCATATTTAAAAAGAAGGTTTGACATTGAGTTTTCAATTTTTAAGAAATCTTTTATGAAACTACGACAAAAGATTGCATGGCCCAAGAAAACATGAACTTGTTGTACATTATATGGCAGTGAAAATTTGACAATTACCTCAATCTTTATCTTATCTACCTCATCCTTCCTATTGGTCACTCGATGGCCAAGAAAAACGCCATCCTTCACCAAGAAGTGGATGGTCTCCCAATTCAACCCAAAATGTGCTTATTCATGTTTTGCTAATATGACATAAAGATGGTGCAAGGAAGAATCAAATGAGTCACCATACAAAGAAAATTCATCCATGGGCACTTCCATCACAGTTTCTATCAACCATGCAAAATTGCTTCCATACAATGTTGGAAAGTAGCGGTACATTTCACTAGACAAAGGGCATCCTCCTAAAAGCATAAGTGCTAAAAGGGAAAATGAGGGTAATCTTCTCATGGTCATCAAGATGGATTGAAATTTGCTGAAAATCTTAGTAGATATACATATATCAAAAGAATTCCGGATGTAGCAATCACTCTAAGACTTCATTAACGACGAAATGGGGAAGTGGTCCTCATAACTTGGTTCAACTTCTTAGGGTAAATGCACATCCTCCACCCTATGATTGTGTGGGAGGGAGTGAGCTTGTTCTTATCATTCTTCACAACAACAGTGCCACCCTTCTTGGGAACGACCTTCACTGGACTTACCCATGAGAATCTAAGATGGGATCGATAATCCAAGTTGTGAGCAGTTTAATGACCTCTATAAGGACCAATTATTTCATGCTGGGGTTTGATTTGTGTTGGGGGTCTCTAAATGTCTTGTAATCCTCCACCATGGGGATCTTATGTGTGTAGACAACTTGATTGATACCTATCAGATTAGTCATCTTGTATGCCACTATTGTCTTTCTTTCTCTAAGCTCGATCATTAACCTATCTCCTTGTTCTTACATGAGATCTAAATTGACAATCATCGAGAAAATGTTATTCTCATCAAGGAAAATGTATGTATTACCTTTAGGTAAGGCCTTCATCTTTGGAGCTTTGGGTGCTCTTCCTTCTCTTCAACTACTAATATCTTCTTTAGTTCCTCAAAAACTGCATTGGGTTCCTCTTCATAGGTGTCTAAGGGGAATTGAAATTGATTTTCACATTCCTCATCAAAATGTAAACATTTTGGGATGGTGAGGGATATTTGCAATGGACCTTATGTCTCTTTATTATCCTATCTAACATGAGATAACTTGTCAATACAATCAAGCACGAAGATTTACTTATGAATGCTAGTGTCTTTCAAGTAGTTAAACACCATGAACTCAAGTGTTACTCTTCCAAAAATTATAAGAATGGTGGCCACCTCTACATCAATCAAGGATCAGGTTGTAGATAGGAATGGGCGACCAAGGATGAGATGATACCTAAGATCCTCCATTATTACCATAATCACAAAGTCACAAGGGACATAAGCATCCTTGCCGACCTTCATGGGAACATCCTCTTTGATCCCCATATTCATTGTCATAGATGAGTTTGCAAGATGAATTATCATGGCAGTCAAGAGAAGCTTTGTGAATCTTGATCTTTCTCATAAACTATACAACATAATTGATATACTAGCAACCAAGTCTACTAATGCCTTTCTATAGGTGTTGTCTCTGAGGTAGCAGCCAATCCCAATGGAACCATGATCCTTTTAATTCTTGGGTACCTTGTTGAAAATGATGTTTGAAGTTGTCCTCACGAACTATACCATGTCATACTCCTCAGTGGTATGCTTCCTAGTCAACAAAGTCTTCAGATAGTTGGACCACTAGAATGCAAAAAAATGCATCCAAGAAGGGGATGTACACATGAAGCCTCTTGATAGCTTCCTTGAATTTCATGAATCTATCACCCAACTTTGTTTGGTAAAGATGTGATTGGTAAGAAGGCATTGGCTTGTTAACTGGAACATCATTGAACAATAGAGTCATTTGATGGTTTCTCAACACTACTAGCTTTACCTACATCAACATCAAGGACTACATACTATACTTTTTCCTTCTCAACCATTCTTGTATCATCATCATCATCATCATCAAATAAATAGGAATAATAGATGGTGTCTCTGATGAAAGAACACATTTCTTGAAGGTCAAGAAATGACCTTGAGCTGCTCAAGATGCTTAAGATTATCATTAGGTTGCCCATAAAGGTGCCTACAGGAGGGTGAAGTGAAGTAGAAATCTAGGACAACTGAGATTCAATGGACTTCTAGTAAGCCTTCTCATTTGAAAGCATAGTATGCTGGTTGTCAATCATAGATTTCTGAGATCGAAGAATCTTTTCAATGGAACAAAATTGTCATTGTTGAAGGTAGGAATAGTTTTCTATAAGACTTGGGTATGTGATCTAGATTTTGAAATTGTTTCCCTTGGTTGTACCCACGATTATGAAAGTTCTCCCTATAGTTTTTTTGGTTCTTGAAGTTTGTTGTTGTTGAACCTAGGGGGACCATAACTTTGGTTGTTCACCTAACATGGACTCTAATGTGATACTGATTCAGCCCTATTTTAGGGCTTCATCTTGTGTCATATAGCATTTCAATCACATCTATACTTGTTAGTTGTTACATTACATGTTATTTCCCCCAATATGCTTATTTATATCAAATGCACTTATGGAGGATTTTTGCATGTTTTATAGGTACTTTGTCCACTACTTGATGGCATGGAGAGAAGATGGTCCAATCTAGGGTTTCCTCAAGCTTGGAGGAGCCCAAAATGTGGGCAAAACCACTCCCAACCTACCCCAAATGGTCAAAGAATGTTTTGAAGCAAGGATGATCAAGTTCAAAGCTCAAGTGCATGGAAAGGACAAAGCTCAAGTGCATGGAAAGGACACCAAAACAGTCGTGGTACTTCACCATGGCCGTGGTGGACATGCCCCAATCACAAAAAATCACTATAACTTCCAGAATTTGATGAATATGGCTAAAATGGTCGTGGTGAGTCTTATGCCTGTGGTGGAGCATTCCCACCACGGCCGTGGTGGTTCCCCATGACCATGGCCATCCATGTACACCCTCCCTGTGATCTCCACATTTTAATTCCCACAATCATTGTACCCTACCACGACCATGCTCACACCTACTCACCACAGCCGTGGTGATCCACCACGGCCGTGCTACTCACAAAACCTACCTATTTTTGCATTGCTTTCCCCATTTTGCCCCTACTTAACCTAGTGCTTCCCCCATGCCTATATATACCTAGGTGGCAGATGGGGTACGAAGTTGGCCACCCCAGAGCCACCCTACAAGTACTCTAGCCTCCCCATTTCATACTCCACCCATTCCCACTTCATTGCACCTCCATTTCACCATTTCCAAGATCAAAACCCTACTTTCCTTCCATTTCCACCATACATCCAGGCTATTCACCTACCTTGGAGGAGGGAGCTCGAGCTATAGCTACTAGGAGGTGGAGAAGGATGAGTCTTCACCGAGATCATCATGGCTTTTCACTCCTCTACTCATTCTTCTTCCTTTCTTTTTGTATTTTCCATTTCCATGAGTAGCTAGGCCCCTCTTGGTGGGATGATTGGGGGAAATTATGTTACTTTGATACTATGTTGGGGGAAAATGACATGTAAACATTGTAATTCCATTTTATAATGATTATGTTCTATTTATATCTCATTCTCCATGAATTTCTTGTTGGTTTGTGTGTGAAATCACCTAGGAATTTAGGCAAATTGCTTATATGTGTGAATTTTGGGATTTGCCCCTAGTTCCAATTCTTAGATCCCTACGTTGCCTCCCATCTTCGTACATCCTAATCAATCTTCCTAAACCTAAGTGAGAGATCTAAGTAGCTATATTAGATAATTCTAGTGCAATTATCATGGAGCCTTATCAAGGCTAGAATGTGAGGGAATTGGGGTCCAAAGCCCTAATTTCACCTCCCCATTACTACCCTCGGCCCCTAATTGCCCTAGAAATGTCTATTCTAGAAACTTAGACTTGATTAGACTCTAATTGAATTGAACCACCTAATCCCTAACCCAATTGAGCCTCGTAAGGGTAATGGGAGTTGTTAGGGACTAGTTCCCCTATACATATCTTATCTCATCCATGGCCAGTTAGTAGCTTAGGTCAATTCATTAGAATCTAACTAGTTGTTTGGTTTGGATAATCTCAATGTATGAGTAATGCTTGCATGTCATCACCCCCAACCTCGTTGATAAGTTCATACCCCTAAATAGCCCACACCTCTCTTTACTGCTTAAAACCCTAGTTTTGTGCTTGCCTAGCTTAGTTAGCTCTTTTATTGCCTAGTTAGCTTCTTGCTTTGATCTTGCCTTGTTCATGCTAGCTTAGATCTTTAATTGCTCTTTTGCTCTTCTCTTTCTTGCCTTAGTGTAATTTTCCCTTTTCATATATAGTTTAATCCTTTCTTGCTTCTTTAGCTTTAATCTAGTCTAGGGTTAACTTAGTTTTCATTCCTACCTTTAATTGCTTGTTTGTCCATAATAGTTTAACAATTAAAACAACCTTCAAACCCTTAACCCTAGTCTCTATAGTAGGAACCTAGAGAAATTAAACCTATCTCTAGTGCCCCCTCTTTTCCCTGTGGATCGACCCTACACCTGCCACCCTCCTATACTATGACACGACCCCAAGCGCTTGCGGGTGTAGTTGTTTTAGTGTGTGTAGGTGTTAAATTAGGTTTTATAAATATCGAAAGTGAATCCACCGCGTGTGTTCCGATCTCGTGGGGTGCATCTAGTCAAGTCAAATTGGCTAGTGTGTAGCACCTCTAGCAGATGCACCAGATACATTCTCTACTCCTATTGGCTTATTGTACTAGAATTTGAGATGGTTTCTAGATTGGCTTGGGTTTTAGTAGCCTTGGTCTAGAATGCTGTGGATGAAATTTGAACCTTTAATGTACCATTCTTGATCTTGTGCTTGGGTGTTGTCCACCATGACATTATACAGGACCTAGCAACTGAGGGTGGAATGGTCATGGCCTTTGTATGCTTCAAACATTAGATTCGCAAATGGACCTGTTGATGCAAATGTTGTAGTTGTCCTCTTTTCTCTTATGCATTGGTAGAGGACTCGAGACTATCTTGCTTTAAGGATAACTTCTTGATATACTCTTATGTAAATTTAAATTTAGAAATGTCTCCAGCTTTAGCCACTGATACATGTCGTTCATCACACCAATTTACTAGGGGTTGATTCCTAGAGTTTAACCTCTTGTTAACGATAAAAAAAACAATTAAGGTTAATTTATTAGTATAGAGAGGGTCAATCCCATAGGACAATGTGAATAAGATTAGAATTTGAATTGGCTTTGTTTGAACAAATTTTATTGGATGTAGAAAGGAAATTCCGTTGGTTGAAGGTTTGATTATACTATTAAAAATTAAAGATTATTCAATAACAAGAATTAAAAGTTACACTAAGAACATATAAATAAAGACTTATGCTAAAACAAAATAAAATAGAGTTAAAAAAAGAATAATAAAGGAAAGATTATCTATTAGCAGAATTTACATTGCATGAAGAAAGAGAGTGATTGGAGAAATGAGAATTGAGAAACTGAGATTGAATCGATGATAAAGGATATTGGGCTTATGGGTTCTACCACCATAGCCTGTGTTAAACTAGATCAATGGAATCCATGGAGATAAAACAAGTTAGATGAAGGTATTTAAAAAATCCTAAAATGCATTCACAGAAGTCAAACTCCCTGCAAACCCATTGATCTTGGTGTTTATAGATCCTTCCTTGAACATCCCAATAAAAGATCCTTCTGAGATCTCATCCAGATCTTTGTACATTTTTTGGTTGTTCTGAGCCTTGGGGTTTGAGGTCTCATCACCCAAGACAAACATTCAACAAAAATAAGACAAGTCGTTCAAGTAAGTAATGATACAAATAAAAACCATATAACAAATTTTATCATATAGAAATAGATCTAGTCAACTATGGCTTTGGGCTGCTACCCATGCCCCGATATAGGAAACTACTCATGATCCAAGGAAGTTAAAGAAAGAACAAAGGAAGGAAGAATGGAAGCCATAGACTAGAAAAAAGAAGAATCCCAAAGGATTTTGGTGTAGTGACAATGAAATGGTTGCCCTTCTTAATTCCTTTCTCCCAATAAGAAGACCAATAACAAATGGAAATAATAATTAGAAATATTTATTGAAGAAATAAGAGTACAAGATGCAACAATAAAATAATGAGGTGTTGAAAATCTAGAGTGCAAGTACAAAAATTGGACCACCTTTCTTGTGGAGTCCCCCCTCCTTTTGTAAGGGAAGGAGGGGTGGAAACCTTGAAGGGGGGAGAGAAAAAGAATGACTAGTGGTTGACGAAGAAGTCAGATAATGGGCTGTGAACAGACCGATTCATAGTTTGAACCAATTAGTTCAGATCTGGAGAGGCGCAAGTCCAGGGTATTGGTTCAAAACCCTAGACATGTGACAGTGACACCGTTTGACCAAGATTTGGTCACTAAGAAATTTGATTCAACTGATTAGAAACATCAAAAACCCCAATTTTCACATTGACCCGAGTAGTTCAGAGGTGTGGAACACCTGTTTTAGCTATTGAATAGCCAGTGTGGAAAGGTTAAGTTGACATGTGAAATAGCATGTAACACCCCACTTGTACAACATAGAACAGAAGAATATAATTTAACTCACTTCAAGGGGGATGTCACAACCATGATTTTTATTGCTCAAAATAAAGTTCAAATAAACCATCATAGGGAAATAATCACAATTCTCATTCTCAAAAGCCTTAACAAGGTTCACATATACATGTATGAATGGATAAAGAAAGGAAAACTCTAATCTACATATAGTTGGCACCCCACCACTACTTTTCTCCATGTAGATCCTCGAGCTAGGGTTTTCACTTCAGATGGATTTTCCCTCCTGAGCTTGCTCTGACATGTGGGCATCACACCCCAACCGTGCATAAACCAACAGTAAGTGTAATTGGACATATTAAAAATTAAAGAAAACTTTGTAAACTGAAAATAAATATTTACCATTAGACATCAAAAGTGAGACAATATTGCTTTTAAATTACTTTATTTTATCTTGACCTATATAAGAATCCTCGGGTTGCATGTATGTGCCTCTTCTCTTATGCGCTGAAGTGCCGCTTCTCTTATGCACCAGAGTGCCTCTTCTCTTATGCACCAAAGTGCCTCTTAGCTTTGCTCTGAGGAGCCTCTTGGTGAGGATCTTGTATAACTTTATCTCTTCTCATTATCTTTCTCTTAAAACTCTTAACTTTATCTTTATGTCTTACTTGTAACCTTAATTTGAATGTGCATGAGGGTGGTATAATAATATGAACAATAAAACATGACATTCAATTTGTCATAAATTCATTGACTTAAGCAATCAAAATAATAATTGATACACTCATGTAATTCATACATACATACATACAACATAAAAAGGAAAACATTACTTATGTCCAACTGACATGGACCACTTACCTTACACTTGAAGAATATCTATTTGCCTTTCTTAGGATGAGGAAACCCTAATCACATCATAGGTCTGAGGAACCCTAACTACCATGTTCAAGGTAAATTTCATATTAATATACATTTTATTTACAACATTAAACCATAATTTACATTTACCATAAAACCAACATTTGGTGAATCAAAAACAAAATCAAACAACTTGATATTTAGATTGCTGATGAAAAATACTTTTCAAAACATATTTTTTCTCATTTGATTGATCATCTAATGATATTTTTTGCTTTTTGGAGAAACCAACCAATCAGAATTTAAGAAAAAGCCATGTACACATTATTCAAAATCGACAATGTGGCCTGGCACTGAGCTGGCCAAATAGGATGCTATCAAACAAGCATTGCACTGCACACACTGCCAAGCAGGCATCAACACATGAAAACCTGGAATAGCCCTTGTAAATAAAATGGCTCAATTAAATTGGCATGGGCACTAGGGTACATTCAGCCTTGCCATTGTTACACATTACTTCTTGGCTCTATGGAGCTTCATCGAAGCGGGGAATTCTCAGATAATGCTGAGGATCTGAGCCTCTCTTGAGGAGCCAAGACTGTCGGTGAGTTCACCATATCCCGTCGAGTAAACTGAGCCATCTCATGGGCTCTGGCGTGAACTGGAGCTCCAAATCCATTTTGGCCATGGCCGGAGTGCCATCGGGGGCCGTGCTGACAAGGGAAAACCCACGATCATGACACAAAAACCATGCAAAAGGATTCAGAATAGCAACTCAAAGTTGTGGGTGCCAGTGCATGAAGCAAGAGAGACCCGATAATCACTGGTTCATAGGGAATTCCATGAAATAGAGGAAAACAACTCCATGCTGAAACCAAAAGGAAAGATAAAAAACACACCTAATGAGGTTTAGAAAATGCTCAGGGTGATCAAATGAAGGGCATGGCTTTGTTACCTTGGCAGGAGGAGCCCTATGACACCGTGGTGTCAAGAACTGACAAGGGCAAGTTCTGGCCCCTATAGGGTATGACAACAAAGGGAAAACCGAAGCAAACTAGCATTGCAAAAACAAAGCCAAGGGGTTGAGGATGCTTACTGCTGTTGCAATTGGGTTGGGGCAATCAGAACATTGTGGACTAAATCATCATTATCAGAGAAGGAGGAGGAGAAGGTCCTAGAGCTCGGGGGCACAAGAGGAGAAATTGAAGGTGAAGGAGAGGCTTGGGAGTGGTGGCAGTGCTTTACAATGCCTTATATAGGGAGGGGCATCATTATGGTGGCATCTGCAACCACCAACAAAGATAAATAGTAAGCCCTAAATGGACATTGCATGCATAGAGTGAAAGGGTAGGGAAAATAATGGCTTGCCCAGATCGGGAAATCCTCATGAACTTGTAATAGAAGAAATCTCCAAAAAAGGTCAAGAAACGAGGGAGAAATAGACTGGGAAAGGAGACATTGTACTTGTTTTCTACGTGCGGTGAAAGCGGGAGGTAGAGGTCGATCTTCTGATTGTTAGATGGTGGCGGAAAATATGCTAGTCATCGGGTGCATGCAAAAAAAGAAAGTAATGTGTGACGGGGATAAATAATAAAATCTTAGAGTTATTTTGTGCATTAGATGTATTTGAAATAAAATCTTAAAGAAATGTATTCAAATTCTTCCTAATCAATTAGGGGGTCAAACATGGTCCAAATGAGTCTAAATTTGGAGCATAGGTTAATTTGATTGTCTAGAACATTCTTAACCAGTTAGATTTAGGATTTGTACAAATTTGGTCCATAATTTCTTCAATGGCCATTAATCTTAATTATAATGCATTAAAGGATAAGATAATTTGAAAAATGCTTTCTCTTTGTGAATCCTTGAGTCTTTGAGACAAACATTAATCACTCATTCAAGAGTCATATAACACCTCTTTATCCCCTTTTTGAGTAATTTTCTTGAGGTAGAGAAAGCATAAAAGATATTAACGATTTTCTTATCTTAAAAGCTATCAAAAGAAAACAACACTTGTAATCAAAGTCATTAAATACTTATTTTTGAATTCCTTGCCTCTTGACTTCTGTTTCATTTCATTTAAAATTCACTGATAGAAAATAAAGGCAAAAACCAATTACTATTACTGCTCAAATATTTGCAATACATTAGAAATGGAAAAATATGTTTTTGAGTCCCATTTTATTTCTCCTTGCCTTATTATTTAGAAAGAAAAATTATTTCTAATCTTCTTCCATTAAGACCCTCAAAGAATTCTATTTAGGAAAAACCACATTAAAAGTTTTAATTTATTCATGAAAATTTTTGGGATGATACACGACCCTTTGGGACTCTGAGGTGCAGCGTTCTGTATGAGCAAATTGACTGGTTCACTATGTGAACCGACCAGTTCAAGTACTAAGATGGTCGAAGTATTTTAATTGAAGCCTTTGGTCCTTGATTTCCATAAGTTTAAGCATGTTCTTTTTTCCCAAATGTGAGTGAAGGTAGAATATGAAAAATATGAGTAAAAAATGATAAGAATTTGTATTAATGTTCAAGGAGTGAGCAAATTGCAATTATTACCAAAAAATTGGCAAAAGTGAAATAAACTCCTATGAAAAGACTATGAAAGATGCAGTTGGAAGTGGATGAATATACATTCATCAAAATACCCCAAACTTGAATATTTTCTTGTCCTCAAGTAATAAAAAATCACAAATTATTCTAATTTGTAATAACAACATGTCTTTCCTCACCCTAATAGAATTAGTTTGTTCGTTATCTCCTTTCTTGTCCAAGTGACCCAATCTCCTAGAATCACAAAATGCAAAATTCACATTCTCTATTAAAACATTATTCATAGCTTATTTCTATCTCAAGACTTTGTAAATAAACATTCTTTATATCACTTTTACTTTGATACTCCCACATTTATTTGTAAGATTTCATAGGAACATTGATGAACTAGGTATGGAATAAGATGATCCCTCCTCTATCCGACTTGGGATCTTTTTGTTCATGTAGTGTAGTTACATTGAACACATTTTTTTGGTGTGCATTTTAGCATCTTTTGATGGTACACACCTATTAAATTGATGAGGGGTATGGAAGAATTTGATAGGGGGGATGATTATACCACCCCACACTTGGGGTTTGGCATACAGTGGTTTTAATTTTTTTTAGGTGAAGGGTGAAAAGGGGGAGCTTCTCTAGGGCATCTCACTATTGTTTTAAGCGGGGTGTTATTGTATTGGTTTGAAGCTTCTTGGCCACATATTATACAAAAGATATGATAAGTCAGTTTACAAATTTATATAGTAAAAAATTGTATTTGATTCTAATCAATAAAAAAGGACTGCCAACGTTTCCAAGGAGCAATGCTATTTTGGGGTCCTAGATGACATGATATTTATCATCACAATTTGTAAATTTTTTGCAAGGAATAATTACTACACTAAGGGGGTTACAATGATACAAAATATATTCTTTTGGTAGACTAGATAAAGGCCATTTTGCATAACTAAGGCATAAGGAAAATAATTTAGAAAGCAAACTACATGATGAATAAAATAACAAAAAGATAATGCTGAAAATGGAAGATAATGGGGGTGAAATTGGCACGTATTACCCACCTCACCCATGAATTAAAATTTTTCTCATCCCTAGAAGATCCCAAACCCAAGATTGATGGAAGAAAATTGCTGAGGTGGTGGATAGAGAGGTGGTGGATGAGCAGAAGAGGAGGTATGGTTGTAGTAGTAGTTCCTCCAATGTGGTGAATTGGGGTCAGGGTAAGCCTGATGGGCCCCATACTCCTCATAAGAAGGTCAACCGGGAGCATAATGGCCACACTCCATGTGCTAGGACTCCTAAGAACATTTCATAAGATAGAGATGGCTGAGCTAATGTCCTTGGTGTTTTTTCTCATGCTATATCTGGTCCAACTAATCTCAAATATCATAGAATCCATAAGGTTAATCAGCCCCCGTATCTTTTGCAAAATGGGGTGAAGGTGAGGTCATCCCTTAGGCAAAGGAAAGTAGACATGCAAGCTTTGTTAAAAGTAAAGGGGACATCCTTTTGGAAGAGGTTGGTGAGAGGTTTGGTGATTTTTGAAAAATCATGGATGAATCATTGATAGAATCTAGCATGCCCAAGGAAGACAATGAATATATTTGACAGAGGTGGGAGGAAGAAGTTTGGGGATGACCTCAATCTCTGCCCTACCCAACTCTATACCTTGATTGCTAACTCGGTGTCCCAAAGTAGTTTCTTCCTTAACCACAAAATGTCATTTTCCCAATTTAAATTTAAGTGTGCCTCTTCACACTTTTTAGGGAATAGTAATAAATGTCTAAGGCAAGAATTAAAGAAGTCTCCATAACTATATAATTCATCCATGAAGACCTCCATAATAGTTTCAGTAAAAAATAGCAGTCATGCACTGCTGAAAAGTGGCGGGGGCATTGCACAGACCGAAAGGCATTCTCTTGAATGCAGAGGTGCCAAAGGAGAAAATGAAGGTGGTCTTCTCCTGATCTTTAGGATGAATTGAAATCTGATAGAAACCTGAATAAGCATCTAAATAAAAAATATATTCTTTATGGGAAAGATCTAGTACATGATCCAAAAAGTGAAGAGGGAAATGATCTTTCCTAGTGGCCTGATTCGGCTTCCTATAGTCAATGCACATCCTCCATCCCGTAACAATATGGGTGGGGATGATCTTGTCATTGTCATTCTTCACAATGGTGGTTCCCCATTTCTTGGGGACCACTTGGATGGACTGATCCAAGGGGATTTGGTGATTGGGTAGATGATTCATGTAGTCAAAAGTTTGATAACTTCTAATCAGACAATCTATTTCATGTTTGGGTTTAATTTTAGTTGAGGGTCCCATGATGGTTTATAATCTTCTACGATAGGGATTTTATGCATGCAAATATATTGATCGATCCTTGTCAACTCAGTCATTTTGTACCCTAGGATAGACCTCCTGTTCCTTTGCTCAGATATGAACTTGTTTTCTTACTCAGAAGTAAGGTCAATATTAATTATAATAGGACACTTTTTTGTTCATCAAGAAAGATATATTTAAGTCTGGGATGAGGTTGAATATTTGGGGCTTTGGGAGATTTAGGATCTCTTCTAGAAGAGAGAGAGACCATTTTAAGGCCCTCAAATTCAACATGTGAAACTTACTCAAAATTATCAAGATGAGCCCTGCATTGGCCTAATTGTTCATCTTCAAGACCATAGTTAGAAGGGGCCATAGGGAACTATGGAGAGGGTCCTCAAGTAATTGCCACTCTTGTCTTAATTGGGAAAGTTTGTCAAAGAAAACAAGGACATATAACTCTTACTAGAGGATTGATCCTCTCATGCTCTCAAAGACTCAAAACTCAAGGGTTTGCCTACCATGACATACAAGGATGGTTTCGGCCTCAACATCAATCAGAGCTCGGGTAGATCCCAAAAAGGGACATCCAAAAATGAGGGGGTAACACAAATATTCTTTGATGTCCATGATTACAAAGTCACACGAAATGTATGTGTCCTTCCCAACCTTTACATGTATATCTTTAATAATACCCATAGGATTCTCATGGATGCATCTGCCAGTTGTATGGTCATGGCAGTGGGAAGCATATCAACAAATCCTAATCTCCTACAGAGACTATAAGGAATAATTGAAATACTGGAACCTAAGTCACAAAGACCATTCCTACATACATTGTCACCTAGATAACACCCAATCCTAAAGGAACTGAGATCTTTCTGTTTCTTAGGCATTTTATTTTGAATGATATACAAAGTGGTCCTAGAAAGTTTCACAGTCTGATACTCCTTGGTGGTTTATTTCCCGGTCAATAGGGTCTCATGTCTTTGGACCAGGAAGGTGTGTCAGTGAGAGCATATGAAAAAGGGATATCCACATGAAGTATTTTCATGGCCTCTCTAAATTTCATGAATCAAGCATCTAGCCTAGTTTATTTTAGGTGGGCCTAGTATGGTGGATGAAGTTTGTCAATTGGGATCTCATACTCATTAGCTTCCACTTTTGGAGCTTCAGGGATGGGGATGGAAGTGACTGGTGATGATTCCATTTCAAAAACTATTGTGTCCTTGTCTTCAAAACTCAAGGGTACCACAAGATTCTTCGCTAGAGGAGGGGGAGAAGCATGAATTTTTCCAAAATGGATGGAGACAACTTTGAGTTTCTCTAGATGCTTGGGATTGTTTTCTGGTTGCCCAACAAAAGTATCAGCAGGAGTTTTTTGGCTGGCTATGAGTTGGACCAACTGAGCATCAATTGCCTTCTAGTGGTCCTATTGAGAAAGGATGATCTGCTCTAAAGTAGCTATTCTATCATCAATAGAGGGAATGGGGGAATTCTATTTCATTTGTGGCTGCGGTTGATTCTAATTTTGATATCATTTCTCTTGATAAGGTCCACAATTTTGGAAATCATCTATGTAATTCCCCTAGTTCCCAAAATTCCTTTGGTTGTTATTGTATGGAAACCCCGGTGGTGAATGATTCACACTGTTGTCTTGAGGATGAGGAGTCTTTGTTGGGGATCATTTTCAGCACCCGATGGGTTTCCATATTGGAATCGAGGGTGATTTCTGGCTTGATTTAGGTTATAATAAGCTTGATTGAGTATACTATGAATGGATTTGAGGTCCTCCATATGCTGTCTAACCTCCAGTTACTTGTAAACATTATAGAGAAGTTGACATTTCTAGGTAGTGTGATCATACCCATGCCAAATCCCACATAGAGAGTCTTCAACCTTGATTTGTTGAGGTTGTCCTCTCCTTTCATAGGCATTAAAGGAAGACTCTAGGCGAATCCTATTTCATGACTAGAAGTTCAAGGCTTTCAACAATATCTCCAATGTTAGAATTCTCCTTAGCCTTAGCGACCTTGAGGATATCTCTAGTTCCTTGTCATGCTTGGTTTCAAAAATGCTTTTAACAACCTCCCAAGCACTATCTAGGTTTTGAAACATAAAATTTCCTTCAGATGCGAATTTTGGAATACTTTGGTGTTGTCGTCAACAACATGGTAGAATATTTTAATAAGTTGGGCTTGAGTAATATCATTGGTGGGGTAACGAAGGAGAAGGTCTTTAAACCTCTCCCAAGCTTTACCTAAGCAATCACTTGGGACCATGCCAAATTGGGTAATTTGTCTCCTAATTTCATAAGTGAGGGAAGGGGGATAATAACTTTCCAAAAATTTAGATTGGAGTGCATCCTAAGTAGTAACATGATCTCCCTCCATTGCATTATACCATATACTAGCTTGGATAGAAGGAGAGTATTTGAATAGTCTAATATGTATGTCATCCTCAAAAACACATGGGATCTTATGTAAGGAACATAGATTAGAAAATATTTGGAGGTGGTCCTGACAATTGTCGCCTTTGTTACTAGAAAATGGGTTGGCTTGAAGCATCATGATCCATTGAGTTTGGATCTCAAATTCTGGAGCTGTGCTGTCAGGTGGCACAATGGGGTATTGTGCATAGACGGTCTTGGGGATTGAGAAGTACTTCAATTGTTTTTGTCATTCAACATCACATAGCATGGCATCATAAGCTGCCTTTTCAGCCAACATAGACTCTCTCTGAGCAACAAGGGTCTGCTTAACCTACAAGTCACTTCCTCCTCATCCATCCTAAAACTATTTTCTCAATTAAATGATGGAACATTCTTTCTATTTTTGGGTCAATAACTGGCGACACATAATCAACATTTTGTGAGTGTCGCATGCACAACTAGATTTCAATAGGAAAATTAGTGGTTTGATAAATAACCATGATTGTAAAAAAATGGACTGCTAGAATGGAAACTCGACAGAAGGATTAGCACTACCAAAATGGGACTCGGTAGGAAGAGAAAAAAAATAAAAAAGTTTTTGTTCAAATTTTTTGGGGTTTTGATAAAGCAAATCCATTGTCCCCGATAACGGTGCCAAAATTGATACATGTCGTTCGACACACCAATTAACTAGGGGTTGATTCCTAGAGTTTAACATCTTGTAAATAGAAAAATAACCAATTTAGGTTAATTTATTAGTATAGAGATGGTCGATCCCACATGACAACATGATTACGATTTGAATTTGAACTAGCATGTAGAAAGGAAATTCTGTTGGTTGAAGGTTTGATTATACCAGAACAAGAAAGAATGATTATGCTAGAACAAGAATTATAAGTTACATTAAGAACAAATAAAGAAAGAGTTATGCTAATAAAAAAAGTAAGAGAGTTATAAAAAGAATAATAAAGGAATATTTATCTATGAGTAGAATTTAAATTGCAGCAAAGAAAGAGAGTGATTGGAGAAACCTCCAACTATGCCAACCAATCCACCAACGTTTACCAACACTTTCTACCCTCCACAACCATATATGCCACTGGTAATATTTCAACCACCACCACCACCACCCTACTAAGCATCTATTAACCTCATTAGACCTCTTAGTTTGTATTCTAACTATGAGGACATAGTCTAGTTCAAGCTTAGGAAGGTGCTAGAATGACTTAATCTTGTTTATTTTCTATCTTGTTTTAGTTTTTCCTATTTGCAAGTATAGGATCCACAATCTACCGACTATAATCATGGAGATTATTTATCATGATTTCATATATCATTTAAAGAATGAATTTTATGCCCTTCATGGATCTTAGTTATCATGATTTCATATATCATCAAAAGAATGAATTACATGATCTTGTAATGAATTTTCAAACTAAAGATGATCACAATTTTTAAGATTATGTGCAAAGTCTAAAGAAACACCAGTTAGAGGATGTGTTTGGTTTTTTCAGTTTGAGGACACTTAATATGAATGAAAACCTTAATTTATCCAAGACTTGTGTATGATGATGAGGTTTGACCCAAACCAACCAAACAAGTAATGAGACTTTAATGAGATTTTTACAAAGAAACCCTAAGGTTACCCTATACATAGGTTGATAGGATAGAGACATATCATAGTTTAGACGGACATTTTATCTTAATCATGTGATTTCACCCACCTTTTATGACATTTCATCCACCACCACAAGATGATCAAGTAACCCAAATTGTTTCCTTGTGTATGCATTGCATAACATAATAGTTAGCATGATAGCTAGTTTATTTATAGTGCATTAGTTAGAAAAAGGAAAATAATATGATATGCATATTGATTAGGTGCAAAAAAAAAATTCATGTAGATTGCATTCTCGCCATCTTTCTTTGCATAGTTTTGCAACATGCATCTATGTATCTGTCTCCACTTATAAACGTGAAAGATCTACATCTGGATCGTTCCCAATGAAAACAAAAAATGATATATGTTGAAGAAAGCCCCAACATAAATCATAAATCATGCTAAAATAAGAAGGGTAGAAAAAAATAAATATCAAATAAAGAGGGAGAAAAGGATGACATGAATTTAGTGTTAATTTTCTTCAAGGAGAAAGTGAAAATAGTTTACATATATGCATTCTTCCACCTACACTCATCATTATGATAAGAGGTCCACTGCATTCATCATTCCACCATAATAGTTAGCATTAGGATTCATGCATTTTCATTCCCTTCATTATGTAGGTTCATTATATTTTTCTTTTGCATAAACGATTTGGATGTTACTAGTGATTCTTGTTCATAGCCGTCTACTTCATTTTCCACCTATTTCTCTTTATGGAAGGCTACATATATGATTGACCCCCTCACTTATTTATATAAGGAGAACTACTTCCAACATAGTTTGATAGGTATAAAAGACCTATGTATATAGGGAATCACATGGTGCATCAAGCATATTTCATTGAACTAAGGGTAGTAACATTTTTGGTCACCTTTAAGTAGTTATTTGTTTATTGGTTGGTAAGGGCTGGTTTCGGACCATCAAGTGAGGGTAACTGAGTACTTTCATGGGAGCTCAAAGAAACATGTCTATTAAAGTAGATCTAGCTAAAGCTTATGATATGATTAGATGAGATTATATTTTATTCTTTCTACGGTAGATGGGTTTTCAAAAATGTTGGATTGATTAGATAAGGGAGTGTTTATCGTCTGCTACTTTCAATGTTCTGGTTAATGGAAGTCCCTCAGATTAGTTTGTTGCTTCGAATGGGGTGATATAGGGAGATCCCTTGTCCCCCTATTTGTTTGTTATTTCAATGCATGGCCTCACTGCTACAATAATTCATCTATGAAGAATGGTGATATAACTCCTATATATGCTTATGAGAAGGTCAATGTTTCACATATTATTTTTCCAGATGACCTATTGCTTTTCTCTGAAGAAGATGGGAAAAATGCTCTTGGTTTCAGGAATATTCTTGACTTCTTTTGTAGTGTTTTGGGTTTGAGACTCAACAATGTAAAAATTTAGATCTTCTTGAGTAATAATGCTCTTGATATTGATATTTCTTTGACTTTGAATATTAATGAATTCTCTCTTCCAGTATGATACATGGGTATTTCATTATTTATTAGTCGATTGAAAAAGGAAATATGTGCTCCTATTGTTGATAAAATTAGAGGAAATCTTAACTCTTGGAAGTGCCAACTCCTCTCCTAGAGTGGAGCTGATTATATCGACTCTTTCCTCTTATAGTATTTTCTAGTCTTCTGCATTCCCTTTACCTATGTCTATGATTAAAAGTATTGAGTACTCTATGAAGGATTTTCTATGGAATGATAGTGTAGATAAAAGACATATTCATCACGTTTCTTGGAAACTTGTTTGTAGGCCAAAAGAAGTGGGGGGCCTTGGTATCAGATCTATGAATGATTGATTTTCTGGTGGTCTTCTAAAGAACCTGTTGAGCATTTCTATTGATAGGGAAGCATTGTGGCTAAAGTGGCTTCATGAAAGGTATATCAAGGAGGAGTCAATTTGGGTGGTCAGAGCTAAATCCAATTCTTTTTGTATCTGGAGGAAAATTATTGGTTAGAGGGATACTGTTCTTAGGGAGGTTGATTTTAAAGTAGGAAGAGGTGATCAATTTCTTCTATGGAGATGCCCTTGGTTAAAAAGAAGGAAGAAACCTATTGATTTGGTGGATTCTCAACTAGTTTTCAGACTTGTAAGGAGTATGAACTGTAAGGTATAGTGTTGTATTTCGGATGGCTGTTGGTGTTGTCCTAATTTTAGAGGAAGTGAGGCTCTTTGTGTTATCCTTGTAGAACAACTTTCTCCTGCTAATGGTGATGATATCCTAGGTTTGACTTTTAAAATAAAATATGTATGGAACATTTCTAGGAAGAAATGGCAGAAGGTGACATGGGGAAGTGGATTTGGTATGAAGATGTTCCTCGTAATATTCAATTGTGTTATGGAAACTTTTATTGAGGAAATTACCTACTTTTGACTATCTGTAGAGGATAGGTATGCATGTGGTTTCGAGATGTTCTTTTTGCATGGAGAATGAAGAATATAGTGATCATATATTCTTTAATTGTAGATACACTCTGCAAATTTGGGATTTATTTCACATGAAGTGAGACCAGTTTCCAAAGAGTCCTAAGGATATGTTGGTGCTGCTTAAGGAAGACAAAGTCTTAGCAATTTTGATCATTCACAATCTGTGGAGAGAAATAAATGGGAGAGTGTTTCTCAGTTTTGGTAGAGATGCCAATGCAATGTGAGATCTTTGTGTCAGGGACTATTCCCTTTTGTATAGATAGATAGATAGTTTCTCGACAGTTCTCTTTCTTTTGCTTTTCTTTCCCCTTTGTACAGTCCGTGGTTGCTTCTTGTAACCACCGAATTCTGGTTGCTTAATGCGTAAAGAGGCACAACACCTTATTTTCACACCAAAAAAAGATTATGATCTATAACCCTAATTAGCTCCATTTAGGGTTTTGACCAAGTTGGGATCAAAATTGGTTAATCACTTGTTTTATGGTCTTTTATTGATTTAAGGGTCATCATGAAGGTGTGGTTCAAGATTCAAGTTCATTTCAAGATTCCATTCATTTTATATGGTTATTTCAAGGTTTAAGGACTAATAATGGGTAAACATGGTCAAGATTAATCAAGCCATTAGGATTAAGCATAAGAGGCGACTTAGATCAGGAAAATATAAGAAGCTTGTTCAAATATAGGTGGATGTCAACTAGAGTCTAGGCATCAAACAAAAAATATTGATATCCACATATCAATTACATGTAATCCTCAATATAGTTTATGTATGCATGAGACTAAGGTGGGACATAAAATGCCAATATATCTTGAGGGATATAGTAATCCTTGATATGAGAGAGGGGAACAAAGTAGAAGGATCCACATAAGCATTAAGGTATAAAACCACAATTTAAGTCACATAAGTCCCACTAGGCAAACTAGGTTTTCAAACACCATCATAAAGTAATAAGGTTGATCACAGACAATAAGGTCACCAAACACCATGATATTACTGATATTAATGATCTAATAGGCTTTGATGTACAAATGGGGTCATAGTAATCATTTAAGTATAACCATTAAATGTCATACATGGGTCACATCCATGCATATCATGGCATAAGGACCAAACCAGAACATAGAGAGATCACATGTGTGAAATGTGTAATCAAGGTGCCACATGTTACTGATTTCCATATATATATTAAGAATTGGGTGTCTCTAGATAGCAAGAGTTACAAATTAGAACCAAGTTCATAATTAAAGTCTCATGACATGCCACATTCATGTTTTAGAGTGAACTATATAGAAAAATATATGGTTAGGACCAACATTAGATCAAGAGTCGATACAATATATTGATTTGATGATTAGAGATGCAAGGATGCATAAAAGATCCCAACTTTATATTGTTTTGCATTAAACATGATCAAAGTAGTCAAAGATCACATCTTTGATAAAATATGAAGTAGAAGCACAATAAGGTCCTCAAACCATGCCTAGATTGTAGATCTTTTTGAGACGATTAATTTGATATATAGGCTCGTCATTTTTGGCCATAGGGTCAGCAAGTTATGATTTTTAGAATATGTTCATTGAAAACTATTGGAAAAGTACAAGGCATTACCTAATATTATATGAGGGGCAGTTTGCACCCTTGATTGTGAGATCAAGCGATCGAATCTTATTCCTCCTTTGCACACGCCCGTGTGGCATATGGGAGGCAAGGTGGTGGGGTGCGGATGCGATGCTACGAGCTCCCATTGGCCGCACACCCATTGACTAGACTCTGCTTAGACCAATACAAGTTAGGGGGTGTAGGTAGGCTGGGATCTGGACCCTTGTTCCGTGGTCCACCTAGGACCCATCAAAGATTGATGGTGTCTGGGTTCTACCCTTTCCTCTTCCTAATCTTGACCAAACACTGGAGAAACTACCACCACCGTTCACCGGAGCCCGATGGCAGCTCCATGCCTGGTGAGAAGATGACCCCGGAGGGTTTGGAAATGCATTGCGTCACCACCACTGTGATGCCACAGGACCAATCATGGTTAAAAGAAGACCTACAATGGCCCACGACATATACGCCCAAAAGGGACTGCTACATCGACGACCAATAGATATGAGGAAGAAGAAGAATAAGAAAGAGGGGCGATGTTGGATCAAAGGGCTCTAGAGGGGGATGTTTAGAGCTAAAACACATTAAAAAAATTGGTTATCCCTTCAAATTACTTCAAAAAGTAGGATTGCAAATATGGAATTTGATGTGCAACTACACATACATAGCAAGGATGAGAATATTTAGTGAGATCAATAGAAATCTATGTAGAGTGGTTCCAATCTCCAAACTAGGACAAAGTCAGTCAACTACCTAGAGATGTCAAGCTCTAGGATTTTGCAACCATTGCATCTTATATTCCATTATAAGACATACAATAAGACCTTCCTTGTAAAGAAGTGAAACCACTTCTCTACTAAAAATTTGAACAATAGAACCTCCAGTCCAAACACACTCAGAAGGTATGATGGAGTGGGTGTAAAATGTTCAAATCTTTATATATTGGTAATCAAAAGACCAAAGTATAGCATTGGAATTAAAAACATGACTATATTCAATTATAAATAGGGGAACATCTTAAACTTACATCATAAGGATCCATGTAGAGGAAATCTAAACCACCTCAAAATTGTCTCCAAGCTTTAACTTCACAATCTAAGTCTAGGTCATCAAGCCTTGTCAACCAAGTCCTCCACCTAGGGTTGGAAGCATACCCCAGCAAAAGAGAAACAATAGGAAACACCGACAAAGGCTGGTATGTGCATACTAAAAAGCAAATTGAGAAATTTATAAAGAATAAGGGACATCAAATGTAAAAGGCTTCCCATGCAAGAGGTAAGGACTACACCAAAAGAGGGCATAAAAGATAAGCATCATCATCATAAAAGAAGATACTTACCATAAAACAAAACAATACAATTTATTCAACAAAAGCACGTAGATAGGTAGTAGGGCACACACGCCACGAACATCATCAAACTTACATGCATGTGAGTTAAACATAGCCATAGAATAATATAAAAACAATTGGCGACCAACCCTCATAAATTTGAAACCTGATAGAGAAAGGAATACTGCCAATATCCCAAATATATATAAAATGGGTCAAGACACACATCTTGCCCTGGGTATGAGGTTCCTTGCCGTCCCAAAAAGAGCAGGAAATATCACATGTTCCATAAACAAAAACCAATGCAATTTACACTACTCTAGTGCTACTGAATCACATAACATGTAAAATGTGGAGGCAAGTAAGAAGTATAGTCAGATTTATACCATGTTTCCATCACACAGTGGACAACACAAACATATAAACATCCACTTCAAAGTGGAAATATATCAACAAGTAAAAATCCACATCACAGTGGGTATATATCTTCAAAAGTCCAACTTGCACCAAGGCATTAGAAATAGGGTTAAGAGAATATCCATGATCACAAGATCTATAACAAAATAAGGTACTTCACATGAAGCATGATTTCAAAAGAACAAGATAATGTGTAGGCTAATGTCCATAGGACCAAGAGTAAGACAGAAATATGATAATTGCTCAAGAAGAATAATCGGGGATGTAAACATACCTCAACTTCAGAGTCAAATGATCCAAAATCACATCTAGGTCCAAGCCTAGGCATCCAAAGAATCTATTAAGCACATAGGTATATTTTGTATCAATTTTATATTCATTATTCAAACCTTAAAACCACATTTTTATCATTATGTGAATTAGGTTATGAAAACCATTCCACATTATAGATTAATTTATTAGGATTCCAAAGCATATTTTATTATATATTTCTGACTTATAAATTATTAGTTATGATTTTTACTAGTTAATTCATCATTAATTAGATCCATTAAAATACCTGCTATTAAACCTTAGATTTAGTTATCAAAACATATACCATTAAAAGGCCCATCTTTTTTTGAATCCAAAGAGTATTTGTCCACATTTTTTGATCATCAGATAATTAGTTATTGATTTTACAATATCGGCCAATCAGGTATATCCGCATAAGCAGAGAGCAATAAGAAAGGAAGAGAGAGAGAGGGAGAGGGCGTTTGATCTGAGTTGGCCCAATCAGAGTTCACCAACTCGGCCAGCCACTCAACAACCTCAGCGAGGCAAGGGCTCAACGCGTGAAACATAAAGGGAACGTGAATAGACCAAAACAACCTTGGAAAAAAAATCAAAAGCAAAAGAAGGCAAAAGGGTGAATCGGGGAATCTGTCAGCGACTTTGTTCTTCACAGATTGGGAACCAAAATAGGGAACACTTCGATTCCCAAAACACGATCAATTGAAACTCCATGGAATTGATGATTGCATCAAATTTCAGAGGTGCTAGCACTACAACTCAACAAAAGAACAAAGCAACTCAAAATGAAACTATGGAGAAAGGACCAGTAGCCAGAAGCAAAACCAATCATAGAGAAAACATGCACAACAAAGAAGAAGACTTGCCTAATGATCAAAATGATCAAAACTGGGCAGAAAGGGGTTTTTCCAAAACGCACCTGCTCCGAATCAATTGAAGGCCTAGAAGGCAAGCCTAGCCACCGACGAAATCATCTGGGCACCTGGAAGGGGAACCAAAGGTTCCCGCTTCACCGTCGAGAGAAAGGTGACCGTCGGAGGTAGCTGGAGTAAGGGATAGGTGATCGGGGCCAAAAGACACCCAAAGATGGTGAGAAGGTAGTCCCAGGGATCCTCGTGAAGGTATAGAGACCACAACGAGCACAAGAATAGGCACAAAGAAGCAAGGAGCACTGTCGGTTGATAAAATAGAGGAAAAAACAACGACAATGCTGGTTAGGGTTATATAGGGGGTGGAATCCCATAGAGTTTAGGATGGTTGGGTTTGTAAGAGAAAGAGGAAGGTGATGGTGGTATCCTCACAGACAGAGACAAAGCGAAGAGAGATGTAGAGGGAGGAGGAGATGTCATGAACTATAGATCTACTCCTACTGGGAGTCGGGTGAGAGGGATAACACATAAGCTATCCACAAAATCCGCGATATTAAAGGGAAAGAGCCAGCCGTCCGATCGGGCCGAGAAAAAGGAAAAACAAAGGAAAATCGTAGCTTAATCGATTTAGGATTAAAGTTAAAACCAATTAATGTACATATTTCTCTTTCCTTATTTAGGGTTCCTATTATTATCCAAATTAAACCAAACTTTGTGCACAAGTTAATTTAAAAGTGTTGATTCTGATTATTCAATTATATTTCACTTTTGGAATCTAGATGTATTATTTAATATATTCTTTATTTCTCTTTCCTAACGCATTAATGACACATGGATTATCCGAATTAGGTGAAACTTCATCCACAAGTTAACTTAAGTGTGTTGAATATGAAATTTTCATCAATTTTACATTTTGGAGTTGTTTGAGCATATATTTAATATTTTGAAGGTTCTATACACTTTCTCTCTCTTGATTTAATCTTTTAAGCAAACGTTCTCCAAATTGGATGAAAATTCACCCAAAGGCTATATTTATTATGTAGATTATGAATCTAAGATTATTTTCCTCTTTTAGGGTCATGAATTATATTTATTTATTAATTACTCTATTTAGGCAGTTTCTATCTCCTAACATATCATATTATTTCAAGGTGGTTCAAATTAGATGAAAATTGACTTGTAAACTTATTTTTATGTATAGATTACGAATTTGGAGTTTATTTCCACTTTTAAGACTTTCTTACATGGGTTTTGTCATCTATCCCATTAGAGGCCCATTAACTTCGTTATGCATCCAATTAAGTTATTTATCATCTTATTATCACCAAACAAGTTATATGACTTATTATATTACATTATTCACGTATTAGATTATTAGGGTCACTCTAACCTTAACCTTGTTTGGTCAAACCCAAAAGGTCACCGTTCTAGGGTAGGGTCCAAGATCCAGTATGTTACATTCCTTTCACAGGGAAAGGATACCTAGCCTTCCTTTTTGAAGGACCAAAAGGAGCCAATAAACCTTACAAGATCTTACCTATCCTTTGAGAAAGAGTCTTCAACCTCTACAAGGACTTACCCACTTTTGCAAAGAGATGGATGCCTTTGCCAAGGAGCTCCCTTCTAGCTACAAGTCTTCCTCCTTAAAGGAATACCCACTCTTCTCAAGGATCTTCATCCTTCACCTTCTCCATAAACTTGGAGAAGTTTCTCGCCTTCTCCTTCACCTTGGAGAAGCTTTCACCAACATAGCTTGAAGAAAGGGGCTGTGGAAAGAGAAGATTAAGAGCTTCATAATATTACAATGAAGTAGCTCTCTCACACTCAACCTATTTCACTCATATGGACATTTGGACTTGTAATCAAGACAGAGAAATGGGATCTTTTTGGCTAAATTGGACATTAGCTTATCCTCTATTTTGATGATGATAAACATTTCATTCTTGTGGATCTAACTTGCTACTTAAGTGTTTCAGGGTCCAAGGGGATCACAATTAATGGATAGATGAAGTTAACATGATTAAATGCTTATATTTATATGTTCATACAACTTGTAATAGATTGTACAAATGTATAATGTACACATACCTAGAAGTCATGTAAAATCAAGCATTAGATTTTCTCTATCTACTCATAACCTTTAGTTAGGACTGCCCTAGAGTCTAGAGCCATTATCCCTTATTAGAAAAATCATTTGATAGGTTTTCCAAAATCTTGCACATCCATTAACATGGATTTTTGGATCGATAAAATTGTCAATCGAGAAACCCTCGATCGAGGAAATTTTCGACCGAGACATCCTTGATCAAAGACTTAGTGCACTGGAAAAATATTTATAATACGTTTGCTCTGAGTCATTCACGGTCAAGTAGGTTGTAGACTGAGACACGTCTGGTCAAATATTTTGTCAATCAGGATTAGACCATTAAACCAGTTAACTAATGAAGTTTAAATAACAGCTAGCCGTTAAGAGATAACTTGTGCACTTGAACCACACTTGGTCAAAGAAATTGTCAACTGAGGGACTTTCGGTCAAAAAAATTGTCGACCGAACTAGGTTTTGGACTGATTTCTAGAAACAACTAAATTAACCATTGAACCTAACATTAACTCATCTAAAGTGGTTAATTCTCCACTAAGAACCCTCTAGACACTTTCCTAAGATAACCTAGTCACTTGCAACCCACTCCTATAGATAGAAGTGACCTTAGGACACCAAAGACACACAAGCTACACTTGAGCAATCATTCTACAGAGAAAAAGAGATGAATTACACTTGACATCTTCTTCCTCGAGCTCTAAGATAGTGTCCTATAGCTACAATCTCCTTGACACCACCTAGCAACGTCCATCCTAAGTGGTTAGGAGGTCTAACACTTGATATAGGATTAAAACGACATACTACATTGGTGTAATCTTCCTTCTTCCAATCTACTTCTCCAAGTTGATGTAATTATGCTCCTTGACCACTCCAAGTGTGGGAGGCTATCTGAGGGAGCTTGCTCAGAGCTACTTCAAGGTGTGAAGGCTGCTCCAAGGTGATTGGTGCTACTTCAAGGAGGTGAAGGATGCGTCAAGGTGGTGGAGGTGGATCGTCATCCTCTCCTTGGGTTCTCTTCCGCGTCCTTGGTAAAGAAGAGGTGTTGGTGAAGTGATGGTATTTTATTGTAACTCCTTGAGAGGTAATAAAATTGATCACTTGAAAATCCCAATTAGAAACAATTGGGTAGTGGACTGACATCCTTAGATTCGAAGGATGGAACCACTCTAATTTGTGACTCTCCTCCTTGTGTCCCTCTCTTGCTTACAATTTAAGGTTTTAAATTAATTTCAAAATTAACAAAAGTTGTATTCAACCCCCCTCTAGATCTTTTCGATCTAGTGGACAAAATGCACTCAACTATATCTAGGAGGTTGAATAACACAAATGTGCAAACTTGGAATTAAGTCCAAGGGGTCCTATTTATAGTTGGGGATGTCCACTAGTCACTAGAAGCACTTGGGAATGAAATCTAGTCATTTGGGGTGTTGCAACAGATCTATTTTTGATTTTGCAACACTCCAATGACCAGAATCAATTTTTCTACACATTCCATACAATACAATCAATCGAGTTTCCATAAAGGTAAGTCGGCTGGTAGCACTATGCGACATACTAATTTTGTGTTGTTGTCCAAGTTTATCTTGGATGAAACTTGATCAATGGCTTAAAATTAGTTTTCCAGTGCAAGGTGTTAGTCGAGTTTATCCTGAGGTAAACTAGGCCAATGTTAGACATTTCTAAGACCCATCCTATGCGTCGGTCGAGTTTCTGGGAGGGAAACTCGGCTGATCCAACAACCTATGATGCATTTTGGAAAATGTCATTAAAGTGATCAAACATTCAAATTATGTGCTCATAAATTTTTATCATGTTAATTACAAGTCATAACATCAATACAAATGATTATAAAATTTGTCCTAAGTCATTTAGTGTTGTTCCCACAAAAGTGCATTTGCATTGACTTTGGCTTGTATTGAGTCAAGTTGAAATTTGATTCAATTGATCCTTTTATTGTACCTAACACCTAAAATCAATATCAAATAGACATATTGGACACATATGAATGGAATGGTTAAGTTATTATCAAAATATGGACAATGTATTACTATTAGTTCAACATTGTCCCCCTTTTTGACAGTGACAAACCATTCCTCAACATATTGAAAAGGACTTGAAAATTTGAACTTTTACCTTGTGAAATGTAACGGGACATGAATGAACAATTTCAATTTCTCCCCCTCAATTCATTCTTACCTTTATCTGTATGGTTAGTTTCTGTGGAAAGCAACCATAACACATATACACTATTGAGTCCTCTTACAAGTCATATGATATTTCAGAAAAAGTCTAGAAAAGGATCATGAAAAAATATGATTGAGCTCACTTCTCCCCCCTTTTTCATATCAAAAAGGTAGGTTAGGTGGGTAGAAGAGCTAAGAAACCCAGGTCTTATCCAAAGGAACAAACTACACGAGCAACCAATATAGCAAGTACCAAAATAGAAAACTCAGATAGAACAACATGCTAGAGTCATAATAAACATAGGGAAGTATATCGCAAGAACTCTTAAGATAAGACAAGCATAGTGTTAAGGTACATATAATCAGATTACAACACCAGATATGTTCTCTCTAGATGAAAACTACAAAATAGTAAAAATAGCATGATATGAAAATAGTACACCTCATATATAGTACCCAAATGTTCTGTACATGAAAGTCTACAAAAGGAGATATATATGAGCACCCTATATACTAAGAAATAAACATCCAAGGCACCTATGTCAATGACCTCTTCATCATCATCATCTGGCTGGTAGTCCTCATCTCCATATGAAGGTGCATCTGGGGCAGCAGAGGTAGCCTCACCATCATATCCATCCTTAGAGCCATCATCACCATATTTGTCACCTTCATCCTCATCAACACTAGCATCATCATCCTCCTCCTCACCATCCATCTCAGTGTCTTCATCAAGAACAAAGGAGGGAGGACTGGGCCACCTGTGATTTTTCTCTACCCAGGAGATTCCACACTCAAGTAGAGCCTTTTCTTGCTTAGAGTTGGGTATAGAAACCCAGTCATAGCTAGAAAGGAAGGTAGCAGTAGGTCCAACTAGAAGAGAAAGAACCTGATAGGAAGCGGGCTAAGAGGAAGAAGGGGTAGGTCCACCATAAGAGGTAGGGGGTATAATAGAAGAAGTAGGTGGAGGGGCTGGGTAGAACTGACTGTATGCATAGGAAGCATAGTCAGCAACTGGGTAGGGCTGGTAGATGGGGTAGGGATGGGTGCATGATAAGTTCATGTTATACATGATATGAACTAGATCCTAATGGATGTGTTCCTAAACTTGGATGTTGTATGCCTATTGGTGTATCATGTAGCCCATCAAGCTTTCAATGGAAACTAAGAACGAGGCACAATCACATCTAGGAGGAGGTGGAGAAACCTGGGTGGAGGTGGAATCACCAGGTCTGGTAGAGGAGGTAGGATGAAAAGACTTCTTAACAATGGCTTCACTAATATGAACACCTTCCCTACTATATTAGTAGCCAAGATCATGGAAAAGGGATTTCTCACAGTGGTGAGCAAACACACCACAAATCAAGTTGGGATAAGGTTAGTGGGTTCCACTAGTGTTCTTCCTTGAGTTAAAACATGCCATGTGGTGAAGAAAGTAACATTCCCATTTGAATCCACTAGTGTTCTTCCCAGAGTCAAAACTGGTCATGTTGTGAAGAAAGTAACATTCCCATTTGACTCCAACATCATTCAGGAGACAATACACGAACACAACAATGTTCTATGGAATATCTGTTTGGTTTTTCTTTGGGTAGATATTATAGTTGACTACTAATGCAATGAGATGAGTCTTGATATTGAGGGAAGGAGAAGGAATGATGAATTTCTTCCTATAGGGAACATCATGTTTCTTAAAAATCTTGTGGATGTCAAGTAGGGTAAGCTTGAGATCAAAACTTTTGTAGGAACTTATGGGGGTCAAGCAGGTCTACATACTTGTGATAGGAGGTCATCCATGTATTTGCAAAGTTGGTACAATTGAATATGGAATTCAAGGAATGCTCCGAGATGGTAATTTTGGTACTCGCAATCATGAAGGTCAAGATAACTTGGGTGTTTGGTGGTGGCACAAGGGTAGTGTATTTCCACATGAGATTTGCATAGATATCATGGACCACTTTTGTGCTACACATAGATTCATGTAGCATAATATCTCTACACACAAAGCACTTATGTGGTAAGTTCTAAAAATACCAACAACTTCATTAATCAAGCCATTATGTGATTCAAGCAAAGCAAGAAAGGGAAAATGATTTCTTGGAAGAAGCTCCTTATACCTATTCACATCTTTTGCGAAGATGAAAGAGGTGCCATCAAATGAAACGTGCCTTGGAGTAGTGGAGGATGAAGGTACTCTAGCCTCTATAGTCCATTTTAATCGGTTTGAGGTCACATAGGTCTAAGGAGAAGGAATGACCACAAAACGAAGAGGATGGCACAAGCTACAGATCGCCTAAGGTGAGGTCAAGGTAGGAAGGTGCTAGTGTTACAACCCCAATTTTTGGGTTCATTGGGTGAGAAATGTAATTTCTCATATTAAAGATATTTGAACAACAAATGATATAATTTGTTTGTAATAAATGGATTTCGTTTACAATAGCCTTGATGATTGTGTTGTGGGCTTTATTGGCTATTGGGTCCAAATAACAAGAAAATTCAATTAGTAATTGAATAATTGAATATTTGAGAAAAGAAAGAGGTAGAAACCTCTAGAAGGCAAAGGGATATAATCCAAGGATGGATTTCGTGCCTCTTGGGTTCCTTGGGTTCCAAGGAGTCCAAAGTTGCAAAAAGAAAGTAATAAGAAAAGAAAAGATTAATTAAGTATTTCTTTATTAAGAAAGAAATTGAAAATAATGACAAAATGTGGAAAACAAGTGAAAAGAGGTACAATGGAGTTATCCTTTGTAGAATTTCGTATCCCAAGGATTTCTAATGATAAAAGGAATACCAATGAGGAAAATAAAAGAGAAATAAAGGGAAATCCTCAAAAAGGAAATATTATAATAAGAAATAAACAACATAATGTGAAATAATGAGTTTAGATGCATCTAGAAGGATAACGAGTATCCTTGAAAAGGAATTTCGAATTATTATAATTTCTTAGGGCCCAAGGAGCCCAATGAATAAAAAGAGGAAAGAGAAAATACCAATAAAATTAAATAAGAAGGTAATATGATGCATAATGAATGATTTAGTAGTATTATTAAAGAGATGGTATATTCTATTAAAAAGAAAATATAGTTTTCATGGCCAATGAATTAAAAAGCCAAGAACATAAGAATAAAAGTGATAATTTTCAGATTTTTTTCCCATTATGAGATTCCTTGATAACCAAGGAATAGGGATAAATAAGGAAATAACTAAAAGAAACGAGTTGTGGAGTTATATATTTATGTGGGTGGGAATATCATCCCTACCTCGTTGGTTTCCCCTTCCCTTCCGTGTCCATCTTCATATGCTGAGAGCCTCTAGGGTTTTGCGTAAAGCCTGTGTAAGGGCTTGAAGGGTTCCTCTACAGATGGAGGGTTCCTGGATTCCATAGCCATGAAAGAGAGAGGGAGAGAGAGAGCATGGTCATGGTTCTTTCCCCAATGAGGTCTGCATCCTTTCTGTTCTACCCTTGATGGATGCAGCCATAGTAAACTGGGATGTGGAGGTTTTTAGCCTGGTAGAGCGTGGATGCCTAGGAAGCAGGTCGGGTGGCGCTTCTCAGGTTTGACGTGCCGATGATCTTCTTCAAGGTCCCTCTGCCAACTATTCAAGGAAGGGGCTAACCTCTTGGCACCACTAGGGGTATTAGACTCCTGGGTTTGGGCACCCACTCCTTGGAAACTCCCTGAAGCAGCTTCGATGTTCCCGGTGAGCATGGGAGCAGGTCCTGGTCGTCGCTGCTGCTCCAACCATGGTTCTTCACCGGAGTTTTTCCCCAGCCACCTGTGGCGGCGTCGGCCTAAGTCCGCATCCTACTTGAGTCCGCAGTCACCCACCGGAGGCGCGGGGCTCCACTCTGATCACTCAACGTTCAAGTTCGCAGAGCGAACGACTGCCGAGTTGCTCTCGCGGTGCCTGTGTACCAGGCGCATCGCGCGCGAGGAAGAAGAGGGGATAGATTCAAAATACACTATTGCCCCTCTACGCACGTTCAAGACCCAATGACAGAAGAGTCCTTTCCTCCTTTTTCTCAGCCGGATCCTGGTAAGTCAAATAAAAGACTTAGTGCTGATGTGTCAATGCCTCATTGGCCCCAAATATCTTTTATTTGCAAAAATTGATAGAAACTACTAGGATTGTCTAATGAGAAGATTTTATATATGAAAGTTGTATAGAAAAATACGAGAAATCCTGAAATAAAAGTACAAATTTCCTTTTATTAATATTTATCCAATTTTCATCACATTACTTAGGATTTCAATTCCTATTTTAGGGTTCCTTTGGAAATTAGGGTTTTTACTCCTTCTTTCCTTATTATCATCCTTAATTTCTCAAAACTACATAAAACCCCTAATCTCTCATTGAATTTCCTTTATTAAGCATCTGCTTATCTTATTCCACAAAAATATGATTTTTATCTCCTTTTATCCCCAAATTAGGGTTTCCATGTAAATTAACCTTCTTTTAGGTATTACAACTCTAAATTAAGCACTTTTGCATTCAAATAGACAATCAAACCACCTTTATCATTAACAGTGTTAAACTTATCAATTTAACCTATTGATTCACCAAATTACACTCTTAACACTCAATTAGGGTTTCTCATCAATTTTTAATACACTTTATTAGCAATTTATGGTACTTTTGCAAAACAGAGAAGAAATAGGTTCTCAAATCATTTTTATTGGATTCCTCGTATTTTTCTATACAACTTTCATATATAAAGTCTTCTCATTAGACAATCCTAGTAGTTTCTATCAATTTTTGCAAATAAAAGATATTTGGGGCCAATGAGGCGTTGACACATCAGCACTAAGTCTTTTTATTTGACTTACCAGGATCCGGATGAGAAAAAGGAGGAAAGGACTCTTCTGTCATTGGGTCTTGAACGTGCGCAGAGGGGCAATAGAGTCTTTTGACTCTATCCCCTCTTCTTCCTCGCGCGCGATGCGCCTTGTTATGACCCGTATCAAAGTTTATCGGTAAGCATCATTATTTGAGCCTAATTAAAGTTATTTGATCTAACTTATGTGCTCATGTGATGGTTAGTGAATCATTAACTTGATTTAGTTGAATCAAGCACATAAGTTCAGTTAGTGAATAATTAAGGTGATTAATTTGAGTAAAGTAATAATTGGATGCAATTGGAATTTTGAACCAATAAAACAGTATAATTGGCATGTTTTCATGCCTTGGGTTTTTAGTGGGCATTTTTCTTGAAAGTATGCAAAAGAAATCACCTGATTTGGACTTTCGAGTCAAAATTTATGAACTTTTCTGATTTCAGGGTTGAAATTGTAAAATGTCCAAAATTTTCCTTTATAACCTTTTGTTATTTGTCCCTGTTAGTTATCCGTTTATTTGATCAATCTGTGGAGGCGGCGCACAGGAGCAGCCCGCAAGGACGATCGCAAGGGGCGATCAGGTTGGCGATTCCTTATAGCAGCTCGTTCTGCTCCCTTCTTCTTCTCTTCTTCTTCACTTCTTCCTTCCTCCTTTCTTCCTCCCCCACCACCCACTCTTCCTACCTTTCTTTGCAAGCTACCTTGCGGAAGCTAGCAAAGAAAGGTAGGAAGAGTGGGTGGTGGGGGAGGAAGAAAGGAGGAAGGAAGAAGTGAAGAAGAAGAGAAGAAGAAGGGAGCAGAACGAGCTGCTATAAGGAATCGCCAACCTGATCGCCCCTTGCGATCGTCCTTGCGGGCTGCTCCTGTGCGCCGCCTCCACAGATTGATCAAATAAACGGATAACTAACAGGGACAAATAACAAAAGGTTATAAAGGAAAATTTTGGACATTTTACAATTTCAACCCTGAAATCAGAAAAGTTCATAAATTTTGACTCGAAAGTCCAAATCAGGTGATTTCTTTTGCATACTTTCAAGAAAAATGCCCACTAAAAACCCAAGGCATGAAAACATGCCAATTATACTGTTTTATTGGTTCAAAATTCCAATTGCATCCAATTATTACTTTACTCAAATTAATCACCTTAATTATTCACTAACTGAACTTATGTGCTTGATTCAACTAAATCAAGTTAATGATTCACTAACCATCACATGAGCACATAAGTTAGATCAAATAACTTTAATTAGGCTCAAATAATGATGCTTACCGATAAACTTTGATACGGGTCATAACAATCTCCCTCCCTTATAAGAATTTCGTCCCAAAATTCCTAAAAGAGAAAAGGAAACTTGTTACGCATCTCTGACTCAAGCTCCCACGTAGCTTCCTCTAGGTTATGATTCCTCCACAAAACTTTTACTAAAGGTATCTCGCGATTCTTAAGTTTCTTGATCCTCTGATCAACTATCTGAACTGGTCCTTCAACATAGGACACATCTGATCTGAGCTGTGCAGGTTCTGGGTCAACTATCTTTTCTGTACCAGGGTAACATTTCTTAAGCATAGACACATGAAACACATCATGAAGATTTGCCAACTCAGACGGCAAATCCAACTTGTAAGCTACAGGTCCAATCCTCTCAACAATAGGATATGGGCCCATGTACCTAGGGGTCAACTTACCCCTCTTGCCAAACCTTAACACTCCCTTCCACGGTGAAACCTTCAGATAAACCTCGTCACCAACCTCAAACTCAAGAGGTCGACGTCGTCTCTCTGCATAACTTTTCTGCCTGTCCTGTGCAGCTTTCAACTGCTCCCTGATCACGGATATCTTCTCTGTAGTTATATCAACTATCTCAGGTCCAAGAATTTCTTTCTCACCAACCTCATACCAACAAACTGGTGATCTACACTTCCTGCCATATAGAGCTTCATATGGGGCCATTCCAAGACTAGAATGGTAGTTGTTGTTATATGCAAACTCCATCAGGCTTAAGTGTTCTTCCCAGTTACCTCTGAACTGCAGAACGCATGCTCTCAGCATGTCTTCAAGAGTCTGAATGGTCCTCTCAGACTGACCATCCGTCTGCGGGTGAAACGCTGTACTGAACCTCAACCTTGTGCCCAACGCACGATGTAACTGATCCCAAAACCTAGATGTGAACTTAGGGTCTCTGTCAGAAATAATGGAAACTGGAATACCGTGCAATCTGATTACTTCGTCCACATATATCTTGGCCAGCTTTGGAACATCAAAGGTTGACTTGACAGGGAGAAAGTGAGCAGACTTAGTTAGTCTATCCACAATCACCCATATCGAGTCTGAACCCCTAGGCATCCTGGGTAACCCTACCACAAAGTCCATCGTGATGTGTTCCCATTTCCATTCAGGTATAGGAAGCGACTGCAAGGTACCAGCAGGTTTCTGATGCTCAGCCTTAACTTGCTGACACACCCCACATCTAGCCACGTACTCAGCCACATCTCTTTTCATACCAGACCACCAGTACAGCTCTTTGAGATTCCTGTACATTCTCGTGTTACCAGGATGCATAGCATACATAGAAGCATGCGCTTCTTCAAGAATTTGCTCTTTCAGCTCACTGTTCCCAGGTACACACAACCTGTCATGAAGATACAACACACCATCGTCAGAAAACCTGAATTCTGACCTTTTACCTTCCGACATATCCTGCATAACCTGCCACAATTCGTTATCACTCTGTTGCAACTCCTTAATCTGATCAAAGAAAGTAGGTTTGACCTGCATTTGAGCAATCAACCCACTTTGTCCAGTCACATCCAAGTCTAAGTTCAACTTTCGCATATCTACAAGCAAGTCTCTCTTGAAACATGCCATAGAAAATGCATCTGCTGTTGAACTTGACTTTCTACTCAAGGCATCTGCCACAACATTCGCTTTACCAGGATGGTAATCGATTGTCACATCATAGTCTTTGATCAGCTCAAGCCATCTGCGTTGTCTCAAATTCAAATCCTTCTGAGTGAAGATATACTTCAAACTCTTATGGTCTGTAAACACCTGACATGTCTCACCATACAGGTAGTGACGCCATGTCTTAAGAGCATGAACTATAGCAGCTAATTCTAGATCATGAGTAGGGTAGTTCTCTTCGTTCTTCTTAAGCTGTCTAGATGCATAGGCCACAACCTTGCCTTCTTGCATCAACACACAGCCTAAACCCCTCCTGGAAGCATCGCAGAACACTGTATAACCTTTATCTGCCTCGGGCAAAACCAACACTGGCGCTGTGGTCAACTTTTTCTTCAAGATCTGAAAACTTTTCTCACAGTTATCAGACCAAACAAACGGTGCATTCTTCCTCGTCAAACGTGTCAAGGGTGATGCTAGCACACTGAAGTTCTGTATAAACCTTCTGTAATAGCCAGCCAAACCCAAGAAACTTCTGATCTCAGTAGGAGTCTTAGGTTGTTCCCACTGAAGCACAAAATCAACTTTCTTAGGATCAACGCTAACTCCATCTCTCGAGATAACATGTCCAAGAAATGCTACCTCAGCCAACCAGAACTCACACTTGCTAAACTTAACATACAGTTGGTGTTGCCTCAACAACTGCAACACTACTCTCAGGTGTTGCTCATGTTGTACATCATCTGTGGAGTAGATCAGGATATCATCTATAAAGACTACAATAAACTGATCTAGGAACGGTTTGAAAATCCGATTCATCATATCCATAAAGGCTGCTGGGGCATTGGTCAGCCCAAACGACATGACCAAAAACTCATAATGCCCATACCTGGTTCTGAAAGCTGTCTTGGGAATATCAGAAGCCTTTATTCTGAGCTGATGATATCCAGATCTCAAATCTATCTTAGAGAAGATTGTCGCTCCACGCAACTGATCAAACAGATCGTCTATTCTCGGCAAAGGGTACTTGTTCTTAATAGTGATCTTGTTTAGTTGCCTGTAATCTATACAGAGATGCATGGTACCATCCTTTTTCTTAACAAACAGGACTGGAGCACCCCACGGCGAAGAACTGGGTCTGATGAAACCCTTATCCAGCAACTCCTGCAGCTGCACCTTGAGTTCCTTCAACTCTGCAGGTGCCATTCTATAAGCTGGCAGTGCCACTGGATGACTACCTGGATATACCTGAATCTCAAAATCAATGTCTCTGACAGGAGGTAAGCCTGGAAACTCTTCTGGAAAAACATCAGAAAACTCACTAACTACCGGCACATCATAAACACTGGCGGTGCTCTTTTCTGCTCTAGTGTCAACCACATGAGCAAGGGACGCTTCACATCCTTTCTGTAGCATCTTATCAGCTACAACAGCTGATATTATGCACGTAGGTAGAACTTTCCTGTCTCCAGTAAAGACACAAGAAAATTCACCTAGTTGAAAGGTAGCTTCCTTTTTCCAACAATCGAGTTGCACTCGATATGTTTCAAGACAATCCATACCCAAGATGACTTGAAAAGTATTGACATCCAAGGGTATGAGATTAGCAGCAAAGGTGTAACCTCCAAAAGATAACAAGCATCCGGGACAGAACTCAGATAAAACTGTTGGTCCACCTAGTGGAACCCTCAACACTAACTCATCTATCAACTCTTGAGTTAACATATTAAGTTCACCAACTAAAGAACGTCGTATAAAAGAGTGAGTAGCACCCGGATCTATCAAAACTGAAACTGGTATACTATTAAACAAAAACATTTCTCCTGTAACAACTTGTGAAGAAATTATACCTTCCTGAGGTGTCAAAGAGAAGAAACGTGCTGGAGCTCTCCCTCTGCCACGCTGTCCTCTCTGACCAATCCTGCCACTGGGCATTCCACCACCTCTAGAACCAGAAGCCACAGAAGAACTCGGTCCTTCAGCTGGAGGTTGTCTCTGAGCATCATAAAACTGGGGCTGAGAAGCCTGTGATGCTGCTGGTTGAAGCTGAGGGCAAAACTTCTTTATATGTCCTATCTGCCCACAGTGGTAACATTCTGTAAAATCTAAACCCCAACATTGCCCAGAGTGTACTCTTCCACAAGCATTACATACTCGCATCTCCTGCCTCAGTGGACCAGTCACAGAAGTAGATGATCCAGATGGCCGCCCACTAGATGCACAACTCCATCTACCTGGGCTATGTCTCCCCCTGCCCCTAGAAGAAGAAACGTCCTTGGATCTCTATTTACCGAAGCAGCTGAAGCCACGCCCAAATTTAGAAAAGAAACCTCTACCTCCACCTCTGTATCCAGTACTGGACTGTCCTCTACTGAAATCTGCAGATCTCTTCTTAGACTCAGGCACCTTGTCAGCATTCACAGATTCCTCAACCTGTCTAGCAGCCTCAACAAACTCACCAAAGTTCTCTCTGTTCCTCCTACTAATAGCAGAAACGGTATGCCGAATCTCTGGCCTCAGCCCTTCTTGAAACCTTCTGCATCTTTCTAAGTTGTCAGGAACAAGCTGCGGACAGAAGTTCGCTAACCGGGTGAAAAGCGCTTCATACTCAGTAACTGTCATGTTCTCCTGCTTAATATTCTGTAACTGCCTGATTTTCTCATTAAGGAAGGTAGGTGGATAAAACTTAAGATGGAACTCTTCAGAGAAATCCTGCCAAGAAAGCTCTGTACCTCTCCTCTTTTCCTCCACACTATGCCACCACAGCTCTGCATCGCCTGTCAAAAGATAGACTGCATGATTAATCTTTTTCTCTTCTGAAAGCTCCATCAAGCGAAAGACCTTCTCTATCTGTCTAAACCATTCATCAGCCTCTGCTGGATCTGTAGTGCCACTAAACTCAGTGCCACCAAGCTTCTTTACAAGCTCATAAGATCGCATCAGATCCTTGCTGCTAGTAGAAGTAGAAGCTCGCCTATCAGCCTTGTACCTCTCTTTGGTTTCCAGAAACATTCTGTACATCCGGGATGCTTCATCCACGTGGTCACCACCACCTGGACCCAAGTACAGAGGATCAGGGCCAACATGACTCTCGGCCTGATCATCACGATCAAAGCCTCTTCCTGCCATCTGCAATGATATAACAGAATATTTCCTGTTAGAAAACTACAGATAGAAGAAAGACACCTAAACCTTAATCCTATTGGTCTCTTATCGTCCCCTGACCTGGACTCTGAGTAACTATGTACTCAACCTAGGCTCTGATACCAAGTTGTCACACCCCGATTATCACACTAACCACTAATCATGAGATTAGGGCACGACGGAGGGATTATCACATAAACAAATCACTGAAAACTTTTTCTTTTTTAAAACCTCGTAATGATATCCGGATTATTATTGTAAATTAAAACATAAATAACTATTGCGGAAGCATTTCAATTAAACTGGCTAGAGAAAGTAAACAGAGTTTACAACATGTAACATTGTTTAACAGAAAGTAAACATAACAGTTAATTTACATCATTATACACATTCCACATACACACTCTCTCTCACCCACGCCATGTCCCAAAGACCGAGGGGAAAGGACTAAGAGACCTCTAACTAGACTAACTACAAACCTTTTATAACTAGGCGTTAGGATGAAATGACCCTTTCGATTCCTGATGCTGATGCTGACCTGAAAATGTTTTGAGTAGAGGTATGAGCCTACTCGCTCAGTGAATAGCATTTCATTTAGCTATCACTAAACAACTCATCAGGTTTATAGATTTAAATAAAACATAAATATAGTACTAAGTAGGGCAATTCTAATAACATAACAGATTTGCAGAATATAATCATATTTCCATGCATTAACAGATAATTTGAACAGATAAATAGATATAAAGAAATAACACAAAAGTTCGAATACTTTAATTTACTGTGATCCTATATGAGTACCAATTTATATTATTATTAAGCCCTAATCATATACAGTGTACCCTGTATATGAAGATCCGTAGCGAACTACGATCCCACCGTACAAGACTTAGCGACACACCCGGGAAATGCTAAGTCTGACGCCAGCCCTGCTCTGCCACAGGACCCCAGGCTCATCGGCCTTCAGGCTCATCGGCCTCACTGCACTACATCGAGTGCTCTAGACTCCTCCTCTAACCTGAGTACACAAGAGGAGAGTCTCACGGGGTTACCTCCATGACATCGCACGGATCTTGTTGCAATTAGCTTGGCTGCGGCAAGCAGCAGCTTGCACAGCGGCCGTACGTGGCCTGGAGGAGGAGATCGTGGGGCGGCCAAAGCTTCTAACCACCACCTTGGACCTCGGCTAGGAGGTCTAGTCCAGAAATTGCAATCAATTTGGCCCAAAATAGCTCCTAGTAATGGATTTCAGTTGGACGTGAAGCAACTGGCCGTGAGTAGGAACAGTAAGCTAATTTATTCAAAGCTTGAAGACGATCCGAAATCGCCCAGAATCAGGTCCTGGACGCATCTCCGGACGAATCCGGACAGTCCAAATTGCTGTGAGTGGGGTTTCATTTATTTATCATTAATAAACTCAGGCGTTTGAATATTTCCAGTTATGTGCGCAAATTTCGCTGATAACAGGTGTTATCAGGCGTCGGGCAGCGTTTGGCGTCGCCTGACTTTTTATTTCATAAATTGCTTCTAGACGCTGTTATATGATTAAATTTAGCAATTGATCAGTGTGGATTGAGTCGGTAGATTTATATGGTTCATTGGAACCTAAATTGCTCATTTGAATGTTGAAATTAGAAACTCATGTCTGAAAATGGTATAATTTGGGTATGAACCCAAACAATGAAGATTTCTGATAAATTATCAGATGTACGATTTTAAAGTAGATATGAATAAATAAAATATGCATGAAAACCCTAATTGCATATATCTTTTGACGTTAATATGTGTAAATTGATATTTACATGAAATGGCACATTTCTCTGAAATATTACCAGAAATTCTCAAGTATTGTTATTAAATTATATTGTGAAATGTAATTAACTCTTAATTGAGTTAAGTGATGCACAAACCAAGATTTGGGTTAATGTGCACGTTTTTCGAGAATTTTAGAGAATTGACAAATGTTGAGTATGATTCTCGTATGTGAAGTAAATTTCTTTAATTTGTGCAATAAGATGTTCAATTGCGTAAATTCGCTATGTATGTGCCAAATTGAAATAAGTTGGGTTATTTATGCATTTCTAATTTGTCTGAATGCATGGTATGAGAATTTCTCAGAAATTACAATGATTTGAAATATATTGCTCTGTCAGTTTAGAATGAAAGTGTATTGTGATCTGATATGAAATCAGTAAATGTGATTTTCCTGTTTAAATGGTTATATGTTAATCAGTTAATAGACTTAGGTGCCCTAACACCGTAGAACCCCTTTGACAGATCTGCTTCTTAGGGGTGAAACTCGTGTTGCAACATTATCCGTGCGATGTCATGGAGACACGAGGATAGAGAGGCAGTGTCCAACAATAACGCGTGCGATGTCACGGTGGCACTGGAGAAAATTGGGGGTTATTGCAACAAGATCCGTGCGATGTCATGGAGGTAACCCCGTGAGACTCTCCTCTTGTGTACTCAGGTTAGAGGAGGAGTCTAGAGCACTCGATGTAGTGCAGTGAGGCCGATGAGCCTGAAGGCCGATGAGCCTGGGGTCCTGTGGCAGAGCAGGGCTGGCGTCAGACTTAGCATTTCCCGGGTGTGTCGCTAAGTCTTGTACGGTGGGATCGTAGTTCGCTACGGATCTTCATATACAGGGTACACTGTATATGATTAGGGCTTAATAATAATATAAATTGGTACTCATATAGGATCACAGTAAATTAAAGTATTCGAACTTTTGTGTTATTTCTTTATATCTATTTATCTGTTCAAATTATCTGTTAATGCATGGAAATGTGATTATATTCTGCAAATCTGTTATGTTATTAGAATTGCCCTACTTAGTACTATATTTATGTTTTATTTAAATCTATAAACCTGATGAGTTGTTTAGTGATAGCTAAATGAAATGCTATTCACTGAGCGAGTAGGCTCATACCTCTACTCAAAACATTTTCAGGTCAGCATCAGCATCAGGAATCGAAAGGGTCATTTCATCCTAACGCCTAGTTATAAAAGGTTTGTAGTTAGTCTAGTTAGAGGTCTCTTAGTCCTTTCCCCTCGGTCCTTGGGACATGGCGTGGGTGAGAGAGAGTGTGTATGTGGAATGTGTATAATGATGTAAATTAACTGTTATGTTTACTTTCTGTTAAACAATGTTACATGTTGTAAACTCTGTTTACTTTCTCTAGCCAGTTTAATTGAAATGCTTCCGCAATAGTTATTTATGTTTTAATTTACAATAATAATCCGGATATCATTACGAGGTTTTAAAAAAGAAAAAGTTTTCAGTGATTTGTTTATGTGATAATCCCTCCGTCGTGCCCTAATCTCATGATTAGTGGTTAGTGTGAGATCGGGGTGTGACACGCCTGGTGCACAGGCACCGCGAGAGCAGCCCGACGGCCGTTCTCTCTGCGAACTTGAACGCTGAGCGATCGGAGTGGAGCCCCGCGCCTCCGGTGGGTGACTGCGGACTCAAGTAGGATGTGAACTTAGGCCGACACCGCCATAGGTGGCTGGGGAAAAACTCCGGCGAAGAACCATGGCTGGAGCAGCAACGACGACCAGGACCTGTTCCCATGCTCACCGGGAACGTCGAAGCTGCTTCAGGGAGTTTCCAAGGAGCGGGTGCCCAAACCCAGGAGTCTAATACCCCTAGTGGCGCCAAGAGGTTATCCCCTTCCTTGAATAGTTGGCAGAGGGACCTTGAAGAAGATCATTGGCACGTCAAACCTGAGAAGCGCCACCCGACCTGCTTCCTAGGCATCCACACTCTACTAGGCTAAAAACCTCCACATCCCAGTTTACTATGGCTGCATCCATCAAGGGTAGAACAGAAAGGATGCAAACCTCATTGGGGAAAGAACCATGACCATGCTCTCTCTCTCCCTCTCTCTTTCATGGCTATGGAATCCAGGAACCCTCCATCTATAGAGGAACCCTTCAGGCCCTTACACAGGCTTTACACAAAACCCTAGATGCTCTCAACATATGAAGATGGACACGGAAGGGAAGGGGAAACCAACGAGGAAGGAATGATATTCCCACCCACATAAATATATAACTCCACAACTCGTTTCTTTTAGTTATTTCCTTATTTATCCCTATTCCTTGGTTATCAAGGAATCTCATAATGGAAAAAAAATCTGAAAATTATCACTTTTATTCTTTTGTGCTTGGCTTTTAATTCATTGGCCATGAAAACTATATTTTCTTTTTAATAGAATATACCATCTCTTTAATAATACTACTAAATCATTCATTATGCATCATATTACCTGCTTATTTAATTTTATTGGTATTTTCTCTTTCCTCTTTTTATTCATTGGGCTCCTTGGGCCCTAAGAAAGTATAATAATTCGAAATTCCTTTTCAAGGATACTCATTATCCTTCTAGAGGCATCTAAACTCATTATTTCACATTATCTTGTTTATTTCTTATTATAATATTTCCTTTTTGAGGATTTCCCTTTATTTCTCTTTTATTTTCTTCATTGGTATTCCTTTTATCATTAGAAATACTTGGGATACGAAATTCTATAAAGGATAACTCCATTGTACCTCTTTTCACTTGTTTTCCACATTTTGTCATTATTTTCAATTTCTTTCTTAATAAAGAAATACTTAATTAATCTTTTCTTTTCTTATTACTTTCTTTTTGCAACTTTGGACTCCTTGGAACCCAAGGAACCCAAGAGGCACGAAATCCATCCTTGGATTATATCCCTTTGCCTTCTAGAGGTTTCTACCTCTTTCTTTTCTCAAATATTCAATTATTCAATTACTAATTGAATTTTCTTGTTATTTGGACCCAATAGCCAATAAAGCCCACAACACAATCATCAAGGCTATTGTAAATGAAATCCATTTATTACAAACAAATTATATCATTTGTTGTTCAAATATCTTTAATATGAGAAATTACATTTCTCACCCAATGAACCCAAAAATTGGGGTTGTAACATCCTTCCCCTCTTATAGGAATTTTGTCCTCAAAATTCTATCAAGCAAACAAACAATTCAGGATAAGACTCTTCCATGTCCATCATTGGCCCCTATGTGGCTTTACCGTACTCATGGCGCTTCCACAGAACCTTCGTTATCACATATTCTTTTCTCTGAGTTTTTTTTCATCCTGGCGTCTATAAACTGCATCGGTGACTCAGGCCATTTCAGCCTCCCTTGGGGCTCACTAGGTTCATTGCTCAGCACCTGGTTGGGGTACCTCACATAGTGCTCTAAATTGGATACATGGAACTCATCACACATTACTTTATCCTGAGGGGTAAGATCACACTTAACCTTCTCCACCAAACCATGTCAGAAGATCCCATGCATCGGGGACTCAGCTCTCTTAGCTATAACATAGAGGGGTCGGATTTTCATGTCACATATTCTCCCACAGTGAATTGCATGTCAGTCTACTTTGCATTTGCTCACGACTCTCGTCGTCTCTAGGCTCCTTTCAGCCATTGGACGATCAAAGTGACTTCATCTACACACACTGTGGCCCTTTTCTAACCATCACGTGGTCCTTTTACCAACATCACCTTACTGAAGTGGTGACCGTCACAACCTCCCTTACAGAGCTTCTTTAACTCCCGATACTGGCGATGGTGGTTATCATCACATTTTTCATAGGACAAGAACTGTCTCTAGATATCACCCTGATCGAGCACACATACTCTTATCAGACCCTTTAGTCTGGATTATACTAATCATTAGTTAGGGGTGATAAACTGTACTAACATCGAGTTCTTCATGTACCTACTTCCACCTTTTGGAAGGGAACCTTTAGGTCAAACTCAAGAACCTTTGAACTCGCTTCATGTGTAGTTGAACCATCTCTCTCATGAGTAGTTCAACCAGATATGTTTATTGACAAAATTCTTTCTTTCTCATGTCATCTAGGTAAGGCGATCTACCATAACCCATATAGCATCTCGACCTTCCTTGGTCCAGGGAAGACTTACAACATCCATAGTGATGAACTCCCTTTCACTTTCGGGGACTCTTTATCCCTTATATCAATGTACTGGGTTACTGGTGTTCGTCCCTCACGTCCAGCTTGCATGGCCACATGCCACATGCAACGTTATCTTCGACATCTAAAGTACTACTGTCACTTATTATCTTTGTGGTACCACGGTGTATGGTGATCTTCAATCATGATTTCCTATATGTCATGATTCCTCAAGATCGATTCCTCAGAAACCCTAAACCACTCTCATCAGGGCTTTATTACCTTCCTATCCAAGAGGTGTATCTGAGGTTCTATCACCATCCTTTCATTGCATCAAGGACTAGACTGACTAATCCAAACAACCATTAACTTATCCCGTTACATTGGTGTTAGACAAAAAAAATACCTTCTTTTCCAAACTTAGGGTTAGTCTAACAACTTCTTCTAGCCAAACTAGACAGATACATATCTCAACCAGAGCATCCATTACCTCTTCACCTTCTTATGTATTAGGTAATGTTGATGACATACACCTTCCTGTATGCCACTTATTAACTCTTCTTAGCCCTAAGTCCATCTTCATCGAGAACATTCTGAGCTTATTCCTTTGGTTTTCGGACTCAACCTGGTATAACTCATAGCTCATGCAAAAAAAAACATCCTTATAAGATGACTACCTTATTTCTCTTTAGCATTTGCAAACCATCCATGTATCATTCACTTTACCAGGGTATGTTATCTTATCTATCCTCATACCTCATAGCAACGTTCCAACTCACATCATCTTTTATCCTTGGTGTATGGCATGCGTATTGTCCTATCTCTCACTCCCATAACAAGAGGAAATAAGCATTTGGCTGCAGTCCAAATACAAAGTTCTTCCTGTTCCAAGAGTAGAGATGGTACATCCCACCTTTCCAGTACACCTTTAAATCTAAGTTGAAACGTGCCACATATGTCTCAACATTACATTCATCTTGATATCACATTTACTTCCATGGAAAACTAGTCTTGAAACTACTTGGTCCCAACACAATCCTTGGTCACCTCCTCTAGGTCCATGGGGGTACCGACGCTTTTGGGGTCTTTCCTCTTCCCTTATGCATCCAGAGAGTGCCCTATTCATCTGCCCTTTGGGTCCCATGAGTTCATGAAGGTGATCAATCTCCTAACCCATGTCCCTCGGACAATGATAGCTGTTACCTCCCGACCCTATGGTCATGTGCAACTAGGGAATTAGGCAACTCCTACTTCCATCGGTCTTATCCCCACCTGACCCTAGGATAGACTTAGGATTCTTCATTTATAGTGCATGTCCAACTTAGAACCTTGCCCAAGCCTTCATCATCTCTCTTTGTATACATGGGCTGACATCCATCCTTTCATAGGGGTCATGGCGACCTTCCTACCTTGGTCAGGCCCCTTACCGGTTACCTCCATGGTAACACATCCACATGCACTTAGAGATGGGTATCTATGGGTCTACAGGTTCATTCTCATACCATGTACTTTTCACTTAGCTTCTTAAGATCCTATGAGACCTCTTTAGGTTACCTTAAACCAACAAAATTGATATACACCCTACCAAAGGGGTCCCTCTCCCAGGAGGGGAGGAAAACTATCTCTTGACAACAAGGTCACAAAAGCTCTTAGGTTTAGGGTTTTGACACACGTATAACGTGCGTGTAATACGCAAGTGTACGTGTCGAAGTAATATGTGATTATGAGTCTCGAGTTATCGAACACAGGGAGTTGTGAGATTAAAGACTATTACTAATTAGGATTGATCAGCTAAGCCAAAAACAAGAGTTGATTAAAAAAGAAAATAAAATAAAAAGAAAACAAAACAATCGATTAAAGGTTTAATTTAATCAATTCAGGTGACGATCTTTAGGATTGCAGTTTCACCGCGGGTTATCATTGTATGAATTTTTATCTAATAATTCAGGTTCATCTCTCAATTCCGGGTAGTGGCCTGTAGTCAGAATTGTCCACTGTCGTGGTACAATTCACTACCTATGTCTAGGTCGGTTCCACCATCGTAGTAACCTATACCCTAAACTAGGTGCATTAATATCGACCTCTGGGTTTCCACCATTAATCTTACATCACCTTGTTCAAGGGATTTGTTAATTAATGTGACATTCATCTCTTTTCAACCGTTAACCCTTCTTTCAAAGTAATTAAGGGCATTATGTTATTATTATGGTGATCAAGCATAACAATATAATTGAGAAAATGAATTCATACCACAAATTTAAGAGATTAATGATGAATTACTATGATAAAAAAAAGTATCATACAATGATTACCCGGGCTACTCCCGGTCCTAAAGAATTACGGTTTTTAGCCAGAAATAGACGACATGGTATCACAGTAAGTCGAAAAGATGTAAAACATGAATTTCGAGATACAGTAAATTGGAGAAAGGGTTAAAGAGTGGATCTGGAGAAGATGGAGAGAATTTGCCGTCGTTTCCGCCGCCAAAACGCCTCCGAGGTCTTCCGTGTAGGGTTCCTCTACTTTTCTCCCTCCGTTCCGCTGTCGTATCGTCCCCCCGTGATAGATCTCCCAATTGCGGTTTTAATGGTGTCTTTTATAGCCGTCGTACATGTTTAGGTCAAGAGGAAACCTAAAATGTATTTTTGAATACAAACATGTGTTAGATTTAACACATTAAAATTTGGTCCGCAACATCTGAGTCGATGGTATCGATTTAGGAGTCGATGGTATCGACTTCTTCACAGTAAAACGTCCTTTTCCTTTTCAATCTGGAGCAAAAAATATTTGTACTCTGATGCCATGTCGCTACCATCGAGTTGCAAGTCGATGGTATCGACTTTGCTCCAGTAAATAATAATTATCTGCAATAAAATAATCAATGAATAAAATCAAATAATTACTATAATAATTAAAACATGTAAAATGCATGTAAAATACATGTAAAAATATAAGAAATGATGGACAAGTGATTTTTACTAATTTGGTAAAATATGTATTAAAAAGATATTCAATTAAGCACAAATGACACAGAAAATAACCAAATTAGATATCAAAATAACGATAATTTATGCATACATCACACCCCTAAGCTTGAATATTGCTCGTCCTCGAGCAACACTACTCTTGGATTTGTTTTAAAAAGTCAGCAAGAAGACAAGTACCTATGAATTATTTTTCCTAACCACCCTCCACTAGTCGGTCCCAAACCGGTCCTTGCCAACCACTGAACAAGTAACTACTCTACAGCGATCAATAATGTTCATAATAGATGTCCACAATAAGATTAATGAAAAACACTATCAATATGAAGCAGTTAATATCATGGCTAGTAAGACACATGCTTGATGCACCATGTGATCTCCCTATCTACATTGCTCTGATCTACCTAAATAAACTACTTGGAAGCAGATCCCCAAATAAAAATGGATGAGGAGATTAATTATGATCGTGGCCTACCATGAAGAGCAATGGGTGGAAAAGATGGGCGGCTATGAAAATAGGATTCACAAGAATAATCCAAATCATTTATGCAAAAAGTAAAAATATGATGCACCTGTATGATGGATAAAATGTGAATATATGACTTCTAATGACTTTTTTTTGTGGAATGATGCATGCAATGAATGTCTCATCCTAATGATGAGTATAAGTGGAAAGGTGCTTACAAAAAAAAATCCATAATTCCCTTATTTATTGCTTAGAGAGAATATGGCATTGAACTTAAAATCCTTTTCCTCCTTTTCTCCTATTTTTTCTTTTTCTTTTTTAATAACTCTTTTTTTTTCTTACCCTATTTTTAGCAAGATGAACAGTTCATGCTTGGGTTTTTTTTATTTAGAGAAGGAGTAAGGAGATACAACTTGTTTTACACTCTTTCATGATATAAGATGGTAGAAGATAATAAATATGTAACACCTTATGAAATATGCAATGCAAATGAAACTATATGCAATTTTATTATGCAAACTACAAGTGATCAAAAGAGATTGTATGATTTTTTTCTTTTTCTAATGCATAATAAAATGAACTAACTATATGCTTCATATCATGCCATGTAATGCAAACAAGAGGAAAATAACTTGGATTAAACTTGATCATCCTATGGTGGTGAATGAAGATGAATGGAAGGTGGATGAGATCACATGAATAAGAGACAATGTCTTTCCCAACCATGATATGTCCCTCTTCTATCAACTTGTATAACAGGGTAACCTTAGAGTTTATTTCTAGAATTCACATTAAAGATCACGTTACTGTTTGGTTGGTTTGGACTCAAACATCATCGTCATAACACAAGCCATAGGGTTAAGTTAGGTTTTTCATTCAATCAGTATGTCTTCAAGCTGACTAATCCAAACAATTCCTCCAGTTATGTACTCTTAAACATAGCAAATTTCTCTTAAAGAGCAAAGCATAAAAGCACATTCAAATTTTTATTTAGAATTTTCAGAATTGATACCACATCATCAACAAACGGCTAATCCTAACTAAAATTTTATATTTTGTCCACAAGTACACTACATAGAAGTGGACCCTAAAAAAAATTTAAAACAACAAAAGCAAAACATGTAGAGATATGATAAAAAGTAAAGATGCAAGATAAAGATAGAAGTGTCATTCCATTCCTCCCCCTAAGCTTGAATATGACATTGTCCTCAATGTCAAAAGCAAAGTAAGATACATGGAACGACTATACCAGTATGGATGGTGAACTCTAGGGTCAAAGATGAGTAGTTGCGATCCACATGATAATCTGCCCTCCAATATGCACTCAAGCTCAGTGAAGTGTCTATGCTTGCTCAGCTTATGAGATGTCACTAATGAAAACTCAGTACTACCGACAGTGAAGTCGGTGGTACCGATTCAGTGCATCCCTGCACACTGAATACACATATCATGGCATCATTTTTACTTGCATCAAAACTAGATATCACAATCTACAAATAGGAATGTAAAAGTAGAATTGAAAGTTTAACAAAATAAACCTAATTGGTGGGTTGCCTCCCACAAGCTCCCTTGTTTAACGTCCTAGGATGGACACATGTCAATCAACAATAATCAGGTGGTCGTGGAGGAGGGTAAAGCTCTCTCTGCCTCTTCCTTCTAAACTTTTGGTTCCTTGCAACAATGAGAAAAAATAAATAATAGTTAGAAGACCAACATGTATGCTTGACGTTCCATTTCAACAGTAAATTATCATTACAATGAACATGAACATGAACACGACTCACAATCAAATCTTGATGTGGGAGCACATGCAGAAATAGATAGCCATGAGGTGAAAGGTATAATGATGATTGCTCCTTAATTTCTATGACCATCCCCAATGGATCACTCCTATCTACACATAATGGAGGGGTTATATCAAAGGTGAATTTATGTGCCTCCTCCTCTAGTAATTCAATTCCCCCACATTTAATATCCTCAAAAAAACTTTCAAAATTATCATCTGGATATATATCCCATATAGGATCCCCCATAAGGAAATGAAGAGATGGGTCTTGTGGTGAAGGAATTATGTGATGAGTAATGGGAAATTCCTCCACCTTTTCACTCTCAATATCCTCTTCCTCATTCTCTTCCTCCTCTCTAAGATCACTATCAAATAAAGCACCTTCTGGATCCTCCTCTCCTTCACTCATATCCCAAACACATGTATCAAAATTGTCTTCCACCTTATTTGCACCATTATTCTCATCTTCCTCATCAGATCCCCAATCATATTCAAAATCAATCCTAGGATTCGAGGGTGTGGGTGTGGGCTCAATGGAAGGACATGATATAGGTGATTCTAAAACTTCTTCCAGTATGTTATCCTCACTCTCTAATTCCTTATCCTCAATCTCAACTTCTTCCATTTTCTCTATTCTACCCCATCCTCCATTAGAAATAGGACCTTTGCGATTTAAAACATATTGAACCAAAATCCTAATATGCTCATGATGAATTTCCTTTAAGGTTTTCTCATGATGTAATGAAGGTGGACTCTGACATTTATAACCTACATGTGCATTTCCACACTCAGAACAAATAGGGGCCATGTGCTTTTTTATTTATTTTTTTAATGAAAGAAAACTAACTACAAAGAAATATTTAGATGAATATGTACAATGCCTAAACTAAAAGTAAAGTTTTATGTAATGAAAAATGGGAAGAATAAAAAAAATTATAAAAAAAAAGAAAATAAATACAATGGCCTAGAGTGGACGATCCTAACTTTTCATAGTGTTAACCATGCCAACTCCCCGGCAACGGCGCCAAAAACTTGACACACGTATAACGTGCGTGTAATACGCAAGTGTACGTGTCGAAGTAATATGTGATTATGAGTCTCGAGTTATCGAACACAGGGAGTTGTGAGATTAAAGACTATTACTAATTAGGATTGATCAGCTAAGCCAAAAACAAGAGTTGATTAAAAAAGAAAATAAAATAAAAAGAAAACAAAACAATCGATTAAAGGTTTAATTTAATCAATTCAGGTGACGATCTTTAGGATTGCAGTTTCACCGCGGGTTATCATTGTATGAATTTTTATCTAATAATTCAGGTTCATCTCTCAATTCCGGGTAGTGGCCTGTAGTCAGAATTGTCCACTTTCGTGGTACAATTCACTACCTATGTCTAGGTCGGTTCCACCGTCGTAGTAACCTATACCCTAAACTAGGTGCATTAATATCGACCTCTGGGTTTCCACCATTAATCTTACATCACCTTGTTCAAGGGATTTGTTAATTAATGTGACATTCATCTCTTTTCAACTGTTAACCCTTCTTTCAAAGTAATTAAGGGCATTATGTTATTATTATGGTGATCAAGCATAACAATATAATTGAGAAAATGAATTCATACCACAGATTTAAGAGATTAATGATGAATTACTATGATAAAAAAAGTATCATACAATGATTACCCGGGCTACTCCCGGTCCTAAAGAATTACGGTTCCTGTGTTGATAAGCCTCGTATTGAAGGACTGAAGGGCACCCTCCTGGCTGCGGGAGCTGTTGGGAGGTTGAGAATAGTCTCAGTGCGGTTCTTGATGAAAGAATACAGGTTGGTTGCACGCATGGGCTTGCGCTTATGAATGAACTCACATCTGGAGTTCCAAATATGCCAGCAGCCGGAAATAGACGACATGGTATCACAGTAAGTCGAAAAGATGTAAAACATGAATTTCGAGATACAGTAAATTGGAGAAAGGGTTAAAGAGTGGATCTGGAGAAGATGGAGAGAATTTGCCATCGTTTCCGCCGCCAAAACGCCTCCGAGGTCTTCCGTGTAGGGTTCCTCTACTTTTCTCCCTCCGTTCCGCTGTCGTATCGTCCCCCCGTGATAGATCTCCCAATTGCGGTTTTAATGGTGTCTTTTATATCCGTCGTACATGTTTAGGTCAAGAGGAAACCTAAAATGTATTTTTGAATACAAACATGTGTTAGATTTAACACATTAAAATTTGGTCCGCAACATCTGAGTCGATGGTATCGACTTCTTCACAGTAAAACGTCCTTTTCCTTTTCAATCTGGAGCAAGAAATATTTGTACTCTGATGCCATGTCGCTACCATCGAGTTGCAAGTCGATGGTATCGACTTTGCTCCAGTAAATAATAATTATCTGCAATAAAATAATCAATAAATAAAATCAAATAATTACTATAATAATTAAAACATGTAAAATGCATGTAAAATACATGTAAAAATATAAGAAATGATGGACAAGTGATTTTTACTAATTTGGTAAAATATGTATTAAAAAGATATTCAATTAAGCACAAATGACACAGAAAATAACCAAATTAGATATCAAAATAACGATAATTTATGCATACATCAGGTTTACATCCACATGAGCCTACTTAACCCTAGCAAGCTATTAAGGCACAAGCAGATCACCTACTGAACCATGCTAGGTCATACTTGTCCTCTTTCCTCAATGCTGGATCAAGATCATACCTTCCTTTATCATCAACCTAGCTGTGAGGGGTTCATCAAACATACCTTAAACTTAAGGGGCTTCCCTTTTCCTCTATACATGAGGAGTACCATGCTCAAAACTATAGCAACTTAATTCTCGTCATGAGCAATTAGGTACACTACTTCCCCTCTTAGGCCTAGGAACCCTAGGTTCACCTTTGGGTGTCCAACTGCATGCTCAAACTCTTAACCATGAATCAAGCATGCAAAAGGCATGACATGTACTTCCTATCATCCTTCAACTCGAGCAACACTTAGAGTTAGGTCCTCCTCAAGGACAACCAACAAGGTACAAGGCCTCATAACCTGTTACTAATCCTCTCTAGGGTATACAGAACTTCTTCTTCCTTTCTCAGAAGGTAAACTCTTATACCATAGGCTCATAAGTGCCAGAAGCCTCATCCTCTCTCAAGGGTTTGGTTCCTCCCATGGCAACCAAGACATCATCAACCTCTAGGGGTCAAGCATGTGACGACCACTATCATCCACTTAGGTCGCATCATCCTCAACTCCTGACTTCTCCTCGTATCCCAGAGTATAGGATTCCAACCTTCTTGCTTGGTTTCCTACTCTCTCTAGAGCTAACCCTACAACCAACCTCACCATTAGAGGTCCCCTCTTCATGATGGATCAACCTCAAAAGCATCCTCTACATAGGTGAAGCCTAGGCTCAAACTTATGTTTGCTCAAGATCATCCGTAGCCGTTTATGCTTATTTCATAAGCCGTCCATCATGATTCCTTGACCAGGGTTTCATCCTACTACTGATGTGCCCTGGGTGCAAGCCATACCCTACTTGCACAAGCCCATAGGGTTCTATAGGTTTTCCTCTAGATTTATCCATGGAGGAGCTATCCTTCACTCTAACCTGCTCGACCCTTCCCAGGGTTGGGTTGCCAGGGGTACTAGGTCATCCAATGGCTCATATGGCATGCAAGGCGTACCCATCCAAACACCTGGTCTAACTCATCATGCCATCTCTCTCTCTAACCTTCACTTAGGGTTAGGGTTAACATCATCCTCTGAGGATGTACTAGGTCTCTACTTGAAATGGAGATTTCTATCTCCAAAACTAACTCTCTTTAACTATCCTCTTGATAAGAAGGTCTAACCTTAGGTCTCTTTTGAGGGAATGACCACTTATGTCCTACGGCCTAAGCATGTATCTATTCTTTAGTTTGCGCTTAATCTATTAAGCTTATGTCCATGACATCTTATTTACATGCTTTGGATTAATTTGGTGGAGGATTCCTTAATCCTTATCAACTTTACCCATACCTCAAGAGGGTGTGGAGAAGAGAGGAAACCCTAATCCTTAAGGTCCTTAACAGAATTGAAGTTGAGAAGGGATGAATAAGATGAGAAAGTCCTAAAGGTATCTTATTTTGATTCATACCCTAAGACTTTGGACAGGCAGTCACACGGATCCGGGAGTCCTCGTATTCTGACTAGCGGTGTGGAGGAAAATATTGCCAACCCCCAGTCGTGATCCTTTTCTAGACACCTCCGTCTTTCGACTAATCCTCTAATAACTCCCTTGGGTTCTATGGAGTTTGTAAAATTTAATAATTATTAACGATTAATTGAGGAACCTAGGCTCTGATACCAATTGTTACGACCCCGCCTCCCGGTAACCCCCAATTAAGGGAGACCGAAGGGTCAGATCCGTTAACTAATAACCCAGATCAAAGGTTCGACAAATAATTAATAACAATTATTAAATTCTACCAACTACACTGAAAGCTGTAAGAAAATAAACTTTTGCATACCTTTTTGAAAACTTGGATCTCTAGACTTCTATCCACTTAAGGATTCTACTCTAACTAATCCTCCTTGTATTTAACTTCATATATTTCACAATATGACATTTTACTATTTGTCCTTTTGGCTTGTACCTAAAATGTCGACAAACAAAACGACGGTCAGCCGAAGCTGGTATGTGGAGGAAACAGATAATGTTCAACTATATTAACAATATAATCACGCAATTAATCATTTAACAATCAAGATTACGTTTTAAGCCAAACTACTCAATCCATACCTATCCACAACTCTGTGTTGTCCCTGTAAGGACTTATATGGTACCTCTGTAAAGGTAGAGTCGCATGGCACCACCCAAAGGTAGCCCAATATCTGACTCACTGTGACTTGATGGACCTACCCTCTAGGCAGCCATATACTAAGTCATTCATGACCTGATGGACCTACCCTCTAGGTAGCCATATACCAGGCCATCCATTATGACACAGAGGGGACCAGGATATGAGCTAGAAGGCATATACATTATGTGATAGTCATAGTCACTTTATAATTGCAATATGAACATCCACACAATTTAGTTGCATTCAATGTGATTAAACATCCGAGAAACCATCGGGAAACTAAGCGGTTATTCATAATTAACCACATACCTTTGGTTGCAGATTTCAAGATAGAATCAAATATGCAGAGAAACCCAATCAACAAGCAATGAGGAAGAGAAATCCTGAAATAAAAGTACAAATTTCCTTTTATTAATATTTATCCAATTTTCATCACATTAATTAGGATTTCAATTCCAATTTTAGGGTTCCTTTGGAAATTAGGGTTTTTACTCCTTCTTTCCTTATTATCATCCTTAATTTATCAAAACTACATAAAACCCCTAATCTCTCATTGAATTTCCTTTATTAAGCATCTGATTATCTTATTCCACAAAAATATGATTTTTATCTCCTTTTATCCCCAAATTAGGGTTTCCATGTAAATTAACCTTCTTTTAGGTATTACAACTCTAAATTAAGCACTTTTGCATTCAAACATATAATCAAACCACCTTTATCATTAACAGGGTTAAACTTATCAATTTAACCTATTGATTCACCAAATTACACTCTTAACACTCAATTAGGGTTTCTCATCAATTTTTAATACACTTTATTAGCAATTTATGGTACTTTTGCAAAACAGAGCAGAAATAGGGGAATATCATCCCTTCCTCGTTGGTTTCCCCTTCCCTTTCGTGTCCATCTTCATATGCTGAGAGCCTCTAGGGTTTTGCGTAAAGCTTGTGTAAGGGCCTGAAGGGTTCCTCTACAGATGGAGGGTTCCTGGATTCCATAGCCATGAAAGAGAGAGGGAGAGAGAGAGCATGGTCATGGTTCTTTCCCCAATGAGGTCTGCATCCTTTCTGTTTACCCTTGATGGATGCAGCCATAGTAAACTGGGATGTGGAGGTTTTTAGCCTGGTAGAGCGTGGATGCCTAGGAAGCAGGTCGGGTGGCGCTTCTCAGGTTTGACGTGCCAATGATCTTCTTCAAGGTCCCTCTACCAACTATTCAAGGAAGGGGCTAACCTCTTGGCGCCACTAGGGGTATTAGACTCCTGGGTTTGGGCACCCACTCCTTGGAAACTCCCTGAAGCAACTTCGACGTTCCCGGTGAGCATGGGAACATGTCCTGGTCGTCGCTGCTGCTCCAGCCATGGTTCTTCGCCGGAGTTTTTCCCCAGCCACCTGTGGCGGCATCGGCCTAAGTCCGCATCCTACTTGAGTCCGTAGTCACCCACCGGAGGCGCGGGGCTCCACTCTGATCGCTCAGCGTTCAAGTTCGCAGAGCAAACGGCCGCCGGGCTGCTCTCGCGGTGACTGTGCACCAAGCGCATCACGCGCGAGGAAGAAGAGGGGATAGAGTCAAAAGACTCTGTTGCCCCTCTGCGCACATTCAAGACCCAATGATAGAAGAGTCCTTTCCTCCTTTTTCTCATCCGGATCCTGGTAAGTCAAATAAAAAGACTTAGTGCTGATGTGTCAACGCCTCATTGGCCCCAAATATCTTTTATTTGCAAAAATTGATAGAAACTACTAGGATTGTCTAATGAGAAGACTTTATATATGAAAGTTGTATAGAAAAATACGAGGAATCCAATAAAAATGATTTGAGAACCTATTTCTGCTCTGTTTTGCAAAAGTACCATAAATTGCTAATAAAGTGTATTAAAAATTGATGAGAAACCCTAATTGAGTGTTAAGAGTGTAATTTGGTGAATCAATAGGTTAAATTGATAAGTTTAACCCTGTTAATGATAAAGGTGGTTTGATTATCTGTTTGAATGCAAACGTGCTTAATTTAGAGTTGTAATACCTAAAAGAAGGTTAATTTACATGGAAACCCTAATTTGGGGATAAAAGGAGATAAAAATCATATTTTTGTGGAATAAGATAATCAGATGCTTAATAAAGGAAATTCAATGAGAGATTAGGGGTTTTATGTAGTTTTGATAAATTAAGGATGATAATAAAGAAAGAAGGAGTAAAAACCCTAATTTCCGAAGGAACCCTAAAATAGGAATTGAAATCCTAAGTAATGTGATGAAAATTGGATAAATATTAATAAAAGGAAATTTGTACTTTTATTTCAGGATTTCTCTTCCTCATTGCTTGTTGATTGGGTTTCTCTGCATATTTGATTCTATCTTGAAATCTTCAACCAAAGGTATGTGGTTAATTATGAATAACCTCTTAGTTTCCCGATGGTTTCCTGGATGTTTAATCGCATTGAATGCAACTAAATTGTGTGGATGTTCATATTGCAATTATAAAGTGACTATGGCTATCACATAATGTATATGCCTTCTAGCTCATATCCTGGCCCCCTCTGTGTCGTAATGGCTGGCCTGGTATATGGCTACCTAGAGGGTAGGTCCATCAGGTCATGAATGACTTAGTATATGGCTGCCTAGACGGTAGGTCCATCAAGTCACAGTGAGTCAGATATTGGGCTACCTTTAGGTGGTGCCATGCGACTCTACCTTTACAGAGGTACCATATAAGTCCTTATAGGGACAACACAGAGTTGTGGATAGGTATGGATTGAGTAGTTTGGCTTAAAACGTAATCTTGATTGTTAAATGATTAATTGTGTGATTATATTGTTAATATAGTTGAACATTATCTGTTTCCTCCACATACCAGCTTCGGCTGACCATCATTTTGTTTGTCAGCATTTTAGGTACAAGCCAAAAGGACAAACAGTAAAACGTCATATTGTAAAATATATGAAGTTAAATACAAGGAGGATTAGTTAGAGTAGAATCCTTAAGTGGATAGAAGTCTAGAGATCCAAGTTTTCAAAAAGGTATGCAAAAGTTTATTTTCTTACAGCTTTCAGTATAGTTGGAAGAATTTAATAATTGTTATTGAATATTTGTCAAACCTTTGATCCGGGTTATTGGTTAACGGCTGTGACCCTTTGGTCTCCCTTAATTGGGGGTTACCGGGAGGCGGGGTCGTAACAGCTAGGATAGGTGATCCAGGGATAGATAGGGTAGATGAGAGGTTTGGATAGACCTAGGGTTTAAGGAAGAACAACAAGAAGTGGCTATCAATCGATTTTTTCTAGTTGAGAGTGTGAAAAGTTGGCCGATTTGCTATATATTTTCTGCCCAACTGTATTGTCAGACGAGTTTGAGTTTTGGGAAACTTAGCTGGCACTACGGTTTTGTTAAATCCTTGGCCTATTTTTGGTCCAGTTTCTCCCATAACAAACTCGACCGATTGGTCAGTCTGTCTAAAAGATAAGAAATTTAATTCTAGGCTACTAGAGTGGTATATAAATTTATTTTTCTAGCCTAACATATATTATGAACATATTGAGGCACATTCCACTCATCATTGTCTACTATTTTGCGATAACACTTGCCTTTGTGAAAAATAGTCGAAAGACAAGAAAAAATAAGGCATATAGACAAGTCAGAAATAACATAATCAAGTAAGAGATGAGCAATTAAAGAGAGAGAACATATAGGTATGAGAACATCTAGCTAGAAGGAATGTCAATATCATCAAGAGTAGTAATAAGAAATTTTGATCTAATAAAGGTAAATCATTCTATAGCAAGAGGTTTTGTGAAAATGTTTGCAAGTTGATTTTCCATGTCCACAAGTGTGATATAAATATCCTTTTTGGAAATGTGGTCACAAAGGAACTGGTGACAGACCTCTATATGTTTGGCTCTCTTATGCAACATAGGATTGTAAGAAAGATTTAATTGTACTAGTATTATCACAATAGATAGTAGAATCATCAAAATGAATCTTGAAGTCTTGGAGCATTTGCTTCATCCATAGAACTTAGGCACAACTCCCAGCTACAATGTACTCAGGCTCGATAGTTGAAAGAGCCACTATACTTTGTTTCTTAGAAAAACAAGAAACTAGCAATGTCATAGAAGGAAGCAAGTGCCACTTGTGCAGTTTCTATCAATTAAGCACCCTACATAATCTGCATCACTATAAGCAATAAGAGTGAAGACCCTTGACTTTGGATACCATAGTACAAAATTTTGGGTTTTGGTTAGATACCTCAAAATCCTCTTAACCACAATAAGATGGGATTTTCTAGGGCTTGATTGAAATCTAGCACACAAGGCAACACTAGACGTAATATCAGGTCTAGAGGCAGTTAAATAAAGAAAGATATCGATCATACCTCTATAGAGATTCTCATATACCTTTTCACCTTCTTCATCTCTACCAAGTTTGGCAGTGTTTGACATGGGGGTGTCCATCGGATTGGTGTTCTCCATCCTAAAGTGCTTCAGATTTCACTTGTATACTTGCCTTGGTTGATGAAGTTTCCTTCCTTTGTTTTCCTGATTTGAAATCCAAAGAAGTACCTATGTCCCCCCATGAAACTCATCTTAAACTCACTCTGCATGAGATAACTAAAATCCATGCAAAGATTAAGACCAGTTCCACCAATAATGATATCATCAACATATATTTGCATGATCAAAAAATGCTAGAAGTGTGTTTATGAAAGAGGGTAGCATCAACTGTAACATCCCAAAATTTCAAGGCTAATTTAAGTCTACCGATGCAGTTTTTCTCAAATAGAATTAGTTGAGGGTGTTTATGCAAAAAGATCATGAAGTGATATTTATTATAAGAAATTGAGGCAGGAAATACAAAACGTGATTCAAAATGCATACTTCTCTTTTTTTTTCATGCACCTAGTACTATAGTTAGCTCAAAATATAAATGTTAGTCTTTCCTTTCCTTTCTCTCTCTCTTTTATTATACTCCTCTCTCATCAAGTGTCTCTTACTCAATTTGATATTAATTGGATAGTTATGATGTTCCTATTTGGCGACTACAATGGTCAATTTTGCATTGCGTGATTTTATTTTGTACTTTTAATTTAAGTATCTTGCTATAGCATGTCACCTTCTTGCATCAAATTTTGAACCTATAATCCATGATCTTTTGTCTTTCATATATGTAACACATTGTAGTGGGCTCAATTACGAATCCAACGGAACAAAAATCACCCAAATCGGATTCTTAAAACCCAAGTTATGAGCTAGTAAATTTTGGGACAAGTTACATGTGTCTTACTCGAATTTCCTTACTTTGAACCTTTTTGGGCCGATTTTGGCCACTTTGGGGCCCATCCGCTTGCTCGTCTCCCCTTTCCCCTTCAGGAAAGTAACGAAGAGCAGTAACTGCTCTTCTTCCTCCCTTCCAAATCAAATGATGGCGGCGGCTGATAAAAGGTGCCCTCTACTTTCCTCCCATGATCAAACCCTAGCCACCCTATCATCTAAACGCTTTACAACCCTAGCCGTAGTTGTTGTCGTCATCAGGACCTAGTCGTCATCTTCCTCGATAACGAACAGCCTCCAGAAACCATGGCTCCTCACCAGCGGACCTACAAGCATGCCTTCCGACCTGTAACAGAAATATCTCTATGTCCTCGACATGGCAACATCCTCACTCCGACAACACCCCGACGGCCATCCGGGGTCTAGCCCCTCATCTCCTACTCGTCTTTGGTGGGTTCTGACACCTTCACCTTCACACCACCAAAGAGGACGCCCACCCATAATTCTCTACAGCCAGCCGCACCAGAGGGCCCAGCCACCGCCGCCGACGCCCCTGGCGGCCACCTCGCACGGCTTAGCCCCCTACCTTCTCCTCCTCATCAGCAGGTGTGGGAGCCTCCTCGTTGTACTCTGTAAAACAGAGGAAACAGAGGGAGCCGCTCCGAGCTAACGGGTGAGGAAGAGGCGGATCCTTGGGTGGATCCGCGACCAGCAGACCAACAAAAGAAAAGGGACACTGCTGCCTATGACCTTTAGATCTCAAATCAACGGCTGAGGATGATCCAAACTAAGGTACTTTTAAAAATTCATATCTTGAGATTGGGAAGTCGGATTTTATCAAACAAGGTACCTATAGAAAGTTCATGATGAGTACTATCACATAAAAATACTTCCATATTTTGAGTTTTATATCTGTTATTTATTAAAAATAGTATATTCAAAACTATATGATTTTGGTGTTTGATCAATTAAAAAATAGCAAAAAAATTTATAAATTCATGCAAAATTTACTGAATGTGTATTATGATATTCTTAACATGATTTCAAATCCTGATTTCTATTATATGAAGTTTTATTGATGTTTTTGATATAAACCCTAATAAGGGTATTTTAGGTATTTCACCCATGATATGATTTTTCGATGGCCTGATATTTTAATACATGATCATTCCTACATCCTATGATTTCTTTTCTATAAATTTGATGGATTTTCTTATGTTATTATGTTAGTATGTTCTTTTGGACCTAAGTGGCCATTATCTAGAATAATAGATGATTATCTTGAGACAATAAGTGATATATATGCCTAATTAAGTCTGATATTATTTATCTAAATAGTTTTTAATTTGATTTCATAATAGAGTCAAGTAATATTAGTATATATGACTATGTTTGAGATTTTCTTTGATCTATATGTTCATATGAGTGCATAAGACGACTTATGTCTTATTTGAGTATAAAGATAATATTGATTAAATAGTATGAGTTTTATTTTATTTCAACACAAATATTTTATGGTGATTTCAGATTAAAGTTATGTTTAGTCTAAATAAGAACCCTAAGTTGGTATATATAATTAGGAGGACAGGGTTTTGAGATTTAGAAATAGAAAAAGGGAACATGTACTTGGACTTATAGAACTTTGATTATATTCAGGTGATTAAGATTTGGGACAAGAAATCAAGACTAAGTTAAGGACATCATCAACACAAGAGGTAAGTGGTACATGCACATGAGTACTCATAGTTTATGTTCAATGTGTTTACATGTCTCCTGATAAGAGTTTCATGACCTATGTGATTTAATATTCTAAGACTTCAATGTTAAGATTTACAAATATTTCTATATTTATACCAGTGTAGATACCCAAAGTCTAGAATAGTGATATGTTGCTCAAAATAGTTATGACCCATGGATCATGTCCATGAGAAAGTTAAAGAATCATGTTCCTACAAGATTTCTTAGAAATGTTCAAAATTAATGAATAAGATTGTAAGATAACACATGTAAGTATTGTATCCATACTTAGTTGGTGATTTGGGATGGTTTTGTATTGAGAATATAAGTACACATATGTTGTCAGGATTTCTCATATTTATAGGCATAACTAGGTGTTATGATTTCAAGTAGAATCATGCCATTAAGATTTCATACATATGTATAGATATAACAACTAGATTCCTTAGAATAAATAATATCCATAATTTAATTACAATGTAAGAATATGAACTTGAAAATATTAGGACACGGTGTACTAATAAAAGTACATTTTGGATTAGAAGGTATTGTAAAATGAGTTTATGATGGTATTATAAGATAATGACACATTAAGTTATGATTAGGTTGGAATACAATATTTTATAAGATTTCTATTTTGGTATTTAAGGTTTAATATGTAAGTTCATATACAAAGTTTTAGGGTAACATCATATTTTATAAGAAGGATTGAACCATCTTATCAGAATTGATATTTTAGATATGTTGCACTTATGATACTTTCATAAGCTTGACTTAAGATACTTTGTATACTTAGTATTTCTATATTCATGTCAGATCTTTTCTCATAAGACATTAGACTCATTTATGATATAATTGGTATAATGAAGTAATTTGACCAATTAAGAGTTTTAAAACAAATATTACCCCAATAATGAGATACATGTTCAAATCCAACAATGAAGTCTGTTTAGAACTTAAGAATAAAAAGATTTAGATTCAGACTTAGACTACCCACTGTGTGAGTAGCCAGATTTTGAATAAAGGTACATGATATGGGTTATAGACCCAATCTCAATTATGTAGTGCTTAAGATACATGTTTACATTCAGATAAAGATTCAGATTCAGATTTAGATATAGATTCAGATTCAGATCCAGATTTCAGATTCAAAATGTAGTACATGTTCAGTACTCAGTTTCAGATAAGTCCAGATTCAGAGTTTAGTAAAGATAGACTTAAGTTAATTAATTTGAAACATTCACATAATGCATTATATAATAAGTCCTCACCAGAGAGTCCCGGGACGATTCAGAGGGCACGTTGCGCCAGAACTGCAGGTGTCACAGAGGGCATGTTATGCCAACAGAGGGTGTGTTGCACCATAGAGGACACTTCGGTGTCAACAGAGGGCACGTTGTGCCAACAGAGGGTGTGTTGCACCATAGAGGACACTTCGGTGTCACAGAGGAGGACTTATTGTATAATGGTGGCCACAAACAAATAAAAATCGTAAGTAAAAGATACTTTAGATTAGAGTATGTCTGTAATCTCATCCATGAGTGTGATGAGAGGAATTCAGATGAGATAAGTATGACCTTGACACGTTGGTGTAGGTCATGAGGCCCATGGTATAGGTTTCCAGAAAAGATAAGAGTTAAAGAAGTCAAGAGATATTATGTTTTCAGATTTTAATCAGCATTTGTTATCAATTTTATAATATCCAAGAACATATTGTTAGCTCTTCAGTAATGTGCATTTTTGAATACTCATGCCTCTTACTCTAATGTCTGTTTTTCCCAATGCATGGCTGGGGACGCGATGTCCGCAGGTTTGGAGAGATTGAAGAACAAAAGGACCAGTAAAGGCCTAAGAGACTTTCAAGCTTGCCTAGTGGGGTGCCATCTACCTAGATGATCCTAAGTATCTACATCTTTTTATTATGAACTTATGCACAAACATGATGTAGTTTTATATTGACAAAAAGCTATGTATGAATCAGTTTTACAATTTTGCAAAGTGTTTCATTTACTTTTATTGCAATGGTTATCATGTTTGTGACACTCCCAGAAAAAGAATTTTTTTTTTGCTTCCGTTCATGTGATATAAAAATCTGGGTGTTACAATATGGTATCAGAGCAATTTGGTAAATGGCCACTAGGCAAACATGATTCTCATAGTCACCCTGGAGTGAAGTGGTAATATTAGGGTTGAGGGATAGATTCCATAAGATGAATACCATAGCTTAGAGTGATTATGGGTCTTAACCTTAAAATAGATAAATATCTTAGAGGTATAAGTCAACCTAGTTTAGATCTAAAGTAGCAACCTAAACCTAGCTAATGATATAACCTCTTCATTCTCAATGGTTATGGCCAGCCAATTGAGGATTGAAGAGGGATGTCTTAAGCAGTAGACCTTTTATGCATCTCTCATTTATTATTGGTCCATGTGGTATGGGACACATGTATTAGTGGGTGAGTGAGAGATATCATCTTAGGGTCCCACATCTCTGGGTATGTGCCTGATCACCACATATCTAGGAATGTAGGAGTTACCTAAATAACCTAAGATTAGACAACCATATAAACCTAATGTTAGAAAGTCATGACAAGGTTGAGGTAGATGTCATAAGTATAGAGCCAAGTTTAGTTTCATAAACCCTAAGTATGAGTTGAGCAATAAACCAAGGTAATAGATAATGCTTACATAAATGTTTTATGAAAATACATTACATATCTCTTTTCATGCAAAAATTTGAACATAAGTGTACCTTATAATAAATGAAGAGGTAAGAAGGACCCTAAGGTGGGTAGTAGCCTAGAGAAATTTTGAGGACGAAATTTATTTCAAGATGGGTAGAATTGTAACATCCCAAAATTTCAAGGCTAATTTAAGTCTAACGATGCAGTTTTTCTCAAATAGAATTAGTGGAGGGTGTTTATGCAAAAAGATCATGAAGTGATATTTATTATAAGAAATTGAGGCAGGAAATACAAAACGTGATTCAAAATGCATACTTCTCTTTTTTTTTCATGCACCTAGTACTATAGTTAACTCAAAATATAAATGTTACTCTTTCCTTTCCTTTCTCTCTCTCTTTTATTGTACTCCTCTCTCATCAAGTGTCTCTTACTCAATTTTATATTAATTGGATAGTTATGATGTTCCTATTTGGTGACTACAATGGTCAATTTTGCATTGCGTGATTTTATTTTATACTTTTAATTTAAGTATCTTGCTATAGCATGTCACCTTCTTGCATCAAATTTTGAACCTATAATCCATGATATTTTGTCTTTCATATATGTAACAAATTGTAGTGGGCTCAATTACGAATCCAACGGAACAAAAATCACCCAAATCGGATTCTTAAAACCCAAGTTATGAGCTAGTAAATTTTGGGACAAGTTACATGTGTCTTACTCGAATTTCCTTACTTTGAACCTTTTTGGGCCGATTTTGGCCACTTTGGGGCCCATCCGCTTGCTCGTCTCCCCTTTCCCCTTCAGGAAAGTAACGAAGAGTAGTAACTGCTCTTCTTCCTCCCTTCCAAATCAAATGATGGCGGCGGCTGATAAAAGGTGCCCTCTACTTTCCTCCCATGATCAAACCCTAGCCACCCTATCATCTAAACGCTTTACAACCCTAGTCGTAGTTGTTGTCGTCATCAGGACCTGGTCGTCATATTCCTCGATAACGAACAGCCTCCAGAAACCATGGCTCCTCACCAGCGGACCTACAAGCATGCCTTCCGACCTGTAACAGAAATATCTCTATGTCCTCGACATGGCAACTTCCTCACTCCGACAACACCCCGACGGCCATGGGTTCTGACACCTTCACCTTCGCACCACCAAGGAGGACGCCCACCCATAATTCTCTACAGCCAGCCGCACCAGAGGGCCCAGCCACCGCCGCCGACGCCCCTGGCGGCCACCTCGCATGGCTTAGCCCCCTACCTTCTCCTCCTCATCAGCAGGTGTGGGAACCTCCTCGTTGTACTCTGTAAAACAGAGGAAACAGAGGGAGCCGCTCCGAGCTAACGGGTGAGGAAGAGGTGGATCCTTGGGTGGATCCGCGACCAGCAGACCAACAAAAGAAAAGGGACACTGCTGCCTATGACCTTTAGATCTCAAATCAACGGCTGAGGATGATCCAAACTAAGGTACTTTTAAAAATTCATATCTTGAGATTGGGAAGTCGGATTTTATCAAACAAGGTACCTATAGAAAGCTCATGATAAATACTATCACATAAAAATACTTCCATGTTTTGAATTTTATATCTGTTATTTATTAAAAATAGTATATTCAAAACTATATGATTTTGATGTTTGGTCAATTAAAAAATAGCAAACAAATTTATAAATTCATGCAAAATTTATTGAATGTGTATTATGATATTCTTAACATGATTTCAAAGCCTGATTTCTATTATATGAAGTTTTATTGATGTTTTTGATATAAACCCTAATAAGGGTATTTTAGGTATTTCACCCATGATATGATTTTTCGATGGCCTGATATTTTAATACATGATCATTCCTACATCATATGATTTCTTTTCTATAAATTTGATGGATTTTCTTATGTTAATATGTTAGTATGTTCTTTTGGACCTAAGTGGCCATTATCTAGAATAATAGATGATTATCTTGAGACAATAAGTGATATATATGCCTAATTAAGTCTGATATTATTTATCTAAATAGTTTTTAATTTGATTTCATAATAGAGTCAAGTAATATTAGTATATATGACTATGTTTGAGATTTTCTTTGATCTATATGTTCATATGAGTGCATAAGACGACTTATGTCTTATTTGAGTATAAAGATAATATTGATTAAATAGTATGAGTTTTATTTTATTTCAACACAAATATTTTATGGTGATTTCAGATTAAAGTTATGTTTAGTCTAAATAAGAACCCTAAGTTGGTATATATAATTAGGAGGATGGGGTTTTGAGATTTAGAAATAGAAAAAGGGAACATGTACTTGGACTTATAGAACTTTGATTATATTCAGGTGATTAAGATTTGGGACAAGAAATCAAGACTAAGTTAAGGACATCATCAACACAAGAGGTAAGTGGTCCATGCATATGAGTACTCATAGTTTATGTTCAATGTGTTTACATGTCTCCTGATAAGAGTTTCATGACCTATGTGATTTAATATTCTAAGACTTCAATGTTAAGATTTACAAACATTTCTATATTTATGCAAGTGTAGATACCCAAAGTCTAGAATAGTGATATGTTGCTCAAAATAGTTATGACCCATGGACCATGTCCATGAGAAAGTTAAAGAATCATGTTCCTACAAGATTTCTTAGAAATGTTCAAAATTAATGAATAAGATTGTAAGATAACATATGTAAGTATTGTATCCATACTTAGTTGGTGATTTGGGATGGTTTTGTATTGAGAATATAAGTACACATATGTTGTCAGGATTTCTCATATTTATAGGCATAACTAGGTGTTATGATTTCAAGTAGAATCATGCCATTAAGATTTCATACATATGTATAGATATAACAACTAGATTCCTTAGAATAAATAATATCCATAATTTAATTACAATGTAAGAATATGAACTTGAAAATATTAGGACACAGTGTACTAATAAAAGTACGTTTTGGATTAGAAGGTATTGTAAAATGAGTTTATGATGGTATTATAAGATAATGACACATTAAGTTATGATTAGGTTGGAATACAATATTTTATAAGATTTCTATTTTGGTATTTAAGGTTTAATATGTAAGTTCATATACAAAGTTTCAGGGTAACATCATATTTTATAAGAAGGATTGAACCATCTTGTCAGAATTGATATTTTAGATATGTTGCACTTATGATACTTTCATAAGCTTGACTTAAGATACTTTGTATACTTAGTATTTCTATATTCATGTCAGATCTTTTCTCATAAGACATTAGACTCATTTATGATATAATTGGTATAATGAAGTAATTTGACCAATTAAGAGTTTTAAAACAAATATTACCCCAATAATGAGATACATGTTCAAATCCAACAATGAAGTCTGTTTAGAACTTAAGAATAAAAAGATTTAGATTCAGACTTAGACTACCCACTGTGTGAGTAGCCAGATTTTGAATAAAGGTACATGATATGGGTTATAGACCCAATCTCAATTATGTAGTGCTTAAGATACATGTTTACATTCAGATAAAGATTCAGATTCAGATTTAGATATAGATTCAGATTCAGATCCAGATTTCAGATTCAAAATGTAGTACATGTTAAGTACTCAGTTTCAGATAAGTCCAGATTCAGAGTTTAGTAAAGATAGACTTAAGTTAATTAATTTGAAACATTCACATAATGCATTATATAATAAGTCCTCACCAGAGAGTCCCAGGACGATTCAGAGGGCGCGTTGCGCCAGAACTGCAGGTGTCACAGAGGGCATGTTATGCCAACAGAGGGTGTGTTGCACCATAGAGGACACTTCGGTGTCAACAGAGGGCACGTTGTGCCAACAGAGGGTGCGTTGCACCATAGAGGACACTTCGGTGTCACAGAGGAGGACTTATTGTATAATGGTGGCCACAAACAAATAAAAATCGTAAGTAAAAGATACTTTAGATTAGAGTATGTCTGTAATCTCATCCATGAGTGTGATGAGAGGAATTCAAATGAGATAAGTATGACCTAGACACGTTGGTGTAGGTCATGAGGCCCATGGTATAGGTTTCCAGAAAAGATAAGAGTTAAAGAAGTCAAGAGATATTATGTTTTCAGATTTTAATCAGCATTTGTTATCAATTTTATAATATCCAAGAACATATTGTTAGCTCTTCAGTAATGTGCATTTTTGAATACTCATACCTCTTACTCTAACGTCTGTTTTTCCCAATGCATGGCTGGGGACACGATGTCCGCAGGTTTGGAGTGATTGAAGAACAAAAGGACCAGTAAAGGCCTAAGAGACTTTCAAGCTTGCCTAGTGGGGTGCCATCTACCTAGATGATCCTAAGTATCTACATCTTTTTATTATGAACTTATGCATAAACATGATGAGTTTTATATTGACAAAAAGCTATGTATGAATCAGTTTTACAGTTTTGCAAAGTGTTTCATTTACTTTTATTGCAATGGTTATCATGTTTGTGACACTCCCAGAAAAAGAATTTTTTATTTTGCTTCCGTTCATGTGATATAAAAATCTGGGTGTTACATCAACTTTGTCCATGATAAAGCCAATTTTTAGCAAAACATTCTTTAATTTCTCATACCAAGCTCTAGGGGCTTGTTTGAGTCCATAGAGAGCTTTTTGCAACAAATAAACATGGTTAGGAATCTTATAATGTTCAAAGCTAGGAGGTTAAGCCACATAGACTTTCTCCTCTATTCTTCCATTTAGAAATACACTTTTAACATCCATTTGGTAAAGCAAGAAATTCTTGTAGCTAGAAAATGCAAGTAGCATTCTAATAGATTCAAGTCTAGCACCATGAGTATAAGTTTCATAAAAATCAATACCTTCCTGTTGATTGTAGCCTTGAGAAGCTAACCTTGCTTTTTTCCTTACCACTTTGCCACTTTCGTCTAGCTTGTTGAGGTAGACCCACTTGGTTCCAATGATCTTCCTATCATTTGGTCTTGAAACTAAGGTCCACACTTTGTTCTAGTTAAATTTCTCTAACTCCTCTTGCATATCTAGGATCCATTCATCATCCTTGATAACTTCTTTGATGTTATTTGGCTCAAGTTGTGAGATGAAGGTGATGTCAACTTGTATTTCGTTGAATGTAGCCTACGTCTTCACCCTTTCAAAAGGATTACCTATGATGAGCTCTTTAGGATGTTTTGCAAAGCGGGGAGTTGGATCCTTCTTTTCTTCATCTTTCTTTTCTTCATCTACAATCACCTCTTTTCCTTTGTCAACGATGTTGATCTCTTTCAAGTGAGGAATAACCTCATCTACAACATCATCATTTACAATATTCTTGGAAATTGAGGGGCTAGTTTCAAAAAATTTAATATTGATATATTCTTCTACTTTAGACAAATCAATGTTAAACACTCTATAAGCTTTGCTAGTAGTGCTATAGACAAGAAAGAAAGCCTTGTAAGATTTAGCATCAAACTTGTTTAGAGAATCCCTGGTGTTTAAAACAAATCAAGGACAACTAAAAACATGAAAGAAACCAATAGAGGGTTTTCTACCACGCCATAACTCATAGGGGGTTTTCTTAGAGATGGACGAGTGAAAACCCGATTTTGCAAAAAGCATGAGGTGCTAACAGCTTTGGCCCAAAACTTCTTTGGAGTATCATACTCTTGAAGCATGGTCCTAGCCATTTCCTATAGTGACCTATTCTTTCTATCTACAACCCCATTTTGTTGAGGTGTACGAGGGGAAGAAAAATTGTGCATGTAACTAGATTCCTCATAAAACATTTCAAATAAATCATTTTCAAATTCTCCCCCATGGTCACTGTGGATAGAGACAATCAGTGTTACAACCCCAATTTTCAGGTTCATATGGTTGGAAATGAAATTTCCCCAATAAATGTATGATTATGGGAATTGTATGAATTATATGTATTGAATGAATTTCCTTTGAAATATTTCCTTTTTGTATGTTTTTTCGTGGATCATAATATATTAATGAGTCCAATATGATTAAAGGAAAAAAGAAGAAATCAAATAATGCAATATTAAGAAGGAAATTTGAGATAATGATGAAAATATGAAAAATATGTGAAATTATGGATAATGGAATCATCATGAATGAGATTTTGAGTCCACATGGTTTCTAATGGTAAAAGAAATCCAATAATAATAAAAAGAATATACAATGAGTTAATGGTATTGTTTTAATTAATATTTAAAAGGAGCAACTTCAGTATGGGAAGGATATCCCAATAAATCATAATTACTAAATATAAATTAAAAAAAAACATCATGGGTTTCCTTGAAGGAAAGATAATTACTTTAAGGAGATATAATGTTGGGGAGAAGACAGAATAATCTAGAAGAAGTATTTCCCTTGTATATACCTCCCTTACTCGAACCAAGTACTTTTATCGAGATGATTTCCAAAACAATAAGGAATTATATTTATCCTTGCCTTGCTTATGTATACATTACCAATTATGGAAAATTAAACTACATGGACTCACTAACCCTAGTTGCTACATATTGATATATATATATATATATATATATATATATATATATATGGGGTTACAATGATGAGATGAAGGAGGACTCATGATTAGATGTGCATAGATTCAGTAGAGAATCCCTCTTCCCTCGATATAGCAATGATCTATCCTTATTGCTACGATGCCGCACTAGAAAAGTCGGGGCAGATATACCATGGAACCATGTCTATAACAGTAATGCAACTCGAGGAAGAAACTCTAGTACTAGCAACAATAGGCCTTAGAGTCAGACATGAGCCATGTCTCAAGTTTGGATAGCCTAAACATCTACCTCCTTCTCCCCTCTCATCGTAGAGGTGTTGGACCTACTGCTGTGATTTTTTTGCCTCAACTACCTCACTTTGGTCATGTGGCTAACAACACTGGTAAGAGGAGTCGACCGAGCTCCATCCAGGTGTCCACGGTGGACCTTCTTGTAGGCTGGCAGCCATTGCTAGGGGTCTCCAACCCCAACCACCAAGGATGGTAGTGAGAAGCCAACTACATTCAGTTGAAGGGGACGAAACTCGTGGGCACTCACACATTGATTCAAAAGCTGGGAGGCGACGATCGGAGGCTAGTAGTGGGTATAAAGATGGAGCCCACTGACACTCTAATATACAGAGGAAATAGGGGACTAGAACCCTGTCCCTATGAGAACGATGAGGAGGAGGCCCAGATCGAGTAGCCGGGTAGGTGGATTCACGTGAGGGTCCGCGAGCCAAGAAAGGAATTTGCCAAAAAATGGAATAAAAGGGACACGTGGCAACCATTGATTGGCTAAGGTAATATTATTTTGCAAAAATCCTATCTATTTATTAGTAGCTCGAATGAAACAATGTAATATATGAAAAAGTGGCTTATTTCACCTGCCATATGCTTTAAGAAACCACAATCAACAATCCATTTCCCTTTACCTAAAAGTAAGAAAATGTCAGTGCCCAACTCAAACCTTGGGATCTGAAGTTAGCTCGGGGACCTATTTCATCTTTGGGTTGGTCAACTTTTCCTTGTAAGGACTATAAGTAGAATAATGACCATCACTCTTACAATGTGCAAAATCCATAGAGTTCTTAGAGCCAAATGACTCTCCATTGATGGTAGGAGGTCCCTTGATCTTTTTCTTACCCTTGTCCTTAATCTTTAGAGCTCCCTTATATCCCAAACCACTTTTACCACTATGTTTGGTAGAGTGATCTAGAACTTCATTGAGGGACCTTTCTCTTTTGAGGAATTTTTCAAGGAAGCTCTTAGGTTGTGAGTATCATCACTGAGAGTAATGATAGTAGAATAAAGACTAGATAAATCATCTTGAACATGAAGTAGGTTGGCCTCTAAACAGAGGGATTTAGTATGATAAGAATCTCTCTCAAGAGTAATGTTTGCTACTTCGTTACTAGGAAATAAATGTCTAGAAGAAAGATCATTTATTTGAGCAAATAATCTAGCATTTTTAGTTCTAAGCATGAAAGCTCATCAAGATAGATCCTATTTCAATCTTTTATAGCATTACAAGCATATCTAAGATCATCATTTTCAGGTCTAGTTAAGACACACTCATCAAGGTGAGTTTGGTTCTTAAGACCATTGATGTTCTTAACATAAATACCATTCTCTACTTCAACTTCATTGTATTGGATCTCAAGATCAAGAAATTGCCCTTGCAAAGAATCAATACTATCAAGATGAACCTTTTTATTTTGCTCAAGAATATCAATTTTATCATACAAGTCATCAATAATTTTCCCTAACCTCTTATTCTTGGATTTACATTTAGAATAAGAACGGAGGGAAGCATTAAGCATATCAATGAGGGCTTATTTATATAGTTCATTTAAACTCACATCACTTACCTCACATATGTCATCACTAGTTGAGGCCATAAGTGCAAGGTGGAATTCTCCCTCATTGCAACTGGAATCACTAGAAGAGGACTCCTCCCATGCGACATGGGATGCATCTTTACTTCTTCTTTTCTTCTTTTCCTTCTTCTTATACTTGCCATCCTTCTTGTAGTCTTCTTTATTCTTGGAGCTAATCTTGTAGTAGGACTTCTTTGCCTTGGGGCAATCAATCTTATAGGGACCTTTTTGACCACATTCATATCACCTTAGAGTAGAGAAGGAGGAGGACTTTCCCTTGAAGTTCTTCCCCTTGGAGTAGTTAGATTCATGATTACTAGGGGCTTCATCCTCACTTGAGGAAGGAGGGGTAGGATGGAAAGAAAGTTTTTTTTGGAGAATAATTGCCTCCACTTAGCTTTGAATGCACTGTCCTTGATCTTCTTTGACTCCTTCTCTTTTTGCTTCTCATCTTCCTCTTTCTTGTAAAGTAGAGACTCATAGGCTTAAAGATTGCCAATGAGCTCTTTGGTGGCAATGGCACCAAGGCTTCTTATTTTTTCAATAGAAGTCACCCTATATTCCCACCTTTTGGGAAGAGACCTCAGGATCTTGGAATTGATGGTCCCTCTATCCATAGGATGGCCCAAAGAAGTAAGTTTGTTTATGATGGTGTTGAGTATTGAGTACATCCCGACAACTCTCTCGTTCCTCCCCATCTTGAAGTTCTTAAGGAGAGCTTTGCACATGTAGATATTGGACTCCTTGACTTGCTTGGTCCCTTCATAGGTGATGTAAAGCTTATTCTATATCTCATGGTATGTATCCCAAGAAGATACTTGGTTGGACTTGGAAGGGGTGAGGGCTGCATAAATGATGCTTATGGCCTTTGCATTCAATTGTGCCTTCTTTAGAGTAGCTTCATCTCAAGTGGCTACATCTCCGGTCGACTCGTGGTATGTAAGGATGACTACTTTCAACATGTTGTAGCTCATTCCTTGCAAGTAGAACTGCATACATTGATTCCAATATAGGAAGTTTGTGCCATCAGAGATTGGAGGCCTCATGGAAAATCCACCCTCCAAGTTGAGAAAACCTAAGAGGTTGTCTCCCATCTTCTCATCTTGTGGGAGATATTGTCAGAGAAGACCATGACTGTAATACTATTTGTTGGATCAAAGGGCTCTAGAGGGGAGTGAATAGAGATAAAAATACTTAAACAAAATTGATTAGACCTTCAAATTACTTCAAGAAGTAGGATTGCAAATATGGAATTTGATGTGCAACTAGTCATACAGGCAAGGATGAGAGATATTGAATGAGATCAAGAGAAATCTACGTAGAGTGGTTCCAATCTCCAAACTAGGAGAAAGTCAATCCACTACCTAGAGAGGTCAAGCTCTAGGATTTAGCAACCACTGCATACTTATATTCCATCATAAGACATACAATAAGACCTTCCTTTTATAGGGAAAGGATACCTAGACTTCATGGAGAAATGGGTTGGGGAAAGAGAAGATTGAGATCTTCACAAGATTACAATGAAGTAGCTCTTTCACACATAGCCTATCTCATTCATATGGATTTTTGGATTTGTAAGAAAGAGAGAGAAAGGGGTTGTAGTGGACAAAATGCACTCCCTAGGAGCTTAAATAGCATGAATGAGAAAACTTGGAATAAAGTCCAAGGGGTCCTATTTATGGTTGGGGATGTCCACTAGCAACTAGAATCACTTGGGAACGAAATATAGTCATTTGGGGTGTTGCAATAGATCTATTTTTGATGTTTGCAACACTCCATCATATAGAATCACTTTTTCTGCACATTCTATATAGTGCAGTCAATCGAGTTTCCATATAGGTAACTCAGCTGATAGCACTATGCTACAAGCTAATTTTGAGTTCTTGGCCGAGTTTATCCTGGATGAAAGGAAATTGATGGCTTAAAATTAGTTTTCCAATGCAAGGTGTCGGTCAAGTTTATTCTGAGGTAAACTTGGCCGATCCTGGACATTTCCAAAACTCATCCTAGGCATTGATTGAATTTCTGGGAGGGAAACTCGACCGATCAAATAACTTGTGTTGCATTTTATAAATTTTTATTAAAGTGTTCAAACATTCAAATTAAGTTCTCCTAATTTTTTCTCATCTTAATTATAAGTCATAAGATCAATACAAATGATTACAAAAATTGTCCTAAGTCTTTTAGGGCTATTTCCATAAAAGTGCATTTGCATTGACTTTGGCTTGTATTGAGTCAAGTTGGAACTTGATTGAATTGATCCTTTTCTTGTACCTAATACCTGAAATCAATCTCAAATAGACATATCAGATACATATGAATGGAATGGTTAAGCCATTATCAAAATATGGACAATGTATAATTGTTAGGTCAACATGTGAGAAAATGAGGTAAAAAGGAGGGGGAATGAAAGAAATGAAGAATGAGAAATCTATGACTATTCGAAAGCATCAAAATAGTCAAGAAGGAAGTAGTTGGCCATTGTAAAGAAGCTTCTACAACAATAGACTACATGTATGAACTGAGGAAGAAGAAGATCGAGAGTCATAGATCTCCCATCCATGAATCCAATGACCTAGGTAGGGTGCACCCAGGGTTTGGGCAAGTATGGGTGGCGATTGGGCCAAGATCAAAAGGGACCATTAAGGATCTAAAATATAATTAAATCAAGTGTAATTTGAGTCCATTTTGAAAGACCATAACTTGAGTTATGATTATCTGATCGAGGCAATTCTTCTATCTTTAGAAGATTATTTATACATTATGGTAAATATTAGGGGGTAAGGTTATAACATGATATGATTCAAAGAATTTTTTAATATGGTGATATGGTAAAGCATGATACTTAGCTCAATTTCTCAAATTGGAGCCACATATTATGAAATTAGTCATGGAGGTGGGTGAATTGGGATACCACACCACCCAATCTATGAAATCAATATCCAATTGAGTAAGAAGGCCTCCTGAGGAGAGTGATAACAAGTACAATATAGGAGAGAGAAAAGCTAGATTGTCACATCAACATTCAAGCTTCAGGGATTTTGATGCACTTAGTTTTAATTAGCTTTCACAAGCTATTTTTTCATGTATTTGATGCATACATGTTTATTTTGACATAAATTATGCATTGTTTATCATAATTATCTTGTGAAACACTATTGCATCAAATGTTGAGTATTTATAATGATTTGTGTTAAATTATCAACTATTATTTGAACTTATGTGGTTTTTCCTTGTTCCAAGTTATTCTAGAATTTAGTTGACAACTTGCTGCTACTGAAATTTATGTCGGTGCTATGAACATGATGTGAAAATATAATAGGGAATTCCAAAAATCTTGGTGTAATCGAGATAGGACTCGATGTTATCGAGGTGACACTCGATGCTACCGAAGAGAATAGTCGGTGCTACAAACTTACCACCAAAAAGCATCAGTAGCCATGATTTAATGCTTCAGTGTCATGGATGCCCTAGTCAGTGATACTGACTTTTTTACTCATAGCAAGTTAGAACTCATAGAAAGAAAATTGATGTCGTCGACATACTTGTTGGTAGTATTGAACTTATTGAGGGTAAATAATTAGTGATGAAATGAAGATGTAAGAAATATGTACCGTGGTGAAACTGTAATCCTAAGGAATCCATCCATTCATTATTACTTCCACTTAATTTATATTTTATTCTTGCTCTTAGTTATAAAACAACCAATCAATGACATTTTAGGCCTAGTGTATTAGGTTAATTTAGTAGTTTTTAGAAAGTTTTTCCCTGAGCTCGACACTCGGGTCTCACAGGCCTATATTACGCAACACATACACTTGCATTTTACATGCATAATTTATGCATGTCACGGTGCCTTCCTTAGATCATGAAACTAACCACTTCATCAAAATGCAAGATATATGCATCTTTTATCCATCTTTTCTTGTTGATGATATCCCTAAAGAATCTTCCATATGTAAGAATTTGTTTTATCACTTCCACTAATGAGATGTTGATATGGAGCTTTTGGAAGATGTCTAGGAATATATTGAATACTTTTACTCCTTTCTTGGCTTCAGACTATCCCAGATTGGCACATATGGCTTCTCTACACACTTGTGTGGATGAATGTAAGTCACATCAGGGATCTCCTCCCCTAAGCTTGCAAGAACACCACCTCCTAAGATAAAATCTGGCACATCTCATATGGATGGAGTGACCCGTGGCTCCTCCTTCTCAATTGTTGGTGCTTCATTCTTGAGTGTGACTGCTCCACTATGAACTAGAACTTTTACCGGTTCTTATTTCTTGTGCACCTTTTCTAGAATTGGGGGCTTGGACATAGCAAGGGTGGAAACTTTAAATTCCTTGTCTTGCAAAACTGGTTTAGATGGGGTGTCCTGGTTGCTTTTTGCAGAGACTGTATTGACTAAGGTGCATGTGTGATGATAATGCCCTGTCATTCTACATTCCCCTGGTCTTCCATACATGTTTTAGGGAAATGGAAGTTTTGGCACATAAACCCAATCAAGCTCTGGAGTGTGTTGGTCTAGTGACTCCTTAGTAACATACTCTGGTTCCTTGAAAATAGAGGCAAAATTTACTTGATGATGCTGATGAGATGCATCTATGTACCCAGCAAATCCCCGTTGAACGGGCTTCTTTATGGATGCCACCTTTGCTGCTAATTGAGAGGTTTGATTTTCAATACTACATATCTGAGCTTCTTGATTATGTTGCATCCTTTTTGTCTAGTCTAGTAAAGCCTCATTCTCACTCACTAGCCTATCCAACATGTCTTTAATCTTGTCTATTTTGCTAGGACCTCTATCCTATTGATATTGCTAATGCACGTACATGCACTACTCCTCTTCACTTCTAGATGAGATGTCAGATTTATGCTCAAGATTCCTTATAAGCCTCTCCATTTAAGCCTTAAGTTCTATGACCTCTCTTGATTCCAAAACACTCTTAGTTGTTGTTGGTGCTTCTCTTTCTTCCCCCAAGACTGATTCTAGGTCATGTTATTCAAGATCTAATGACATCTTGTAGCCTTCTTATTTAAGAAGAATCCTACGTCTGCACTGTTAAGCATAGTTCTCTCTACTTTGTGTAGGCCTTGATAGAATATCTTTGTCTAGACGTACAAATCAATCCCATCATGAAGGACCTTCCTGAGCATATTCTAAATCTCTCCCAAGCTTCTGAATATGACTCTTCTGCATGTTGCTTGAAGTTATGGATTTCCCCAATAGTTCATTCATCTTCTATGGTGGGAAATATTACTCGAAGAACACATCTATCATCTCATCCTAGGTTTCTATAGACTCTGGCTGTTGACTGAGACAACCATGCCTTGGCTTTATTTGACAGAGAATATGATAACTACTTAAGATAAATCACCATTGCTGGAACCCTATCCATCTTTAATATGCCGTAGCTTTCCATAAAGCTATTTATGCATGCCATCATGTCTTCCTTGCTTCAGATGTGAAATGACTGGGATTTAATCAATGCGACCAATCTGAGATCTATCTTGTACCTACCAACATTAATTGCTTGATGTTTGATAGGCCCTAACTGAGTTGTAGCAGATGATGGCTTCTTCTTCTCTCAAACCATCTGTTACTCAACCCCTTCCTCAACATCATCTTTATGGTTCAGGTCCATAGTTGTTCTCTTCTCTTGCTCTGGCTATGGTGGTGGAGTTTGGATAAGCTTCTCAACTGAGGCTCCAAACTTGTGCCTTGTGAAAGATATCTTCTTGGCCTATACTCAGAGGAGTGGTCTCTCCAAAGTTCACAATCCAAGTATGAACCATACACTAGTACCTGAAAATGAATGGCAATGTGAGATACCAAATACTAGTGAATTGACATAGAATTTTTTTCAATTATGCTTTTGTTGAAAGGAAAATATTAAAAATAAATAACTAAAAATAAAATGGCCTAGAATGTTCGATCACAACACTCGTAGTGTTTGTGTTGCCATTTCCCCGACAACGATGCCAAAACTTGATAGGCTAAACTCGTGCATATAAAATGCAAGTGTATGTGTCATTTAATAAGGCCTATGAGCTCTGAGTGTCAAATCAAGGAAATGTGCACCAAATACTACTACAAATTGTAACCTAATTAGCTAGGCCTAGAAAAAGTGATTGGTTGGTTGTTTCATAACTAGGAGCAAAGAATTAAATCAAAATTAATTGGGTGTGATCAAGAAGGGAAGGATTCCTCAGGACTGTGGTTTCATCATGACATGCCATGTATCCAAATTTAATTTCATCGATAATAATTAACCATAAACTCTGGACTAAAGACATTCAACAAGTATCACTCACTCCCGCAACGTAATACACTACCTAGACTAAAACAAACCCCACTCCTATAGTGGCTTAGGAATTAGTTAGGTGCATTATCAATGTCTCTAGGTTGCTCTTTCACAATCGTAAGCCCTCTCCCAAGGTGCGATATGAGCTGTTTGGACCTATGATTTTTCCAACCCCTAATCTCTCTCCCAAAGTAATTAATAAATTATTATATTGATTATAGTAATCAAGCATAACCAATTTGATAAGAGATTATATATTCAAGTTCATAATGAAGGAAATACATTATTTTATAAAATTCAAATACAAAATAACATCGGGCTACTCATGGGTCGTAAGGAATATGAGGTTTAACTCCACATGATTGCAATCATCATACAAAGATAGGAAGAGGGAGAAAATAGGCTGAACATTAGAAAACTAATAAAAAATCCCTAGATAAGTGGTTACGATGATCCACTCTAGTGAACACCTTGATATGTAGCGTTCTAGCTGCAAATCTTCCCTCCAAAAGTGCCCAGAGCATCCATCTGTGGCTATCTCCTTTGTCTTCTTCTTTCTCGACTTCAGGCTATGTTGCAACGTGATAGAATATGATTTCTTCTTTTGTCCGGATGCCTCTTAGGTCATAAGTGAGGCTTTGGTCGTCATAAGTCATAACCCTTGCATTTGACGTAATTATCAATTTGTACTGATCATGTAATGTCAATACCGCCAACATGGTGTTCGTGGCACTGAGTTGCCGGATGACTTGAAACTCTCGAACTGTGTCAGTACTTTTGATAGGTGTGTGGATAGTACCGAGTTACTTTCTATGATTTTTGAATTCATTTGAGTGCTGAAGTCTGTACCACAGACTGGCGTGTTGGTGGCATTGACACAATTGGACTCAGTTAGTGATGCTCTCTAGATGGCGAGTCTACAACATCGACATGTCGTATCAGTAGCACTACTTGATAGCAATGAGATTCTGGATTCCCTAGAAATTTTGTGTCATGTCAGTACCACTAAAATTCAAGTTGTTAGCACCAAACTGCCATGCAAGTGCTCAATTTAAGTAATAGAAGTCCAGATTAAAAGTGATAATTTAATATGATTTGGTAAAAATACTCAATAATTGATGCAATAACGATTCACATGCTAATAGCGAGAAACAATACATAACATACCTCAAAATGAACAAATATATAAATGTATGAAAAAATAGCATGTGAAAAGCTGTTGAAAATCAATGCATCACCCCACGTCGTCATGCAAACCTGTTGTTGCACTTCATAATGAATGTGGGTTATCTACACGATGCACAATCTATGTAAACATACATTTCCCCTACATTGTATGTGATGTATCAATTCATAACTATATTGGACTAGATATTGTGCTTGGTGGCATTACTATCTATGCACATGATTCACTGTCCCAACTTGATTTGTTCTAGGTCTAAGATTACAATTTTATAGACAAATGAAAAGAACCATATTATATTTCAGTGTGGAAAGTAGTGGGTTATATTGAACTTAAAATTCTATGACATGTACTATACCCAAAGTGATACATCACAAAGAAATGCATGACTCTACAAGGGCCATTTCACAAAGTGCATGATTTGCAAGGACTATTATCTTACAATACCCCAAATAAAAGCATTTCATTTTTTGTTCATGAACCAAATCATTATGTTGTTAAGTACATTTAGCATTTTGTTAAATAAGAGATACATGTATCATTCTATTGATCAAATGTGCACTTAGGTATTTGGTGATGGTGCAAAATATCATATTTTTGTTAGTCTCATGTTTTAACTCTTACCATGATAACATTTAGTATTATAATGTATCCACGCGTTACCTTCCTATGAGGGTTAGATCCTTTATATTTGTCAAAAAAGAGGTGGTTTTGGAAGAGACTTTTCTGGGTGAGGTTTGCCTTATATGTGAAGGCTACTACTATTGTGCATTATTTGAAGTTGGACTTATGACCTCCCAATAAGTTGTATGGGTAACTAACCGAGCAAGCTGACTAGGATAATATATAATTCCCCGTATAAAATTATAGAATAAAAGCACAATAAAGATACTAAAGCACCATCTAGTACGTTAGTGCAACTCCCATTGTTGTGGAGCTTTTAACCTTCAACAGTCATCTGGCTTTTCTGCCGATGCACCTCCTAAACCTAGTCTGCATTTAAATTCTGATTTGAAGATAAAGCAATCGAAAGAGATTGGAACTAGTTTTACATGTCAAACCAGAGCCCTTTTATGCGTGTCGAAACTGTTACTAAACTGATGCTACCAGTTGCCTCCGAATAATTTGAAGTAGATAAGCTTCTACATTTCCTCACTTTTCCTCGCAGGTTGCAGGAGTGACGCGGTAAAGCAAGGGCGGGTTTTTTATTATTATTGTCCTTGTGTCCGTTTATATGTTACCGTAGATATAACGCATGTTATTCACAGCTTTGGTTATGCATTCCCAACTATAAATACAGCTGCTTCCCACGCTATATACCCATTCGTTGCTTAGGGGTGCATCGATCTCCACTGTCTATATCTTTATAATTTGAGGGGCAGACAGCAGACTTGGTCGATTGATCGCGAGGAGCAATGGATCTCAATGCCAAAACTTATAATTCGAAGCAAAGTAGCAACTCTGATCTCCTGCACCACCTGATCATTCTGTTGCGGACTGCACTGGTGACAGTCACATATATAAAGCCGCTGCCTCCCACGAGCAATACTCGACAAACCTGCTGGCCGGATCAGCCACGACCGTGCCCATCACCGTCCACCCGCAGGACATCGATGCGCTGCAGCACGGGCTAAATATCGCGTCTCCTCAAGTGTGATTTCTTCCTCTTCGCCGTTTTCGGGCGAGGGCTCGACTCCATCGCGCCCCCAGAGCTCGCTGATGGCGGTCCACCTCCCATCGTGTATAAAGGCAAACCTTGACGGAGAGGCTTACCGCATCATAGAGGAGTTCGGGTTCCTCAGGGAAATAACGAAAATCTCCGGCAAGATCCCCCGGCTGCAGCTGGACATCAGCCCTTACGTCTTCGCCAAGATTCTTGACAGGGCGTTCGGGTGGAAGCTCAACCCGCCTTTCAACCCCTACGCCAACAACCTCAACTACTTCCTAGCCGCCTATACGATCCCGTACTTGGGCGCGAATGGAATTGTGGGTGGCAACGCTGGTATCCTTGGCTACCACACCAAGACAGTAAGCTTCTTATTTTCATCCACGGTGTCCCATGTTTGAATTGATTCATTCTAACTTGTGTGAGACGGATGCAGTTGTTTGCAGGTTTGCTGGGGGCAGAAGCTGGCCAAGACGCTGTAATAAGAAAGTACCTCTATGACCACGCCAGGGAACTAGTCTATCCATACAACTATACAGTGGCAGACTTCACCGAGAAGACATCCAAGTTGCGAAACAGTGTGGGTGGATGCGGACCATGCGGTTCTACTTTGGAGCGGAGAATCGGACAAGAAGCAATGTCCTCTCACTGGATGCTAACTCGCTCTCGTATCCCCGAACTCCAGCTGAGATCCTTCGGATCCTCTATGCTGCCGGGGATGAATACCGGCCTGGGGGGTTTCTATTCTGCAGGTGCCAATGGAAAGATTTTTCAGCAATACCTTGCAGAATACAGGCATTAGCACTTGGATAGACACACCATATCTATCTTCATTATATGAGTACTGAGGTAATACCATTATGTAATAGTAAGAGGTTGGCTCATGACAGGGTATTAGGGTTTTCCAACACATACTGCTAATTTTCTTTGTACTTGCACCTGTATATTTAGAGTTTGGGACAATTTATATAGAATTATAAATGATGAAATCTTAGATTAGTTCGCGCTATACTTGCACCTGCATATTATTAGAGTTTGGGACAATTTATAAAGAATTATAAATGATAAAATCTTAGATTAGTTCGCGCTACAACATTTTATCTTGCACATGTGATGCTCTGTTTGAAGGATGAATCTACCTGAAGTCTTTTTGAAAAAATAAAATAAAACTCAAGATAATTTGCGGTGAGCGTGGATCGAACACGCGACCTTCAGATCTTCAGTCTGACGCTCTCCCAACTGAGCTATCCCCGCCTGACATTTGTTGTTATTTTTTTATCATTATTGATTGCAATTTCGTGGTGGTTGCCACCTCAATTTTTAACAGATGTCAGTTATAATTTTAATTGATTTACGGTTCTAGGATACGCATTAAGTTATCTGTACCGTTTTCAAGTCATCATTGTATTACTTAAACGTAAAACAAGAGTGCATTTAGATTCACTTTTTATCGATATACTGATGCTTACATAATAATTTATTGCTGATATAATATTATGTTTGAATGCAGTTTTGGTTATAAACATACACTAAAGGTAGCTCTAGAAATATACACGAAAAGTATAATTATAGGGTGGTGAACATTAAGTGAGAGCAAAATGTTGACTGTATTTTTAGGAAGTGAGGGAAGTGCAATGAAGTCCCTTTTACATATTACTCTTTAATAAATTCCGATTATGTGGGTCCAATGGTAGGAAATCTCCCCCACCCCTGATGAAATTACCTAACAAGTGATGCTGACATAGTAGATAAAATCCATGAGTATTAGAGTACCTAAATGAGTTTTGGCATTTACTAAAAGAAAGCAACATAGGGTATAAATGTTTGTTTCAAGCACATAAAGGATTGTCTGTATCTAGTACTTCATTCAAAACGGAATAGTTAACCACATTGTTGAAAACAACTGGTGAGAGAATCTTATCTAGCCTGAATAAGTTGGTACTTAATATATTTCAGAAAAAAGACTCAAATTTCCTGGATATCCATGGAAGATGAGATTCTTTCAAAAGAAGACAAAGTCAGCTCCTAATACGTTACATGTCGTCCCAAAGTTGTAGTCCACTCATGGTTGAAAAGAAACACCGGTGTGGAACCAAAATTCAATAAACAAATAAATTTTATAATAGGGATAACCACGATCATGATATAGGATGTCTGTGTCTACCCAATGAACATTGGAAACTGCCCCATCCTTGAAATAGAATTTATAGTGAGCTAGCATGGTCTCATTGTTTATTGGGATAGAAGGTATTGAACTTCATGGTCAACTTAAAGTCTAATCTGTGTGGACAATAGGTAAAATCTTTCCTTTAGTAAAATCGTTATAAGGATCACACTAACTCGAGTTGCACATTTTACGCATAATGTAATTAAGCCTAATATAGTCTTTCGTGTCTTGACCTCTAACTGAGGTAATCCTACATATTGGAAACAATTACTCATAGAAGAAAGTCATATAGTTGGTCAGGTGGTGTATGTATCAAATATTGTATTAGCATGGCATATTGAAATCATCATTGTTTCTTATAAGGAGAGGGTGGGATGAATATAAGGGACTCTTAAGTCTCAACTTTTCTAAGACTAGTATCATGATAAGAAAATTAATTATGATGGATTATGGATAAAAAAATATACACACATTCTTTTCTTATTTTCTTCCGCTAAATTGGAGTAGAAATATAAGAGAAACAAGGGGTCTTTTCACAACTTATGGCCCCTCTTTTTCCCCTTGTGATGTTAATATCAAGCATATTATATGAAAGACAATATCCTCTCTCAACCATTCGATGAACTTCCTTTTTACCTTTCACTCACCATATTTCAGGTAATTATAACAAAGAGAAGATATCTCAATACGTTGAATTCCATGTGGACGTTCTAAGTAAGACAATACAATTTAGAGATCAAGTCACACATCATATTCTCGTTGTTGAATTCTAAAGTCTGGAATGAAGCAATGACCAACAACAAAATGAATCATAACATTATTACTTCATATTCAAAGCAATGAAGTTGAATATTATTATATATAGCTTTTTCCACATCTAATTCTTTTCAAGCTAGGACTTGAAATGGCATGAAACAATAGTGAGTAACAGAATATAGAATATTGTGTTTTAAGTGGTAAAAATGCCTTAGTAAGCATTGTTGTAGATAGGAAAATCAACCAATTTTGACAGAAAGAAAACTTAATTTGAATCTGAAAACTTTGAATCTATATTTGGGGTCCATACATATTGAAACATATTTCAACCAAATACTTGATTTCTCTACATATATATGGAAATAGATAGGGTTTGCGAGCAATCACAAGAAAAAACACATATTACATCTTAGTATCCATGAGTATGGTAACTTTTCGTAAATTATCTCACAAACAAATACAACATAGGCTGATTTGTGATATCTCAAATGCTAGATTTAGATTTTCAAGATGCATACCTCCTTCTTATCATCTAGTTGGTGAGAGACTCTATCTTCAGTCTAGATGAAACCATCATGAGCGGTTAAACAAAAGTAACAAAGGCTTACTATTTCTTTATGGAAGAAACTAATACCATCATATCTTTCTATAATGTGTATTTCTCTTCTTATGTGTTTCTAGTGAAATTCGTCCACTAAAATCAATGGGATTATGAAAAATAAAATGGATGTATTAATTATTATTTTATTAATTATTTATATAGATATATCATTATTCTTATGAAAACTAGGAAAATGTTGCTACAATAACCCAATAATAATCATAATTAAAATCTAAACACTAATATCACAACAACTTTCTTCATGGTTGCATTTGGTGAATTAATTTACTAAAAAATGATTTCATCAATTCAACATACAACAAATCTCAAACATGAAATCTTACATAAAAGAATAAACATCACACCATGTATCTAGTACTATGGATACTAGAATACAGAGCATGTCACAAATAATGTCTTGTAAACAACTCTAAGCTTAACATACATCACACTATACAAACATATGCATAATTCTTACAATTAGCTAGCTAAAATCCAATTTCACCTTTTTCTTATCTATTATATCCTTCTCATTTAGCACAATGCCTTTCTCTTTACTTGATAAGTTCGTTACCAAGATGCTATATCTATTACCATCCAAGTCAATAGTAACTACAATAACAAATGATGTAAAAAGTACCTAAAGTACAACCATGATAGATAACATAATTTTTGCTCAATTTATAGGGAGATAATTACATAATTTAGAATGTATAAGAGTAGTAATTTGTTATAACTCATCATCACACTTTACTTATGTCATATATTATTCTTTTTATTGTATAAAATAATAATAGTATTGCCCATGATGGGACACCCCATGGGTTAGATCCTTGGTGTGTAACCAAGAGGTCTCAGGTTCAAGCCCCGACAACCACATGAACAAAATCAACTTAAAAAATAGTAGTATTGGTTTGCAAGTCACCATGTATTATTAGTTGTGGACTAATTATCAAGTTCTACTAGAAGTTTCTTCCCTTATTCTCGTGAACTCAATTCATTATCTAAATATCTCTTGCTATGTCCACTAAGAATACATTGATTGCCAAGTGGAAACAAGGTGTTTTAATACTTCTGGATCAACAGTCTCCATGGTGTCCCTATTCATACAAAGACATACTATTTTTCAGCAATTCACTCCTAACTAAACCTATACATGGGTAGTGTAAGGTACATATTTACCCATAACTTTACCAATATTGTAATTTTGGATAGTGGGCAGGGTTGTTATCCACACCCTAGTTACCTTTAACCAGCTCATTCAATCACATGGTAAGTGGGTAGAGCATCTAGTTAAATGAATAAAAGAATATAGACATGCTTTTATTAGTAACCACTCCATGTGATATCCTAAAATTTAGAAATGAACACATTATAGAATACTAGTTTTAAATGGTAATACGATGCATGTATAGTGGCACAAACCTTAAAGTTAAACAATTAACCCAAATATTTTTATTTTATTAAAATGGATATCTACATCAGTCTTTGATTCTTTCAAGGTATCCTTTGTTTTTCCTAATTTATTGTTAAAACATTTTGTTATCAATTGTATATCAAGTTCATATAAACAAATGTAATCAAAGTTGAACATGTAAATTGTCATACAATTTTATGGGGATCCATTATAGTTTTAGAGAGTCATAGATATGTTAGAACATCAAAATAGTAACTCAACCTTATACTATTGATTAAAATGGTTGATATGGTATAGTAGACTCTTATTCCATTATCCAACTAAATTAGATGTTGGTAAGTGAATAATGTGTAAATAAACGATGAATAAAAATATGGTTATCCTTATAGTACCCTATAGAGTATGGATAGTGTGTAAAAGGATAATGCCCTACCCATTTACAACCTCACTCCAACATTGGAACTGCCCAAACAAACCAATGACTCCCACACATAGAGTACTTATACAAAAGAATTTTACACTCAGAGTAAACTATTTGTTCTCTTTCTATAACACCTATTTAATACCACTCGTTGTACCCATTTACAGTGTAGTACCCACCACCCATGCTAATTTAACTAACAAGAGCGGTGAGAATAGAAGGGAAACTAACACACTTAAAAAAACATGATAAAACCTTAATGAGATCAGTAAACATTTGTAGAAATAGAAACATAAAACTCTTAGATTGGATCACATATACAAACCACACTCTAGTCAATAAGTCATAAAATTGAACTTTGTCTATTAGACATGCTTGATTCAAAATCATGTTTCTAAAAAGGCCAAAAATATTACATTAAGCACTATCCTTTATTACATCAAGAACTTAAGCAAGAAAACAACTATTACAAGATTCACAAGAGACAATAATGTGCTATAAATGATATGACAATCTCTCCCATCAAGACTTGAGTGTGTAGGGCTTTTATCTAAACTTCCACACCATAAAATTACACCAACACTGAGATCACAATTCTGTTGTGAAACTTTGATACATGAAAATTGTTGATAATCTAATTTGTGAGGTGTTGTCTCCTTAGTAAGTGGGAACTTCACAATCAAAGTATAAGTATAGACAAGGGATTCATATTCTTTATTACATAAGGAAAGTGTAAGTATAATATGGAAGGATATTTGAGTAAATAAAGAAACATAAATAAACATCTAATACAATCATCACAACCATCATTTCTTTCTTATATTTTGAACATCCTATCAATTAGGCATCATTGATGCATTGGTTTTTAGTCACTTTTACAGGCGTATTTTTTTTTTGGTTTTATCCACCTATTCATCAATTACATGATTAATTATGCACAAAATATTATTATTAGCCTATTTCACTTAGACGCATCAAACTTACGCAATTATATTGTTTTTGAATGGTCGAAGATCATCTCAAGTACATATGTACATTTTTTGTTGCCTTTCAGGTACCACAAGAGTCCCACAAACTCAATACTACATACAAGTCGGTAGTATCAAAATCACATCACTAGAAGACCCAAGGAATCACACAGACTCAATACTACCGACTCTTCCAGTCCATAGTACCAAAATCATGTCAGAGAGACACATGAAAATAAGTGAGCAATCTCAGTAGTACCAAGAACCTTGAGTCGGTACTACCAAAATTACATCATAGAGACAGAGTTAGTTCAAAATTGGGACTCAATACTATCGACACAATTCGATAGTATCGACAGTGCAGATCGTGTGCGACCACCCTAAGGACTCGGTACTATCGACTACACAGTCAGTACTACCGAGTCTGCCCGATCAGGCAATCCGATAACAACGCTGTAATCTGATGGTTGGTGCTATTTCAAACCCTAAGTGGCTCTTATCACTTAATGAGAGTGCGGCCAGACCTAATCATTCAACCATTTTCTAGTACACAACACCATAAAGTGAGAGGAGGAGAGAACGGAACCAACGTCTATGTTACGACCCCACCTCCCGATAACCCCCAATTAAGGGAGACCGAGAGGTCGAAGCCGCACCTATGACTTCCGGATCAAAGGTTCAACAATTAACCAAGAATAATTATCAAATTTTAACATACTATACTAAAAAGTTGTAAGAAAAATAAACTTTGCATACCTTTTGAAAGTTTAGATTTCTAACTTCTATCCACTTAAGGATTCTATGCTAACTAATCCTCCTGGTATTTTTCTTCATGTATTTCACAATGTGACGATTTACTGTTTGTCCTTTTGGCTTATTCCTTAAACGCCGACAAACAAAACGTCGGTCAGCCGAAGCTGGTATGTGGGGGAAACAATAATCATGCAAATATGTTAACAACGTAATCATTCAATTAATCATTTAACAACCAAGATTACATTTTAAGCCAAATACTCAATCCATACCTATCCACAACTCTGTGTTGTCCCTGTAAGGACTTGTATAATACCTCTATAAAGGTAGAGTCACATGGCACTACTCGAGGTAGCCCAATATCTAACTCAATGTGACTTGATGGTCCTACCTCGAGGGTAGCCATGTATTAAGTCATCCATAGACCTGATGGACCTACCAATAGGTAGCCATGTACTAGGTCTTCCTCTGACCTGATGGACCTACCCATAGTAGCCATGTACTAGGTCAACTATAATGCCACAGAGGGGACCAGGATCTGAGCTTGTAGGCATATATCCTTTGTGATAGTCATAGCCACATTATAGTTTGCATGAACTAAATTCATCCAACAGTTTATTTAAAGCAACCGGTAAAACATTCGGGAATCACCGTGAAACTAGAATAGTTATTCATAAGCATAACCACATATCTGATTTGATGAGTCATGCAGATTATTGAACATATACTTCATGTATATACAATCAAGCCAATCAACAGATCCAAGCAAGTAATTCAACCATCACATAATTCCTGAAAAGAATATGTACTCTATTTATTACACACTTTATCAAGAATCTACTTTATTAACTTGGATTCTCTTTCTAGGGTTTCTAATCCACATTAAGGTTTCATTAATATTCATTAGGGTTTCTTAGATCAATTTCTCAAACTTTATCCCCTTTTGGGTTAACAAACCCTAAAATACTCTTTTCCATTTATATGAACCTTAATTGCTCAACTATCCATTTTAATAGTCTTTTATATACAAATTGACATAGGATCATCATATCCCTATTTATTTATGGATTTGAACAATTAAAACATTTAAAAGACATATTCTCCTAAATTAGGGGTTTTAAGCTCATTAATGCATAATCATGCATGAAACCCTAAATTAAGCCAATTATAAAAATATCATCTTTTTAGATCCTATTTCACTTTTATTAACCACATGTTAATATTGGCTTGAATTATCCAATGAACAACATTAAATCCATCTATAATCAAAACTAGGGGTTTTTCATTAATTAAATCATTAAAGATGATAACTTTATGTACTTTTCACATTTGAAGCATATTTATGCATATAAACTCTAAATTAGATTAATCACGTGCAAAGTTCTTCCTTTTTGAACATAATGTACCGTTTTACATTTAACAGGCTAATATCAACTCTAATGATCCATTAAACCCTATTAAATACTTTATTCATTCCAAAATAGGGTTTCTTAACCTTTAATTCATTAAAGATGATAATTTGCATTACATTTCGAACTATGATCAGATTCAGGATATAAATCTATTTTTATTGGATTCCTTGTATTCTTCTGATCAAAATTCATGTATTATATGTTCTCATCGGAGCTACCAATTAGGAGTTATGATTTTTGTAATAAATCACTTACCACATCCAATAGCAAGCCGCCACGTGCCTCCTTCCATGCAACCTATGCGCCTAAACTGGAATCATAACTGAATTACGAACTTGCCCCTGCGTAAGTGGGCTGTTTCTTCAGCCCGCGGAGGGGCGTTTCTGTCCAATGCCCTTTCCGTCTTCAACCTGGCGCAACGCGACCTGCGGCCGCCCTAGCCGCCCATGGCGTGGTTTCATCATCCTCCCTGGACCTCGAGGGCCCTCGGCAACGGTCCCCCTACCTCCGACGTCCACCTCCGCACCTGCCCAAGCTCCGATTGGTGGCCCGGAGGGTCGGGTGCAGGAGTACAGGTCATGCGACATGCGGTCACACTACAGTCCTCCAGTAGAGTTTGTACCAAGACGATGACGAGGTGGTGATGCCCAATCCTTCCCAGGTGGTCGTGGGACCTTATAGCTTCCAACAGGATCACCAAAACAACCTTCGCTACTCCAAGGATAGGTCTACACCCTCGCTAGGGTTTACACGTAAGGAAGACGATGGAAGAGAGAGAAGAAACATTGGGATTCTCTAGATCTCGCTCCAGGGGTCTACCCCTTTTATAGGGTGGAGTATGAAGCCCTAAGGCGTGCCTCATGAGGACTCAAGTCCCACTCTCGAAAGGAAATACACTTTCCTTAGTTGTGAAGCAACCATCTCTCTCTCATTCTTCATTAACTTTTATTTCCTTGATATTCCTTGTTGCATGGATATTTAGGAATTCGATTTTCCTCTTTCTTATCCACTTTATTCTTACTCTTTAATCCATTAGAACGAATTTCTATTTTCTTTTAATAGAAATTTCTTCCTTTTTCATAATGCCACCAAAACCTTAATAAAGTATCATATTATCTTTTATTCTACAAATTGGTATTTTCTGTTTCCTCTTCCTTCATTGGGGCTCTTGTACCCCAAGAAACTTTATGATTTCGAAATTCTCTTTATTGGATACTTATTATCCTTCTAGATGCATCATTATACATTATTTCACATTATCTTGTTTATTTCTCATTTAAGCATCTCTTTTTGAGGATTTCTTTTTATTTCTCTTTTATATTCCTTATTGGCATTCCTTTTAATATTAGCAAACTCATGGATACGAAATTTCCCCAAGAAAACTCATTTATACTTCTTTCCACTCATTTTTCACATTTTATCATTATTTTCCAATTTCTTTCTTCATAAAGAAATACTTAATTAATCTTTTCTTTTCTTATTACTTTCTTTTTGCAACCTCGGACTCCTTGGTACCCAAGGAACCCAAGAGGCACGAAATCCTCTTTGGATTTGCCTTCTAGAGGTTTCCACATATTTCTTTTCTTAATAATCAATTATCCATTTACTAATTATATTTCATTGTTATTTGGGCCCAATAGCCAATAAAGCCCACAACACAAGCATCAAGGCTATTGTAAACGAAATCTATTTATTTGAAACACATTATATCATCATTGGTTCTAATATCTTTAATATGAGAAATTTCATTTCTCACCAAATGAACCCAAAATTTGGGGTTATAACATACTTCCCCTCTTATAGGAATTTTGTCCTCAAAATTCTATCAAGCAAACAAACAATTCAGGATAAGACTTTTCCATGTCCATCATTGGCCCCTATGTGGCTTTACCGTACTCATGGCGCATCCAAAGAACCTTTATCATCACATATTCTTTTCTCTGAGTTCTTTCATCCCGGCGTCTATAAACTACACAGATGACTCAGGCCATTTCAGCCTCCCTTGGGGCTCACTAGGTTCATTTCTCAACACATGGTCGGGGTACCTCACATAGTGCTCTAAATTGGACATATGGAAAACATCCCACATTACTTTATCCTGAGGGGTAGGGTCAAAACCTAACCATATGCACCCATCCATCTCTAATGGACCCATGTATCGGGAACTCACCTTTCTCAGCTGCAGCTCCGAGGGGTCGGATTCTCATTATATTCTCCCACAATGCATTGCATGTTAGTCTACTTGCATCTGCTCACGACTCTCGTCGTCTCTAGGCTCCTTTCAGCCATTGCATGTTTAAAGCGACTTTCGTCTTCATGCACTGTGGTCCTTTTCTAATCATCATGTGGTCCTTTCACCAACATCACCTTACGGAAGTGGTGACCAACACAACCTCCCTTACAGAGCTTCCTAGAATCCCGATACTGGCTCTGGTGGTCATCATCACATCTTTCATAGGACAAGAACTGTCTCTAGCTATCACCCTGAACGAGCACCTATGCTCTCATCAGACCCTATACTAACACCAAGTCCTTCATGCACCTACTTCCATCTTTTGGAAGGGAACCTTTAGGTCAAACTCAAGAACCTTTGAACTCGCTTCATGGTGTAGTTGAACCATCTCTCTCCCATGGGTAGTTCAACCTGATCTGGGGACAGAACTCTTTCTTTCTTATGTCATCTAGGTAAGGCGAACTATCATAACCCATATTGTATCTCGACCTTCCTTGATTTAGGGGAGGCTTACAACATCCATAGTGATGAACTCCCTTTCTCTTTTGGGGACTCTTTATACTTTATATCCATGCACTGGGTTACTGGTGTTCGTCCTTCACCTCCTATCATGCATGGCAACATACCACATGCATCTTCACCTCAGACATCCAAAATACTATTGTCACTTACTATCATTTGTAGTATTATGATGTTTAGTGATCTTAAAACCATGATCTCCGATATGTCATGATTCCTCAAGATCGATACCTCAGAAGCCCTAAACCACTCTCATCGGGGTTTTATTACCTTCCTATCAAAGAAGTGCATTCGAGGTTCTATCACCATCCCTTCACTACATCAAGCTAGGCTGGCTAACCAAACAATCATTTACTTGATTAACCACTATTGATACATCTGGGTGTTAGCCAAACTTATCTCTTTCCAAACTTAGGGTTAGTCAAACAACCTCCACTTCTTCTAGCCTCTAGCTAAACTTGGCAGCTATATCTCAACCAGAGCATCCATTACCACTTTACCTCCTTAGGTATTAGGTAATGTTGAAGACATACACCTCCATGTATTCCACTTATCGCCTCATCTCAAACTCTAAGTTTGTCTTCATTAAGGAACTCTGAGCTCATCCTCATGGTGATCAGACTCAACCTTGCATATCTTACAAATTCCAGATAGCCCACGATATTACATCCTCACAAGATGATCTCCTTAATACTCTTAGTGTTAGTAAACCATCCATGTACCATTCACCTCACATGGTATGTTATCATCTCTTTCATCATACCTCGTAGTGACGTTCCAACTCGCATCATCTTTTATCCTTGGTGTAAGGCATGCGTACTATCCTACCTCTCACTCCCATAACAAGAAGAAATAAGCATTTGGCGGCCGTCCAAATACAGAGTTCCTCCTATTCCAAGAGTAGATATGGCACATCCCACCTTGCCAGTACACCCTCAAATCTAAGTCGGAACATGCAACTTATGTCTCTACATCACCAACATCATGATATCAAAATTATGTCCATGGAAAACTGGTCTCAAACCTACTTGGGTCAACACAATCCTTGGTCATCTCCTCTGGGTCTATAGGGTGCCGACACTTTTAGGGTCATCCCTCTTCTCTCATGCATCCAGAGAGTGCCCTACTCATCTTCCCTTTGGGTCCCATGAGTTCATGAAGGTGATCAAACTCCTAACCCATGGCCTTCAGACAATGATAGCTGTTACCTCCCGACCCTATGGTCATGTGCAACTGGGGAATTAGGCAACTCCTACTTTCATCGGTCTTATCCCTACCTGACCCTAGGATAGAATTAGGATTCTCCATCATAGTACATGCTCACTTAGAACCTTACCCAAGTCTTCATCATCTCTCTTTCTGCATTCATGGGCTGGCTTTCATCCTTTTATTAGGATCATGGCAACCTGCCTACCTTGGTCAAGTCCCAAACTGGTTACCTCCATGGTAACACATCCGCATGCACTTAGAGATGCATATCTATGGGTCTATAGGTTCATCCTCATACCATGTACTTTTCACTTAGCTTCTCAAGATCCTATGAGACCTCTTTAGGTTACCTTAAACCAACAAAACGAGTATACACCCTACCAAAGGGTCCCTCTCCCAGGATGGGAGGAAAACAACTATCTCTTGATAACAGGGTCACAAAAGATCTTAGGTCTAGGGTTTACATCCACATGAGCCTACTTAACCCTAGCAAGCTATTAAGGCACAAGAAGATCACCTACTGAACCATGCTAGGTCTTACTTGTCCTCTTTCCTCAATGCTGGATCAAGATCATACCTTCCTTTATCATCAACCTAGCTATGAGGGGTTCATCAAGCATACCTTAACTTAAGGGACTTCCTTTTTCCTCTATACTTGAGGAGTACCATGCTCAAAACTATAGAAACTTAATTCTCGTCATGAGCATTTGGTATACCACTTCCCCTCTTAGGCCTAGGAACCCTAGGTTCACTTTTAGGTGTCCAGCTGCATGCTCTATCTCTTAACCATGTATCAAGCTTGCAAAAGGCATAACGTGCACTTCCTGTCATCTTTCAACTCGAACAACACTTAGAGTTGGATCCTCCTCAAGGACAAACCATAAGGTATAAGGCCTCATAACCTGTTACAAATCCACTTCAGGGTATACATAACATCTTCTTCCTTTTTCAGAAGGTAAACACTTGTACCATAGGCACATAGGTGCCAGAAACCTCATCCTTCCTCTAGGTTTTGGTCCCTCCCATGGCAACCAAGACATCATCAACCTCTAGGGATCAAGCATGTGGTGACCAATATCATCCTCTTAGGTTGCATCATCCTCAACTCCCGACTTCTCCTCATATCTAGGAGTCTTAGGATTCCAACCTTCTTGCTGGGTTTCTTGCTCTCCCTCTAGAGCTAACCCTATAACTAACCTCACCATTAGAGGTCCTATCTTCGTGAAGGGTCAACCTCCAAAGCATGAAGCCTATGTTCAACTTATGTTCGCTCAAGGTTATCCATAGTCCTTTATGCTTATTTCATAAGCCTTCCTTCGTACCCTCATGGTTAGGGTTCCAACCCTTGCTCACACTACTCACGTACCCTGGGTGCATGCATGAAATTCCCTACACCCATAGGCCCATAGGGTTTCTAAGGTCCTTCACTAACATCATCATCTAAGGAGCTATCCTTTACCTTAACATGCACGACCCTTCCCAGGGTTGGGTTGCCAAAGGTGCTAGGTCACCCATGGATCATATGGCATCCCAAAGGCTTGTCCCTTCGAACACCTGGTCCAACTCATCTCTCTCTAACCATCACTTAGGGTTAGGGTTAGCATCATCCTCAGAGGATGTGCCAGGTCTCTACTAGCAATGGAGATCTCTATCTCCAAGACTGACTTATCCTCCTGACAAGAAGGTCTAACCTCAGGTCCCTTCTGAGGACATGACAACTTATATCATACGACCTAAGCATGTATCTATTCTTTAGTTTGCGCTTAATCTATTAAGCTTATATCCATGACATCTTATTTACATGCTTTTCATTAATTTGATGGAGGATTCCTTTAGACCTTATTAACCTTACCCATACCACAAGAGGGTGAGGAAAGGAGAGAAAACCCTAATCCTTAAGGTCATTAACAGAATTTGTGATGAGAAGGGATGAATAAGATGAGAAAGTCCTAAATGTATCTTATTTCGATTCATACCCTAAGACTTTGGCCAGGCAGTCACATGGATCCGGGAGTCCTCGTATTCCGACTAGCGGTGCGGAGGAAAATATTGCCAGCCCCCGGTCGTGATCCTTTTCTAGACACCTCCGTCTTTCAGATGATCCTCTAATAACTCCCTTGGGTTCTATGGAGTTTGTAAAATTTAATAATTATTAATGGTTAACTGAGGAACCTACGCTCTGATACCAAATGTTACGACCCCACCTCCCGATAACCCCCAATTAAGGGAGACCGAGAGGTCGACGCCACACCCATGACTTCCGGATCAAAGGTTCAACAATTAACCAAGAATAATTATCAAATTTTAACATACTATACTGAAAAGTTGTAAGAAAAATAAACTTTGCATACCTTTTGAAAGTTTGGATTTCTAACTTCTATCCACTTAAGGATTCTACGCTAACTAATCCTCCTGGTATTTTTCTTCATGTATTTCACAATGTGACGATTTACTGTTTGTCCTTTTGGCTTGTTCCTAAAACGCCGACAAACAAAACGTCGGTCAGCCGAAGCTGGTATGTGGGGGAAACAATAATCATGCAAATATGTTAACAACGTAATCATTCAATTAATCATTTAACAACCAAGATTACGTTTTAAGCCAAACTACTCAATCCATACCTATCCACAACTCTGTGTTGTCCTTGTAAGGACTTGTATAATACCTATGTAAAGGTAGAGTCGCATGGCACTACTCGAGGTAGCCCAATATCAAACTCAATGTGACTTGATGGTCCTACCTCGAGGGTAGCCATGTACTAAGTCATCCATAGACCTGATGGACCTACCCAATAGATAGCCATGTACTAGGTCTTCCTCTGACCCGATGGACCTACCCATAGGTAGCCATGTACTAGGTCAACTATAATGCCACAGAGGGGACCAAGATCTGAGCTTGTAGGCATATATCCTTTGTGATAGTCATAGACACATTATAGTTTGCATGAACTAAATTCATCCAACAGTTTATTTAAAGCAACCGGTAAAACATTCGGGAATCACCGTGAAACTAGAATGGTTATTCATAAGCGTAACCACATACCTGATTTGATGAGTCATGTAGATTATTGAACATATACTTCATGTATATACAATCAAGCCAATCAACAGATCCAAGCAAGTAATTCAATCATCACATAATTCCTAAAAAGAATATGTACTCTATTTATTACACACTTTATCAAGAATCTACTTTATTAACTTGGATTCTCTTTCTAGGGTTCCTAATCCTCATTAAGGTTTCATTAATATTCATTAGGGTTTCTTAGATCAATTTCTCAAACTTTATCCCCTTTTGGGTTAACAAACCCTAAAATACTCTTTTCCATTTATATGAACCTTAATTGCTCAACTATCCATTTTAATAGTCTTTTATATCCAAATTGACTTAGGATCATCATATCCCTATTTATTTATGGATTTGAACAATTAAAACATTTAAAAGACATATTCTCCTAAATTAGGGTTTTTAAGCTCATTAATGCATAATCATGCACGAAACCCTAAATTAAGCCAATTATAAAAAGATCATCTTTTTAGATCCTATTTCACTTTTATTAACCACATGTTAATATTGGCTTGAATTATCCAATGAACAACATTAAATCCATCTATAATCAAAACTAAGGGTTTTTCATTAATTAAATCATTAAAGATGATAACTTTATGTACTTTTCACATTTCAAGCATATTTATGCATATAAACTCTAAATTAGATTAATCACGTGCAAAGTTCTTCCTTTTTGAACATAATGTACCGTTTTACATTTAACAGGCTAATATCAACTCTAATGATCCATTAAACCCTATTAAATACTTTATTCATTCCAAAATAGGGTTTCTTAACCTTTAATTCATTAAAGATGATAATTAGCACTACATTTCGAACTATGATCAGATTTAGGCTATAAAACTATTTTTATTGGATTCCTTGTATTCTTCTGATCAAAATTCATGTATTATATGTTCTCATCGGAGCTACCAATTAGGAGTTATGATTTTTGTAATAAATCACTTACCACATCCAATAGCAAGCCACCACGTGCCTCCTTCCATGCAACCTATGCGCCTAAACTGGAATCATAACTGAATTACGAACTTGCCCCCGCGTAAGTGGGCTGTTTCTTCAGCCCGCGGAGGGGCGTTTATGTCCAATGCCCTTTCCGTCTTCAACCTGGCGCAACGCGACATGCGGCCGCCCTAGTCGCCCATGGCGCGGTTTCATCATCCTCCCTGGACCTTGAGGGTCCTCGGCGACGGTCCCCCTACCTCCGACGTCCACCTCCGCACCTGCCCAAGCTCCGATTGGTGGCCCAGAGGGTCGGGTGCAGGAGTACAGGTCCTGCGACCTGTGGTCGCACTGCAGTCCTCCAGTAGAGTTTTAACCAAGACGACGACGAGGTGGTGATGCCCGATCCTTCCCAGGTGGTCGTGGGACCTTATAGCTTCCAACAGGATCACCAAAACAACCTTCGCTGCTCCAAGGATAGGTCTACACCCTCGCTAGGGTTTACACGTAAGGAAGACGATGGAAGAGAGAGAAGAATCATTGGGATTCTCTAGATCTCGCTCCAGGGGTCTACCCCTTTTATAGGGTGGATTATGAAGCCCTAAGGCGTGCCTCATGAGGACTCAAGTCCCACTCTCGAAAGAAAATACACTTTCCTTGGTTGTGAAGCAACCATCTCTCTCTCATTGTTCATTAACTTTTATTTCCTTGATATTCCTTGTTGCATGGATATTTAGGAATTCGATTTTCCTCTTTCTTATCCTCTTTATTCTTACTCTTTAATCCATTAGAACGAATTTCTATTTTCTTTTAATAGAAATTTCTTCCTTTTTCATAATGCCACCAAAACCTTAATAAAGTATCATATTATCTATTATTATGCAAATTGGTATTTTCTCTTTCCTCTTCCTTCATTGGGGCTCTTGTACCCCAAGAAACTTTATGATTTCGAAATTCTCTTTATTGGATACTTATTATCCTTCTAGATGCATCATTATACATTATTTCACATTATCTTGTTTATTTCTCATTTAAGCATCTCTTTTTGAGGATTTCTTTTTATTTCTCTTTTGTTTTCCTTATTGGCATTCCTTTTAATATTAGCAACCTCATGGATACGAAATTTCCCCAAGAAAACTCATTTATACTTCTTTCCACTCATTTTCCACATTTTATCATTATTTTCCAATTTCTTTCTTCATAAAAAAATACTTAATTAATCTTTTCTTTTCTTATTACTTTCTTTTTGCAACCTCAGACTCCTTGGTACCCAAGGAACCCAAGAGGCACGAAATCCTCTTTGGATTTTCCTTCTAGAGGTTTCCACATATTTCTTTTCTTAAAAATCAATTATCCATTTACTAATTATATTTCATTGTTATTTGGGCCCAATAGCCAATAAAGCCCACAACACAAGCATCAAGGCTATTGTAAACGAAATCTATTTATTTGAAACACATTATATCATCATGGGTTCTAATATCTTTAATATGATAAATTTCATTTCTCACCAAATGAACCCAAAATTTGGGGTTATAATAGGCTATGTCTGAGATGATTCAAGCACCTCCGATGGGTGAGTCTGTAGATGAAAGATAGAAGATCACACATACGTCAAAGGGGATCATCCAAACTAGCTATTCTCCAGGGGTTACTTTAGATTTCTAATGTTTCCCATATTTTTCTCCTTTCTTGCTATGTATTTATCTATAGAAACCATGCAGGGCTAATCCCCTTGATTCCTTAGGATCTGGGAGTAACATGGATATGCACTGTACCTAACTTTTATACATTAATATAGCTTTTTCTCCTAATTTCTGGATATAAACCTATGATATTTCTATGTTCTATTTGTGTTGGATCACCATATATAGATAATTAGATCCTTAGTCATTTTAAAGAAGGGTTAATATTTTAATGCTTGGGCGGATCTACCTGGTTTCCAAGATACGGTGCGCAAAGCTTGGAGTGTTGAATTCAATGGTACTCCTATGTATAGGCTGTGTCAGAAAATAAAACATACGAAGAGGAGCCTACAGACCTAAAACTGGGAAAGACTGGGTGACATCTCTGATTCTGCTAGAAACAAAGAAAAGGAGGCCCTTAGGGCTATCACTGAATCCGACCAAGACCCGAGAAATGAGCTCCTGTGGGAAATTGTTAAACAAAGAAAGAAGGAAGCGCTTGAGGCAAAAAATATAGAAGAGTCCATCATTCGTCAGAAATCCAGGATCTAATGGCTTAAGCAAGGTGATTCAAATACAAAGTTTTTCTATGCGTCCGTGAAGACTAGACGAAGCAAAAATCAAATCAAAACCGTGCAGGTTAATGGAGTTACCTACAAAGGTGATGACAACATCAAGCGATGCTTCTATAAACACTACAACAATCTCTTTAACTCTACTCCACTGCAGGGGCAAGTTGATTATGAGTGGAAGAACATCAAAAGGATCAATGAGGCCCAAAAAAGTACCATGTGTAAACTGGTCACTGACGAAGAAATTCATAATGTTATCAAAAGCTTTAATGATGACAAATCTCCTGGACCCGATGGGTTCAATGCCCACTTCTTCAAAAAAACATGGGAGACTGTTGGTCCGGATGTGTGCAAAGCTATCAAGGATTTCTTTCACAAGGGGAGATTACTCAAAGAGGTCAATACGACTTTTATTTCCTTAATTCCAAAGACAAGGCAACCTAAAAATCCTAGTGACTGGAGACCTATATCACTCTGCAATGTGATCTACAAAATCATTGCAAAAATCCTAGCTAATCGCATTAGAGATGTCTTGCCTGATATCATTAGCCCCAACCAGTCTGCTTTTGTTAAAGGTGGGAATATCTCGGATGCTATCCTCCTGGAAAATGAAGTTATTCATGATTCTAAAACATGCAAAGAACAAAAATTGTGCCTGAAGGAGGACCTCAGCAAGGCGTATGATACCATTGACAGGAAATATATTTTAAAGATTATGCAGGTGATGGAGTTCCCTGAGTGTTGGATCCATTGGATCAATGAATGTCTACATACTGCCTCCTTCCAGGTTCTAGTGAACGGAGCCGCAACTGACCTCATCCACGCCACAAGAGGGATAAGGCAGGGTGATCCTCTTGCTCCTTACCTCTTCATGATAGGGATGGAGGGTCTAACCTCAGTTCTTAATAGTGCTGTGGAGGAAGCAAAATTCAAACCTATCACTACTCAAGACAACAACTTGTCGCATATCCTCTTCGCTGATGATCTCCTGATTTTCTCTAGAGCTACAGAGCAAGATGTTACTGGTATTATGAAGTGCCTTGATTTCTTCATCAGTCAATCGGGCCTCAAGCTAAATCCTTCTAAAAGTCAACTCTTCCTGAGTAACTCTACACCGAATAGTATCGCTACAGTGATGAAGATAGAAAGAACAGATTTGCCAGTGAGATATCTGGGACTCCCCTTATTTTTTGGATGCCTTACCAAAAGTATGTGCTCGCCTTTGATAGACAAAATAAAAAATAAGCTTGATTCATGGAAGACAAAGCTCCTCTCAAAGGCAGGTAGAATAGAACTTATCATCTCTACTCTATCCGCTTACCACCTTTTCTGGACTGACACCTTCCCTCTTCCTAAGGGGACAAGAGATGAGATTGAAAGGATTTGCAGGTGTTTCTTGTGGGGAGACACTGAAGACTTTAAAACATTCCACACGGTCACTTGGGGCGAGATATGTAGGCTAAAAGCTGAAGGTGGGCTTGGCATCCGCTCAGTGGAAGAGTGGAGTAAAGCAGGTCTAACTAGGCTGTTATGGGATAAAGCCAATTGCAAACAAAATCTCTGGGTCCATTGGGTCCATAGTCACTACTTGACTGATGAGTCCATATGGTCGTGCGAACAGAAATATAACGCTAGCTGGATGTGGAAGGAAATTCTTAAGCATCGGGACAGCTTGACACCTAAAGCCAGATTCAAAATTGGTTCCGGCTGTGCAATCTTTCTCTGGAAAGATCCCTGGCTTAATGGGACGTTTCTTAGAGATATTGTAGATGAAGGAATTAAACTAAGGAATGGTATGGGACCGAGCCATAAACTTAGTACTCTGATTACTAAAGGCAGCTGGAATATTCCTTGCGTTAGAGGCCTGTTTGGGCTTGCAAATCTGTGCAGCTCAATAAACATAGGTGAAGCTGACGCATGCTATTTCGAAGGCCTTGAGACTTTTTCCTTGAGAGGAGCATGGGAGCTCTATAGGGATCATCACCAAACGCTGAACTGGGCACGATGGCTCTGGAAGATAAAAATCCCCAACAGGGTCAAAGTGTTCGGGTGGCTTATGTTTAAAGGTAGACTAATTACAGAAGATTACCTGCAATCAAGAGGTTTCTCCATCGCATCTAGATGCAGCCTATGCAAGATGGAAACTGAAACAGAAGCATATTTATTCTGGGATTGCCCGTACATAAAGGAAGTATGGGAGAGAGCAAATGCGCTGTTTGAGTGCTGTCCAAGAGGGAAAAACATGATCACTAGCTTAAGCTCGATGAAAGAAAAATAGATGATCATGTTGATTCTATACCATACATGGAATGCTCGAAACTCGGCCATCTTTGAGGAGGATTTTATCGCTCCAAAACAGAATTTTAAGAAAGCCTATACAGATCTAAGCTGCATAGCATAGACTGAATATGCACAAAGAGTTTTTCTATTTTTCTTCATAGATACCCACATGTACAAAATGGTTTTCGATTTCTGAATATAGTGAAGCACGCTTACTGATAAAAAAAAGAAGGGTTAAGGGTTGGAAAAGCATATGTTTACCCATTTATTTCACCCTTTGATAAAGGAGGAGCATAAATGGGAGGAGAAACTCAAAGTTTATCATAAAGCACCTAACTGATCAACCAATTGATATGAAAATGGAATTGACACTAGATTAGGTAGTGAACTACACTGCGAGAGTGGGTAGTTCTTGCTATAGACTTTTTATCCAGGGGTAGGAGTGATGCATGTTAGTGTTTAGAGGTTATTTGCCGTGTCGTCTGTGGTGAAACCACAATCCTAAGGAATTCATTCTATTCTGATTCACTTATTAGTCACTCTTGTTTTATTTTTGCGTAGCTTTTAGTTACATAAGACCAATTTCAACCATTTGTAATGGCCTAGATTATTAGATCATAGTTAGCAGTAGTCTCTAGATTTCATTTCCCTGTTCTCAATTTGGGCCTCACAAGGTCTGTATTACTCAATACTTTCAGTTGCATTTAGCACATAATTCTTTCGTGTCAAGTTTTAGGCATTGTTGCTGGGGAAACGACAACATCTAGCACTACGAGTGATGTGGTCGTCCATTCTAGGCCACAACCTTTTGTTTTTGTTATTTATTATTTCATTCAAAGATAAATTATAATATCTTTATTATTTATACGGTTAGTATGGTGCTCTTACAACTATTTTACTATTTTCAGGTACTAGTGCATGGTGCACACCCGAGCCCACAATTACAGACAACCATCTTCACTGAGTTTTGGTCAAGTAGAAATCCTTCAAAGGGAACGAGAGTATAGAATATATATGAATAGATTCAACCAAATCCCACCACCAACACCTCCACCTGAAGGATCTGATCCACATGAGGAACCTAAACTAGCAGAAATGGGTGTCCAAGTAGAAGAATAGACAATCCGGGAAAGAATCAGAGCTTCTTCTTCCACTACTCAAAAAGGGCTAATCAAAAGACAAATAATCAATGTCGACAGATACAAGATCAATCCAGGATTGGTCTCATTAGTCAAGTCACATGCCTTCCATGGCCACAGTTCTAAAGACCCTATGACACACATCAATAAATTTGTCGAGAGCCGTGATATGATTAAGATAGACAGGATACCGGTGACCGTCATATACTTGAAGTTGTTCCCATCATCTTTAGCAGACACTGCTAAGTTGTGGTTTCACAACCTTGTTGATGAGTGCATTGAGAGGTGGGAGAAAATGGTTGATTCTTTCTTTGAGCGCTACTGTCCATCACAAAAGACGAATGACTTGGTAAAGAAGATTCATAATTTTAGACAACAGGCTGACGAGTCATATTCTGAAGCATGGGAGAGATTCCAAGATATGTTGTGGAAGGTCCCCCACCATGGTATTGACTTGTTAGGATAGGAAAAGATCTTTTACTATGGTCCAAACAAGGGAGAGAGGACTACGCTTGAAGCACAGGAGCAAGTTTCTTCCTTAACAACAAACCTGCCCGCTATCATGATATCCTAAAGAACATGTCTAAGAATCAGGCATGGGGAGATGAAAGAGAAAGCCTGAAAACCCTCAAAAGTGTTGAGGAGTCCAAGGTCATTTCCGAGCTGAATGGAAAGCTAGACTTAATTGCCAAAAAGTTGTGTGCTAAGGATGGACATTCTTTGGAAGGAGAGGAGGAGGAATGCAAATTTTCACACCAACAACAACAATACAAGAACAATGACTATTCCTGGAGAAAGGATCCTAAGTTCTCTTGGAAGGATCCCAACAATTTTCAACAAGACTCGTCTCAGGTGTAACAGTCCAAGCCACAATAGGGTAATGGCCAATCACATAATAAACAAGATATGGGTCCCAGTAGATTGATCATATTAAAGAAATGCTTGGGAAGCTAGTTAGCTAAAATGAAGTTCTTATCGGTCAGACTCAAAGAGAACTCCAAAACTAAGGGGCACAAATCTATAGTATTGAGACACATATTTCTCAAATGGCAGCGGAAGTGGTCACACTGAAGCAGCCAAGCCGGCAGGGGTTCCCAACCAACACCAGTGTGCCTTCTAGAAATCAACAAGTTAAGGAAGTTTTACTCCACAGTGGTAGGAAATTGTTGAATGGTGCACCATCTAGTTCAGATGCAAGTGAAACTATAGGAGTTATAGACAAGGCAGTGACAGTGGATGCAGATGAACCTGATGTTACAGTAGAGGAAAAGATAGTGGAGGAATATGTCGATGATGTGGAGGAAACAAGAAAAAAAACATATATCCCACCTCACCAGAGTACACCAGTGACCCCAATGCCTTTTTAAAATAGCTTGAAGGAAAAGAAAGTAGAGGATCAATTCAATAAGTTCTTAGATGGTTTCAAAACATTATCCATCAACATTCCACTCATTGATGTGATTGAGCAGATACCATCGTACAAAAAGTTCTTGAAAGACATAATTACCAAGAAGAGGAGGATACTTGATATTGATGTAGTAGTGTTGAAGGAACATGTGAATGCATCCATTCTGGGAATGCTACCACCAAAAAGACAAGATCTAGGCTATTTCAACATTACTTTCTTAATAGGGAAGACCAAGTTTGGAGAAGCTCTTTGTAATTCAGGGGAAAGCATTAATCTCATGCCCTTGTCAACTTTCAAGAAGCTAGGTCTCAAGGAGTCCAGGAAAAGTAGTATGACTATTCAACTAGAATACAACTCTGTGGTAAATCCATACGACATTTGTGAAGACGTTCTAGTAAAGGTAGATAGATTTTTTTCCCCTACAGACTTCATGGTGATGGAAATGCAAGATGATCATCACAACAAACCCTTGCTTGGAAGGCCATTCCAAGCTACCGCTGACATGATTTTGGAGATGGGCAGAGGACGTTTGACCATGGGTATCAAGGATGACCAATGTGAAATAAAGATTCCTAAGTACTCAAAAGCTACAGGGGACAAATCATAGTGCAACAAGTGGAGGGAAATATGTCTTTGCTTCTAGGGAAGCCATTTTTTGACATGGCCCATGTGATGACTAAGGTAGATAAGGGAATACTGGCACTCGAAATCATGGAAAACACCAAGGTGGTTTCATTAGCAAAAGAATTGTGCTACCTAGAGGATGATGAAGAAGATCATTGCCCATCTACAATAGAAGATGCCACTGCTAAATCTCTTGTGTAGGCATATCCACAGTTACCTTTGGAGGTATGTTTGAAGAATAAAATGGATGACTATACATGAATCCTCTCTTTGGAATAGTGTGTACTACTGCTGAAAGTGCTACCCAACTACTATACAAAGCATTTTGAAAATCTTGGACCACCTCCTCCATCATTGGTCCCACCCTTATTGAGCCCACCTGATTTGGAGTTGAAGCCACAGACATTACATTTGAAGTATGCCTTTTTGACCAGAAAAAAGAAGCTTCCCGTCAATATATCATCATCCTTGAGAATTAAGGAGGAGAAGCAACTACTAGTTGTTCTGAAGAACCACTGAGCCACATTTGGGTGGTCGGTAGCAGACATCAAGGGAATCTCTCATAGTTTGTGCCAACATAAAATCCGTCTAGAATATGGATCCAAGGAGATAGTTCAACCACAGAGGAGACTCAAACCCATCATGATTAAGGTGGTAAGGAAGGAGGTAGTCAAGCTCCTATCATCAGGTACAATTTATTCTATTTCTAATTCTATGTGGGTGAGCCCGACTCAAGTAGTTCCATAAATGGGGGGATCACCGTCACAACCAATTCTACAAGTGAGTTACTGTAACATCCCTGACATGGGTTATGCCTTAACCCTAGGAGTTTTACTTAAGTAAGTCATTTATATTCTTGTCTTTATCTTTTGAAAAGTAATTAAGACTAAAGGAGAACTTATGTTTCAATTTTGGTCCTATTTGAATAATGTTGAAGAAACATTTTCTTGTTTTGGACTAAAGTGTAATTTACCCAATATAAGGGGTTACCTTGCAAAATGTTACATGATAAGTGTTCCTCAAGTACTTTAGCATCATAAGAATGAGAAGGATGCTAAGGGATGGTTTGTGGAAGCCTAAATTCCAAGAAGGGGCTTGTTTGAATAATACTTGTACATTGAATACTAGTTTTGGTGTGATTTGCAATTTACCCAAAACCTAGGGTTGAATATGTAAAATACCACCTCAAGAGTGTCCCTACTTTCTCTTGGTATCATTTAGAGAAAATAAAAAGAAAGGGGCGTCTTGTTTGAACCATATTTGAGAAATGATACTCTTGATAATAAAATAATCAAGAAATAAGCATAATTGAAACCCTAAGTTATTTTGTAGCAAAAATATATAACTTAAATGAAGTGCCCATCAACTAAAAAGCTATGGGTGAAATACTATAATGGAATGGCAGCCAAAATACCTTGAGAGGCACCGATATTCCTAAGTAGGTGAAAATATCTACCTACATTTTTAATTGAAAAGTAATGTCCACTAAAATAAAGGTGCTAATGGATAATAGTATTATATTTATTAAAGAGCTTAAATGGTCAATTATAATTCAAGGATAATTCAAAGGAATTTGAAGATAAGAAGGATAGATTCGGAGACAAGGAAGTGGAGGGGGCATGTGGCAAGGAAAGTTGATGACTTCCCTCCTACTTTCTCTCTCCTAAGAGTTCAATTATATACACTCAATTATCCACTACTTGAAAGGCTATTTTTGCTATACACATTCACTCGCTATTTAGTCCGACGACCAAGGAAGTAAAGGAGAAGGAGGAGAACATTCCCCAAGCTGAAGTTAAGATCCATGGTCATCTTCAACCTTGGGTTGAAGGCTAAAATCGAATTATAACTCTTCTTTTCTTCTCTCTTCCATCCAATACTCAACTTTGGCAATCTTTTACATCAAAAGGGTTGAGAACGTGCCTTGGATAATTGGAGGATCTATCTTCACCATTAAAGATGAAAAACTTGGAGCTTTGAAGTTGTTTTGAAGGCGGGTTATATAACTTGAACCCATTGATATTATTATTTGATTTCAATCTTGCAATATATGTTGATCTTGCCTTCTTCTCAAATTTTTCTTGAGTAATTGATGAATTAATGAATCCATCAGTTGTATGGACAGAAGAAACAGAGGTCTGAAGCTAGATGATGATGGCATCATCTTAGCACACACCTCTAGATCAACAATATCAAATGGTTTCAACTATGTATGGCCAAACAGTTTCAAACCGTTTAAAGTTCAAACTGTTTCAACATAACCTAGGCCAAATGGTTTCAAACCATTTAAAGTTCAAACAGTTTCAACATAACCTAGGACAAACGGTTTCAAACCATTTAGTGTTCAAACGGTTTCAACATAACGTTGGCCAAACGGTTTCAAACAATTTAAAGTTCAAACAGTTCAACTTAATCTAGTTCAAACAGTTTCAAACCATTTATTGATCAAATAGTTTCGACCAAATCTAAGTCAAACAGTTTCAAACCATTTAGTGATCAAACGGTTTCAACCAAATCTAGTTCAAATAGTTTCAAACTGTTTAGAGGTTCCAAACCGTTTGGAGATCAAAGAGATCCAAACTATTTGAAGATTAAAGGATCTCAAACCATTTAGAGATCAAGTGGTCCCAAACCGTTTAAGGTTCAAACGGTCTCAAACCGTTTAGAGACCAAATAGTCTCAAAACCATGTGAGGTCAAACAACCCTATGAGTGTTTGTAAAGTATCTCAAGGTTGATTACAATGGAAGTAGCTCTAAAGTACTTAGGTGAATAGTACACTTAGAGTGATTGTCATTTGATGCTAATGAAAGAAATAACTCAATACACTGTGATAAGCATAGGTGCATGTACTTTAGTGGAAGGATGAGCCAACTTAATAAAGTATGGAGTAATCAACATCCTAGAGAGGATGAGAGAGAAACTCATACTTGTGTAATAAACATGTAATGTGCATACATTGATACTTTTAATAAGTGTAGAGTATGAATTAGGGTTTGATCTTTGATAATGTGATCATGAAACCCTAAATTAATAAAGAATGGGAAACCCTAACCCTAATTTTGGGTAATGGTATAAGAAACCCTAAATTGATAAATAATGGGAAACCCTAACCCCAATGAGGGAATAGCGGTGTTACACTTGTATTGCATGGTGTTGACATGTAATTGAAATGGTTGTTATCAAGTATACTAACTATGCAAGTATTATGAGACGATGAGTATTGCCAGGTATGAGCTATGATGTTTATTTGATAAAAATTCTTAATGGATCTTGTGATCCATTATATTATTTGTTGCCTAGTGAGAGGTGACAAGATGTTAATGGACCTTGTGATCTATGTGAGATGCTTGTGTAACAAGTATCATGTATACCTTGGTCAGATGACCTGGAGGCAATAGTTACCTGATAAGTGATAACAATGTTCAGTGATGAACTAAGGGTTTGAATACCCAGATCCAGTAAACATGATGATGATATTTTTGAGGGATGAGAATTCCCGGTAATGAGATAAGGGATTGAGATCCCAATGTTTTATAAAGTTTTGAAAAGTACTTGATAGGTGTATTACAATTTTCTTTGTAGCATTTGTCATAATAATTCATGTTTGAAAACTTGGCTGATGCTAAAAGAATATGGTAATGCACTTAATTAATCAAGTGAAATCTTATCATGTAGAGCCCTGGCCATAGATCCATCATCGTCAGTAGATGGTGATGGTGAAATAGGTTTTCCCATGGGATCTCCTAGGGGGCATATTTTTGAATATGCGGGGGTAATGGGTGTGAATATCCTTACGCCCTAATGTGGGGTTGACGTGAGATAAACACGAGATCTCTTAATCCTTCATTATATGTGTCGGGATGGATGTATCACGAATCTCTCGATGATGCTTAATGCCAGATCGATGTGAGATAAACATGAAATCTCTCGATTGTGAAGAGAGTGTATCCGCCACTGTAGCTCTATAGCAAAGTTTCCAGTCTACCCTAGAAAGCTATTTAGTAGTGACACTAGATGTCCTGCATGTGGTCTCACACTGACCGAGACAGATGAGGTCATGGAGTCCGACTCTTCCATTGACCTAGGTATGGAATCGATGCTTTACGCCACCGTGGTCGGTTGGAGTATGAGCGGTATACCTCATCTGCTCAGGGCAAAAGTGTGATTGTAAAATGTAATCATCCGTGTAGCGTATTTGCTTAAGGATGAAATACAGAAATCATTGGTTGATGCTACATTGCTTAATGTATCCTAAAATGTATAAATGTTATACATGTTCTTCATATTCATTATTAAATAGATGATTTACTACTTTATCATATATAGTTGTAATGCTTTAAAAGATGATATTGCTCTATTGTGCTTAAATAGTGATTTATCCTGCTTATTAATAATAAAGAATCCTCTGTTCAATTTATTACCATTTATCTGCAATGATAATATTATTAGCGGAGAGTTATATCTCTCACTGGAACATGAGTCTCACCCCATTGGTCACCAACATTTTTAGGTGGACGCGAATGAGCAGGTAAGGACCATATAGTAGGGGAAGGACATCAACATCAGGGACCGCAGTAACATCTCAAGTGGAGATACTAATTGTCATGTCTTTTAGATATGAGTCCTATGTGTCGTCACTGTACTCTCAGGTCCTTGAAGTCAATACTCATTATTTTCATGATCGATTTGAGATTTTGACTTGAATGCCTCGAGGTTTTATGTTGCTTATGTATAGTTTTGGCAAAGCAACTGTTGTTAATATATTCCTTGAGAAGAGATGGTACATGGTATGTACAATGTGAACTATAATGTATGCACTACTTTGGTTCTCTTTATAAGAGTTTCCTGGAATTGGATCTCTTTGCAAAAGGTTTTAATTTTTAGTCATTTTTGTTATTCTGTTGATTATGGTTATTTCTACAATTAATTACACAGTGACGATCTGATTTGTTTTCAGACCGTCACAAAGTTTTGGTATCAGAGCTTAAGGTTCGCTGAGTCTACAGAGACATAGGATTAAGGTCGTTGAGTCTGTTCTAGTGTCTTCCAGTTTATCTGATAGTGACTTCTGCTCTCAAGAGAAGAAGTAAATCTTGAAGATGACTGGATCGCACGAAGAACATGATGCTGAAAGTAGTGTTGCTGCACCGGGAGGAGGTGCAAGGGATCATGCTAGAGAGTAACTAGTACCTGAGAATCCTATCTTGACCAAGCTTCAATAGAAAACCCATCTTTCCATGCCCTCTTTGGGCAGTTCATGGCGACAATAACACATATGGAGGATAGGATGCCACCACCTGCACGTAGGGCACCAGTCCCCGATGAGAGACATGGAGCTGGAAAGACTTTTGAACGAATTTGACGGGTAGGAGCTACTGATTATACTGGTACAACTGACACAACAAATGAAGACTTGTGGCTGACTGAGCTGGAGAAGGCCTTCAGAATTCTTAATATCCTAGAAGCTGAGAAGGTTAGGCATGTGGTGTACCTTTTGAAAGGGAGTGCTGGCCACTGGTGGGCCATTGAGGAAGAGAAACAACCAGGAGTTGAGGTCGAATGGAGAGAGTATTGGCGAGAGTTTGTTAGTAGATATTTTCCTAAGACTTATCTAGATGAGAAAATCTCTCAGTTTGAGTGGATAAGGCAAGGAACAATGAACATTAGTGAGTATGAAGCTAAGTTTATGGAGCTTCTACGGTTTTGTCCGCACATGGCTACTATAGATGAGGAGAGGATTCAACATTTTGAGAAGGGTTTGAATGCTGATTTGACCACACCCGCATCTACTCTAGAGAATAGAGAGAGGTTTTCCACCTTGTGGAGTCATTTAGGCGGATAGAAAGGTCTGTGACTGAGAAACGTCAAGCCAACAGTAAGAAAGTGTATACACAGTTCCAAGGACAGAGGTCCGAAAGTTTTAAGAAACCAAGGTTTTCTGCACCAATAGTACCACCGAGGTTCAATACTCAGACGCAGTGGACATCCAACAAGGGTAGAGGCCATAGTTTACCACTAGAGGGAGCCCACAGCTCAACATCAATGTCAGTAATAGGACCATCTAGTCCACAATGGGAGAACAGAAGCTGTTATAAATGTGGGAAGATGGGACATTTGAGGAAAGATTGTCTAGCTAGAGACGTGAGTGTATCCCAATCACCAAGGCAGAGTCAACAAGGCTCTCAGAAGTGACAGTTTAGCAGTGGCACACGAGGACGTGGACATGCATCCCAACTTGGTTCATCTGCACCCAACAACAGGGTGAGTGGTCAACAACCAACAACGACAAGATTCTATGCTATGAATCATCCAGAAGAAGTGGTCAACCCACGAGTCGTTGCAGGTCAGATGGAATTATTTCATTCTGATATGTCTTCATCTTTCTTCGTATCTATTTTGATTGATCCGGGCGCTACACATTCCTTTATCACTCGAGAAGTGATTCATGACTCCAATATGACTGTCAGTCATAGAGCAAATAACTTGTTATTAGAAACTCCGTTAGTTGGATCTGTAGTGTTGTAGGAGGTATGTTCTCCATGTGTTCTTTCTTTTTCAAAACATAGCATTCAGGTGGATCTTATACCACTTGAGATGCATGGGTTTGACATAATCCTTGGGATGGACACCCTAGAAAAGTATAAAGTTGTCTTGGATTGCAGTTCCAAGCAGGCTATGTTCTCAGACAATGGTGATACATGGGTCTTTTAGGGGGACAGAAAGATTCTTTCAGCCTGTCTAGTGTTAGCAATGATAGCTAAGAAACTGTTGCGACAAGGATGTGAAGCATTCTTGGCACATGTGATAGATACCAGAGTAGAGAGTCCTAGTCTGTCTGAAGTTCTGATTGTTAGGGAGTTTGAGGATGTGTTTTCTAAGAAACTTCTAGGTGTTCCTCCACCCCGAGAGATTCATTTCAAGATTAATCTAATCCCGGGTACACAACCTATAGCTCAAACACCATATAGAATGGCACCTGCTGAGATGGAAGAACTCAAGAAATAGTTACAGGAGTTGCTTGAAAAGGGTTTTATTCGACCGAGTACTTCACCTTGGGGTGCTCTGGTTCTCTTTGTGAAAAAGAAGGACAGGTCTATGAGATTATGCATAGACTATAGACAACTCAACAAGGTGACCATAAAGAACAAATATCCTCTTCCAAGGATAGATGACCTATTTGACCAATTTCGTGGTGCAACTATATTCTCTAAAATAGATCTGAGGTCAGGATACCATCAGTTACATATCAAGGAGAGTGACATACCTAAGTCAGCCTTCAGAACAAGGTATGGTCACTATGAGTTCATAGTTATGTCGTTTGGACTAACTAATGCACCAACTACATTCATGGAACTCATGAACAAAATATTCTGACCATTCCTTGATCAATTCATAGTAGTCTTTATAGATGACATCCTGATTTACAGTAAAGATGCTCAATAGCATGAGCAACACCTTAGTCAGCCCTGACTTTACTAAGAGAGCACAAGCTATATGCCAAGGTTAGCAAGTGTGAATTCTGGTTATTAGAAGTGTCTTTCCTTGGACACGTAATATCTACCTCAGGTATCCGTGTTGATCCTAAAAAGGTATAATCTATCTTGGAGTGGGAACAACCAAAGACACCAATTTCTAGGATTGGCACGCTACTATAGGAGGTTCATTAAGAACTTCAATTTTGTAGCATTACCCCTAACAAGGTTAACCAGGAAGGAGGTTCCTTTTGTCTAGAATGACAAGTGTCAACATTCTTTCCAGTTGTTGAAAGAAAGGTTAACAAGTGCGCCTGTGTTAGTGTTACCTGAGCAGGGAAAGGGATACATTGTTTTCTGTGATGCTTCTAAGAACGGTCTAGGATGTGTGTTGATGCAGGATAAATATCCAACACATGATCTAGAATTAGCTGCAGTGGTTCATGCGTTGAAGATCTGGAGACATTATCTATATGGAGAGACATTCCATATTTTCACAGACCATAAGAACTTAAAGTACATCTTTTCACAACACGAGTTGAATATGAGACAATGCCGCTGGATGGATTTAATAAAGGACTACGATTTTACAAATGATTATCATCCGAGAAAGGCTAATGTAGTGACTGATGCACTAAGTAGAAAACCATCATCGCCAACCATAGACAAAGCATAGTTGAACTCTTTAATGTGCTTTAAACGAGACATGCTTGTCTCTTTGAGGAAAAACAATGTACAACTTAAAGTATCCTTGTTAGCTAGACTGTTAGCTGAAATGCAAGTGAGACCTACTCTGAAACAACAAATCAAAGAAGCACAACAAACTGATTTTGTGATTCAGCAGATAAGATCAGAGTACGGTAATGAGATTCATGATGGTTTTCATGATTCAGATGATGAGATAGTCTGTTACCATGGTAGGATGGTAGTACCTGATGCCAATGACTTAAGGAAGTTAGTCATGGAGGAAGCTCATTCATCCATGTATGTAATGCATCCAGGGAGCACCAAAATGTATCATAATTTGAAAGATATGTATTGGTGGCCCGGATTAAAGAAAGATGTAGATGAGTTTTTTATGCGGTGTCCAGTGTGTCAGTAGGTTAAAGCTGAACATCAAAAGCCCACAGGAACAATGCAAACTTTACCTATACCACAGTGGAAATGGGATCATGTGACCATGGACTTTGTGGTTGGTTTACCCAGAACAGCCAAAAGTCATGATTCTGTTTGGGTGATAGTTGATAGGTTGACTAAGTTAGCACATTTTCTTCCTGTCAAAACAGCCTATATTGCTGAGAAACTTGCACATATCTATATAGATGAGATAGTGTGATTACATGGAGTTCCAGCTACAATTGTTTCTGATAGAGGTCCCCAGTTAACCAGTCATTTTTGGGAACGACGACATAAAGCATTGGGTACACAGTTAAGATTTAGTACCGCCTTTCACCCACAAAAGAATGGACAATTTGAGAGGACTATACAAACCTTGGAGGATTTTCTTAGGGCATGTGTCCTTCAGTTTGTAGGAAGTTGGGATCTACACTTGAGCTTAATAGAATTCACTTACAACAATAGTTATCAGCACAATATTGATATGTCACCATATGAAGCATTATATGGTAGATGTTGTAGATCTCCATTGTGTTGGTATGAAATAGGAGAATACCAACTTTTGGGTCCTGAATTAGTGCAATAGACAACTGAGAAGATTAAAGTAATACAACAACAGTTAAAGGTTGCACATGATAGACAGAAGTCATACGTTGATAAACGGCGAAGACCCTTAGAATTCCAAGTTGGAGACAGAGTATATCTCAAAGTCTCACCTTGGAAAGGTGTTCTTAGATTTGGGAAAAAGGGTAAGTTAGCCCTTAGATTTATGGGGCCTTATCCAATCACTGAATGGATTGGAAAGGTAGCCTATAAGTTGGAGTTGCCACCTGAACTACATAGATTGCATCCAATATTCCAAATATCCATGCTGAGAAAGTGTCACCCTGATACAGAGTTAGTATTGCAACCTATAGAGGTAGAGTTAAATGAAGATATGTCCTATGAAGAAGGACCAATGCTGATTATTAACAGGAGAATCAAATAGTTGAAAAAGAAAGTCATAATTCTTGTGAAAGTTCTCTGGCATAATCATGGCATTAAAGAGGCTACGTGGGAACTGGAGGAAGAGATGAGGAGGAAGTACCCTTCTCTTTTCTCTTGATGATTTCGGGGACGAAATCCCTGTTAGGGGTGGATAATTGTAACATCCCTGACCTGGGTTACGCCTTAACCCTAGGAGTTTTGCTTAAGTAAGTCATTTATATTCTTGTCTTTATCTTTTGAAAAGTAATTATGACTAAAAGATAGCTTATGTTTCAATTTTGGTCATATTTGAATAATGTTGAAGCAATATTCACTTGTTTTGGACGAAAGTGCAATTTACCCAATATAAGGGGTTACCTTGCAAAATGTTACATGATAAATGTTCCTCAAGTACTTTAGCATCATAAGAATGAGAAGGATGCTAAGGGATGGTTTGTGGAAGCCTAAATTCCAAGAAGGGGCTTGTTTGAATAATACTTGTACATTGAATACTAGTTTTGGTGTGATTTGTAATTTACCCAAAACCTAGGGTTGAATATGTAAAATACCACCTCAGGAGTGTCCCTACTGTCTCTTGATATCATTTAGAGAAAAGAAAAAGAAAGGGGCATCTTGTTTGAACCATATTTGAAAAATGATACTCTTGATAATAAAATAATCAAGAAATAAGCATAATTGAAACCCTAAGTTATTTTGTAGCAAAAATATATAAATTAAATGAAGTGCTCATCAACTATAAAAGATATGGGTGAAATCCTATAATGGAATGGCAGCCAAAATACCTTGAGAGGTGCCGATATTCCTAAGTAGGTGAAAATATCTACCTACATTTTTAATTGAAAAGTAATGTCCACTAAAATAAAGGTGCTAATGGATAATAGTATTATATTTATTAAAGAGCTTAAATGGTTAATTATAATTCAAGGATAATTAAAAGGAATTTGAAGATAAGAAGGATAGCTTCAGAGACAAGGAAGTGGAGGGGGCATGTGGCAAGGAAAGTTGATGACTTCCCTCCTACTTTCTCTCTCCTAAGAATTAAATTATATACACTTAATTATCCACTACTTGAAATGCTATTTTTGCAATACACATTCATTCCCTACTTAGGACGATGAACAAGGAAGCAAAGGAGAAGGATGAGAGCATTCCCCAAGCTGAAGGTAAGATCTATGGTCATCTTCAACCTTGGGTTGAAGGCTAAAATCGAATTATAACTCTTCTTTTCTTCTCTCTTCCATCCAATACTCAACTTTGGCAATCTTTGACATCAAAAGGGTTGAGAACGTGCCTTGGATAATTGGAGGAGCTATCTTCACCATTAAAGATGAAAATCTTGGAGCTTTGAAGTTGCTTTAAAGGCGGGTTATATAGCTTGAACCCATTGATATTATTATTTGATTTCAATCTTGCAATATATGTTGATCTTTCCTTCTTCTCGAATTTTTCTTGAGTAATTGATGAATTAATGAATCCATCAGTTGTATGGACAGCAGAAACAGAGGTCTGAAGCTTGATGATGATGACATCACTTAGCACACACCTCTAGATCAACAATATCAAACAGTTTCAACTATGTATGGCGAAAAAGTTTCAAACTATTTAAAGTTCAAACAGTTTCAACATAACCTAGGCCAAATGGTTTCAAACCGTTTAAAGTTCAAACGGTTTTAACATAACCTAGGCCAAATGATTTCAAACCGTTTAGTGTTCAAACAGTTTCAACATAACCTAGGGCAAACAATTTCAAACCATTTAAAGTTCAAACAATTTCAACTTAATCTAGTTCAAATGGTTTCAAACCGTTTAGTGATCAAACAATTTCAACCAAATCTAGGTCAAACGGTTTCAAACCATTTAGTGATCAAACAGTTTCAACCAAATCTAGTTCAAACAGTTTCAAACTGTTTAGAGGTTCCAAACCGTTTGGAGATCAAAGAGATCCAAACCGTTTGAAGATTAAAGGATCTCAAACCGTTTAGAGATCAAGTGGTCCCAAACCGTTTAAGGTTCAAACGGTCTCAAACCGTTTAGAGACCAAATAGTCTCAAAACCATGTGAGGTCAAACAACCCTATGATTGTTTGTAAAGTATCTCAAGGTTGGTTACAATGGAAGTACCTCTAAAGTACTTTGGTGAATAGTACACTTAGAGTGATTGTCATTTGATGCTTATGAATGAAATAAACTCAATACATTATGATAAGCATAGGTGCATGTACTTTAGTGAAAGGATGAGCCAACTTAATAAAGTATGGAGTAATCGACATCCTAGAGAGGATGAGAGAGAAACTCATACTTGTGTAATAAACATGTAATGTGCATACATTGATACTTTTAATAAGTGTAGAGTATGAATTAGGGTTTGATCTTTGATAATGTGATCATGAAACCCTAAATTAATAAAGAATGGGAAACCCTAACCCTAATTTTGGGTAATGGTATGAGAAACCCTAAATTGATAAATAATGGGAAACCCTAACCTAATGAGGGAATAGTGGTGTTACCCTTGTATTACATGACATTGACATGTAATTGATATGGTTGTTATCAAGTATACTACTAACTATGCAGGTATTATGATACGATGAGTATTGCCATGTATAAGCTATGATGTTTATTTGATAAAAATGCTTAATGGGTCTTGTGAGCCATTATATTATTTTTTTCCTAGTGAGAGGTGACAAGATGTTAATGGAACTTGTGAGCTATGTGAGATGCTTGTGTAACAAGTATCATGTATACCTTGGTCAGATGACCTGGAGGTAATAGTTACCTGATAAGTGATAACAATGTTCAGCGATGAGCTAAGGGTTTGAATACCCAGATCCAGTAAACATGATGATGATATTGTTGAGGGATGAGAATTCCTAGTAATGAGATAAGGGATTGAGATCCCAATGTTTTATAAAGTTTTGAAAAGTACTTGATAGATGTATTACACTTTTCTTTGTAGCATTTGTCATAATAATTCATGATTGAAAACTTTGCTGATGCTAAAAGAATATGGTAATGCACTTAATTAATGAAGTGAAATCTTATCATGTAGAGCCCTGGCCATAGATCCATCATCGTCAGTAGCTGGTGATGGTGAAACATGTTTTCCCACGGGATCTCCTGGAGGACATATTTTTGAATATGTGGGGGTAATGGGTGCGAATATCCTTACACCCTAATGTGGGGGTGACGTGAGATAAACACGAGATCTCTCAATCCTTCATTATGTGTGTCGGGATGATTGTATCACGAATATCCCGATGATGTTTAATGCTAGATCGATCTGAGATAAACATGAAATCGCTCGATTGTGAAGAGAGTGCAGCCGTTGCTGTAGCTCTATAACGAAGTTGACAGTATACCCTAGAAAGCTATTTAGCAGTGATACTAGATGTCCTGCATGTGGTCTCACACTGACCGAGATGGATGAGGTCATGGAGTCTGGCTCTTCCATTGACCTAGGTATGGAACTGATGCTTTACACCGTCATGGTCGGTTGGAGTATGAGCAGTATACCTCATCTCCTTAGGGCATAAGTGTGATTGTAAAATGTAATCAACCGTGTAGCGTATTTGCTTAAGGATGAAATACAGAAATCATTGGTTGATTTACATTTCTTAATGTATACTAAAATGTATAAATGTTATACATGTTCTTCATATTCCTTATTAAATAGATGATTTACTACTTTATCATATATAGCTGTAATGCTTTAAAAGATGATATTGCTCTATTCTGCTTAAATAGTGATTTATCCTGCTTATTAATAATAAAGAATCCTCTGTTCAATTTATTACCATTTATCTGCAATGATAATATTATTGGCGGAGAGTTATATCTCTCGCTGGGAGATGGGTCTCACCCCGTTGGTCACCAACATTTTTAGGTGGACGCAGATGAGCAGGTAGGGACCATACGGTAGGGGAAGGACAACAACATCAGGGACCACAGTAACATCTCATGTGGAGATACTAATTGTCATGTCTTGTAGATATGAGTCCTATGTGTCGTCTTTGTACTCTCAGGTCCTTGGAGTCATTACTGAGTGTTTTCATGATCGATCTGAGATTTGGACTTGAATGCCTCGAGGTTTTATGTTGCTTATGTATAGTTTTGGTAAAGCAACTGTTGTAAATATATTCCTCAAGAAGAGATGGTACATGGTATGTACAATGTGAACTATAATGTATGCACTACTTTGGTTCTCTTTATAAGAGTTTCCTGGAATTGGATCTCTTTGCAAAAGGTTTTAATTTTTAGTGATTTTTATTATTCTGTTGATTATGGTTAATTTCGCAATTAATTACACAGTGACAGTCTGATTTGTTTTCGGATCATCAAAGTTACTTTCAATTAGGTTAGTGATGGGGTCATGTATCCATTGACTACAGGCGTTTGAATGTCATCACTTTAAAGGATCATTTTCCCCTTCCATTCATTGACCAGATTTTGGAGCAACTCGCCAGTCACTCACTTTTTTGTTTCCTCGATGGGTATTCTGATTATGATCATATTTTGATTGAGCCAAAGGATCAAGAAAGTCTACTTTCACCTATCCTTATGGCACATTTGCATATAAACTGATGTCGTTCGACCTTTGTAACGCACCCGCCACCTTCCAACGTTGTATGCTTGCCATTTTTTTTGATATGGTGGAGAGATGCTTGGAGGTGTTCATGACGATTTCTCAGTGTATGGAGAGTCATTTGATGATTGTCTGTATAATCTAAATTGGGTTTTACAAAGGTGTGAGGACACTCACTTAGTCTTGAACTGGGAGAAATATCATATGATAGTTAGTGAGGGTATAGTGTTGGGACACAAGGTGTCTCATAAGGGCATGGAAGTCAATTCGGTTAAGATAGTCATGTCCAATCTACCTCCACCGACATTAGTGAATGGAATGAAGAGCTTTTTAGGACATTCTTGGTTTTATTGTTGTTTATAAAAGACCTTAAAAATCACAAAACCTCTTTCAAAACTACTAGAAGAGGATGTCGAGTTTTGTTTCAATGAAAGATGCTTAAAAGCTTTTGAGGTGTTAAAGGAGAAGATGATCTCCACACCCATTGTGTAGGATCTATATTGGAGCCAACCATTTGGACTAGGGGTGGAAATCAAGTTCGGGTTGAGCAAGTTTTATTTCAGGTCATTTTGGGTCAACACTTTTTGGCTAGACCCTAAACTTGCAAAAGATGGATTTTTGGGTTGAAACCCTTGACCCTAACCTGACCCGTAAATAAATTTGGGTCTATCGGGTCTAACCCATAAATCCAACACTAAGACAATAGTTTTAAAAAAAATTCTATGATTTGTCTAGTCATTGATAATTCCCAAGTGTAATTAACAAATTTCATTGTGATGAACTTACAATGTGATTGAGAAACACATATAAAACCTATTGTAGTTTGTTCAAGACTTTTAAACACAAATTCCTAATATAATTAGTATAATAAATCATACAAATCAATACAAAACCTTGTAGAATTGCCAAAATAAACTTCATGATTGATGGATTAGTAAATTAATGGGCCATCGGGTGTCTTAAAGTATAATATTTGTAATTTTATTTGAAAATATAATTCTGAATTTTGGGTCAATCGGGTCAATTCAGGTCTAAAATCCAAACCCAGACCCGACCCTAAATTAATTTTGGGTTCTTCGGGTTCGGGTCAATTTTGGGTCGGGTTGAAAAACCTTAGACTCTAAACTTGCTTAAAATTTCAGGTTCGGGTCGGGTCGGGTCGATCGAGTCAGGTCTTATTTTGCTAGCCCTAGTTTGAACTAATGTGTGACGCATCGGATTATGCGGTGGGAGATGTGTTGGGTCAACACTGAGACAAGGCTCCTACAGTCATATACTATGTGTCCAAAACTTTAAATGATTCTCAACTTAATTATACAACCACAAAGAAGGAACTCTTGGCTGTTGTTTTTGCATTTGAAAATTTTCACCAATATCTGGTGGGTCCAAGGTGATTGTGTAGACATATCACGCTGCTATCAAGTACCTGTTATAGAAAAAAGATGCAGAACCTAGACTGATTAGTTGGATATTTCCGCTACATGAATTTGCATAGAGATTAAGGACAAGGTAGGAGTGGAGAATGTTATATAGAACCACCTATCTAGGATTGAAAGGGTGGGTCAGAAAGATTTATATATCCCAATTGTGGAGGTGTTCCCTGATGATCAACTTTTTGCTTTACAAGCCAAGGATCCTTAGTTTGTAGACATTGTCAATTATTTAGCATTTAAAGAGATGCCTGAAGATTGGGGATACCAAGAGAATAAGAGATTCTTCCATTCTTTGAGTTTTTACATCTAGAATGATCCTATACTGCTTAAGTAGTGTAGGGATGGTATTTTTAGGAAATGTGTTACAAAATGTGAGTTTGAGAGCATTTTGTCACATTGTCATTCTCTACCTACAGGGGGGACATCATGCTAGCTCCAGGATAGTGGCTAAGGTCTTGGAGAGTGGTTTTTATTAGCCGACACTTTTTAGGGATGCATACAACTTTGTTCTTCGTTGTGATGCATGTCAACGTGTAGGAAATATATCTTAATGACACGAAATACCATTAAATGTTTTTCAAGAGATTGAAGTGTTTGGTTTATGGGGCATTGATTTTATGGGCCCTTTCATGTACCCGAATTATAATTTACATATATTTCTTACTGTTGATTATGTATCAAAGTGGGTGGAAGCAATTCCAACCCACACCAATGATGCACAGGTTGTGTGCTAGTTTGTTAAAGATCATATCTTCTGCAGATTCAATGTCCCTCAATTGATCCTGAGTGATGGTGGATCTCATTTCACCAACAGGGAGTTTGGAGCTTTGTTGAGTAAGTATGGGGTGAAACACCGAGTGGGTACTCCCTACCACCCACAAACACAGGGAAAAGTTGAGGTGTCCAATAGTGAGGTGAAGAAGATTTTGGAGAGGACAGTCTCAACTAATAGGACAAACTGAAGTATGTTATTGAATGATGCTCTTTGGGCATATAGGACAACCTAAAAATCACCTATAGGAACTATTCCATTTAGGTTGGTTTGTGTGTGTGCTTGCCATTTATTGGTGGAACTTGAGCATAAGGCAAAGTGGGCTTTGAGAAAGCTGAATTTCAAATTGGATGAAGCAGGTAGGAAAAGATTGTTAGAGTTAAATGAGTTGGTTGAATTGAGGATGGATACCTACGAGAGTTCTAGAATCTATAAGGAGAGAACCAAGAAGATTCATGATCGGCATATCTTGCATAGGGTGTTTCATCTAGGACAAAAAGTTATTCTATTCAACTCTCAGCTTAAGCTACATCCAAGCAAGTTAAGGTCCAAATGGAGTGGACCATTTGAGGTTTTACAAGTCTTTACCCATGGGGCTGTAAAGATAGGAGACAGGGTTGGGTCATTCCATTTAATGGCAAGTGATTGAAACATTATTTTGGTGGTGAATTGGAGAGGAGAATAGAATAGGTGAAGCTCATTGAGCTTGCTTAGATTCTCACAATTAATCATGTCTAGCAACGTAAAATAAGGGTGCTTGTTGGGAGGCAACACAACCTTTATTTCTTTTCGGTTATGCTTTATTTGGAGTTTCATAGTTGTTGCATTTCTTATGTAAAAAAGGTACCTTGATCTATTTGTTTGAGTGTGCAGGAGCCTACAGGGTCAGTACTACTGAATTAAAACTTAGTAGTACTATAATTACATCAGAGCTGACATCTGCAAAAAAATGAAAATTCGGTACTACTAACTTCAAGGTCGGTACTATTGAGTTTTTAGAGATTATAGCACCTAACTGATAAGGGTTTGGTAGTATCAACAACACATTCAGTACTATTGACTTTTTGGCGCTCCCAGTTTCAATATACTAAGACACTTCTCGAACCTACTGAGCAAAATGGCTAGCTCGGTACTACCTACTGCCAAGTCGGTAGTACCAACTCATGACGTCAACATTCCATGTGCTCCTGCATCAATGACAGAAATGGTATTCATCAAGCAGTTGGTACTTGGTAGTATCAATCCGCACCACAAGTTGGTACTACTGACTCAAAGTCGGTACTACCAATGCTGGAGCAATCCACTATTACGCATCAGCAAACATCAGTCATCGATACTTTCGAGCCACAAATTCATGAAGAAATCTTGGTATTATTCACTTCAACTCAGTAGTACTGAGTTTTTCATGGTTGGGCATCCACATGCTATATAAGGAGGTGGGGAAATATCATTTTCTTCACACATTCATCCCCACCTCCTCAAGAAACTCTGAGCAAACAACATCGGGCGCCAACGATCTTCTCTGAGCCCTATTTTATCCATCCCTCTTCTCGCATCCTCGACATGTCACCAAGGAGCGGTGCATCTTCTTCGGTAGAGCATGGTCAGTTGGTCCCTCAACCAACCCACATTCAACACCACACCCCGGAGATCAAGAAGGTCTACGAGTAGCTAATAAAGAGGAAAATGATACCTACACAATATGGATATCACACCCTCATAGAGAGATTAGGATTCATTGACAACATGCAATGGGTATGTGAGCATCATCTGCTGGAGGTGGATGACCCATTCTTCAACAACTGCCTACCTACTCAAAACTTGTTTGTGAGTTCCTGACCTCTTTGGATGCTCTCATCATCCCTGAGCAACAATTGGGAGGAGAATGGAGAGAAGGAAGAACCAACTTCTGCCTCTTCAACAACAACTACTACATTACATTGTGGGAATTCAACCACATCTTCAACTGGACGCATGTCCCTAAACGCTCCTCTCCCACTGCCTTCGACCACAACCTTGCATGGGAGCATTTTATCAAAGTGCTAAAAGGCTTCCGCATCAGCTGGCATATCAACTCCATCACAAACTTTGAGCATATGTTTGCTCAGATTCTGCATCGCCTCCTCACCAACACCATCTTTGCCCGCTCCAACCAAGGCCAAGGGAAGGTCTAAAAATGGACCTCTTCTTCTTTTATAGATTGTTGGAGGGAGAACCCTTCAACTTTGGATCCTTCCTTCTCCTCCACATGGTCACATTCTGGAAAATGGTGCAAAGGAAAGCACTAATCCTTTTTGGGGGGCTGATTACTCCCATTGTGATGCACATATATTTTGACATGTCCTCCCTCGTGCCTATGGTGACCACAAATTTTTTGGATCTCCAACATTTCAAGAAGGCAAGTCACCTCAGCATGCACTTCGACACAGTGTATGCATGCTGCACAGTGGGAGGACGGTACATAGAGCTCAACTCCCTGACCCCGTCTTCAATCTATGAGGAGTCGAGTATCTCAGGTGGCTGGTTGACAATGAGGAAGAACACACACCAGTTGAGGAAGCATCCCCCCGCCGATCCTCAGTAGCAACATGATGACGATGACATTGTGGAGGTGGAGCCTACCATCCCCATAACCCATAGATCGGTCTCGCACAAGCATGCATGCACACACTTACGCTACCTCGAGCTCATCTACCCCGCCACCTTCATAGGAGGAGCATGATCTATATGACATTACATGCATATATGGCATGCTACATGATATTCAAACTGGATAACAACAATATCAAGCGGTGCTATTAGGAATACAAGTATGGTCATGGATAGTTGTACCTAAACCAACGGGTGATCTATGAAAATGAACGTCTTCTCTTTGCCAACCCAGAGAACATGCATCAACACCTACAACGTATGGTGTAGTATCAACATTCGTTCTTTGACCACTACTGGAACCAGGGGTATTTTGGAGGATACCTGCAGCCACCACCGATGTTGCCGTCCGACCTTACCTTTTAGGGGATGTTTCCTCCCCATGACCCCACAATGCCACCTCAGCCACCTCCTTTATTCTGATCATGGTACTGCTATTCCACCTCATGAGTTTGAATGTTGACTATGTGACATAGTCATAGTCAAGCTTAGGGGGGTGCTGGAACATAGTCATAGTCAAGCTTAGGAGGTGCTGGAACAACCATCTACCTTAGTTTTTCTCTTGCATTTTTATTCTAGTTGCTTACCATTTCCTAGGTTTTTGCAATTATAGGATCCAAATCTATCTAGTGTAAATGTGGAGGATTAAATGCATGGGTTTCTATACCACATAGACTGTTTCTTTGCGGTGTCTTTGCAATGAAATTAATTTTTTTAAAAATAAATTATTACATCTCTATAAGCTAAATTGCAATATCTTTGAATCACGCAACTTGAGGAAGTGCATGGGTTAGTCAACTTTAGGACATGGAATATGAATTAACATCTCAATTATCCGTGGAATGTAATGTAGATGATGTTGAGCCTAATCTGGCCAAACCTTTAATGAGATATTAAACTGAAAATTAAGAAAGAATTCCTAAGGTTACCATGTACACATGTATTTAGAGAGGGACATATGATAGTCTTTAAAGGCTTTATCTCTTAGTTATGTGATTTCATCCACCTTTCATCCACATGAATCACCACCTCAAAGATGATGAAGTACACTGAATCATTTCCTCTTGATTGCATAGCATAGCATAATAGATAGCATGATAGTTAGTTTATTTTCTCTTTGAATTAGTAGAAAATGAAAGAAAAATATATGAACATGCACAAAAAAACTCTTGTACACATCATGCAGTTGCATAACAACAATTTTACATATATGTTGCAATCCCATATCATTTCTCTATAAATGCATAGAATGACTATTTCCTTTTCTCAGAATTAAGAATGCATAGTTACCATCCATACCCTTGAAAAAAAATTATTTTGCAATGAATGTGCATAGTTACCATCCATACCCTTGAAAAAAATTATTTTGCAATGAATGTGCATAGTAAGCAAAGCCCAAGAACAAAATTTTCCATTCTAGATAATGGTCTTAGAAAAAAAATGAAAAAAAGTAGTGTTCTATGAATTAGAGGGAGAAATGATGTGCTAACTTCTTCATAACCGGATAGGAACATTCATATTAAGTAAATTCCTTTGTTCTCATCTTGTTGATAAGATGTTGAATGCATGCATCATTCCACTCATAATGTTAGGCGTTAGGATTCATTTTTCATTACCAACGTCATATAGGTTCATCATGTTTTTTTTATAATTGCATAAATGATTCAGTTATTTCTTGTGATTCTTCATCAACCACCCATTCCCTTCCACCCATTGCTCTTATTGGTAGCTACTCACATCACTATTCTCCTCATTCATTTTTATGAGGAGAACAACTTCCACATAGATTGGTAGTTAGGAAAAAGAGCAATGTAGATAGGAAATCACATAATGCACCAAGTGAATGCCTGATTTGGCTATCATATTAACTGCTTTTCTAATAGTGTTTCATTGACCTAAGGATGAATGTCTTTTATTGATATTTCTGGTCATTTCATAGCAATTATTAGTTTAGTGATTAGTAAAGGCCGGTTTGGGATTGTTATGTGGGGATGATTCAGATGTGAATTCATGTGTTGTGTCCTTTTGTTGACTTTTTTTTTCTGTCAAATAGATCCAAGAGTGTGTTGCTCAAGGACGAGAAATATTTAAGATTAGGGGAATTTGATGCATTGGTTTTTATTCTCTTTCACATGAGTATTTTTGTGGTTTTGTGCACCTATTTGTCAATTACATGATTAATTATGCACAAAATATTATCATTAATCTATTTCACTTAAATGCATCAAACTTACACAATTCTACTATTTTTGAATACTTGGAGATCATCTCAAGTACTTATGTATGTTTTTTGTTGACTTTCATGTACCACAAGATTCCCACAGACTCGATACTACTGAGTACACACGTCAATAGTATCAAAATCACATCAGTAGAAGACTCAAGGAATCACATAGAGTCAATACTACTGGCTCTTCTGGTCGGTAGTACGAAAATCATGTCTAAGAGGTGCATGAAAGGAAGCAATCAATCTCAGTAGTATCGAGTACCTTGAGTCGGTACTACTGAAATTACATTAGAGAGACAGAGTTGGCTCGAAATTGAGACTCGTTACTATTAACACAATTTGGTAGTATTGACAGTGCGGATCGTGCATGACCACCCTAAGGACTCGGTACTAGAGATTACATAATTGGTACTACTGAGGCTACCCAATCAAGCAATCTGATAGCATCACTCTAATCTGATGGCTGACATTATTTCACATGCTAAGTGGCTCTTATGACTTAATGAGAGAGCATCCAGACCTAATCATTCAACCATTTTCCATTGTACGACACCAGAGAGTGAGAAGAGGAGAGATCGGTGCCAAAGGCTACGTCCGGGATGATTTGAGCACCTCTGGTGGGTGATTCTATAGCTGAAAGACAATAGATCACACGTACGTTGAAGAGGATCATCTGAACCATGTATTCTCCATGGGTTACTTTAGATTTCTAATGTTTCCCACATTTTTTTCCTTCCTTGCTATGTATTCGTCTATGGGAACCAAGTAGGGATAATCCCTTTGATTCTTTAGGATCCAAAAGTAAATCGGGTATGCACTGTACCTAACTTTTATGCATTAATATAGATTTTACTTCTAATTTCTGGATATAAACCTATGAGATTGCTATGTTCTATTTGTGCTTGATCACTATAGATAGATAATTAGATCCTTAATCATTTGAAAGAAGGGTTAAGGGTTGGAAAAGCATAGGTTTACCCGTTTACTGTACCCTTTGAGAAAGGAGGAGCATAAATGGGAGGAGAAACCCATAGTTTATCGTAAAGCACCTAACTAATCAACCAATTGATATGAAAATGGAATTAGAATTAGATTAGGTAGTGAAATACACTTCCAGAGTGGGTAGTTCTTGGTACATGCTCTTTATCCAAGGGTAGGAGTGATGCATGCTAGTGTTTAGAGGTTAGTTGTCGTGTTGTTTGTGGTGAAACCACCATCCTAAGGAATTTGTTCTATTCTGATTCACCTATTTGTCACTCTTGTTTCATTTTTGTGTAGCTTTTAGTTACTTAAAACCAATCTCAACCATTTGTACTGGCCTAGCTTATTAGATCATAGTTAGGAGTAGTCTCTGGATTTTGTTTCCCTGTGTTTGACTCGAGCCTCACAAGGCATATATTACTTGATATGTTCACTTGTGTTTAACACACAGTTCTTTTGTGTCAACCATCGTTATATATTATGATCTCATATTTAAGTGACTTTCATAACTTCTCATCCTCACTATGATACCACACAACTAGTGCACTTGTATATGACCACAATATGACTTCCTAAGCCTCATGCGAGTAATGGTTTTAGGACCCAAGTACTCAGTGGGATATTACAAGGGTCCAACATCCCATAGGAGAGATGTGTGCAACTAGGGCTTGACATTGACCACATGCTTCCTGGTATCCAAATGTATACACTTTCATCATCTATTATATACATAGTATATCAATGCATTCATGTTTGATTATCTTACATCATTCATTCTCATTTCACTCCTCATTACTCATGTATAATTATTCATGTTAATCATTCATCATATCATTAATCATACATCTTAGGTGATCTTTTTCTTTACTCTTAGAAGATTCCTTATCATTAGTAATTCTTATTCTCATCTAAAGTTATCATGTTAAGTTACAATTAGGTAGTATTAGTACATCTAGTAGGGAAATATGATAAAAGATATGGCAACATAAATAAAAATTTTCTTGCCATATTCCCCTTAGATAGTAGATCATGCCAACATATATAGATTGGGAAGGAAGGTTAAAAGGTATATACCTAGTCCTGGAGAAAGTCCAACAACTATCCTTGCAGTAGTGTTCTTCTTTTGCAAGAAGCACCCGAATGGTTTTCAATGGCTTCCTCGTGGTGTATCACCATTGATCGCAGTTGGCGTTGCCCTACTAGAGGGTGACAAAGGCCTCCACAACTCTACATAGTCTAAGCGGACCACCAAAAACTCGTATTGTTCTTTTCAAAAAGACAAAAAGGAGTTGTCCCTTCAATGTCAATGTGCTATCTTTGAGTATAATACCATGGTGCCTCTCCTTTTTATGGGTAGTACTTACTTGGGCTCTCACATTACCACAACTATGAGAAGACAACAATCATTAGAGCTTATTGTTTTGTCTTCTGAAAGCCTCAAAGACCCCTCTATTTATAGGAGGGTTAGGGTTTCTAAATCTACTAGGAGTCAAAGAGACATAATTTTATGAGTATTTTGGAACATGCAGACCATAAACTAATTGATTCACCATTGAACCAGTCAGTTCACACCTGAGATGGTCAGTTCATCTATTGAATAATGGATCAAACATGTTTCCTATTTTCAATCATGTTAGCTTTCAATATTCGAAAATGCATAACTTGACGTTAGTATCAATCCTTGATATAGTCTTACTGATCACCCAACGAGTCAGTTTGCAACCTGAACTGATCAATTCATACTTCTGTACTGCTCAGTTCATGCTTGTGAACTAGTGTGTTCGCTTTATGAACCAGTCATTTTAGATTTCTGACAGCCACTCTAGTTTAAATTGAATACCTAACACTTTAGTAATAAAGTTTATACCATATTCATGAGTAAACTCCTATTCTCAATAAATCCTATGTGTGTGAGCCTATAGGTTCCAAGTTACATTGGCATTGAATATCCATAACTAATTTATGACATCACAAGAAATGAGAGGTATCTAGAAACACCTCATTGCTACCCAAGTAAATGAAAAGTTGGAGAACAACTTCAGCCTACAATCTATGATTAGTGTTATAGTGATCATATAGTTCCTTTGAAACTGATATCTAGATTTAACTTTAGGCATGGAATCGTCATCCTCTTCAACATTCAATCCATGTTACTTGAACTAGAGAAGATTGTTTGAGATACATGCGAGATCACATATTGATATTGATTACATGAGTACGGCCATACATTTCTCAATTTCATTTATCAAGTAGTTGGGATATCAAATCAAGTAGAATGAAAAATCCAGTCTACATCACTCACAATTATTCCCCATGTGTCACAATGTATCTGAGCATCACCTTTATGGTAACCCTTATTCAAGGTCACATTGTATGGTCAAAGTACATCGAGTGACATGTGATTGGAGTGATTTTAGGTCTAAGAATCACAATCACGACCATCACTCTAAGAGATGATTCTGACTACCATTCAATGGTTTCCATGCATCAATCTCAAGGTGGGTCTATTCGATCTGCTATTCTCTAACCAGTACTTATGTGTTTGGTTTGATATCACATACCATGACTAATGACATTCTGTCATCACCTAACAAACACTTTAGTCTTATATGTTATTGTTGTCTATCATCTTCCACAATAACATCTGACTAGAGACATAATAAGAATGTATGTATCTTATCATTAATATGATCTCACTATTTAGGTCCTCAGCCTAAATACGAACATCATCGAGTAACATCATTCTTTTATACATCTATCATGTTATATCATTATCTCATAATTGAACAAACATATAGATGAAGATTTCCTTTATTATGAATTAATTATTTACAAGATATGCCATTACAATCATCGAGTGGCTCTCTGGGCATACATACCAACACATCTTACGTGTCATGGTTATCATCCCACACATCATACAAAGTGAATCCCAACATTGACAGTAAAGGAGACATACATCATTAGATCTATGGAAATCATACATCATCATGCACATTATGTTTAACATATCATGTAAAGAATGTTTAGGGTTACACTATGGAAGCTCAACTTTCACCATGGTTCAATTGGACAAACTAAGAAATTTGATGTTGACAAAGTAAAATGTAATGATCTATATTATGGAATTCTAGACAAACATGTACTCATGAAATTCATATTTCTAGCATAATTTATTAATGTAAGGATTCTATTTGATTGGTTTACCACATGTAGGATGACTGCAATTATCACTTCCTAGTTATACAAGATTCTAGCATAGAATAATGTCATCGCATTGTAGTAGCTGATGAAACCTATAAATATTCATTGGTATTCTAGGTAGGGTATTTCTCATCATTTAGCATACTAGTTGTTTTTGTAGGTTTTTATATAGAAATGTATAGGAGAAATGTCACAAAAATAAGCATAACAAGTTATAATGTATCCATTAATCATTTGTATCCCTCTCCTCATCCCATTTATACACTAAAACAATAAAATGAAAGTATACACTCACCTGTACATAGTTCCAACAATAGAGCATCATCAAGAACACTTGCCCGTGTCAAAAATTTATCATAAGATCCCAACAACTATAGTGGAATATTAATCTAGATCAACCCTAGATGACAAGGAGGAGAATGAGAGGTACACAGATATAACAACCTCTAACATTTCTAACATGTAGTAGGTCTTACATAGAACCTATGAAGAGATTAGAAGGAAGTAAGACCAGAGAAAGAAGAATAACAGATCTAAACACTCTCTTACACCAACAAGAAACTATAAACAAGCTCCATCAAGTTCAAGAAGCTCGAATCCTAGAAATTTTTCCTACCTCTTCCACGTTCCTACATGTCGTCCTCATGTTTGTGGGGGCATACACATGACCCCAAATGAAAAATCACTAATAGTTTAATATGTCATCTTCTGTAATAACCAAAACACCATTTGTATGTTTTCAACATCAATGAAGGAAGGTTGACAGACTTATGGAAAAATCAAAGAGGCTTCTTAGTGGTTGGATGAGTTCCTATAAGGTCAAACCACTAAGGATAGGGCCCAATCCATGACTACCTAGAAAGTTACACAGACTTGTGCAAAGGTCGGCTAAATTCTGATCCATTGACCTGAATCTTCAACCTCTCACTTTGATATCCTTGCAAATCGATCAATCTCATGACTTATAAGTTGTACCAATTTATCGCAAGGTTATTCAACTTCTTCATATTGACCTATACATTTGGGTCTCAATACTTTGACCCGATCTGACACCTCAAATCACATAAGTTGGACCACTTGCCTAGAGGTCAATCAACTTGTCTACTCTAGTATACATATACATGATTCCAAAAAGAAGGCATCATCGATGAATGTTAGGTTTCATACACCTCAAGAACACCTCTAAATTCATGTAAAATCTTAGCAACACCTAAAACATGTCACATAGTGATAAACTAGAGGTTAACCCCTCTTTACCAGAAACCCTAACCGAAATGGGGTTTATTCATCCAAAACCTATTACACATTTAGATCTAATTAGTTTTCATTTTATTAGATATTTTACTCAAAGATATTTATTAGATACCATTTATTCCACATGAATAAACATGATCATTAACCATAAATGAAGTTCTTCATATATCATAAACCAATAAGATGGAAAATAAACAAGCATGGTTAAGATATAAACATGGAAACAAGTTTTGGAAATGCAACTCCTTTCATTCCCAAATTTAGTAAACCATGGGAGGAAATCATAGTTGTGATTCAGTCTTGGTTTATAAAAGAACTTCTTTGTACAGTTGTTCCTCATGTGACTATAATTGCTGCAAAAGTAACACCCTACAAAACCAGATCCCTAACATTTTTCATGGAGATGGCATTTACAAATGGGACACTAAGGTCTAACCACTTGAACTTCAATAATCATTACACCACTGTCAACATTAGGATTAACTACTCTATCACTAATATTCCTTCAAACCTGAAATTTACCTACTCTAGTATAACATCCTCAACCACCTTCACCTTACCATGAGAAGTGTGATATTTGGGTATATGGACATCAAACCTTGCTTTCTTAAAAGTGCCTATTATATCCTACTAGTCATCAAGCCCCCTTTCTAAATGTCTAGTATCTTCAATGGAAGTCATAACCCTCCGGTAAGTGTCTGTGATGGATATCCTCTCTTGCATGCCAGCTGTTAGACCATATTCAAATGTACGTACTTGCCAACTAGGGACCAAATCTCAACAACTAAAGAAACCAAAAATTTTACTAATTCACTGCCATTTCGTTCTACTTTATATTGCCACACTATATAATATTCTCCCTTACACAAATATCAAGAAAGAAATCAACTTCAATCTCTTTCTTAAAATCAACCCACATTAACATTTGACTTGTTTGTTGTCCTCTTCCACAAACTACCTGTTGGATAAATTGGATATTATGATAAATCCCCTTTGTTTCGATGATGACAAACATTTCATTCTTATTTATCTAACGAGCTACTTGAGTGTGCAGGATGACACAACTATAAGGGAAATCCAACGTGAAGTATTTATATTTTCATGCAAATGTAATCATTGTAAAAACTTGTACAGAATTATAATGTACAAGTACTTAGAATCGCATGTAAATCAAGCATTGGATTTTCCCTAGCTAAACACCTTAGTCATCCATTCAATAGGATCACATAATGCACACTTATGCACACACTTAGTATCTTAATTGAAAGATTGAAAACAGAGTCAATCTCGGTCGACCACACTCCTCGACCGAGACACTCTCGGTCGACAAACCTCTCGACCGAGATTGACCAAAAATAGCCGTTAGACACAGCAGTTAACAGTTGCAAATAAACGTTAATCCAGAGAGCCTGTCGGTCGACAAATCCTCGACCGACTGGACATCTCGGTCGACAAGTCCTCGACCGAGATGGTCTCTGACAGCAACTGCAGAATTAATTAACTAGCCGTTGCTAATGCATCTAACTTATTCCTAACGGCTAGTTAAGCACTAGGAACCCCCTAGAAGTTGTCTAGAATGTCCTTAAGTATACTTAGGCCATTCCTATAAATAGGACAAGCCAAGGGACACTAAGATACACTTCTTACACTTGATATACTTGAGAAAATACTTGAGCCCTCTTGTGCAATCTGTGTGAACTGAGCTGTGTGATCAATTGGCCATTTTTCTCCCTTGCTCAAGCTCGTCCTATAGGCTAGATTTTCCTAACCCTAGCAATCACAAGTCCATCATATTGGCTAGGAAAATCCAAACGCTTGATCTAGGGAAATCAAGCCTTGAGCTACAAGGATAAGTTGTATTTTCTTTTATTCCTTTCTCGTTCCTTTGTATTACTTGTACTCTCCTTGCTACTCCAGGTAGGAGGCTGCGGATTGGAGAGGTTGAAGCTCTTCGTGTGAAGAGGAGGACTTTGGACTACTTCGGAAGGCTGTCTTGACGGGAAGCTACTTCAGGAGGAAGGCTACTTCAAGGGGGAGCTTGAAGTTACTTCAGGAAGGCTGCTTCGAGGTTGGCAAGACTACTTCAGGGTGAAGGCTGTCCAAAGGGTGTTTAGAAAGTATTGTAAATTTTATGTAACATCCTTGAGAGGTAATAAAATTTAGTACTTTCAAAATCCCGGTTGGGTAAGCAACCGGGTAGTGGACTGACTCCTTAGTATTTGCTAAGGTGGAACCACTCTAAACACCTGTGTTCCTCTTCTCAATCTTTACTTTGGTTGTTTGATTTTAAATTATTTTAAAATCTCTATAAAACTCTATTCACCCCCCCTCTAGAGGTTTTCAATTGGTATCAGAGCAGGCTTCAAGGAGCCCTAACAAGGTCTTGAAGAGATAAAGGGAGGAGGTAACTACAACCACAAGAAAAGGAGCATGGACCAAAGTTCGACAAGTTGCAATTGGTGCTTAGGAACAAAGCACTCTACGTCTAAATGTCCATGGAGGTCAAAGAAAGGAGATGCACATAAAGAGTGTTTCGTTGCTACAATAAGTGAGGAAGAAGAAGAAGAGGTAAGCTTGCTTGATTTACCCAAGGAGGAGTTAGTTGCTATTATTGAAGAAACACATAACAAATATGTTGAATACAAAAAGAAATTAAAGAAATCAAATAAAGAAAATGATGATCTAAATGCTAGACTTCTTGAGCTTACATCTGAAAATGATGATTTATATGCTAAATTGAATACTCTTGGTTTTGAAAAAGATAGCATTATGTCTGACAATCGTATTTTGAAATCATCTCTGAGTAATAGTGAAGTGAAAATTTTCACTCTAGAGACTAACTATGATCTTCTATGTCAAGAAAAGACTGAATTGCTTGCAAAGTTAAATGATATTCAAAAACAACCTATATTGTGCACCCATGTAGAATATGACAATATAGTGAAAGAAAGAAATATGTTATCATCCAATCTAGATCAAGCAAAATTAGATATCAAGAAAAGAATGGATGAGATCGTTAAGTTGCAACAAAAAGTTAGCAAGTTAAGCAACAATGGAATCCTTGATAATATACTAGAAAATTCCTATCATCAAATAGGGAGAAGAGGACTAGGTTATAAGCCTAATGAGAAATCCCATCAACAACCTAGAAGGACACAAGCGAGTCAATCTGCTTATATACCTAGAGGCTTAAAAATGTATATACCCAAGAATAACCCAAATCAAAACCATAGAAAAAGGCTTGAGGTTGATTCAATTTGTTGTCATTATTGCTCACGCCTTGGACATTATTCTTTTTCATGCCCATACAAGAAAAAGCATGTCGAAATGGTATGGGTTCCAAAAATCCCAAATTAAATAGGTTAGGCTAAGTTGAGATATGACCTTAGACCTTAAGTTGTATATCCTTATGTCTATCTCAACTTAACATTTAGGGATAACAAAAATTAAAAAGATTTAATAGCATCTTGATACACATACGTTTATCTCAAACTGCTGTAAATCTTTACATTGTATGTGAAAATTATTCTTGAAAGATTCTATTTAATCATTCTTTTATTGCACATTTTTCAGAAATACTTACAATGAATAAAATGTTTCAAATAAATTTTTGTGTGCTTTTATATTTTATATTATAGTCTATCCAAAGTAATCTTAAATTCATGAATGGATATTATTCTTGAATATGCTTCAGCTCTCATAATTAGTACACTTTAATGTGTCTCAAATTGATATTTGCAAGCTATCTGCAGAACTCATACTTCGCATATAAATGATTCATACTGGAAACCTGCAAAATATGCCTCTTGGTTAAAATAAAATTTGACCAAGGGGCGCTATGGTCGTAATCAAGGGCGACCTAAAATAAACTTTGATAAAAACTGTTTATTTGAACATCATTTTATTGAACTTTATCTTAGCATATTTTTAAATTAAAACGTCAAATCATTTGTGGTAATCAGAAGCCTTAAATATTATTACTCCCTTGGAATATACATATGCTCTACAAAAATGTTCTATGATTTGCATTAAGATTCAGCAAAAAAAAAATTGAACTCAGAAAGTTAGTCGGTCGACGAGTGCTCGACCGAGAACCACTCGGTCAGCCCGTCTCACTCGACCGATAAATTTCTAAACAGACTCAGTCTCAGACAAACTGTCGGTCGACGAGTGCTCGACCGAGACAATGTCGGTCGACAAGCGCTCGACCGAGAAATAGCCGTTGGATATGACCGTTGCGACTCGACCGTTATGACCGTTTTCTTTACCGTTGGAGGACCAAGTGGCGCGTCTGCAACTCGACCGTTGCGGACGCTCGGTCGACGAGCCGTCGACCGACCGGGTCGCTGGAATTCTATAAATAAGTGCAAAAACGAGCCACTTACTCACACTTGCATTTCCTTGCTTCCATAGTCCATCTCTAGTGCAATTTCGTGCAATCCTTCAGCACTCTTACTCTCAAAACTTCCTTGCTTCTTCTCCACTCTCAAGAAACACAATGGCCTCATCATCAACTGTCCGAGGGAAGAAGAAAGTTGCTGGAAGAAAAAGAAGAGAAGAAAGGGAAGCCACTCCGCCACTGACGATCATCAATGACATAGCTTTCGTCGACGGAGATGCTGGAGATAGATACTTTCGGCTTTCTTCTAAAGCTCCTCTTCCCCGACGTCCGGTCGAAGTGATGGACTTCATCAACATCGTAGACCTGGAGCATCTCTTTGGAGTACAAAAGCTGAAGGACTTCATCAATCAATCCTTTCCTTCCTACTCCATTAAGGTAGTAAACGAATTTTATGCCAATCTTCTATCTCACACCGAAAATAAAACCACTTTCTTCTACACCATGGTCAATGGGCATAGTTTTAAGTTTTCCGAAGGGGATATTCTTGACATGCTTGAAATTGATATAGATGAGTATCAAGATTTCCTTGACCTTACCTCCAGCAATCCAATAAATCTATTTTCCCATGATGACCACACCACTAGCCTAAGTGATATCAAAAGAGCCATATTTCAAGCCAATACCACGTGTCATGAAGATAGGGGAACCTATTATGCTATAAACCTAAAACCGGCATGTAGAATAGTAAACCTCATTGTTTCCACCAATATACATCCACGAGCCAATAAATCCGAGGTTCCCATTTTCCGTATGTGTCTCATTTATGCTATCATAAAAGAAATTCCCATCAACTTCATTCGCATAGTACTTAAAAATATGCTTGAGTTTTCTGGCAATCCACCATATGCCGATTTTGTATGCCAGATTACTCAACATTGTCTTAAGGTAAACCTTGAAGATATGGGATATATATGGGAGCGTAGACCACCAAAGATAAGTAAGAACACCGTAGAGAAGATGGGGATTGACTTTGGCCATAAAAAGGCAAGAGTAGAAGGAGAGTCATCACATCAGGATATACCACCCCCTCCTTCTACTAACCTTTCCATTGATCCCATCCAAAATACCCTTACTTATATTGCTGGCTCCCAATACCATCTTAGTAAACAATTAAACTACAATCACCATGCCATGACATATTTGAATCAAAGAATGCAAAACCTTTCTCCTGGCCAAACCGATGAATATCCGCATTCTTTAAACCCTGGCATGCTCGACCCATTTAACCCCTCATACAACTACTATCAACCTCCACCTTCACCATCAATGGATCTTGCACATACTCAATTTTCGTCCATACAATTGCAAGACATAGCTGCTCACTTCCGTTTTGACCGAGTTCCCACTTTCCTGGAAGCATATGCGTTGACTACAACTGGTGCTTTGGATTGGAAAACTTTGGTCCAATACTATGGAGCTGAGCCATTTCTTGGGAAAGATCCGGACATTGATGTAATTCTTAAATCTTTCCTGTGAAGTGTTGGTGTTGTAATAGTTGTATTCCATATGATTGTAATCTTCTTCATGTTATTGAATGAAATTTGCCATTTTTATTTACATGGTTATTTGTTTGGCTTATGATGTTATCTTCAAAATATGGGTTATCAGTTCATTATTGTAGAGCATAACAAATAAGGGAATTATAATAATTAAAACAGGCAACTATTACAAATTAAAATAACAAAATAGTTCTCCAGAAACACTCTCGGTCGAGCAACTGATCGACCGAGAACATTGTCGGTCGAGCAACTGTCGACCGACTGGGTTTCTGTTTTTCCAGGTTGACAAAATTGCATACATCTTTAAAATCTTGGACATTTTATGTATTCACTGAGTATTCAAACTTTCATTTGAGATGTCTATCGAAGGGGGAGCAAAGCATAAGAAAGAGGGGGAGATCATTAAAACTTTGATAATTGTTTAAAAGAAGCTTACAAAAACTTTGCTATCACTATGTGTAGCTGAATATTTTTTTAAGAAATCTATATCGTGTACTTGAAGGAACTCTCTACCCAAAATGGGGCTTAACATCCCTTGCTTTTGGATGGAGATATTTTTAGGATTCTCATTTAATCTATAACTTAACATTCTTTGCTATATGAGAAATCCATTCATCATATGCTTAAGGGAATCTCATATCATTTCAAGGCCTAACATCCTTGCAAATGATTGAGAAACAAATTGTGGATAAATTAGATACAAATCCATGTTCCTAATAGGATATCTAATTACGGGGGAGCATTACATTAAGGGGGAGAAGATCAATAAAACATTCAACTTGGATATCTTTTTGAAATGACAAAGGGGGAGAAAGAATATAAAAGTATATATAAAGGAGTTTTCATCATATCTTGGCCAGCACTCACTTGAAAAACATAAATGGCTACAAAAGGTAAATTTCCAGGTATGAAACTCACATGATTTATATTTCCTTATTTCATATTTAAGAAATGTTTGTCATCTTCAAAAAGGGGGAGATTGTTGGATAAATTGGATATTATGATAAATCCCCTTTGTTTCGATGATGACAAACATTTCATTCTTATTTATCTAACGAGCTACTTGAGTGTGCAGGATGACACAACTATAAGGGAAATCCAACGTGAAGTATTTATATTTTCATGCAAATGTAATCATTGTAAAAACTTGTACAGAATTATAATGTACAAGTACTTAGAATCGCATGTAAATCAAGCATTGGATTTTCCCTAGCTAAACACCTTAGTCATCCATTCAATAGGATCACATAATGCACACTTATGCACACACTTAGTATCTTAATTGAAAGATTGAAAACAGAGTCAATCTCGGTCGACCACACTCCTCGACCGAGACACTCTCGGTCGACAAACCTCTCGACCGAGATTGACCAAAAATAGCCGTTAGACACAGCAGTTAACAGTTGCAAATAAACGTTAATCCAGAGAGCCTGTCGGTCGACAAATCCTCGACCGACTGGACATCTCGGTCGACAAGTCCTCGACCGAGATGGTCTCTGACAGCAACTGCAGAATTAATTAACTAGCCGTTGCTAATGCATCTAACTTATTCCTAACGGCTAGTTAAGCACTAGGAACCCCCTAGAAGTTGTCTAGAATGTCCTTAAGTATACTTAGGCCATTCCTATAAATAGGACAAGCCAAGGGACACTAAGATACACTTCTTACACTTGATATACTTGAGAAAATACTTGAGCCCTCTTGTGCAATCTGTGTGAACTGAGCTGTGTGATCAATTGGCCATTTTTCTCCCTTGCTCAAGCTCGTCCTATAGGCTAGATTTTCCTAACCCTAGCAATCACAAGTCCATCATATTGGCTAGGAAAATCCAAACGCTTGATCTAGGGAAATCAAGCCTTGAGCTACAAGGATAAGTTGTATTTTCTTTTATTCCTTTCTCGTTCCTTTGTATTACTTGTACTCTCCTTGCTACTCCAGGTAGGAGGCTGCGGATTGGAGAGGTTGAAGCTCTTCGTGTGAAGAGGAGGACTTTGGACTACTTCGGAAGGCTGTCTTGACGGGAAGCTACTTCAGGAGGAAGGCTACTTCAAGGGGGAGCTTGAAGTTACTTCAGGAAGGCTGCTTCGAGGTTGGCAAGACTACTTCAGGGTGAAGGCTGTCCAAAGGGTGTTTAGAAAGTATTGTAAATTTTATGTAACATCCTTGAGAGGTAATAAAATTTAGTACTTTCAAAATCCCGGTTGGGTAAGCAACCGGGTAGTGGACTGACTCCTTAGTATTTGCTAAGGTGGAACCACTCTAAACACCTGTGTTCCTCTTCTCAATCTTTACTTTGGTTGTTTGAGTTTAAATTATTTTAAAATCTCTATAAAACTCTATTCACCCCCCCTCTAGAGGTTTTCACTACCAGCGAGTAGAATTTCCTTAAAATGATATACAAAATTGAGAAATATTTTCTTCCATACGGATCCTTAAAATATTAAATTCTTTCCCCAATTTCATCTGTAGGTCTGCTAATATCGGGTCCACAGTACATATAATGTTTGTGGATCCTAACCCCCATATTTCTGATAGGTCTTTTGAAAATCCTTCTATTATGTCTCCCAAGGAAACTTAGAAGCTATAAATGTCAACCATGGATCCCCTAATAGCATAAGAAAGATCATTATGTCTTAAGCGAATACATTGTATGTGATTTGAATGTGTTAGGTTGTATTTCTGTTACAACATCCCAAAAAGTACCATCTTGTTGCCCTTGTTTTTGAGTTTATCACCTTTTAGCCATTTCTAAAATAATAATTATTGGTATCAAATGATTATAAGTGGTATAGTCAGACTAGAAACAACAAAAACAAAACCCTAACAACACGAATCCACAACCCAAAACCATACACATGTCAATATCATCATCCTTAAACACCTTAAAATTCACTTGTATGTCTTTATTGTCCCTCCAAACTCCCTAATCCTAACATTTGGTACCAACCTATAGAAACCACCACCCTTCCTAACCTAGGTAACTCTAATATCTTTGAAAGAGAGGGATAAACTAAAAATATGATAAAATTTTGTTGAGATCATCATTAAACTAGAAAAATAAATAAGCATAAAACTTGTACAAATAAGGTAGGTTAAGATATAAAATTCACACTCTATTTAAAAAGTCATAAGAACTAAATTCCATCTTAGAAACATGTCAAATTACAAAATGATATTTCTCATATATCAAATACTTACATTAAGCACATATCTTTATTACATCATGTACTCTAAGCATAAATAATTGTTACAACATTCACAAGATAGAAACATATGATAATCCAATGAAATACGATCTAACTGACTAGGACCTTAGTGTGAAAGGACTCTATGTAAAGTACCACAACCATAGAATAAAACCGACACTATATCACCCAAACTTTCCAAAACATGTATATTACTAAGAGGAAGTGTAAATCTGATTGGGAGAATCACAAACATGATAACATTGGATAAAAATAAAGTTCATTGAACCAAAATTAGAAAAGACAATAATTCTCTTACTCAAGTCTTGAACATTACACCCACACTTTAAACAAATACATGGTTTGCACAATTTAAAAGGAAAACCAAACTAATTATTCTATTATAGTTGTCACCTCATTAGGTTTAGACTCGTAGCCTTGTCCTTGAGGTATATGCTCCTTGCCTAATTTCCTTTATCCGTCTCTCTCATGGATGTCACGCCCCCATTCATGAAAAACAAAATAGAAAACAGGTTAGAGTAAGTGGCATTGAGAAACAATATGTGAACTAAAATATGTGTACTTTTAAAAGAATAAATTTAACATGGTAACCATTACATTCTTGTACTATCATTTATCTTCATCTTTATTTATCTTAAAATTGACATTATTGTCTTGGACTAAATATGTTGTCGTTCATCTTTAAATATACTCCCAAGAGCTCATTACTCAAATAGAGCTTATGCACCCCAATGCTCATTTATCACATAGAGCTTATCCTAAAAAGACGATTGAATCTTGAAAGGAATAATCAAAATTGATCCATCATATAATTAAAACTGATCTTGAGGATAATAACTTAAAGCATTAAATTTGACTTAGAATGCATGTGCATGTTATGATGACATTAAGACATATTGAAAAACATAATTTTATTTATGAGCAATTATCTTGAAATCATTTATAAAACCATAACCTAGATGTTATCATGATAAATTCTCATAAATATAACCATATAAACTTTAGTACCCAAACTTGTTAAATCAGAGTGCACACTCATTAACCTATTGGCTAAGAAGTCCTCATAGATATCTTGAGGCTTATAGAAACCCTAAACTCCTCAAATCAATACAGTTGAAATTATTCTTTGCCTTTATTGACAATTAAACCCTAATTTAGGTTCTTAGTGGAAACAAGGTCTGAGATAAACTAATCAGGGCTTCAAATCTAAAATATTATCTTATTCAAAACCTTATCCAGTGAATACTTACACTTATTTTTTTGAACATCCTTCTAATTGGTGTATTTCTTAAAATGACCAATTAAAATTCGAGAAAACCCATTTTATAAATCATGTGTGCCTTATCTAGGTGTGGAACCAATGGTTAGTTTTCCCAAACAGAGCCAGCCGCATGGATTGGCTTGTTCTAGAAGCCTACATGATAGGTCAACAAAACAAAAGGGTCAAAGGACAGGATTGTCCTTGTTGGTGTGACATTGATAAAAGCATGATGAGGGGCCTAAGTGGGAAAAAGATCTTCTGACATCATTGTTCTCCTGGAAGGAAAAAAGGTGCATCACAAGCATGCAAGCAAGTTCAACCATGAGATTCTCAATCATATCTCAAAGGTCTCCCTAGCTTCAGGTTTGTGACATTGAGTACCTCAAACAATGTCAGTTCTAGAGAGCTAAAGAACAAGGTTTCAATGGACTTCTCCCTCAGAACCCACTTTCTCCATGACAAAAAGGAGGTGAGGGTACAAAGATGGCAAAACCCCACATCATGCCTCAATCCAAATGTTCCTTATGCATTTTCACTCATAACCAAAGTTGGGAGTATCATATCCATGCGGTAAAACCATAAAATATGTTGGAATTATAGGTTTCTGAATAGAGAAAAAGGGGAAAAACATAGATACCTACAACACGACACAAATTGAGAGGTGTTGAGACTCTTGAGAGGACAAAGAGATGACCCTAGACTTGTATGGTGCCAAGATCGTCGTAGCCAACAAGTTTCTAAACTCACATATCACAACAAGGTGACTTTTGCTGGGAGATCTACTATGGCGATTGCAGACAACACTAGGTAAACAAGAGCGTTCTTGGGGATGCACTCATTGTTTTGGATGTGTTTCTTATATAGGAGAAGGGACCAAGGACAAGTCTAAGGTCATAGGCATTTGAGTTTGATCAAGTCAGGGAGATTGGGAAATTCTTCATTGACTAGGGTTTCTATGTCTCAAAATCTGATCGAGTTTGGGATTGAACCACTTGGGGGAAAGAGAGGAAGGTGGGTGGAGAAAAATCATTCCCTTTCCTTTCTGAAAGAGGGAAAAAGGGAGTCGTTGATGTGTTGTGTCACTGTTGCAGCTTGGATATAGTCCTCATGGTGAGGAAGACGACTTTGAAGTTGTGTATAGCTCTGTGAGTACAAGCTAGGGCTGGATAGGGACCTAAAAGGTCTAGGTGACGCATTATTTAAGAGAGGCCATGAGATATAGGCCCATTAAAATCGAATCATTGGTAATTTAGGATTATAACTTTGTTATTTTCTTTTAAACTATATAGGTCCCCTCTCATCTTATATTCCATGTTTAGTTGTATACTCCTCTCTATATCTCCATTCTATCCTTTTTATTATCATCATGCATCTTAAAACACCCCCAAACTTTCTTCACATGGATAGTTGGTTAGGGCAACCAGAAGAAGTGTAGTCAACAGTTCCATATTAACTTATCCCAATACTTGGATACTTGGCCCAAATATCTGAATACTGAATTCAGTCAGTATGCATATCATTTAGGTGATGTTTGATATCAATATTATCAATTAAACCTAGACCTTGTCGTCCCTGTAGACGAATCTAATCTAGCATCTAATAGCACATTCTTTGGACCATCTCCTTTGATTAGCACAAATGGCAAACATTAGAGAAAACCCTAAACCTAACCCATATAAAGAAATAAAACACTTCATTCTCAACAAATACGATTAACACAATATACAAAATACACAGTCAATTTTTTCCTTTCCTTCATAGAACCTCATAAACCAATGCCAGATCAAGTACAACATGTTTAGTTATCACAAGTCATATTCAACTCCAATAAACCAAAATCAAAATCTTATCGTTCTTATGAAGCTTAGTTTACATCTACTACATGTACATGAAGGAGAAACTCAATATTCTACCCATCTCAAGAAAGAGAGAGTACATATACATTCTAATATACAATATTCAATATATATCTTCTTTGTCACATCCTCTATGTTGAATAGAATCGTACCTAAAAACCTTTAAAATGGCAACAAGAGACTCATACATAGTCCCAGTGAATGGGTACCTCCCACTAATGCTGAGTACATCCATCATAGTAAGATTAAGTATATTGAACTAAAAAGAAACCTCTAAATATTTCCAAGTCTAATATATAATTTTAAGCATATAGGAATTTTAGTTCATGACAATAATCTCATTAATCATAAAGGCATTCATATAGCCAGGTCCCAACATTTTGTAGATGTAACAAAGCAAGATATAAACACTTAGTATCATGAAATAATAGTAACATCATTTTTGTGACACCAAACCTCCGAAGCAGCATATCCTACAATCACTAAGTTGAAGTACACATAAGACATGTCTACCAAACATGGCTATTCAAACGACAAGTAAATCCAAACCATACAAATAGTGGATATTAAATCCCAACATGAACCAGTTAATAATGTTAAAGATCAGATTCCATACTAGACATTTATGAATATGGAAATAGATTATCAATATAAAAGAATGGCCAATTTCCAAAAAAAATAAACATATTCAACAATATATTTTTCAACTAGAAGTAAAAGGCATGTAATAAGCATTCAACTCATAGTTTATACGAATTGACATCTTTTCTTCAATTGCCCTGAATCTACTAGGCTTGTACATTACCCAGTAGAAGTTTTCATGCCTAATTCTCATTTTCACAACTCACTATCACTATCTTAAGGTTTATCCGGCCACCCTAAGACATCAAACATAGACTATAGTCCATCATAGGGTTTCCTTAATAGGCTCACACCCTCATCTCAGGTACACAAGATATGAACCAACATAACAGAATATTGTAGGGAAATATGGCATCATAGTAGGTAACAAAAACAAAAAAATTTACTGCCATATCCCCCTTATAACAGTTGATTGTATCAACAACTATATAATGGAAAGGATGGTTTCGAGGATATAGCTAGTCTTGGAGCAAGTCCAATGACAATATCCTTGTTGTCTTGTGAGCCTTTCTTCAAATCACACTTAATAGTCCACACGGACCACCTAGAACTCCTGTTGTTCTAGAAGAATAGACAGGAAGGAGTTATCCCTCCATGTTGGTGTACTGGCACCAACTTGCTCTCCCACAACTATTCTCCATTGCTATCCCTCCCTTTATCAGGTAGGACATGCTCAAGTTGTCTTGGTTACCACAACCAGAGAAGAAAACAACTATCAGAAGCAATTGAGTTGTGTCTCTGGGAAGGCCCCAATACCCCGCTATTTATAGGAGGGTTAGGGTTAGGGTTCCCAACCTATGTGGGAGTCGAAGGGACTGGAATTTCATGAGTTTTCACAACCTACGAGTGGGAAAATAGTTGGTTCATAGGTGAACCGATCGGTTGGCATGTGAGCCAATCAGTTCAACCCTTGAATTGCTTGTTTCGTCATGTTTCCAAATCACAATTATGTTGGTAATTCTGATCCAATTAATGCACAACTTGGCGTCAACATTAATCCTTGATACAATCAAATTGATCCATAAACCGAGTAGTTCATCTCATGAACTGATCGTCTCATGACCTTGAGCCAGTCAGTTCACACAGTGAACCAGTTGGTTCATGCCCTGGTTCATCCAAAATTTAGCCAATGCAATTTCCAATCAACCTGACACTCCAACTGATCGGTTCAACACTTGAACTAGTCAGTTCATATTTCAAGAAATTGTTGTTTAAATTGAATACTGAAACACTTTTAGTAATCAAATTAAACATCATTCATGAACAAACTCCTATTCCAAGTTTAGCCTATGTCTGTGACCCTATAAGTACCAATTTACGTTGGTAGTGAATGTCCATAATAGTTTATGACATCACAAAAAAGAGCGGTATTTAGCAACACATCATTGTTACCCAAGTAAATAGAAAGTTGGAGAACAACTTCAACCTACTATCCGTGTTTGATGTTACAATCTTTGTATAGTTCCTTTGTGATTGATATCAAGAATTGAACTTGAGGCATGGAATAGTCATCCTCTTCAAGATTCTACCTATGTTCCTTGAACCAGAGTAGAATGTCTAAGATATATATAAGCTCAATATCACACATTAACTCACATGTGCATGGCCATGCATTTCATACTATTGCTGATCAAGAGGCCATGATATCATACTCCTATAGGAGGGATAAATCCCATTTACATCACTCACAGTCATCCCCATGTGTCACAGTGCACTCGATCATCACCTTTATGGCAACCCTTATTCAAGGTTACAGTGGATGATGTCAAAGTACACTTAATGACATGTGGTGAGTGTAGTGAATTCAGGTCTAAGAACCACAATCACCACCAACACTATAAGAGATAATTATGACTACCATGAATGGTTTCCATGTATCACTCTAATGGTGGGTCTGTCCGGTACACTGTTCTCTAACAAGTACCTATATGTTTGGTTTGATATCGCATATCATGACTGATGAGATTTTATCATCAACCAACACACACTAGTTTTTAATGTTATTGCTGTCTATTTTCCTTCCACAATAACATCTAACTAGGGACATAACATGAATGTATATACTCTTGACATCCGTATGATCTCATTGTGAAGGTCATCAACCAGAAGACAAACATGATTGAGTAATACCATTCTTTAGACATTTATTATGTTACTTCATTATCTCATAACTGAACAAACTGAATAAATTGGAATATTACCTTTATTATTAATCAAATCATTTACAAGTTATGCCATTACAATTATCATATGATTGTCTCTCTAGGCGTACATGCCAATGGACTCCCACTTGCACTTAGAGCCAATCACCCATGCATCTTATCCCAAGTGATCTAACATGACCATCATGATTCTACTATGAAAGTGCCTTTGTTAAGGGGTCCAAAACATTGTTCTTGGTTGGTCCTCTTCAAATCTTCACATATCCTCACTGTATGATATCTCGTATTAGATGAAAATGACTTTGTATATGCTTGGAATGCTGATGCAATCTGGTTTCCTTAGCTTGTACAATATCTTCATTGTTGTCACAATATAGATCAATTGCATCAATGATGCTTACAACAACCTCAAGTTCTAAGACAAACTTCTTGATCCATACAACCTCCTTTGTTGCGTTTGATGTAGAAATATACTCGATCTTTATTGTAGAATCGATAATTGTCTCTTTCTTGGAACTCTTCCAACTCAAAACTCCGTTGTTGAGGCAAAACACAAATCTTGACTATGATTAATAATTGTCTTTGATAGTTTGGAAGCTTGCATCGGTGCAACCCTTTTTATCACCAACTCTTACTCTCTGCCCTAGACAAGAAACTAATCCTTAGTTCTTCTCAAGTACTTGAGGATGTTCTTCACAACTATCCAATAAGAATCACCTAGATCTGAATTATATTTGCACATCATGCATAAGGCATACGAGACATCAAGATGAGTACATAACATTGCATTCACGATGGATCCAATTGCAGATGCATATGGAGTCCTACTCATGTGTTCCCTTTCTTCACAAGAACTGGGGCATTGATCTCTAGAAATGACAAGTCCATGAGACATGGACAAGTTTCCTCTCTTTGAGTCCTCCATGTTTAACCTCTTCAACACTTTATCAATGTATGTGCTCTGACTTAGTACAAGAATCCTTCTAGATCTATCTCTATAGATCTTGATTCCCAAGATGTAGGATGCTTCTCCCAAGTCCTTCATTGAACATGTATTTCCAAGCCATGTCTTTACTGTCTGTAAAATTGGGATGTCATTCCCCATCAATAGTATGTCATCTACATACAATATGAGGAATACAATCATGCTCCCACTAACCTTCTGGTACACAAAAGGTTCATGCTCATTCTGACTAAAGCCAAACTCTTTGATTGTTTCGTCAAATCGAAGATTCCAGCTCTGAGATGCTTGCTTTAATCCATAGAGTGACCTTTGTAGATTATAGACTTTATTTGCATCCTTTGGATTTATAAAACCATCTGGTTGTGTTACACACACATACTCAAGAAAATTCCCATTAAGGAATGCAGTTTTAACATCCATTTGCCAAATTTCATAGTCATAATAAGTTGTAATGCCAAGCATGATCCTCGTGGACTTAACCTTAGCAATTGTAGAAAAGGTTTCATCATAGTCAACAAGTTGAACTTGTTTGAAACCCTTTGCAACCAATCTTCCCTTATAGGTATGTACTTTACCATCCATGTCGATCTTCTTCTTGAAGACCCATTTGCACCCTATGGATTTTCCCCCTTCAGGTGGATCCAATAAGGTCCATACCTTGTTGGTGTACATGGATTTATCTCATATCTCATGGCTTCAAGCCATTTCATAGACTCTGGTCCCTAAGTAGATTCTAGATAGGTTGTTGGCTCATCGTCTATGATCAACTCACTGCCTTTTTGAGTTACAAGATAACCAAATATTATAGGTTCAAGGTGTGTCCTACTAGATCTAGGAGGTTCATGTTTACTTGAGGAATTTGAGATTCCAAAACGACTTATGATTATCCTTGTTCCTCTTGTACATGTACTAGTTCAATGTTTTCTTATTAGTTTTAAACATCTTCAAGTTCTACTTTCCTCCCACTGATTCCTTTGGAAATAAATTCTATTTTGAGGAATGCAACATCTCTGGAAAAAAGCACTTTGTTGTCAGATAGGGAATAAAAGTAGTATCCTTTAGTTTCCTTAGGATATCCAAAAAAATAACATTTATCAGATTTGGGTCCAAGCTTTTTGGGAAACTACTTTCTCACATAAGCTTCACAACCCCAAATCTTCATAAAAGACACATTGGGACACTTCTCATACCGTATCTTATATGGTGTCTTTTGAACCGATTTAGATGGTACACGGTTTAGTGAAATGTGGTGGATTCAAGAGCAAAACCCCAGAAGATAGTCGAAAGTTCAGCTAAACTCATCATTAATCGCACCATATCCATCAATGAGTGATTCCTTTTTTCTGATACACCATTATGCTGAGATGTTATAGGTGGAGACCATTGTGATACAATATCACGGGATCTCAGAAGGTCCTCAAACTCTTGGATTAATTATTCCCCACCTTAATCAGAATGAAATGCCTCAATTTGAAATTTTGAAGGGTTTCTGCTTATGTTTCATCAAGTAAACATAGACATACCTACTGAAGTCATCAATGAAGGTAATGAAGTACATATACCCACTTCTAACATTTGTTCAAAAAGGCACTCGATAAAATGGCTAGCACTCGATAAAATGGCTATATGATTGAGCCAGTGATTGCAAAATCATAGAAATGGCCAACTCTTGACTCAAAGAGATTCCCATTTCTTTTAGATGTTCCTCATGTCCAATCTATTGAGTACATGGGCCTAACCTGAGTCTTGCTCTGTCATCTTACACTCAAAGAGAACCTTTGATACATTGTACCTTTCTCACTTAGCGAAATAATGGTTCCGGTTCCTAAGATGTATTACCATCTCATGTATCCTCATGTCTTTACATTGCTCATGGAACTCATAGTTCATGCATCTTAGCATAAGGTGCTTTATGTCCTAGGCATCATTGGCATGCTTGTAGTAAGCATCCACGTTATCCCTAGGTGCATCAGGTGTAGGTATTTATGGCACTGGTTTATCTAGGACATAGAGCTTATTCTCATCATTGAGATCCCTTCTCAAAGTCCAAAACTAGTTGTGAAAATTTGTCCCGTCAAGTTTGTCCTTCCTAAGGACTAATTGCAACAACTATATGTTTTCCATTTGGTTCTTCAAGATAAAAATTGCATTTTTCCAAAACACTTTTGATTTGACTTGATTTCATTTGAATAATATTGATGATATTTAATTAGGCCTTTAATTAATTATCTCTCCCATTATTTTATTCAAATTGATATCCCTAACATATCAATTTGGAATATTGTAATGCACAACCTTCTAGTGATCGAGGATCTAAAATGATTGAATTATTACCCATCCAATGCTAGCGTCCATAATCAATTATCAAGGTAAACAACATTTTCCAATTTTATCTTATGCAACTCTTGGATAGATGACATACAACTCCTTGCCATAGTCAGCTGCATGCTTCTAGGTGCTTAATCTCATTAAGGAAACCAAGTTAAGCCTGACCCAAAAGCCAACATGATAATAATGCACCTCGCTTGGTAGGCCCACATTACTACCATCACACTTGCACGAGATGGACAACACACCATGCTTAGCGTGCCCACACATAGTCGATCAAGCTTTTCATGTGTGTTGCTAATGGAAAGCATCTTAGACTTAATATTTCATTGAGGGAGTTTGTACTTATAAGTACTTATACACATCCAATAACCACATACATATAGTTTGTATCATATACATGCTATATACTACAAAGAAAAAAATGCAATAAAACTAAAGCGATGGTTATGGCCATTCTAAAGAAATTCCTTAGAGCCACAAGAAATTACCACAACCTAGGGTCTACATCTCATGTAGAAACCTATTGTTGATACATATTTGTGCTTTCCAATTTGGGTTGAAAGGTTCAATCCTTGAACCGATCGGCTCACCTCCTAGCCATTTGGTTGGTTGTCTCCCTATTCGATTAGTCTCTGGTCCACCATATTCTAGATTCTCCAATCTATCGATTGGGCCTCTAGTCGGTCAGTTCATCCGTCATGGTCCTCCATCCACTGGACTTGTTTTCTTTATTGTAAGAAGAAAATTAAACTATCCTAATCTTACATGATTATTAAGAAACCTCAAGTTACATTCGAGCATAGGAAAGATAGCAGAGAATAATACTTTTACAATTAGAATATAAGGTAGAGGCTCGGTCTGCAAATTGATAAAAAATATGAATAAACACACAACCACCCTACATGAATATTGAAGATTATTGGCCATAACCACGCTACACATCCACCATCAAAACTAGCTTTTAGGGTGACGTGTGCAAATTGCATATATATATATATATTAATATTAATATGAGATTGTTAGTGGTATTTAATCGAACATGCACATGACTATTCACATCACATGCAATAAATAAATTATGAAAACCAAAAAAATCCTATCATATTGATTATCCCAAAATCTATTAAATTGACGCGGCTTTGATACTACTGTAGGGAAATATGACATTAGAAATAAAAAATTTAACTACCATATTACCATTATAATAGTAGATTACGTCAACAACTATATAATAGAAAGGATGGTTTCGAGAATATACCTGGTCCTAGAGCAAGTCCTGTGACAATCGCCTTGTCGTCTTGTGCGCCTCTCTTTAAATCGCACTCGAACATCATCTGCAACAACTCCTATTTGATCATCACGAACAACAACCTAATGTTGTCCTCTGATAGGTATTTTCTATACGCCCTAAAATGCAAGTGCATGCTATTAGAGTGATATAGGCCAATGAGGCTCGGATATCGAACACGGGGAAGTGTAAATTCAAAAACTACTACTAACTAAAATACGACCAACTAGGTAGAAGAAAACTTTGATTGGAGTTTAATTAACTAATAATACAAAAAGTGAATCTAAAATTACTAGTTATTGATCACAATTGGACGGAATTCCTTTAGATTATGATTTCACCATAGTTAAAAATTAACAGTTTAACATTACTAAAAATCTCTCCTAACTTGGATTAAGAGCATGTAGCAAGAATTACCCTCTCTCATGGCATAATTCACTACCTAATCTAATACCAATCCCATTATTGTATTGATTGTGTTACTATTTAGGTGTTTTATCAAAAACTTTGGGTAATCTCCTCACATTCGTAAGCAACCTTTCTCAAAGGGCGATGTAAAACATGTATTTCTATGAAATTCCAACCATTAATTCCCTTTATCAAAGCAATTAAAGGTATAATTAACTACCTATGGTGATCAAGCATTGATAGTTCAATCTCATAGAAATAAGTCCAAAAATTAAGAGAAATTGATATATTAATGCATAAAAGTCAATCAAAATGCATAACCAGGCTACTCCTGGGTCCTAATGAATAAGGGGTTTAGCCCCGCATGGTTTCTATGGTTAAAACATAGGAGAGAAGAAGAAAAGCATGGAGAACATTTAGAAAACCAAAGAACCCCCGAAGAAGATGGTCCAAAAGATACCTCTTGTACATGTGTATATTTGCTACCTTCCGACTGTGAATCCATCCGCTGGGAATGCCCGGATCATCCATAACATGGTCTTCTTCTTTACTTTCTCCTCTCCTTGCTCTCGGTTGGCATACAAATGAATTAGAATATGATATTCGGTCTGGAAAAATTCTCCCTAAGTCATAGAAGTGGCTTAGGGAAAAATAAATCCTCAACTGTCGGATAAAATGCTATCTTCATATCTGCCTCATCCCGACATGTCGGTACTACCGATTGGGTGTCAGTAATACCGACTCCTTTGATAGTTGCGGCCACTTGGAAAGTTGTCGATACTATCAAGCTTGAAGTCGATAGTACCGAGTTGCTTTGATTAATCTTGAACCCAAGGTTGTGGTGTTGTCGGTAGTATTGACTCCCAAAGTTGGTACTACCAAGAATTCACAATTTCTTTCTTTTCATCTTTGAGCAAGTGTTGGTACCGCCGCCTCCAAAGTCAGTAGTACCGAATTGTGTAGTGTTGTTTTAAAACTTCCTGAGATCCATAAAATCTGAACATAAGCTCTTGAAATATAATAAATCTCTTGGAAACATTAAAATTACATTTATTTGATGCAAATAAGTATCATAGGATAATGATAGTAAATCATGCACAAATTTATATGAAAATGAAAAAAGTGCACAAAAATCAATAGTAAATAGTTTGTGAAAAAAACAAATATCCAGTGCATCAAAATCCTCTAAGCTTAAATATTGATCATCCTCTACCTACAGACCCTCAGATCTATTTGAGACCAATCAGAAAAAGGACATAAACTATGAATTCCATTTCTCAGCAATCTCCACCTGACGGTCCCAACCTGACCTTTACTCATCAATGAACAATCGAATGCTCTATAGAGACAACAAATATCCATAAAAGATGTCCACCCTTAGATCAATGAACACTATCAAGAGAGCTAGTTTGCATCATAATCAATCAGGCATTCACTTGGTGCATCATGTAATTCCCTATTCTACATTGCTCTTTCCTAACTACCAACTACTTGGAAGCGGTTCTCCTTATAAGAACGAATGAGGAGAATTATCATTTAAGTGGCCCACCGATAAGAAAAATGGATGGTATGAAATAGGTGGCTGTGAAGATTCACAAGTAAAATTTGAATTATTTATGCAACAATAAAACATGATGAACTTATATGATGAAGATGATGAAAAATGCATGAATCCTAATGCCTAATATTATTGGGTGGCATGATGCAAATATCAACATTCTCATAACATGAATGAGAATGAATTAAAGAAAGGAATATATCTTGTGAATGTTTCCATCTTTTTTTGAAGAATTTAGGGCATGCTACCTCTTGTTTTCAAAACATCACCAATTCCTTTTTTGTTCTTTTCTATTTTTTTCATTGGCCTGCTATTTTAGCATGATGGAACGTTATTCTTGTTCTTTACTAACATACATTTATTTTTGTCTTCTTAGGGTATGTATGTATACCCCTGCACTCTTATTTTAGTGGAAAATAGTATAATCTCATTATATGAAAAATGAATGATGGAAAATTACATGCAATCTACATGTAATTGTTATGAAAATAAGATGATATGCACGAGAATTGTTTATGCATAATGACACATCGTTTTTCATTTTGTAACTAATGCAATAAAAGCAAACTAACTATTATGTAACCTATCATGCCATGCAATGCAAACAAGAGGAAATAATTTAGATTACTTGATCATCTTAAGGTGGTGGGTGAAAATGAATGGAAAAATGGATAGAATCACATAATTAAGAGACAATGCCTTTCATGAATTATGATATGTCCCTCTCTAATGACCTGTGAATAGGATAACTTTAGGGTTTCTTTCTTAAATTTTAATTTTAGATCTCATTAACTATTTGATCAATTTAGGCTCAAACCACATCTACATCCACATTTAACGAATAATTAATATGTCCATTCATATCAAATGTCCTTAATCTGACTAGCCCATACACTTCCTCTAAGTTTTGAACCTCAAGAAATTTGCAACTAAGCCAAACTTTTAATTTTTAATTTTCCATTACAGCACAAATGAGAGCACACGACATTAACATAAACCACAAATTAAGCTCCACTTATACACTTGATAGACCGTGGATCCTACAACTTGTAAAGATAAAAACTTAAAACCAAATAAAACACATAAAGACTAAAGTAAAATAAAAATTAAGGATAGAGACTGTTCCAACTACCCCTTCCCCCAATCATGAACTTGACTATGTCCACATAGTCAGAATTCTAACTTAAGAGGTGGAATAGTTGTACCAGATCACATGGGTGGTGGTGGAGGATGTGGCAAGGTGGGATCAAAAGGGTAGAATGTCCCTATAAAACTTGACAACTGTTGTGGCATTGGTGGAGGTTGTGGATAACCACCAAAGTATCCCTGACTCTAGTAGTGGTCGAAGAATGACTATTGGTAACCCTCCATCCACAGCAAGCACATGTGCATGTTCTCTTGGTTGTCTAAGAGAAGTTGTTCGTTCTCAAAGATTTCCTAATAGTTGTGGTAGAGCCGTCCTTGGACACAGTGGATGCCCACTGAGGTTGCCATCTGCTATTGTTGTCCTTTCTGTATCTCTTGTAGCATTATGTACATTCCCACCATAGAATATAGATCATCCTCCTATGATGGCAGTGAAGCAGAAGAACTAGATGCTGCATATGGTTGTGGATGCTTACGTGGAACCTACCTCCTCATGATGGGGATGGTTGGTTCCTTGTGACGTCCCCGGACTTTCTAAAACTTAATATGATGTGTGACGTCCAAATTAAAACCCCCACCTCAGTGAGAATCCCAATTTAAACACCCCACACTAGGCTAAGAAGAAGAAAATCAAAGGATTCAGAAGGAAACAATCAGTAGCACATGTACATGAACAATAATAAAACCATACACACATGTTCACCATTCAACATATAATTACAACATGAATTGTTACAACATTTGATATTACATATTGAACAACAAACTTAAACATATACATGTACTACAACTAAACTACAGGATCTTAAGACAACAGGTCCACCTGTACATCAGCTCGCCACACAACTCTCAACTATCCTGGATCTTCAAGAGCATAACCACAACCTAAACAAAAGATTAAATGCGGTACACGTCAGCACAATATTTCATGAATATTGTACTGAGTACGCCTACGTGTCTTTTATATACCTCTCATCATATCTTGGCAATAAGATAAAACTAATACTTGGCAGTAACAGAAGAATATAAGAAAAAGCATATACTTGCACAAGGATATTCATTAACAAAAGAGAACACATATTTTAAGCACATTTTCCATTATATATCCATGCATTTGCCACCTGAGGGAATAATGCATCATCTCTGCTACCAAAGAGAATGAGATGTAAGGCCTTATGATCTACTACCAAAGAGTTAGATCATTGTACAATGTGATCTGCTACCAAAGAGAATGATCACTTTTCAGCACTATGCTACCAAAGAGAATTGGTGCTTTCATATAATGGAACAGATATATTATGTTTGATGTGTTCATAGCAATAAGTATGGAAAGATCAACCAACATATCATACAAGAGAAATCATTTCATCCAATACCATATGCCAAGTAGTTTACTACCCATATAACACAAGCATATTGTATAATAAGCCAAGTAAGAGGTAATAGCGTACCTACCAAAGAGATATCCTAATCACATACCACTGATGTCAACTACGTCTTGGTCAAACCCTGGTTAAGATAAGATCATATATGCCACGCATTAGGTTCTCACCATCATACTTCTCATCTTAACCCTAATTGTATTTATTAGGGTCTCACTTAGTCCATTAGGATATGTGCATCATTACTTATATTCTTGTCTTAGAATTATCATACTGATGTCATATTCCAGATTATGATTCATTATCTAAACATTATCTTCCATAGCATTTTTGTGCACATTAATTAACCCTAGATTACACCATTAATCACATCAGGGTTTTTATATTACATTAAGAGTAACATCATCGTATAACATGGATTATGGGTATCATCTTGATCTCATATATAAATCTGAGGTTCCAGATACTGATATGAGCTTACTCTGCAAACTTTCATCAATTATTGAGCATTTATGTATTTATTGCATTTTACTTAGGGTTATAAGCCCTAATTAGACATATTAAGTAAATTACATGATTCCGTACATTATCATGACCATAAATAACATCCTATGCACTTTAAACATGATTATAGACTTACTGACCTTTTTCTACAATTTTAGGTCTTTGTTTATTATTTATTATGCATGAAAAGACCTTTTTTTACATCTTACATGATTACTCTGATATTAGTTTCTCAAAAGCCTGATATTATGCTTGCGTTGTGTTCTACTCATTTTTCTGAGAATTTAGGTATATTATACTTATTTTTCTGAGCATCGAGCTAATTACTACGATTTAATGAAGAACTGTAGATTTCTGGGAATATTACCTTATTCGGCCAATGGCGTGTTGCCACATGTCCTGTGAGAGGCGCGGCTCATCTCATGAGCTTGGTGCTGAGCCGGCCGGTCTGAGCTGGGCCACCTAGGTTTGGTCTGGGTTCGGTCCAAAGCAATAGACCAGACCTCTTTTCTTCCTTTCTTTCTCCATCGCACGACGCTTGCGTGCGTCGTCTACTGGAACAACAGGTGCCGCTGGGGCTAGGGCTCTGCGGAGCTCCTCTTTCCTTCTCAAGGTCCATTATGGCTAGCAGCTTTGGCCCTTCCTCCTCTAAGCCTCCGACTCTCTCTCCCTCCCTTGCTTGAGTCCGCAGCAGGACTCTCTACCCCCACGGCGCAGCCACCGCGGGCTGTTCTTGGCGTGTATAGGCGCCGCCACCTGGGTGAAGATCTTCAGCAGCGGTCGGCCACCTAAGCTCCACCCTCATCTCTCTGCTGCACTCCGGCTCTCTTCTGATTTGTCGAACCCGCCGCCAAGCTTGTCCGCGGTTCTCGATCCCAGCCTACGCCGTCGATGCAAGGTCACAATCATTGTCCTTATGACCTTGGTGCTGGCAGGCGCTGCTGCGTGAGGGAGGAATCCAGCAAGCAGTTGGTCACGAGATCCTCCAACTCGGCCTCTGGTAATACCGCCTTCACTTCGGGGTGCCTTTCTCCTGACTTCACGCGTGAGGTCGATAATGATTGGTTATCCAAGGGAGCCTGGACCTAATCTGCATGCCCCTCCTTCAATGCGATCTACACAATTGGGCGGGCTGCCTGATCTCTAGTTATAGCTAACCCTCACTCCCCTCTTCTGCCGATGTGCCTCTACGCCTAGATCTCCAGAACAAGCCTTACCGGTCACACCCATGGAGGCCGGCTTCCTTTCTCCTACCTGCCACCTATGACTTGTGGTGGAAGAACTAGGAGGACAGGGAGGTGAACTTCATCTGTAGAAGACAAAGGAGAAGCTAGGGGGTACGGTTGTTCTTATCTTGCGTCCCACTTCTTTGCTTCCTCTACTGTGACCTCTTCTCCCAACCGTCCTCTTATCCCACTCCTCAACGCACGTCAAGGATTCTAGACAATGTGGGAGCTATTGTTCTAAAGCGAGACTGTAACTGCTGTAAGGAACAAATATTTAGCCATCCAATGTATCCAGAACTGAAATCCAACCCTCACGTCTGAACTAGTTACATGAAGCAACCCAGTCAAATGCTAGAAAAGGGTCACGCATCCCATTTAAACCAATTAGCCACGTGACATATTAATCTATGCTCTTGATTACAACTTAGACATACATAAAAACCAAACCTAGTGCTACATCGTAATATATTGCTTATTTTGTTTAACTCCAAAACCATGTACCCCTTTGTAGGAATATTCAGATAGAACTGAATTTGGGACAAAGATTCCTCATCACTCAAGTTACATCTGATCCAAAAGTCCTTTAAAACCTCTAATCTTGTAATTATCTTCATAAGCACATGTAATAGGGCAAAATGACATCATCACCATATTGATATGAAAACACAAAACTCATCACAAGACACTTAGAAACCTCAAAGTAAATCAAACTCATGAGATTCACTTGTCTTATTAGATGTTTAGAGAATCCAAAAGTCCACTCCATCACATCCTACACATCTTAAGAGAAATTTCGTCCTCGAAATTAAGTCAAAAACCAGTCTTTCACATCATATACATCTTAAAAGAAATTTCATCCTCGAAATTAAGCCATCATCTTACTTCAAAGAACAACCAAAAGGTCTTCATCCATAACTACGACATTATTCTAGGTGCAATATTCCCATAAACATCATGTCCAAAACATATATGTACCACTCCTAGGAGGCTATTAAAGCATCTAGGGGAGACTACCCCTTCAAAAGGGTTTAGAGACTCATGTTAGATCATGACGTACCTCATATATTATGGTTTCTTTCTTATCTTTACCCATGCATTCGGGTTGCCACATCATATTAATATTTTCTAGAGGTGTTAACCACGTTAGCCTGTTATATCAAGGTGTCTCAACCTTTATGTTGTGCTAACTATCAAACTATATTCCATCTTTGTTAAGCACCGAGATTAATACCTCGTGTAACATGTTTCATTCATATGATCTTATTTCATTGCTCATAACAAATTGATACATTTATTAGTAATTTCATCACAAGATTAACCAATAATTTCACATTATCATCATTATTCATGTATATGGTTAACCACTTATACTTTGATATCCTTTAAACCATCTCTAGGGTTCCATCATATCATGTCCATATGTAAAACCTCAAGATTAGATCACATATTACGATCATATTCACATATATTATATTAGGGTTGTGCTACACAAACTTATGTGAGTGGCTAATTAAACATCTATCAAAACTTCATCTAGTCCAACTGAGGTTCTCCTGACCCATATCATAAGGGTAGTGTCATGCTCAGTCTCTCTGAGCTAACTCAACTCTATGAGTATCTCATAAGCACATACTTTATCTTTTCTCTCTTAGCTTAGGGTTCTCAGATTACCTCATTGGCACTAGTGATAGCTTTACAAGCTCTCGCCACATAAGCACAAACCAAAACATGCCATGATGTTCTCATCATAGATCTCTACCTATGAGATATGCTTACCCAAAACTCTCTAACATATACACCACTAGCGTCCTACGTGGGAAACCACCAAATCGAGCATGAGGCTTCACAAAGACTATGATAGATACCTCCTCCAGGGTCTTGGGACTCTCTCTCCCTCACCCAGATGGTAGGTTCTCACATTCTTATTAACATATGCACATATATAACCAGCCTCTCTCTGTCTCTAGGGTTTGGTCATCCCAAGGACATCTAGGGTTCCGCAAGACTATAGGAATCATGAATAAAACAACTCATCTCAATCACTCAGGAGTAGTCTAGTTTAGGACATATCATATCACATATCTTAGAATTCTCATATCTTGGAGTCTAGGTTCTCTGACCTTCTCCCAATGGGTCTCACTCTCTCTGGAGTGAACCCTAAAACTGGTCCTAACACTAGAGGTCCTCCTTCGTAAAAGAGATTGAGGCTCATGCTGACTCACAACCTAGTCTTAACTTAACATATCTTATCTCATAAAAGTCTATTTACTTGCATCATCAGAACTTATCTTGCATCCTCAAAACTGAACTTAAGTCCTCAAAGACAAACATAGATCATCGCGAACTATCTTATAACATCTATATAAGACTTAGATCGTATCATCAAACTTATTCTATCTACTCCATCTATCACATATACCAAACAAGGCTCTAGACATCTAATCTAGAACTACACTCTCTTCTAGATTGATGTCATTCATTATCACTTAGGTTGTATGAACACCTCCTACTCGTACATGTGTGGGGACACATTTTTGTAATACATATACATATTAAAATATTATATAGTTTTTCTCCGATAAAACAAACGTCAGAGAAAACTATCGCGGTTCGATCCGGTTGGAATCCAAAACCAAATCCTGAAAACGAGTGTCCCACACATAGTAGAGAGTACAGTGTCATGAAAACTAGTGAAAAGGGTGAGAACAAGGGGTAGACTAGTGTAGCTACTCTAGACAACGTGCGCAATATGTCTAGGGTTTCTCTTCCCTTGATGTATGTCATTTCCAAATAGTGCAACGTCCCATACCGCTACACTACAAGGAAAGAACGACATCTAAGGACTTGCTATACAACAAGCACTAGTCTAGATGTAGTTCTCAGACATCTAGGTGCTAATCTAGAGGCTAGGTCAGATCTAGTCTCTAAAAGATGACTAATCTAACCCTAAAAGATTATTAAGTTCAAGGTTCTTTAGTTTTGAGTTTCATAATGAGCAAATGTCAGGCTTTGCTATTGTTCATGCTCTGATACCACCTGTGACGTCCCCGGATTTTCTAAAACTTAATATGATGTGTGACGTCCAAATTAAAACCCTCACCTCAGCGAGAATCCCAATTTAAACACCCCACACCAGGCTAAGAAGAAGAAAATCAAAGGAGTTAGGAGGAAACAATTAGTAGCACATGTACATGAACAATAATAAAACCATACACACATGTTCACCATTCAACATATAATTACAACATGAATTGTTACAACATTTGATATTACATATTGAACAACAAACTTAAACATATACATGTACTACAACTAAACTACAGGATCTTAAGACAACAGGTCCACCTGTACATCAGCTCGCCACACAACTCTCAACTATCCTGGATCTTCAAGAGCATAACCACAACCTAAACAAAAGATTACATGCGGTACACGTCAGCACAATATTTCATGAATATTGTACTGAGTATGCCTACGTGTCTTTTATATACCTCTCATCATATCTTGGCAATAAGATAAAACTAATACTTGGCAGTAATAGAAGAATATAAGAAAAAGCATATACTTGCACAAGGATATTCATTAACAAAAGAGAACACATATTTTAAGCACATTTTCCATTATATATCCATGCATTTGCCACCTGAGGGAATAACGCATCATCTCTGCTACCAAAGAGAATGAGATGTAAGGCCTTATGATCTACTACCAAAGAGTTAGATCATTGTACAATGTGATCTACTACCAAAGAGAATGATCACTTTTCAGCACTATGCTACCAAAGAGAATTGGTGCTTTCATATAATGGAATAGATATATTATGTTTGATGTGTTCATAGCAATAAGTATGGAAATATCAACCAAGATATCATACAAGAGAAATCATTTCATCCAATACCATATGCCAAGTATTTTACTACACATATAACACAAGCATATTGTATAATAAGCCAAGTAAGAGGTAATAGCGTACCTTCCAAAGAGATATCCTAATCACATACCACTGATGTCAACTACCTCTTGGTCAAACCCTGGTTAAGATAAGATCATATATTCCATGCGTTAGGTTCTCACCATCATACTTCTCATCTTAACCCTAATTGTATCTATTAGGGTCTCACTTAGTCCATTAGGATATGTGCATCATTACTTATATTCTTGTCTTAGAATTATCATACTGATGTCATATTCCAGATTATGATTCATTATCTGAACATTATCTTCCATAGCATTTTTGTGCACATTAATTAACCCTAGATTACACCATTAATCACATCAGGGTTTTTATATCACATTAAGAGTAACATCATCATATAACATGGATTATGGGTATCATCTTGATCTCATATATAAATCTGAGGTTCCAGATAGTGATATGAGCTTACTCTGCAAACTTTCATCAATTATTGAGCATTTATTTATTTATTGCATTTTATTTAGGGTTATAAGCCCTAATTAGACATATTAAGTAAATTACATGATTTCATACATTATCATGACCATAACTAACATCCTATGCACTTTAAACATGATTATAGACTTACTGACCTTTTTCTACAATTTTAGGTCTTTGTTTATTATTTATTATGCATGAAAAGACCTTTTTTTACATCTTACATGATTACTCTGATATTAGTTCGTCAAAAGCCTGGTATTATGATTTCATTGTGTTCTACTCATTTTTCTGAGAATTTTGGTATATTATACTTATTTTTCTGAGCATCGAGCTAATTACTACGATTTAATGAAGAACTGCAGATTTCTGGGAATATTACCTTATTCGGCCAATGGCGTGTTGCCACATGTCGTGTGAGAGGCGCGGCTCATCTCATGAGCTTGGTGCTGAGTTGGCCGGTCTGACCTGGGCCACCTAGGTTTGGTCTGGGTTCGGTTCAAAGCAACAGACCGGACCTCCTTTCTTCCTTTCTTTCTCCGTCGCACGACGCTTGCGTGCGTCGTCTACTGGAACAACGAGCGCCACTAGGGCTAGGGCTCTGCATAGCTCCTTTCTCCTTCTCAAGGTCCATCATGGCCAGCAGCGTTGGCCCTTCCTCCTCTAAGCCTCTGACTCTCTCTCTCCCTCCCTTGCTTGAGTCCGCAGTAGGACTCTCTACCCCCACGGTGCAGCCGCTGCGGGCTGTTCTTGGCGTGTATAGGCGTCGCCACCTGGGTGAAGATCTTCAGCAGCGGTCGGCCGCCTAAGCGCCACCCTCGTCTCTCTGCTGCACTCCAACTCTCTTCTGATTTGTCGAACCCGCCTCCAAGCTTGTCCGTAGTTCTCGATCCCAGCCTACGCCGTCGATGCAAGGTCAACATCGTTGTCCTTATGACCTTGGTGGTGGCAGCTGCGTGAGGGAGGAATCCAGCAAGCAGTTGGTCATGAGATCCTCCAACTCGGCCTCTGGTAATACCGCCTTCACTTCATGGTGCCTTTCTCCTGACTTCACGCGTGAGGTCGATGATGATTGGTTATCCAAGGGAGCCTGGACCTAATCTACATGCCCCTCCTTCAATGTGATCTACACAATTGGGCGGGCTGCTTGATCTCTAGTTATAGCTAACCCTCGCTCCCCTCTTCTACCGATGTGCCTCTACGCCTAGATCTCCAGAACAAGCCTTACCGGTCACACCCATGGAGGCCAGCTTCCTTTCTCCTACCCGCCACCTGCGACTTGTGGTGGAAGAACTAGGAGGACAGGGAGGTGAACTTCATCTGTAGAAGACAAAGGAGAAGCTAGGGGGTACGGTTGTTCTTATCTTGCGTCCCACTTCTTTGCTTCCTCTACTGTGACCTCTTCTCCCAACCGTCCTCTTATCCCACTCCTCAACGCACATCAAGGATTCTAGACAACGTGGGAGCTATTGTTCTAAAGCGCAGACTGTAACTGCTGTGAGGGAACAAATATTTAGCCATCCAATGTATCCAGAACTGAAATCCAACCCTCACGTGTGAACTAGTTACATGAAGCAACCCAGTCAAATGCTAGAAAAGGGTCATGCATCCCATTTAAACCAATTAGCCACGCGACATATTAATCTATGCTCTTGATTACAACTTAGACATACATAAAAACCAAACCTAGTGCTACATCGTAATATATTGCTTATTTTGTTTAACTCCAAAACCATGTACCCCTTTGTAGGAATATTCAGATAGCACTGAATTTGGGACAAAGATTCCTCATCACTTAAGTTACATCCGATCCAAAAGTCCTTTAAAACCTCTAATCTTGTAATTATCTTCATAAGCACATGTAACAGGGAAAAATGACATCATCACCATATTGATATGACAACAAAAAACTCATCACAAGACACTTAGAAACCTCAAAGTAAATCAAACTCACGAGATTCACTTGTCTTATTAGATGTTTAGAGAATCCAAAAGTCCACTCCATCACATCCTACACATCTTAAGAGAAATTTCGTCCTCTAAATTAAGTCAAAAACCAATCTTTCACATCATATACATATTAAAAGAAATTTTGTCCTCGAAGTTAAGCCATCATCTTACTTCAAAGAACAACCAAAAGGTCTTCATCCATAACTGCGACATTATTCTAGGTGCAATATTCCCATAAACATCATGTCCAAAACATATATGTACCACTCCTAGGAGGCTATTAAAGCATCTAGGGGAGACTACCCCTTCAAAAGGGTTTAGAGACTCATGTTAGATCATGACGTACCTCATATATTATGGTTTCTTTCTTATCTTTACCCATGCATTCGGGTTGCCACATCATATTAATATTTTCTAGAGGTGTTAACCACGTTAGCATGTTATATCAAGGTGTCTCAACCTTTATGTTGTGCTAACTATCAAACTATATTCCATCTTTGTTAAGCACTGAGATTAATACCTCGTGTAACATGTTTCACTCATATGATCTTATTTCATTGCTCATAACAAATTGATACATTTATTAGTAATTTCATCACAAGATTAACCAATAATTTCACATTATCATCATTATTCATGTATATGGTTAACCACTTATACTTTGATATCCTTTAAACCATCTCTAGGGTTCCATCATACCATGTCCATATGTAAAACCTCAAGATTAGATCACGTATTACGATCAAATTCACATATATTATATTAGGGTTGTGCTACACAAACTTATGTGAGTGGCTAATTAAACATCTATCAAAACTTCATCTAGTCCAACTGAGGTTCTCCTGACCCATATCATAAGGGTAGTGTCATGCTTAGTCTCTCTGAGCTAACTCAACTCTATGAGTATCTCATAAGCACATACTTTATCTTTTCTCTCTTAGCTTAGGGTTCTCAGATTACCTCATTGGCACTAGTGATAGCTTTACAAGCTCTCGCCACATAAGCACAAACCAAAACATGCCATGATGTTCTCATCATAGATCTCTACCTATGAGACACGCTTACCCAAAACTCTCTAACATATACACCACTAGAGTCCTACGTGGGAAACCACCAACCCGAGCATGAGGCTTCACAGAGACTATGATAGATACCTCCTCCAGGGTCTTGGGACTCTCTCTCCCTCACCCAGATGGTAGGTTCTCACATTCTGATTAACATAAGCACATATATAACCAGCCTCTCTCTATCTCTAGGGTTTGGTCATCCCAAGGACATCTATGGTTCCGCAAGACTATAGGAATCATGCATAAAACAAATCATCTCAATCACTCAGGAGTAGTCTAGTTTAGGACATATCATATCACATATCTTAGAATTCTCATATCTTGGAGTCTAGGTTCTCTGACCTTCTCCCAATGGGTCTCACTCTCTCTAGATTGAACCCTAAAATTGGTCCTAACACTAGAGGTCCTCCTTCTTAAAAGATATTGAGACTCATGCTGACTCACAACCTAGTCTTAACTTAACATATCTTATCTCATAAAAGCCTATTTACTTGCATCATCAGAACTTATCTTGCATCCTCAAAACTGAACTTAAGTCCTCAAAGACAAACATAGATCATCACGAACTATCTTATAACATCTATATAAGACTTAGATCGTATCATCAAACTTATTCTATCTACTCCATCTATCACATATACCAAACAAGGCTCTAGACATCTAATCTAGAACTACACTCTCTTCTAGATTGATGTCATTCATTCTCACTTAGGTTGTATGAACACCTCCTACTCGTACATGTGTGGGGACACATTTTTGTAATACATATACATATTAAAATATTATATAGTTTTTCTCCGATAAAACAAACGTCAGAGAAAACTATCGCGGTTCGATCCGGTTGGAATCTAAAACCAAATCCTGAAAACGAGTGTCCCACACATAGTAGAGAGTACAGTGTCATGAAAACTAGTGAAAAGGGTGAGAACAAGGGGTAGACTAGTGTAGCTACTCTAGACAACGTGCGCAATATGTCTAGGGTTTCTCTTCCCTTGATGTACGTCATTTCCAAATAGTGCAGCGTCCCATACCGCTGCATTACAAGGAAAGAACAACATCTAAGGACTTGCTATACAACAAGCACTAGTCTAGATCTAGTTCTCAGACATCTAGGTGCTAATCTAGAGGCTAGGTCAGATCTAGTCTCTAAAACATGACTAATCTAACCCTAAAAGATTATTAAGTTCAAGGTTCTTTAGTTTTGAGTTTCATAATGAGCAAATGTCAGGCTTTGCTATTGTTCATGCTCTGATACCACCTGTGACATCCCCGGATTTTCTAAAACTTAATATGATGTGTGACATCCAAATTAAAACCCTCACCTCAGCGAGAATCCCAATTTAAACACCCCACACCAGGCTAAGAAGAAGAAAATCAAAGGAGTCAGAAGGAAACAATCAGTAGCACATGTACATGAACAATAATAAAACCATACACACATGTTCACCATTCAACATATAATTACAACATGAATTGTTACAACATTTGATATTACATATTGAACATCAAACTTAAACATATACATGTACTACAACTAAACTACAGGATCTTAAGACAACAGGTCCACCTGTACATCAGCTCGCCACACAACTCTCAACTATCATGGATCTTTAAGAGCATAACCACAACCTAAACAAAAGATTACAAGCGGTACACGTCAGCACAATATTTCATGAATATTGTACTGAGTACGCCTACGTGTCTTTTATATACCTCTCATCATATCTTGGCAATAAGATAAAACTAATACTTGGCAGTAACAGAAGAATATAAGAAAAAGCATATACTTGCACAAGGATATTCATTAACAAAAGAGAACACAAAATTTAAGCACATTTTCCATCATATATCCATGCATTTACCACCTGAGGGAATAATGCATCATCTCTGCTACCAAAGAGAATGAGATGTAAGGCCTTATGATCTACTACCAAAGAGTTAGATCATTGTACAATGTGATCTGCTACCAAAGAGAATGATCACTTTTCAGCACTATGCTACCAAAGAGAATTAGTGCTTTCATATAATGGAACAAATATATTATGTTTGATGTGTTCATAGCAATAAGTATGGAAATATCAACCAACATATCATACAAGAGAAATCATTTCATCCAATACCATATGCCAAGTATTTTACTACACATATAACACAAGCATATTGTATAATAAGCCAAGTAAGAGGTAATATCGTACCTTCGAAAGAGATATCCTAATCACATACCACTGATGTCAACTACGTCTTGGTCAAACCCTGGTTAAGATAAGATCATATATGCCATGTGTTAGGTTCTCACCATCATACTTCTCATCTTAACCCTAATTGTATCTATTAGGGTCTCACTTAGTCCATTAGGATATGTGCATCATTACTTATATTCTTGTCTTAGAATTATCATACTGATGTCATATTCTAGATTATGATTCATTATCTGAACATTATCTTCCATAGCATTTTTGTGCACATTAATTAACCCTAGATTACACCATTAATCACATCAGGGTTTTTATATCACATTAAGAGTAACATCATCGTATAACATGGATTATGGGTATCATCTTGATCTCATATATAAATCCGAGGTTCCAGATACTGATATGAGCTTACTCTGCAAACTTTCATTAATTATTGAGCATTTATGTATTTATTGCATTTTATTTAGGGTTATAAGCCCTAATTAGACATATTAAGTAAATTACATGATTTCGTACATTACCATGACCATAACTAACATCCTATGCACTTTAAACCTGATTATAGACTTACTGACCTTTTTCTACAATTTTAGGTCTTTGTTTATTATTTATTATGCATGAAAAGACCTTTTTTTTACATCTTACATGATTACTCTGATATTAGTTCGTCAAAATCCTGATATTATGCTTTCATTGTGTTCTACTCATTTTTCTGAGAATTTTGGTATATTATACTTATTTTTCTGAGCATCGAGCTAATTACTACGATTTAATGAAGAAATGCAGATTTCTGGGAATATTACCTTATTCGGCCAATGGCGTGTTGCCACGTGTCCTGTGAGAGGCGCGGCTCATCTCATGAGCTTGGTGCTGAGCCGGCTGGTCTGACCAGGGCCACCTAGGTTTGGTCTGGGTTCGGCCCAAAGCAACAGACCGGACCTCCTTTCTTCCTTTCTTTCTCCGTCGCACGACGCTTGCGTGCGTCGTCTACTGGAACAACGGGCGCCGCTGGGGCTAGGGCTCTGCGGAGCTCCTCTCTCCTTCTCAAGGTCCATCATTGCCAGCAACTTTGGCCCTTCCTCCTCTAAGCCTCCGACTCTCTCTCTCCCTCCCTTGCTTGAGTCCGCAGCAGGACTCTCTACCCCCACGGCGCAGCCACCGCGGGCTGTTCTTGGCGTGTATAGGTGCCGCCACCTGGGTGAAGATCTTCAGCAGCGGTCGGCCACCTAAGCTCCATCCTCGTCTCTCTGCTGCGCTCCAGCTCTCTTCTGATTTGTCGAACCCGCCGCCAAGCTTGTCCGCGGTTCTCGATCCCAGCCTACACCGTCGATGCAAGGTCGCCATCGTTGTCCTTATGACCTTGGTGCTGGCAGGCGCTGCTGCGTGAGGGAGGAATCCAGCAAGCAGTTGGTCATGAGATCCTCCAACTCGGCCTCTGGTAATACCGCCTTCACTTCGGGGTGCCTTTCTCCTGACTTCACGCGTGAGGTCGATGATGATTGGTTATCCAAGGGAGCCTGGACCTAATCTGCATGCCCCTCCTTCAATGCGATCTACACAATTGGGCGGGCTGCCTGATCTCTAGTTATAGCTAACCCTTGCTCCCCTCTTCTGCCGATGTGCCTCTATGCCTAGATCTCCAGAACAAGCCTTACCGGTCACACCCATGGAGGCCAGCTTCCTTTCTCCTACCCGCCACGTGCGACTTGTGGTGGAAGAACTAGGAGGACAGGGAGGTGAACTTCATCTGTAGAAGACAAAGGAGAAGCTAGGGGGTACGGTTGTTCTTATCTTGCGTCCCACTTCTTTGCTTCCTCTACTGTGACCTCTTCTCCCAACCGTCCTCTTATCCCAGTCCTCAACACATGTCAAGGATTCTAGACAACGTGGGAGCTATTGTTCTAAAGCGCAGACTGTAACTGCTGTGAGGGAACAAATATTTAGCCATCCAATGTATCCAGAACTGAAATCCAACCCTCACGTCTGAACTAGTTACATGAAGCAACCCAGTCAAATGCTAGAAAAGGGTCACGCATCCCATTTAAACCAATTAGCCACGTGACATATTAATCTATGCTCTTGATTACAACTTAGATATACATAAAAACCAAACCTAGTGCTACATCGTAATATATTGCTTATTTTGTTTAACTCCAAAACCATGTACCCCTTTGTAGGAATATTCAGATAGCACTGAATTTGGGACAAAGATTCCTAATCACTCAAGTTACATCCGATCCAAAAGTCCTTTAAAACCTCTAATCTTGTAATTATCTTCATAAGCACATGTAATAGGGCAAAATGACATCATCACCATATTGATATGACAACACAAAACTCATCACAAGACACTTAGAAACCTCAAAGTAAATCAAACTCACGAGATTCACTTGTCTTATTAGATGTTTAGAGAATCCAAAAGTCCACTCCATCACATTCCTCCTCCTCTTCTTCTTCATCCTGCTCCTACTGCTGATCTTTTGCTGCATCATAGTCTTCCTCCTCCTCTGACATGCTATCTATAGGCCACCACATGAGGTGGATTCCTTACAAGTATAAGACGACATCAGGGAATGCCCTTTCCTTGTTACGACGCTTGTTGTACAACAAGTGTACACTGTACCCTGATGTGTGTTGATGAGGATGTATCTCTTGAAGTGCTTTAGGTCTAGGTTTGGCACAAACTTCAAGGATCTAGAGTTGGATAGATCAAGGTTGATATGGATTTCTATCAGCATGATCAATCCTCCAAAATGAGTAGGAGAAGTCCGGAGCACCAGTCTCCTCACACCCATCATATGTTGGAGGAAGAAAGCACCAAAGTAAAAATTCTTTCCTTCTAACTCTAGAAGCTTGTGGAGAAAATAGAGGTCCATCCACTAGGTCTTTCCTTGAACTTGGCTTGATTAGGAAAAGATGGTATTCGTGAGTAGGTGATGGAGGATGCAGGAAATGGGGTGCTTGATGTCCTTGACGCAGTTTGTGTGCTAGATAATATGAAAGCCTTCAGGCACCTCCACCAAAAGGTCCAACGTACGCTTGAAGTCAAAGTTGGAGGGAACATAAACTTCTTCCCCCATTGGCCACCCATAGATGGCATTGAACTCCCATAGTGTCAGTTTAAATTCGGTGTTGAACATGTAAAAGTTGATGCGGCCTACCCTCCATCCCCCCTATTCTCAGGGAGAACACATATCTCCAATGATGCAAGGAACTCATAGATGATGTCTGGGAATGTGAGCTAGTCACCGAAGAACGGGTTTGCCATTGAGCCCCTGATGCTAGAGAACTTGGAGGAGATTGTTGGTGAAGCCAATGGATTCGAGAAATGCATGGTCACTATATCGTGTTCCACCATCTCCCTCTTCTATAGATCTTCATATATTTTCCTCACATCGACATTTGGGTGGATGATGCATGTTGGGTTGGGAATCAATGTGGGATTCCCCACCATTAAAGAAGCTTCTCTCCTTAGTGCCATCCTTGGTGCTAGAAGGTGGTTGAGAAAAGAGTGCTTGGTGTAGACTCTGAATGCCTAGGGATGCTTGCACGTGCTTGCTTGAAGGAGTGAAGAAAAATGAATCACATCCCCTCCTTATATAGTTTCAGCTGCGGCCCTGCCATCGCATTAGTAGTACCAAGATAGAGTCAATACTACTAACTTTTCATGGAAATCCATGTGACTCAGTGATACCGATGGTCCCAATTTGTTGATATCATTGAAGTAGATCGCATGGAGTCAGTAGTACCGACTTGTGCCATGAATTAGTGGTACGACCATCAGAAATAAAAATTATCGATCGTCGATGGTAGTCATGTGGATTATGTGTCTTTAGGTGTCGATAGTACTGACTTTTTAGTCAGTAGTACAGACTCGTTCAAAATTTTTGATGATTTTGAGCGAGAACTGTGTATTTTAAAACTAGAGCGTGCATTTCCATCAGTACTACCGACTTTGGGTCGGTAGTACTGAGTCCTTATCAGTTTACTTGGCTCCTTTTCTACAAAATGTTGGTGCTACCAACTTCTGGGTTGGTAGTACCAATTATTCCTTAAATTTTTATACGACCACTCTATAACGTCGTCGGTAGAATCGAGTCCTTTAGTCAAATTTGATCCTTTTCCCATGAATCCATCAGTAGTATAGGATTTATGGTCAGTAGTGCCGACTGGTACTCATCCTGCACACCACAAAAATATTGATCAAGGTACCCTTTTTATATGAAAACTAATAAAATAAAAATTGAAGCTATGAAACTAAAAAACTGAATGTAAAGATAAAAAAATGATGGTTGTGTTTCCTCCCAACAACTACCCTTATTTTACATCATAGGATAAAAAATTCTAATTAAACCATTAGTGAAGCTCAATGAACTTCAACTCCTCTCTCCTCACCACATCTCCCCTCAAGTAGTGTTTAAGCCGCTAGCCATTAACAAGGAATGGCTCAGCCCCGTTGCTTATTTCTACCACCCCATGGGGGAAAACCTTAACTACATCAAAAGGTCCACTCCATCTAGACGTCAACTTACCGGGATGTAATTTCAACCTAGAATTAAACAGAAGAACTTTTTGTCTCTGAATGAAAACTCTATGTACGATGTGCCAATCATGGATCTTTTTAGTTCTTTCTTTTTGGATCCTTGAGCTTTCATAAGCATCAAACCTAAGCTCATCTAGTTCATTTAATTCCAACATCCTCTTTCTTCATGCTTCATCCAAAATTGTAGTTCAATTTTCATAATACCCATCTAGCTTTGTTCTTTAACTCTACGGGTAAGTGACAAGCTCATCCATAGACCAACCTAAAAGGAGTGGTTCCTATAGGTGTCTTATAGACTGTCCTATATGCCCACAAATCATCATTAAGCAGCACACTCCAATTATACCTATTTGTTGAGACTGTCTTTTCTAAAATTTTCTTGATCTCTCTATTAGACACCTCAACTTGCCCTTGGGTTTGGGGGTGGTATGGAGTACCTACCCTGTGTTTCACTCCATACTTACTCAAAAGTGCCCCAAATTTCTTATTGGTGAAATGAGATCCACCATCACTAATGATCAATCTGGGTACCCCAAACCTACTGAAAATGTGATCCTTCACAAACCTACATACAACTTGAGCGTCATTCGTGCATGGTGGAATTGCTTCCACCCACTTAGACACATAGTCAACATCAAGTAATATGAATAAATTCGAATTAGATGCCATGAAAGGGCCCATGAAATCAATGCCCCATAAATCATACACCTCAATTTCTAGAAAAACATTCAAAGGCATCTCACATCTTTTCAAAATATTTCCTGAACGTTGACACACATCGCAATGAAGAACAAAGTTATATGCGTCCTTAAAAAGTGTAGGCCAATAGAAACCACATTCTAAAACCTTGGCCACAATCCTAGAACTAGAATGATGTCACCCAGTAGGTAATGAATGACAATGTGCCAATATGCTCTCAAACTCACAATCCAGCACACATTTCCTCAAAATGTCACCCTACATTGCTTAAGCAAGATGGGAACATGCCAAATGTAATACCTGAAAGAGTGGAAGAATTTCTTCTTCTCCTAATAACCACAATTCTCTAGTATCTCTCCACATGACAAGTAGTTCACTATATTTGCAAACCAAGGATCTTTGCTTTTCATAGCAAAGAGTTGCTCATCTGGGAATTCTTCCACTATAGGTATGTCTATGTCCTTTTCATTCACCCTTTCAAGCCTAGGCAGGTGATCAACCACCACATTTTCAGTGCTTGATTTGTCTTTGATTTCAATATCAAAATACTACAATAGAAATATCCATCTAATCAACCTAGGATATGCATCCTTCTTCTGCAGCAAGTATTTAACGGCTACATGATCTGTCCAAACTATAACCCTATCCCCTATCAAATATTGGCAGAACTTCTAAAAAGAAAAAAACAACCGCCAATAGCTCTATTCTATTGTTGTGGGCATTGTTAAGAGTTATAGACACATAATAGAAAACTGTGGGAACCTTATCTCAATTTTGGCCTACAACAACCCCCATTACGTAATGTGTTGCGTCACACATCAACTCAAAAGGTTGGCTCCAATCTGGATCCTAGACAATAGGTGCGGAGACCAATTTCTCCTTCAACACCTCAAACACCTTAAGCATTGCTCAATAAAATTAAAATCAACATCCTTTTCTAACATCTCAGAGAGTAGTTTGGCAATTTTTGAAAGATCTTTCATAAAGCGTGGATAAAATCCAACATGTCCTAAAAATCTCCTCACTCCCTTCACCGATGATGGTGGAGGTAGCTTGGATATGACTTCTATTTTTACCAAATCAACCTCCATTCCCTTACTGGACACATTGTGCCCCACAACAATCCCGTCACTCACCATCACGTGGCATTTTTCCTAGTTAAAACTAAGTGAGTGTCCTCACATCTTTGCAAATTCTTATCAAGATTTTCAAGACAATCTTCAAATGATTCACCATACACCGAAAAGCCATCCATGAATACCTCCAAATATCACTCTACCATATCAAAAATAATGACAAGCATGCATCCTTGAAAGGTAGCATGTGCATTACAAAGATCGAACGACATCTGACGATACGTAAAAGTGCCATAAGGACAAGTGAAGATAGACTTCTCTTGATCATGTGGCTCAATAGAAATTTGGTTGTGCCCAAAATACCCATTGAGAAAACAAAAGTGAGAGCGCCCAGTGAGCCGCTCAAGGATTTGATCGATAAAAGGGAGTTGGAAATGATCTTTCAAAGTGGCAGCGTTCAAACGTTTGTAATATATACATATCACCATCCAGTCACCAAACTCATAGAAATAAACTCATCATTTGAATTAGTTGTGACTGTTATACCCCCTTTCTTAAGATCCACTTGGGTTGGACTAACCCAGGTTGAGTTAGGGATAGCATATATATACCTACAAATAAAAGTTTTACTACCTCCTTCTTTACTACCTCAGTCATGATGGGGTCGAGTCACCATAGAGGTTGCATGATAGACTTGGATCCTTCCTCTAGTTTGATCTTTTACTGGTAGAAAATAGGGGAAATCCCCTTTATGTCTGCAACTGACCATCCAAATGTTGCACGGTGGTTTTTTAGAACCACAAGGAACTATTCCTCTCCTTGAATGTTCAGTGAAATTGAGATGATAACTGGAAGATTCTCCTCTACTAGAAAAAGTGTACTTCAAGTGTGGTAGCAATGGGTTTAGCTCTAGATCTGAAGGACTCAACAAAAATGGGACTAAAGGTGGAGGAGGTGGTCCTAGATCCTCAAAGTGTCTGGTGTAGTAACATCGTAGTGACTTGAGAAATAAGACACACTCCTCCAATGAACGAGATCAAATAAAGTCATCCATCAAATTCATAAGACACACCTCTAATGAAAATTATGAATATGCTTGGATTAGAGTGGAAGAAGTTTCCACTTCAACTGTTGCTGTGCAATGTTCCTCCTATTCATCATTAGGATACTGAACTGCCTTTATCAAAGAAATTTCCTTTGTGTTTTCCAAGATTTCCACTGCTAGTGGGCCTTTGTAGACCTGTATCATCACATGATCCATATCAAGAAAAGTCTTAGCCAGAAATAGCGACACCTTTTCTTGGACCTACTACAACATGTGACATTGTTCCTTCTCCTTGGCAGTCTGTGTAGGCTCGGGCATCAAAATTTCATAATGGTCTTTTTTTCTAACCAATGTCAGTCTTCCTCTACCCATCACCAGAATTGTATCAGTTGTAATGGCCTCCCGAGTAATAATTCATTGCCTTGATCATCTTGCATCTCCATGACTACAAAGTCTACTGGAAATACAAATCTACCCACCTTGACAAGAACATCCTCACAAATACCGTAAGGCCTCACCACTGAGTTGTTTGCCAACTATATGGTCATATTGCTCTTCCTCGACTCCTTAAGACCTAGCTTCTTAAAAGTGGTCAAGGGGAATGAGATTGATGCTTTCCCTTGAGTCATATAAAGCTTATCTAAATCTTGTCCTCCCAATATAGCATGATATGTTAAAACAACCAGAATCTTGCCTTTTTGGTGGCAATGTTCCCAGAATAAAAGCACTAACTTTCTCCTTTAGAACTACCACCTCAGAATCCTCTATCCTCCTCTTCTAGTTGATCAAGTCCTTTAGAAATTTTCCATAGGAAGGAATCTGCTCAATTGCATCGATGAGCGGAATGTTAACATGAAGCTTCCTAAAGCTGTCTAGGAACTTCTGAAATTTCTTGTCAATCTTCTGAGCTTTCAAGCTATTTGGGAATGACACTGGCTTCACGAAACTTCCTATGGTAGGTGGGACATACACCTCCTTCCTTGGCTCCTCAAGTTCATGAGTTTCAACATCAATTGATTTGTCCACTACTACAATATTTGGCTCAACTGAATGAACTGCAATAGTAATCACCAGTGAGCCTTTATCATCCTCTTTTTCCTTTGACTCTGGAACTATTTTCTGCTCATTCAGTATCTTCTTCCCACTACATAACAACACTTCCTTCACCTGTTGGTTGTCAGTTAGTACATGTATATTTCTTGGAAATCCTTGTTGTCCCTTCTTCTTCAAGGAAGTAACCAATTCCGCACTCTGAGAAATCTAAGTCTCGATGTTGCGAATTTGTACTCCTTATTTCTGTAGCTCCCTCTAGGTTTGTCTAATGAGTAATTCATTCTGACTGAATATCTTACCAAGAATGTCCTCTGCGTAGGTCTATGGTGTCCCTCCATAAATCCAAGAACTAAATTTAAAAAAAACAAACATTTTTAATTCTAGAAAAAATGAAAAATATAATTCAAAGTAAGTAGATCTAAATTTAAGAGAAATTAATATTATTTATATAAGAGTTTAACAAAGGAGGTTAAGAGTTATATAACCCACCTCAATAAGGTCTCCATCAAGGGTTCAAGCTTCATGATCAAATCTCTAAAGCACACGTTCTCAAGGTGGAAGATAATCCATCAAGAGTCCCAACTTGACCTCAAAATCACATCAAGAAAGAAGAAGGTCCCAAGGTTATGATAGCTCAAGAAGAATTGAAAGAGGGAGAATCATCATCATAATCAACCTTCATCAAAGGTATGATCCATGACCAAGAGAGGAATAAGAAGATGAATAAGAGAGCTCACAAAAATGGCCATCAAAGAAACACAACTCACTAAGATGGAAGTTGAACAAGAAATCACCATGAGCAAGGAACACAACCTCCCAAGCTCCATGGGGAATTCCTCTAGCTCCATAGCTCCCAAGCTCGTCCACCAAGAGGAGAGGAACAAGAATGGATGAAAGGGTTTACTTGTGTGAATAAGGAGGTGGTTATATACTTGAGGGAAGAAAGAGAGATCAAAGGAGAGGTGTCATCACCTTAGGAGCTTAGGTGACACTTTTCCACGTACAAGGGCCACATGCAACCTATGTAGCTCAAAATGCATGACATGTTGATAAGATATAGTCTACATATCACCCTCTTTGTCTCCTACCAAGGTCATGCATGATATGACAAAACCCTATACACTTCACAAACCAATAGGACATAACCCAACACGCTCACAAACTAATAGGCCTCAACCCTACACACTCACAAACCAATAGGCCTCAACCCTAAACACTCACAAACCAACTATCCTCAACTCTACAAACCCACAAACCGATAGGTCACAATCCTACACACCAAAAAAATGATAGGCAACCTCTCTAAGGCCCTCTAACCTGAGATATCACATCTAAGAGCAAAACAGATCTCTCTCATGTGTTCTAAACATCACCAAGGGTGTTACCACACAGCCAAGACCCAAACAAGGAACCCATATCTATATCTCCTATAGATGATTCCAAGAGAGGGAAGGAACACTCTGGAGATGGTAAATTGCATATTCACCCTATACCTTGGGTAAATTGCAATTTACACCAAAACTAGCACATAAAGTATAAGCATCAACCATACAAGCTCAACTTGGAACTTATGTTTTCTACAAGGCTCCTCTTAGAATCATTCTCTCTATAATGATGCTAAATCACTAAGGGCACACTCATCATGTGACATAATGCAAGATAACCCATCATCTTGGGTAAATTACACTTTGGTCCAAAACAAGCCAACATTGCTCAAATAGCATTCAAATAAGACCAAACTTGAAACATAAGCGTGTCACATGATAAAAAAACACCTCAAAGGATTAGATTAACTCTATAAGTATCTTACTTAGGGGGAAAAATAGGGTTAGCCCAAAACCCAGGTCAGGGTCCTTACAAAAATGATGGTGAACCTCTATATGCTTGGCTCTACTATGAAATCTAGGATTGTAAGATAATTTGATTGCACTAGTATTGTCACAATTGATAGGAGAAGCATCAAAATAAATGTTAAAGTATTGGAGCATTTGCTTCTCCATAGAACCTAGGCACAACAATGCCCCGTTGCAATGTATTCAACCTAGATAGTTGATAGAGCCACTGTACTCTATTTGTTAGAAAACTAAGACACCAAGAATGGTCCTAGGAGGAAGCAAGTGCCACTTGTGAACTTTCTATCAATCAAACATCATGTGTAATCATCATTACTTTAAGAAGTAAGAGTAAAGTCCCTTGACTTAGGATACCACAATCCAAAATCTTGGGTTTTGGCTAAGTACCTTAAAATCCTCTTAACATCTATAAGATGTGATTTCTAAGGATTTGATTGAAAATGAGCACACAAGACAACACTAAATATTATGTCAGGTCTAGAGGAAGTTAAATATAGTAAGCTTCCAACCATACCTCTATAGAGCTTCTCATCCACTTTCTCACCTTCTTCATCTCTATTAAGATTTGTAGTGTTTGACATGGGGGTGTCCATCGGCTTGGTGTTCTCCATCCCAAAGTGCTTAAGTAGCTCACTTGTGTACTTTCCTTGGTTGATGAAGTTCCCATCTTTTGTTTGTTTGATTTGAAAGATGAGGAAGAATGTAAGTTCACCCATCATGCTCATCTCCAACTCACTCTCTATAAGATCACTAAACTCCTTTCACAAATCAAGATTAGTTCCACCAAAAATGATATCATCAACATAAATTTGAATGATAAGAAAATTGTTAGATACGTGTTTAAGGACAAGGTAGAATCAAGTTTTCCCATGATATAACCATTATCTAACAAAAAGTTCTTTAATTTCTCATGCCAAGCTTGAGGTTCTTGTTTGAGTCCATTGAGAGATTTTCACAATAGATAGACATGATTTTGCAAACTATCATGTTCAAAGCCTGGAGGTTGAGTAACATATAATTCATCCTACATTTTACCATTCAAAAATGCACTTTTAACATTCATTTGATATATAAGTAAATTCTTATGACTAGAAAAATCAAGAAACATTCTAATTGACTCAAGTCTAGATACAAGTGCATATGTTTCATCAAAATCTATACCTTCCTGTTGATTATAGCCTTGAGCCACTAGCCTTTCTTTGTTTCTTACCACCTTGCCACTTTCATCTAGCTTTTCGCGGTACACCACTTGGCGCCAATGATCTTTCTATCACATGGTCTTGTAACAAGAGTCCACACTTTGTTCTTCTCAAATTACTCCAGCTCTTCCTGCATGGCTAGCATCCACTCATCATCCCCAAGAGCTTCTTTGACATTCTTTGGCTTGAGTTGTGAGATGAAGGTGTTCTTGGCTTGTTCTTTGTTGTAGGTAGCCCGCGTCTTCATTCTTTCAAAGGGGTCACCTATGATTAGATCTTTAGGATGATTCTTTGCAAAATGGGGGGAGGATCCTTCTTTTCTTCATCTTCTCTTCTTCTTGAGTGTCAACCTATTTTCCCTTTTGAGTGATTTGAGTTCTTTTTAGATAGGAATTACCTCATCAGAAACATCATCATTAGCAATATCCTTGGAAATAGAGGGGTTAGTCTCAATAAATTTGACATTAATATTTTCTTCTACTTTACATAGATCAACGATATACACTCTATAAGCCTTGCTAATAGTGCTATAGAAAATAAGGAAGGCCTTGTATGATTTTAGATCAAACTTGTCGAGAGAATGTTTCGTGTTCAAAACAAAACAAGGACACCTGAAAATGTGAAAATACTGGATAGAAGGCTTCCTACCACACCATAGATCATAGGAGGTTTTTTTCAAAGAGGGATGTGTGAAAACTCGATTTTGCACAAAACATGAAGTACTAGGATTTGGTCTAAAACTTCTTTGGAGTGCATACTCTACAAGTATGGTCCTAGCCATTTCCTATAGTGGTTTGTTCTTCCTCTCTACAACCCCATTTTATTGAGGTTTTCGAGGTGAAGAAAATTTATGTGCATATCCAAACTCTTTACAAAAATGTTCAAAAAGATCACTTTCAAATTCTCCCCCATGATCACTATAGATAGAAACAATGTGGCAAGAAGCTTTGTTTTCAACTTGTTTGTAATAGATAGAGAAAACATCAAGAGTGTCTCTCTTGGAAACGAGAAAGAAGGTCCAAGTATATCGAGAGAAATCATCTACAATAACAAGACAATACTTGGAACCACATAATGATTGAGTTCTCATAGGTCCAATTAGATCAATATGGAAAAGTTCAAGAGTTCTCTTAGCACCAAGGACTCCTTTGGATTTGAAGGAGGACTTGATTTTCTTTCCTTATATAAGAGGTTGGCATTCCTCATCCTTTTCAAAATCTAATTCGGGAAGTCCTTTTACCAAGTCCTTTTTGCTCAACTTCTTCAATTGATGCATATTTATGTGACCTAGTTGATGATCCCAAAGAGAAATATCATCAATTTGACCATAAGGAATCTACCAAAGATAGGTTAATTTTAACATACCAGAATTAGAACCCTGCCCTCGTAGTTTTACTCCCTTTTGCTTAGCCAAACAAGGATAACCTAATGCATATAATTAAGTCCATAATGGAACATAAAATGTGACATCTCAAGTATATAAGGGAATACATAATAACTTGTGCTTAATAATGAATCATTTGGATGATAATAAGAAATTAAAGAACTTAATTGGATAAATATTTCCCATACATTCTTAATATAGGGTTATATGCACAGATACACCAGTTGGGTTTTTATTAATGGGTCTAAAGGGTAAATTTTCACTAAGTAATAAAAATAATGAGATAATTCGTCCTAGAACTTTTGAGTACATTTTAGAATGGGAAAAAGAAGAGAAAATCCAAACTATATATAAAGGAGATGATAAATGCAATAATTTGAGGTAATATGGGATTTTATAGATAAAAGAAGATAATGTTGAATATATTGTTCCAAAAATAAAAAATGGAAACCGTTCAGATAATTTGGCACTCAATCCCGTGTTCTTGACCTAATAGAAACTTAAGGGCCAAGTATCATTTAATTTGGAAGATATATGCATATACTAATGTTCTTATCAAAAGAAAATAGGAATTATGCCAATAAAGTGAAATAAAATATTTAATGCCCTCAAATTGGAAAACTAACTCCAAATTCGTAATATAAACATAAAAATAAGCCTTTGGGCAAATTTGCAACTAATTTGGATAATGTTTGATTAATAAGTATATATAGGAGAGAGAAAATGCCTAAACAGTGTAATTAATTAATAAATAAAATTCATGACACCAAAAGTTGGAAATAAAGGCAAATTCGTATTCAACACACTTAATTTAACATGTGGATGAAGTTTCATCCAATTTGGATAATCCATGAGTCATTAATGCATCTAGAAAGAGAAACAAAGAATAAATTAAATAATATATCTAATGTTTCCAAAAGTGAAATCTAATTGGATATTCGAAATATACATGTTGAACTTAACTTCTGAGCAAAATTTGGTTTAATTTGGATAATTCTAGAACACCTAACTTAGGAAAGAGAAAATATATGAATTATTTAGATTTCACTTTATTTTATTCAATTCAATTTCCCGATTTTCCTAACCTTGGGCAATCACGCGGCCCACTTATATCGGACTGAATCATAGCCCTTGGATGAGAATCCGATAGAGGAGCAGTTGTCTCCTACCTCCATTTGGACTCTTTCTCATGGCTACAGTGACACGAGTTTTCCTCCGCGCTTTCCTCTTCCATCTTTCCTTTTGGGCACCTCAGGTCTTCATTTCCTCCATATCTGTTAATTTCCGAACGGGTCAATCCCTACTTTGATAGGGTTTCCCTCAATAGGAACCTGGGTCAACTAGGGATTTCCTTTCCGTCCCCTATTTTCTGGTTCTTGTTGGTTTCTCATTGAACCCTAACATCGTCCCTATATATAGGGCCTCACCCACGATCTTTGAACCCACAGAAACCCTCTCCAAAAGACACATTGATCCGGTTTGCTCCACATCCATCTCTCCCTACTCCATCTACCTATTCTGATGGTGTTGAGTTTGTCCGGGGATCCTAGTCATCGGCGGGGCTCATTTTTTATGGACTTCGAGTCGTGAAGGTGTGGGCAAGCTTCGTGAGCTCTTACCTTGCTCGAATTTCAGGTATGGGTGATTTCCCTCTTTTGATTGGGTTTTTACTTCTTGTGGAATAGTCGGCAGCTGGTTCCTTTTCTCACCGGGTTTCTTGCCTTCTTGCTCCGTTTTTGGGTGCTTAATCCTTCTCCACTTTTCGTTTGGTTCTTTGTTTGCTTGCTTTCTCTACCCACATTTCCTGGTTTGTCCAGTGGGTTGCGGTGAGATTTTCTCGATTTGGTCATGACTGTTTGCATCGTGGTTTAGCTCTTTGAGTTTGCCGAAGTCATGGGAACAAGGTTCATGTGGAACTCTTCACCTGATTTCCCTTGGTTCGCAATTTGAATCTCGAAGATCTCTTCTCTGTGCAGGGTTGTTCGCAGGGTGTTCGTAAGGGAACAAGCCCCCTGGTTGATTGTCCTCTACCCTCTCTCTGATCTTTGATTTAGTTTAACGACCAAAGGGTAATTTCATTATTTCACACACTCCTCTTTCTTTTGTTTAGCGCATGGTTCGATGACTTGGTTTAAGTTGTCCACTGACATGGGCGTCCCTGATTGGCCTGCCCAGGTCCACATGGACTTTCTCTCTCTTTGCTTTGCAACCAATTTGCTGATTTGTAATTATGTGATTGGTCGATAGTTAAAAAATTGATAACTAATTAATGGATGATCAGAAAAATATGGAAAAATATTCATTGGAATCAAACTAATAAGATCTAACTGATGGTATATGTTTTGATAACTGAATCTAAAGATTAATAAAAGGTGTTTCAATGGATCTATTTAATGATGAATTAATTTGTAAAAATTATAACTAAATAGTTCTAAGTTAGAAAAATAGATTAAAATATATTTTGGAATCCTAATAATGTAAACTAAATTTTGGAATAATTTTCATAGCCTAATTCATGTAATGGTAAAAAGATGGTTTTTAGGGTTTGGTTAATGTGTATGAAATTGACATAAAATATGTATATGTGTTTAATTGGCTCTTTGGTGACCTAGACTTGGATCTAGAAGTGCTTTGGACTTTGAATTCTGATATTAAGGTATGTTGTATCCTCTATTACTCAATGTTGAGCAATTCACCTATCTTTTCATTCTCTTGAATTTGGCCTACACAATATGTCTTATCTCTTGATATCATGGTTCATGTGAACTATCCTTCTTATTGTGGTCTTGGATAATCTCTTGATATCTTTTTTTGTGCTATGGTGCATGATAGACTTGTTGATGGTATCTGCCAACTATGATGTGGATGTTTATTTGTAGATGCATGAGTTGTCCATTGTGTTATATGGCAATAATGTATAATTTCTGATCGTACCTCCTACTTGCCTCTACATTTACCTGCTATGTGATTCAGTAGATCTAGAGTAGTATAATTGCATTGGTTTTGTCTCATTGTGATTTATGGCAACATTGTGATATTTTGAATGGTGGATGTGTGATTCCCCATGCCAGGGCAGGATGTGTGATTCCTGACCCATGTTATATATATGTGGGTGGTGGATGTGTGATTCCCCATGCCAGGGAAGGATGTGTGATTCTTGGCCCATGTCTCATCCAGTTCAAGATGTGTGATTCTTGGCCACCATTGTCTTTTATAATATTCTAGTGTTATGCTTATCTCACATGTATGTAGGATGTTGGTCATGATATGTGCATATGGCACTTCTTTATTGTTTTACATATGGCAAGTATTTCTTTTGTTATTAATCTTATCTTTTATGCCCATGTGGGTAGTCCTTTTATTTTACATGGGAAGCATTTATAATTTATGTCCTTATTGCCATATATTGCTCAAGTTTTCTTTAGTTTACATATACCAACTTTTTGCTAATGTATCCTCTTTTCTTTTCCTTTTGTGGGGTATGCTTCCAACCCCAAGTTAGATCAAGGAGAGGTGAACCTCGACATCAAACTTGTAGCTAAGCTTTTGGGAGACTTAAAGAGGTGGTTAGATGACCCTCGGCTTGATCTTAGGTTTATGTGTTAGTTCTCCTTTTGGACACCCATATGTGGTGAAGTGTTATATTATGCCTTGTAAATTGTTAGATAATATTTCTTTTCCACTACTACTCATTGTGTAATGATACATACATGTTGAATGAATTGATCTCCATCCCTTTGGAAATTTTTTTTATGTGGTGTTTGGTTCAAGGGATGTGATCTTTTCTTTCTACTAGAGGAGTGGTTTCACTTCTTTACAGCATGGTATTAGAGACACTGGCATTCGGTTATCTAACTATTTCAAACTCATCTCCCTTAGGATGTTTACATTTATCTTAGGTTGCTTATACCTTGTACCTTGCCTTGTGCAGGCAAAACCCTAATGGCGGGAGATAACTCGACGGTTGACAACCAGTACGGTTATGAGACACCCGAAAACCCTAGGTTTGGTTAGGGAACCTCTGCTTCTTCTGGTCCAGGAGGAGTTATGACTCCAGAACAAGAGTTGGCCATGTTTCGAGAACTCTTTACTTCTTCCATGGCAGGAAAGATGAAAGATCTGTCTGTACCTGAGAAGCCTAAGGAGTTCTCAATCATGAAGTTCATGAAGATGCAACCACGCTCCTTCAAGGGTGAAGGTGAGATAGAGATGGTCGACAAAGCTGATGATTGTGTGTTAGCCATGGAGAGGACTTTTGATGGTATGACATATCCTCCACACCAGAAGGTTAGGTTTGCTTCATATGTTTTAGATGGACATGTAAGAGTTTGGTGGAATGGAATTTCAAAGACTAGAGATACCTAAACCATGACTTGGGTGGAATTTTTGGCTCTATTCTGTGGGAAGTACATTTGTACTACTGCTTTGAAGAAGAAAGAAGCAGAGTTCTACAGCTTGAAGCAAGGGACCTTATCCATTTCTACTTATGTGCAAAGGCTTCTGCTGTTGGAGCATTATGCAGTTGGTTTGGGTGAGGAACGTAGGGCTGACCTTTTCCTCCAAGGGCTTAACTACAATGTGTGTCATGCTCTTATCCCACAACTGCATTTGACCTTTCAGTAGATGGTTGATAAAGCTTTGGCAGTGGAGTCTTACCCAGGGTTTCAACCTAGGGAGTTTGACAAGAAGAGGAAGTACTCAGGTGATGAACAGAAAAGGGACAAGTGTGCTAAGTGCAATGGTTACCATCCTCCAGGAAAGTGTTCTCAGGACAAACCTTGTCATAATACTCCAGTGGTATGCCATCATTGCAATGAACATAGACACGTCAGACCTCAGTGCCCCAAACTTCATTTTGGACCAGGATATCAACAAGCACCTCCTCAGAATCCGGGTAACAATAATGGTAACAATAATAGAGGAAGACCAGTGGAAAGAAAAGCTGGGAGAGTTTTTGCTTTGGATGGTTATGAAGTTAAGGATGATGATCAAGAGCAAGTTAACCCATAGTTCCTTAGATTAGTCTTTACAAGTTATGTTTCCTTTTGCATGTTGCTTATGTAGTGGATGTAAGAAGTATAGTTGAAACTCTTGTAACTGAAGTTAAGTTTGATTTTATGAGATGAACCCTTTTAAGGGGTGGTGGATAAGTTTTCTTATGGATGTTTTGATTTTGAGGATGAAATCCCTTTAAGGGGTGGTGTGTTGTAGCATACCAGACTTAGAACCCTACCCTAGTAGTTTTACTCCCTTTTTCTTAGCCAAACAAGGATAACCTAAAACATATAATTAAGTCCATAATGGAACATAAAATGTGACATCTCAAGTATATAAGGGAATATATAATAACTTGTGCTTAATAATGAATCATTTGGATTATAATAAGAAATTAAAGAACTTAATTGGATAAATATTTCCCATATATTCTTAATATAGGGTTATATGCCCAAATAAACCAATTGGGTTTTAATTAATGGGTCTGAAGGGTAAATTTTCACTAAGTAATAATTATAATGAGATAATTCATCCTAGAACTTTCTAGTACTTTTTAGAATGGGAAAAAGAAGAGAAAATCCAAACTATATATAAAGGAGATGATAAATGCAATAATTGGAGGTAATATGGGATTTAATAGATAAAAGAAGATAATGTGGAATATATTGTTCCAAAAATAAAAAATGGAAACCCATTAAGATAATTTGGCACTCAATCTCATTTTCTTGATCTAATAGAAATGCAAGGGCCAAGTATCATTTAATTTGGAAGATATATGCATATAATAATGTTCTTATCAAAAGAAAATAGGAATTAGACCAATAAAGTGAAATAAAATATTTAATGCCCTCAAATTGGAAAACTAACTCCAAATTCTTAATATAAACATAAAAATAAGTCTTTGGGTAAATTTGCAACTAATTTGGATAATGTTTGATTAATAGAGAAAATGCCTAAAAGGTGTAATTAATAAATAAATAAAATTCATGACACCAAAAGTTGGAAATAAAGGCAAATTTGTATTCAACACACTTAAGTTAACTTGTGAATGAAGCTTCATCCAATTTGGTTAATCCATGAGTCATTAATGCATCTTGAAAGAGAAACAAAGAATAAATTAAATAACATATCTAATGTTGCCAAAAGTGAAATCTAAATGGATATTCGGAATATACTTGTTTAACTTAACTTATGAGCAAAATTTGGTTTAATTTGGATAATTATAGAACCCCTAACTGAGGAAAGAGAAAATACATGAATTATTTGGATTTCACTTTGTTTTATTCAATTCAATTACCTGATTTTCCTAAGCTTGGGCTGGCACGCGGCTCACTTATATCGGACTGAATCGTAGCCCTTGGATGAGAATCTGACAGAGGAGGAGTTGTCTCCTACCTCCAGTCTGACTCTTTCTCATGGCTACAGTGATGCAAGTTTTCCTCCGCGCTTTCCTCTTATGTCTTTCCTTTTCGGCACCTCATGTCTTGATTTCCTCCATATCTGTGATTTTCCAAACTGGTCGATCCCTACTTTGATAGTGTTTCCCTCAATAGGGACCCAGGTCGGCTAGGGCTTTCCTTTCCCTCGTCTACTTTCTGGTTCTTGTTGGTTCCTCATTAAACCCTAATTCTGCCCCTATATATAGGGCCTCACCCACGATCTTTGAACCCCCAGAAACCCTCTTTAAAAGACAAATTGATCTGGTTTGCTCTGCATCCATGTCTCCCTACTCCATCTATGTATTCTGACATCGTTGAGTTCGTGCGGGGATCCTAGTCATCGACAAGGGTCATTTTTTATTGGCTTCGAGTCATGAAGGTGTGGGCAAGCTTCGTGAGCTCTTACCTTGCTTGAAATTTAGGTATGGGCGATTTCCCTCTTTTGATTAGGTTTTTGCTTCTTTTGGAATAGTCGGTAGCTGGTTCCTTTTCTCACTGGGTTTCTTGCCTTCTCACTCCATTTCTGGGTGCTTAACCCTTCTCTACTTTACGTTTGGTTCTTCATTTGCTTGCTTTCTCTACCCACATTTCCTGGTTTGTCCAGTGGGTTGCGGCTAGATTTTCTCGAGCTGGTCATGACTGTTTTCGTCGTGGTTTAGCTCTTCGAGTTCGCCGGAGTCATGGGAGCAAGGTTCATGTGGAACTCTTCACCTGATTTCCCTTGGTTTACGATTTGGATCTCGAAGATCCCTTCTCTGTGCAGGGTTGTTTGCAAGGGAACAAGCCCCCTGGTTGATTTTCCTCTCTACCCTCTCTCTGATCTTTGATTTAGTTTAACGACCAAAGGGTAATTTCGTCATTTCGTGTGCTCCTCTTTCTTTTGTTTAGCTCCTGGTTTCGATGACTTGGTTTAAGTTGTCCGCTAACATGGGCGGCCCTGATTGGCCTGCTCAGGTCTGTGTGGAATTTCTCTCTCTTTCCTTTGCAACCGATTTGCTGATCTGTAATTATCTGATTGGTCGATAATTAAAAAATTGATACCTAATTAATGGATGATCAGAAAAATATGGAAAAATATTCATTGGAATCATACAAATAAGATCTAACTGATGGTATACATTTTGATAACTAAATCTAAAGATTAATAACATGTGCTTCAATGGATCTATTTAATGATGAATTAACTTGTAAAAATTATAACCAAATAGTTATAAGTCAGAAAAATATAATAAAATATATTTTGGAATCCTAATAATGTAAACTAAAGTTTGGAATAGTTTTCATAACCTAATTCATGTAATGATAAAAAGATGGTTTTTAGGGTTTGGTTAATGTGTATGAAATTGACATAAAATATGTATATGTGTTTAATAGGCTATTTGGTGACCTAGAATTGGATCTAGAAGTGCTTTGGACTTTGAATTCTGATTTTAAGGTATGTTGTATCCTCTATTACTCAATGTTGAGCAATTCATCTATCTTTTGATTCTCTTGAATTTGGCCTACACAATATGTCTTATCTCTTGATATCATGGTTCATGTGAACTATCCTTCTTATTGCGGTATTGGATAATCTCTTAATATCTTGTTTTGTGCTATGGTGCATGATAGACTTTTTGATGGTATCTGCCAACTATGATGTCGATGTTTATTTGTAGATGCATGAGTTGTCCATCGTGTGATATGGCAACAATGTATAATTTCTGATCGTACCTCCTACTTGCCTCTACATTTACCTGCTATGTGATTCAATAGCTCTAGAGTAGTATAATTGCATTGGTTTTGTCTCATTGTGATTTATAGCAAAATTGTGATATTTTGGATGGTGGATGTGTGATTCCCCATGCCAGGGTAGGATATGTGATTCCTGACCCATGTTATACATATGTGGGTGGTGGATGTGTGATTCCCCATGCCAGGGTAGGATGCGTGATTCTTGGCCCATGTCTCATGCAGTTCAAGATGTGTGACTCTTGGCCACCATTGTCTTTTATAATATTCTAGTGTTATTCTTATCTCACATGTATGCAGGATGTTGGTCATGATATGTGCATATGGCACTTCTTCATTGTTTTACATATGGAAAGTATTTCTTTTGTTATGAATCTCATCTTTTATGCCCGTGTGGGTAGTCCTTTTCTTTTGCATGGGAAGCATTTATAATTGATGTCCTTATTGCCATATATTGCTCAAGTTTTCTTTAGTTTACACATACTGACTTTTTGCTGATGTATCCTCTTTTCCTTTTGTGGGGTATGCTTCCAACCCCAGGTTAGATCAAGGAGAGGTGAACCTCGACATCAAACTTGTAGCTGATGTTTTAGGAGATTTGAAGAGGTGGTTAGATGACCTTCGGCTTGATCTTAGGTTTATGTGTTAGTTATCCTTTTGGACACCCATATGTGGTGAAGTGTTGTATTATGCCTTGTAAATTGTTATATAATATTTCTTTTCCGCTACTACTAATTGGTAATGATACATAAATGTTGAATGAATTGATCTCCATCCCTTTGGCAAATTTTTTTTATGTGGTGTTTGGTTCAAAGGGATGTGGTCTTTTCTTTCTAGTAGAGGAGTGGTTTCACTTCTTTACATTAATAGAGTCAAGAACAATTTCATAAAGATTCCCATTCCTAGTTCCCTTATATATGACATTGTAAGTGAAGGAATGTAGGAGCAATCAGTCAAAAGAAGTAAATATCACAGGTTAACCATTATCACATAATTGACTAACACTTATTAAATTGTGATGTAGGCCATCAACAAAGAGAGCATTCTTGATATACAAGGATTCACCTACATCACCCTTGCCTTTTACTTTACCTTTCTTGTTGTCCCCCAAAGTAATCAATCCTCCTTTCTTCTTAGTGAAATTGTTGAAATGGCTTATATCACCTGTCGTGTGCTTTGAGCATCCACTATCAACAATCCATTTTTCTTTTTCCTACAAGAAAGGAGAATATCAGTTCCCAACTCAAACTTTAGGATATGGTGTTAGCTTGGGGACCCATTTCATCTTTGGGTTGGTCCCCTTAGGGTTGTACGGACAATAAGTAGAATAATGATCATCACTCTTGCAATGTGAACAAATCATAGGATTCTTTGAGCTAGAAAACTCTCCATGGAATAAAGGAGATTCCTTACTCTTTTTCTTAGCTTTGGACTTACTCTTGCCCTTAGGAGGCCCCCTTCAAAGTCCAAATGACTTGTCCCACTTTGTTTGGTAGAGTGATCTATGATTTCATTTAGGGAGTTCTTCCCTTTGAGGAATTTCTTTAGAGAGGCTCTAAGTCTATGATTGCCATCAGTAAGAGAGATAACAGTAGTAGAAAAACTAGCACGGTCATCTCTAGCATGTACAAGGTCAGCCTCTAAACAGAGGGCTTTAGTCAAATAAGAACCCTTTTCAAGAGTAATAGAGGCAACTTCACTACTAAGAAAAATAGCTTAAGAGGATAAATCATTAACTTGAGCAAGTAACCTAGCATTTTCATATTTAAGAAACTAAATTTCTTTGAGATAAATATCCTTCTCATCTCTATGAGCATCACTAATAGGCTTAAGTTCTACATTTTTAGCTTTAAGTAACTCAAGCTCATCAAGGCACTTTTAGTTATCTTCCTTAAGAGAGGCAATGTTCTTAAGATAGACACCATTCTCTACTTCAACTCCATTATATTGGAGCTCAAGGTCAAGAAATTGGCCTTATAAGGAATCAATGCTCTCAAGATGATTTTTCCCATTTTCATCAATAATCTTACCCAATCTCTTCTTTTTAGATTTACAATTAGAATAAGAAGAATCGGTAGTATTAAGCGTGTCAATAAGAGTTTTTTTAGCGAACTCATGCAAACTTACCTTACTTACCTCACTAATGCCTTCACTTGTGGAGGCCATGAGGGAAAGGTGGCATTCTCCATCTTCATTGGAGCTTGAGCCACTAGCGGATGATCCTTCCCATGCAACATGAGCCGCATATTTGTGCCTCCTCTCCTTCTTGTCCTTCCTTTTGTATTTGCTGTCTTTCTTATAGTCTTCCTCCGTCTTTGAGCTGCTCTTGTGGTGTGACTTTATAGCCTTAGGACATTCACTCTTATAGTGTCCTTTTTTACCACACTTGTAGAACCTTGGGGTAGATGAAGAAGATTGATTCCCTTTGAAGTGCTTTCCCTTGGAGAAGTTGGCTTCATGCTCACTAGGGCCATCATCTTCACTAGAAGAGGAGGGAGAGGTCCGGAAAGAAAGTTGTTGTTGAAGAATGAGAGCCTCCACTTGAGATTTTAAGGCACTATATTTGATCTTCCTTGACTCTTTTTCTTCTTGCTTTGCTTCCTCTTCTTTCTTGTCAAGCCTTGGCTCATGTTCTTGTAGATTTCTAATAAGCTACTTGGTCATTAAGATCACTAAGACTTCTTACTTCTTCTATGGAGGTCACCTTTGACTCACATCTCTTTGGAAGAGACCTTAGGATCTTTGAGTTGATTGCTCCTCTATCCAAATTATGTCCCAAAGTAGCTAGGCCGTTGATGATTATGTTGAGTCTTAAATACATCTCGACAACTCCTTCTTTCTTCCCCATCTTGAAGTTCTCTAGGAGGTTGTTCAACATGTAGATCTTTGCCTCCTTCACTTTCTTTGTGCCTTCATAAGTGATGCACAACTTGTCCCATATCTCATGGTTGTATCCCATGAAGAGATGTGATTGAACTCGGACAGACTGAGGGTTGCATAGAGGATGCGAATTGCTTTGGATTTGAGTTGTGCCACCTTTAGAGATGCTCCATTCCAAGTACCTATGCTTTGTCTGGCTCCTTGTAGGGTGTAATCATCACTTTCCACACGTCAAAATTCATTCCTTGAATGTAAAACTCATCTACCACTTCCAATGGAGGAAGTTAGTGTTGTCGAAGACTAGGGGCGCATGGAGAAGCATCCTTATAGGTTGTGGGAACCAAGTAGGTTCTCACCCATCTTATCATCTCGTTGGATATTTGTTTGAGAAGATCCTTGTTCTGATACCACTTGTTGGATCTAGGGCTCTAGAGGGGGGTCAATAGTGCTTCAAAACTTATACAAGAATGGTTAGACCTTCAAATTATATTAATTGAAACCAAACACTAAAATTGAATTTGAAGTCCTATCTAAACAAACATAAAAAGGATGAGAGAGATTGAAACAAACACTTGGACAAGGTGTTTAGAGTGGTTCCAATCTTCAAACTAGGAGATAGTTAGTCCACTACCTAGAGAGATTAAACTCTAGGACTTTGCAACCCATGTATACTTATATTCCATTATAATACATATAAGAAGACCACCTTACATATAAGGTCTTACCTATTCAAGAGTTAGTATTCTACCTCACAAAATGTCTTTTCCACTCTTGCAAGTAGCTCAGTTCCTTCTCCTAGGACATCTCCTCCTTGCAACAAGTCTTCAGCCTTGAGGATTTACCTACCAAGCTCCTTGGATCTTCTGCCTTGTCCTTATCCTTCACTTGAAGAACAACTTCACACCTTCTTCATCCTTGAAGAATAACAACAAATCCTCTTTCACTCAGAGAAGATCACTTAAAACTTTTCTCTTTGAGAGAGGGGATTGGGAAGATGGAAGGATGGTGAGATTTATAAGGTAACAATGAGGTAGCTCTCTTACAACATGCCTAACTCACTCATAATCACAAAATGCATTGTAAGTGAGAGAGATAAAGGGGTTGAAAGGGGTTTAGCACACTCAACTATAGCAAGGACCAAGAATAGAATGAATGAGCAACCTTAGAATGAACTCCAAGGGGTCCTATTTATAGATGGGGGTGTTCCTTTGAGGGTGGGATCACTTAATAATGAAAAATAGTCATTTTACACCCTAAAAAGGATCTATTTTTGTTTCTAACAACTCTCCAACAGTTAAAATCACTTTTTCTATATTTTCATACGGTTTAATCTATCGAGTTTCAATAATGGTAACTCAGCCGATCCACTATCCAACAAAGACAATTTTCAAACTATTAGTCGAATTTATTCCGGGGTAACTTCACTGATCAACCAAATCAATTTCGGTCAGAAAGTTGGTCGGTCAAGCTCTGTGAGTGTAAATCTCAACCTATCCAATCATTTACAAAAATCCATCACCGATCGCTCAAGATTCAAACTCGACCTATTAAGTTGTTGTGACAAATTTTCAAAGATAATTTTTAAGAGATCAAACGATGGAATTAAGTGTCCCTGATTTTTTGTCATCTTAGTTACAAGTCATATCATCAATACAAATGTTTAGAAAAATATTCTAAGATGATTTGGAGTGTTTTCCACAAAAGTGCATTTGCATTGCTTTTGACTTGACCTTGGACAAGCTAGGGCTTGGTGAATTTGATCCTTTTCATGTATTCAATCCCTGAAATCTAATATGAATGGAATGGTTAAGTCATTATCAAAATATGGACAATGTATAACTCTCAAGTCAAGAGGTACCATCAAGAGCATGTCAGTAGTACCAACTTTCAATCTGCCTGCACACTAAACCAAACTAATCAAGGTACCTTTTTTACACTGAAAAATATAAAATGCAACTAGAATAATGAAGTCTACTAAAAATGAATGTAAAGAGAAAAATCCAAATACAAGAAACGAAAATTGGGTTGCTAATCCAAATACAAAAATTGTGTTTAATCCGTTGGACATTTACAAGGAATGGCTCAGCTCCATAACTAATCTCCTCTGCTCCATGGGGTAATGCCTTAACCACCACGAACGAACCACTACATCTAGACCTCAATTTCCTGGGGTGCAGTTTCAACCTAGAATTGAACAAAAGCACCTCATGCCCAGGAATGAATACTATGTGAAAGATATGGCGTTCATGAATCTTCTTAGTTCTATCCTTATACATTCTTGAGATTTCATAGGCATTTAGAGTGAGCTCATCCAACTCATTTAGCTCCAACATTCTTTTCTTCCTTGCATCATCAAGATTATAGTTCAATTTTCTCAATGCCCATTTGTCTTTGTGCTCTAATTCCACAGGTAAATGGCATGCTTTCCCATAGACCAACCTAAATGGAGTTGTTCCTATGGGTGTTTTATAGGATTTCCTATATGCCCAAAGAGTATCATTTAGTTGCATGCTCCAATTGGTCCTATTGGTTGAGTTTGTCTTTTCTAAAACCTTCTTAATTTCCCTATTAGATGCCTCAACATGCCCCTGGGTTTGTGGGAGATATGGGGTACCGACCCTGTGCCTCACTCCATACTTGCTCAAGAAGGCTCCAAATTTCTTATTAGTGAAGTGAGATCCTCCATCGCTTATCATAACTCTTGGAACCCCAAACTTGCATATAATATGGTCTTTCACAAATTTGCAAACAACTTGTGCATCATTGGTGCGAGTTGGAACCACTTCCACCCACTTAGATACATAATAAACTGCAAGAAATATATATAGATTGGAATTAGAAAACACAAAAGGACTCATGAAATCTATTGCCCATAAATAAAAAACCTCAACTTCCTAAAAAATATTTAGGACCATTTCATGTCTCCTAGATATATTTCCTGTGTGTTGACATGCATCACAATTACACACAAAATTGTAAGCATCCTTAAAGAGTGTTGGCCAATAAAACCCACTTTATAAGACCTTTGCCACCATCCTTGAGCTAGCATGATGTCTCCCCAGTAGGTAGAGAGTGATAGTGTGCCAAGATACTCTCAAACTCACACTCATGCACACACTTCCTCAAAATCCTATCCCTACACTGTTTGAGAAAGATGGGGTCATCCCACACATAGAATCTCAAGGAATTGTAAAATTTCTTTTTATCCTAATAACCCTAGTCTTCTGGTAGCTCACCACAAGCCAAGTAGTTCATGATATTTGCAAACTATGAGTCCTTGTTCTTTATGGCAAACAGCTTCTGATCCAAAAATTCTTCAACTATGGATATGTCTAGGTCCTTGTCATCCACTCTTTCCAGTATAGATAAATGATCTGCCACCACATTCTCCATTCATACCTATCCTTGATTTCAATATCAAACTCCTATAGTTGAAAAATCCATCTTATTAACCTAGGCTTGGCATCCTTCTTTTATAGCAGATACTTTATCATTGCATGGTCGGTCCACACAACAACCCTTGCCCCAATCAACTTTTGACAAAAAATTTCAAAAGCAAAAACTAGCGTTAAAAGCTCCTTTTTCAGTTGTTGTATAATTAAGTTGGGCATCATTTAGGATTTTTTACACATAATAAATAATGATAGGGTTCTTATCTTTGTGTTATCCTAAAACATCCCCTACAACATAATCTGATGCGTCACACATTTGCTTAAAAGGTTGGCTCCAATCTGGAGCCTGAACCATAGGTGTGGAGACCAGTTTCTCCTTCAACATCTCGAATGCTTTTAAACATTTATCATCAAAATTAAATTCAACATCCTTCTCTAACAACTCAAAAAGCAGCTTTGCTATTTTAAAAAAATCCTTAATGAAGAGTCGATAAAAACCAATGTGTCCTAGAAAACTCCTAACCCCCTTCACTGATGATGGTGGAGGTAGCTTAGTGATGACTTCAATTTTAACTGGGTCGACCTCCATTCCTCTGTTAGACACCTTGTATCCCAAAACTATTCCCTCACTCACCATCACATGGCATTTTTCCCAATTCAACACTAAGTGAGAGTCCTCACATTTTTGTAAGACTATGTAGAGAATGTAAAGGCAGTCTTCAAACGACTCTCCATACACCAAAAATCATCAATAAACACCTTGAGACAATGCTCTACCATATCAGAACTCTGAAAAGTAATTGGTGCATTGCAAAGGCCAAAAGGCATCTTACAGTAAGTGAATATGCCATAATTGTAACATCCCTAACCTGGGTATAGGGCAAACCCTATTTGTTTGACTTAAATAAAATTCTAAGAACTTTAATATAATTCTCTAAAGGGTTTTTTTATCATGTGACAAACTTATGTTTCAAGTTTGGTCCTGTTTGAAAGATGCTTTAGCAATGTTCTCTTGTTTTGGACCAAAATACAATTTACCCAAGATGAGGGGTTATATGGAAATATGTCACATGTTGAATGTGCCTTAAGTGTTTTAACATCATAAGAGAGAGAATGATTCTAAGTGGTGGCTTGTGGAAAGCCTAAAATTCCAAGCTTGAACTTGTTTGAATAATGTTAGTGCCTTGTGTACCAATTTTGGTACAAATTATAATTTACCCAAAATGTAGAGTTGACATGCAAATTAACACCTCTAGAGTGTCCATACTCCCTCTATGTATCATTTAAAGGAGAGATAAAGAAGGATACACCATGTTTTAATCATATTTGAGTGATGGTACTCCTGGTGATGAAAAACCAAGAAAGGGGCTGAATGTGAAACCCTAATTTGAGTTGTATCGGGTTGAAGAGTTCATATGAGAGTGCCTATCGGCCAAGGAGCCATAAAGGGAGCCTCATATCGGTTTGTGAACTCTTGGCCTTGTCCATGATGGTTTAAGCACCTCAAGTAGGTGAAGTATATTGGTTTACAACTTCCTTGGAAAAGTTGTATCGGGTTGTGAATAAAGTGGTGATTGAATTAAAATATCTTATCCAACAAGATAAGAGATGGCCGAAAATTCATCTCTAGATTATCCTCAAGTGTTTTGCATGTCAAGTTAAATATGAGTGCATGCATGTACATGTGTCAACCATGCATGGACACGTGGCACCTAATAGCTTAAAATGATGACACCTCATATGCACTCTTTTTCATGAACCTCAACTATATGTACCACTCCTTTCACCTAATAGTGAATTTTTTTGAAAGTTACCACCCTCTTTCTCTTAGATATCATTCATAGTGTCTTGGTATCATGCATAGGTGAAGGGGTATTTTTCATATAGCCTTGGTATCGGCCATAACAAGGTGATATCGGCCAAAGAAAAGTGATATCGACCATAACAAGGTGATATCGGCCATAGTGAAGTGATATCAACCACAAGTGAAGGTATATCAGCCACAAGTGAGGGGAAATCGTGCGTGATTGGTGAGGTATCATACATGGTTCTAAGAAACAAGAAGGATTTCAAGCCTTAACCCTAAGGTGAACCCATGATCATCTTCAACCTTGGATTAAAGCATGCATCTAAGGTTGTGATCTTCATTTCTATTTTCTTCTTCACCAAATACTTATCCATGGTGATTATTTGCACATAGAAGAGTTATGAAGCTCATCTTCAACCTTGGGAACATGAAGCTTTCAATATTAGAGCTTTGAAGTTGTTCTTGATGTGAGTTATATAACTTGAACCCAATTATGTCATTATTCACCTTCAATTTTGTTATACTTGTTGATCTACTTTCAATTTCAAATTCTCTTGAATAACATATGATCCTATGAGTTATAAAAGTTGTTTAGGACTGTTGCCCATGAACTAGAACAGTAAGAACAAGAGTCTAGAGGTTGATGATGATGACATTATCAAGGTCCAACCCGATATAGGGTTGAAGCACCTCCAACCCAATATGGTGAGGTGAACATACCACTAGCACGATACAATGTTGAAGCTTATACCTTGTGCATGATATGATTATGAAGTGCACACCTTGTACAACAATATGGTGTCAAGCATACAACATGTTCATGATATGGGGTGAAGCACCTACCTTGTGTACGATATGATGATGAAATGCACACCTTGTGCACGATATGGTGTCAGGCATACACCATGTGCACGATATGGGGCCAAGCACCTACCTTGTGCACGATATGATGATGAAGTGCACACATTGTGCATGATATGGTGTCAAGCATACACCATGTGAATGATATGGGGTCAAGCACCTACCTTGTGCATGATATGGAGTCAAGTATATACTCTAACCTGATATGGTGTTGAAATCCAACATGGTGATGTGAAACTTGATACACCTTTGAACTTCAAACCCCTATTGGTTTGTACATTTGGTTTAGTTTAGACTATCTTGATATTTTGCCTATCACTTATCACAAGATGAAGGGTAAGACAACACCATGAAGGTTTGAAGAGATGTGAGCATAAGGGTCTAACCTGATATGCAAACCCTAATGATGAAGCAATCTGATATGGAAGCACAATATGGTGATGAGGATATACCTCAAACATGATATGGAAGCACAATATGGTGTCAAGTACACACCTACATGTACGATATGGTGGAGGCACCTCAATTCAAGGTACTTGATGAAGTAACACATGTAGTGTGTTTTGTTAAGTAATGCATTATGATGTAAAGAGTTTAATGCACTTCGATTAAGTAGGCCAATGTACCTTGAAGATAGGGTTGAGCCAAATTAATAAAGTATGATGTAATCAACATCCTAGTGAGGATGAGAGAGAAACTTATACTAGTTTTATAATCTTGTAATTTGCATAAATTAATACTCCTAATATGTGTGGAGTATGAATTAGGGTTGGATTCTTGATAATATGAACTTGAAACCCTAATCGGATAAATAAGGGAAACCCTAACCCTAATGAAGGATGATGGTATGGTTTGAAACCCTAATTAGATAAATAGGGGAAAACCCTAACCCTAAAGAAGGGTGGTGATATGGTTTGAAACCCTAATCAAATGAATAGGGGAAAACCCTTGTCCTAATAAATAGTGAAGATATGACTTGACACCCTAATTGGTAAGGAAGGGAAACCCTAATCCTAATGAATACTTATGATATGAATATGAAATCCTAATCGGTTAGAATGGGAAATTGTTACAACCCCAATTTTTGGGTTCATTTGGTGAGAAATGTAATTTCTCATATTAAAGATATTTGAACAAATAAAGATATACTCTATTTTGAATAAATGAATAGCTTTGATGATTACTTTGTGGGCTTTATTGGCTATTGGGCCCAATAACAAGGAAAAGACAAAAGAAACTCTATTCTTTAGTAAATAAGAAAATAGAGAAAAGAAAAATGTGGAAACCTCTAGAAGGCAAATCCAAAGAGGGATTTCGTGCCTCTTGGGTTCCTTGGGTCCCAAGGAGTCCAAAGTTGCAAAGATAATGTAAGAAGGAAAGAAAATATTAATTAAATATATCTTTTTTTAGAAAGGAAAATTATAAAAGAAGTCTATGAAAGGGAATATATAGGCAAGTTAATGAGAATAGGAATATTTCCCATGTCATTAAAACAAGATCCACAGTTATCTTACATATGTGAGAAAGGGAAACATTGACCTCCCTCTCCCTTCCTTTCATGATACATGGGAAACCTTTAGGGTTTTAAGTAATGTGCCTATATAAAGAGATCATAGGTAGCCCTCTTGCCTCCACGAACACCCTACCCCTAGCCGTCCATCCTGGATGTGGATTTTCCACCGTTCCTCATTGTGATACGCCCTTCCTCATCCAAAACATCCTTGGGTTCTCTTTGAGGCAAGATGCATGTCAACCCATTGAGCTAAAGGAAACGATGAATGATCTGCTTCAAGTTGCTATGTTGTGACCTTTGAATGGGAAGCAATCACAACCTCTCGCATGACCCAAACCAACGATGCTCAAACTGGAACCATACCAGTAGCGCCATGGACTCCACCCCTTTATCCTTGTAACTGCAACCCTCAAGGGCAAAACCCTGATTGCTGAGAAGTAGTAGCGTCTTAGATGGTGCAGGTGGCACAAAGGAGGAGACCAAGGCAGTGACAGGCATCACTACAGGTCCAAGCGCGGCCTCGAGCTTGGCATGCACAAGCCAGAGGAAGAGGACAAGGGAGAAGAGATGTGCCTATGGTGGCGGTGCTCTGGCTGCCGTGCCACATGAACCCAGGCAGGCGCCGCACCCTGTGCGAGGGAGAGAGGGTAGGCGGCACCAAAAGACTGACTGACGCACAGGGAACGTCAGTGCGAGAGAGGAAGAAAGACCTAGGCTATGGGGTCTCGATGACGGTGACGGCCACAGGAGCTGGGGCTGTGGTGGTGAAGGTGGAGGAAACTAGAGGATTTAAGGAGATAGCAACACAGTATGAAGAGTTGTAGGTGACGCGATTCACGGATGTGACGAGGCCAGTGTTTATTCCCGATCGGGAGGAGGAAGACGGGGTTCAGTGAAAATATATGAATGCCCCTGGGACACTGCATGCGAGGTAAGGGTATTTGAGTATTTTTGTTATTTGTTTTAAGTGCTTCTCTGCGTGGCCTTGCACCGAGCCCATATGGAAAATAAGAGCCTAGCAAACGTTGATGTGCCAGCGGATGATTGGTCTGAATCTGTTTGGCTAGAAAAATATGTAATTAGTTATCGGTAACTCGGATTGCAACGTGTAATATATAAAAAATGATTAGGAAATGAGAGGAACACAAAGAAAATATAATTGAGGATTAATAATTCTTCCTTTTCTGAAGTAGGGTATCATATGATAAAGTGGTGATTAACATATTATAAACCCTAGTTTGAGTTTTAAACATGTGAAAAATGTTAAAGGCCCTTCTTTTATGCTATTACATGACCTTGTTGAATAATCTAATTAGTATGATCATAAGGATGATAATTATGACTAACAAAGTGGCTAGCTATACATGTGTATAAATAAGATTATGAAATTAAGACCATATCTTGATTAATGAAATTAATCTGATATAAGTGTTCATAATAAAAGAATATGGTAGATTTGGTAGTCATGACAACCCTTAGATGAATTAGGGTTCTTAAACTATTAAAGTGAGAATAATGGGAATTAGGGTTTCGAGGCATAACCCTAATGGTAACTCAATGTCAAGAAAACTTAAATCCTAGTTTGGGACAGAGTAGGATTTAATGAAATTAATATGTTTAGTGACACTTTAGAATTTATGTAATGCACATTATATGATGATTGCTTGATTTGCTTGCTTGATTGGACTATGATTGAAGTATAATTAAATAATCTGCATGGCAAAGGTATGTGGTTACGTTTATGAATATCTCGAGTTAATTTTCTGAGGTTTAACAAAGTTTTCATTGATGAATTAATTGTTGGATGATTTTAATTCATGCAAACTATAATGTGGATATGACTATCACATAAGATATGTGCCTACTAGCTTAGATCCTGGTCCCCTCTGTGGCTTAATAGTTGACCTAGTACATGGCTACCTATGGTGTAGGTCCATCAGGTCATTAGATGACTTAGTACATGGCTACCAATGGGGTAGGACCATCAAGTCACTTTGAGTTAGATATTGGGCTACCTTTAGGTAGTGCCATGTGACTCTATTACCCTATGTATTGGCTACCTGTAAGGTAGGACCATGGGGGTAAGAATCTACCTAAAGGAGAGGTAGCATACAAGTCCACTGCAAGGACATCACAGAGTTGGGGGATAGGTAAGGATTGAGTAGTATTGCTTAAAATGTAATCTTGGTTGTTAAATGATTAATTGAATGATTACGTTGTTAACATAGTTGCACATAAGTTGTTCCCCCCACATACCAGCTTTAGTTGACCGTCATTTTGTTTGTCGACGATTTAGGTACAAATCTCAAAAGTACAAATAGTAAAGTGACACATTGTGAATTCAAGAATTAAAGAACTAGGAGGAATTAGTTAGAGTGGTTCAGTTGTGGTTAGAAGTTTAGTATATTCCAAACTTTTCTAAGGTATGCAAAATTTTATTTTTTATAGCTTTTCAGTTTAGTATGTTAAAATTTAATAATTGTTCTTGGTTATATGTCGAACCTTTGATCATGTTAATTGGGATAAAGGCTTCGACCTTCTGGTCTCCCTTAATTGGGGGTTACCGGGAGGCGGGGTCATTACATTTGGTATCAGAGCATAGGTTCCTCATTTAATCTTTAATAATTATTAAATTTTACAAACTCCGTAGAACCCAAGGGAGTTATTAGAGGTTTTTCCGAAAGACAAAGGTGTCTACAAAAGTATCACGTCTGGGGGCTGGCAATATTTTCCTCTGCACCGCTAGTCAGAATACGAGGACTCTCGGATTAGTGTGACTGCCTGGCTGATGTCTCAGGATTTGACTTGAAAGAAGATACTTTTAGGACCCTCTCATCTTGTTCATCCCTTCTCAACTCAAATGATGTTAAGGATTATAAGGATTAGGGTTTTCTCTCTCTTCCTCACCCTCTCGTGGTATGGGTAAGGTTGATAAGGTTTAAGGAATCCTCCACCAAATTAATGAAAATCTTGTAAACAAGATGTCATGGACATAAGCTTAATAGATTAAGCATAAGAAAAAGAATAGATACATGCTTAGATCGTATGACATAAGTTGTCATGCCCTCGGGAGAGACCTGAGGCTAGACCCTCTTGTCAGGAGGATAAGCAAAGAGAGTTAGATTTGGAGGTAGAGACCTCCATTATAAGTGGATACTTGGCACATCTTCTGAGGATGATGCTAACCCTAACCCGAAGTGGTGGTTAGAGAGAGAGATGACATGATGAGTTAGATGTCATGGTAGACTGGGTGTTTGGATGAACATGCCTTTGGATGCCATATGAGCCATGAGAGATGGGATGACCTAGTTCCTGTGGCGACCCAACCCTAGAAAGGGTCGTGCATGTTAGAGTGAAGGATAGCTCCTTCAATGATGAGGTTAGTGAAGAACCTATGGAAACCCCATGAGCTTATATGAGCATGGAATAGCATGCACCCAGAGTACATCAGTGGTGCGAGCAGTAGGCTAAAACCCTGATCAGGAAAGTATGAGGGATAGCTTATGAGATGAGCATAGAGAGCTACGGATAACCTTGAGCAAACATAAAGGGGGCATGCTTGTAAGCTTGACCTGCCTTCATGGAGAGAGGACCTCTAGTAGTAAGGTAGTATGTAGGGTTAACTATGGAGAGAAAGAGGGAAGGACCCATGCAAGAAGGTTAGAAGTCTAGACTCTAAGATATGAGGAACATGGGGAGTTGAGGATGATGCGACCTAAGTGGATGATAGTGGTTGCCCCATGCTTGATCCCTGGAGGCTGATGATATCTTGGTTGCCATTAGAGGAACCAAACCCTAGAAGGAAGACGAGGCTTCTGGTACCTATGTGCCTATGGAGTTCCGTAGACCCTGAAGAGGTTTAGTAATAGGTTGTGAGGCCTTATAACTTGTTGGTTTTCCTTTAGGAGGACTCCACTCTGAAGTGTTGCTCGAGTAGAAGGTTGACAAGGAAGTGAATGTCATACCTTGAACATGGTTGGTTCGTGGTTAAAAGTTGAGCAGACAGTGGGACACCCAAAAGTGAACCTAGGGTTCCTAGGTATAAGAGGGGAAGTGGTGTACCTAATGATCATGATGAGAATTGAGTTTCTATAGTTTTGAGCATGGTACTCCTCATGTATAGCAGAAAAGGAAATTCCTGAGGTTTAAAGTATGTTTGATGAACCCCTAATAGCTAAGTTGATGACATGGGAAGGTATGATCTTGATCCAATGTTGAGGATGAGAACAAGTATGACCTGACATGGTTTAGTAGGTGGTCTTCTTGTGCCTTAGTAGCTTTCTAGGGTTAAGCATGCTAGACCTAAGGACGTTTGTGACCTTTGTTATCGAGGTGTAGTTTCCTCCCATCCTGGGAGAGGAACCCTTTTGTAGGGTGTATACCAGTTTTGTGGGTTTTGAGGAAACCTAAAGAGGTCTTATAGGATCTTGAGAAGCTAAGTGAAAAGTACATTGTATGAGAGTGAACATGTAGACCCATAGATAACCATCTCTAAGTGCATGTGGAAGTGTTACCATGGAGGTAACCTGTAGGGGGCTTGACCAAGGTAGGCAAGTTGCCATGACCCCTATGAAAGAATGAAAGTCAAACCATGAATGTAGAGAGAGATGATGAAGGCTTGGGTAAGGTTCTAAGTCGGACATGTACTATAATATAATCCTAAAGTATATCCTAGGGTTAGGTAGGGATAAGACCAATAGAAGTAGGAGTTGCCTAATTCCCTAGTTGCACATGACCATAGGGTCAGGAGGTAACATCTATCACTGTCTGAGGGCCATGGGTTAGGAGATTGATCACCTTCATGAACTCATGGGACCCAAGGGGTAGATGAATAGGGCACTCTCTGGATGCATAAGGGAAGAGGAATGACCCCTAAAATGTCGGCACCCTATAAACCTAGAGGAGATGACCAAGGGATGTGTGTAAACCCAAGTAAGTTTGAGATTAGTTTTCCATGGAAGTAACTTTGATATCAAGATGATTGTGATGTAGAGACAGATGTGGCACATTTCAACCTAGATTTAAGGGTGTACTGGCAAGGTTGGATGTACCATCTCTACTCTTGGAACATGAAGAACTATGTATTTGGACTGCATCCAAATGCTTATTTCCTCTTGTTATGGGAGTGGGAGATAGGACAGTACACATGCCATACACCAAGGGTAAAAGATGATGTAAGTTGGAACGTGGCTATGAGGTATGAGGATAGAGATGATAACATACCCTAGCGGAGTGAATGATACATGGATGGTAATAAGATAGTCATCTTATGAGGATGTTTTTATCATGAGCTATGAGTTTTATAGGGTTGAGTTTGAAAACTAGAAGGATGAGCTTAGAGTTTTCTTGATAAAGATAGACTTAAGAGTTTGAGATGAGATGATAAGTGGAATACAAGGAAGTGTATGTCTTCAACATTACCTAGCACGTAAGGATGTGAAGTGGTTGAGATGCAGCTGCCTAGTTTAGCTAGAGGCTAGAAGAGGTGGTTAGGCTAACCCTAAGTTGGAAAAAGGAGATATGTTTGGATAACACTCATGTGTAACAGGATCTGTTGATCAAGTTAGTGGTTGTTTGGTTAGACGGCCTAGGACTTGATGCAATGAGAGGATGGCGGTAGAACCTCAGATGTGCTTCTTCAGATATGAAGGTGATGAAACCCTGATTAGAGTGGTTTAGGGTTTCCGAGGTATCGAGCTTGAGGAATCATGACAACATAGGAAATAATGATTGAGGATCACCATACACCATGGTACTACAAAGATAGTAAGTGGCAGTAGAACTTTGATGACTAAGATGAAAAGTGTACAAAGATGCATGTGGCATGTGGCCATGCATCCAGGAGGTGAAGGACGAACATCAGTGACCTAGTGCATGGATATAAAGTATAAAGAATCCCCGAGAGGGAAAGGTAGTTCATCACTATAGATGTTGTAAGTCTCCCCTAGACTAAGGAAGGTCAAGATGCAATATGGGTTAGGATAGATCTCCTTACCTAGATGACATGAGAAGGAAAGAGTACTGTCAAAGGACAGATCCAGTTGATCTACATATGAGAGAGATGGTTCAACTACACCATGATACAAGTTCAAAAATTCTTAAGTATAACACTAAAGATACACTTCCATAAAGTGGAAGTAGGTACATGAAGAACTCGATGTTAGTGCAGTTTATCACCCCTAACTAAGGATTAGTATGATCCAGACTAGAGGGTCTGATGAGAGCATGTGTGCTCGTTCAGGGTGATATTTAGAGACAATTCTTGTCCCCCATAAAGATGTGATGATAACCACCATAGCCAGTGTCGGGATGTAAAAGAGCTCTGTAAGGACGGTTGTGTCGGTCACCACTTCATTAAGAAGATGTTGGTGAATGAACCTCGCGAAGGTCAGAAAAGGACCACAGTGTATGTAGATGAAGTCACTTTGATCGTGCAATGGCTGAAAGGAGCCTAGCGATGACATGAGTCGTGAGATGATGCAAAGTAGACTGACATGCAGTTCACTGTGGGAGAATATGTGACATGAAAATCCGACCCCTCTGAGCTATAGCTAAGAAAGCTGAGTCCCTGGTACATGGGTCCATTTGAGATGGATTGGTGGAGAAGGTTATGTTTGACCTTACCCCTCAGGATGAAATAATGTGTGATGAGTTTCATGTGTCCAATTTAGAGAACTATGTGAGGTACCCAGGCCATGTGTGAAACAATGAACCTAGTGAGCCCCAAGGGAGGCTGATATGACCTAAGTCACCTGTGAGGTTTATAGATTCCAAGGTGAAAGAACTTAGAGAAAAGAATATGTGATGATAAAGGTTCTTTGGAAGTTCCATGGATAAGGTAAATCCACATAGGGGCCAATGATGGATATGGAAAAGTCTTATCCTGGATTGTTTATTTGTGTGATTGAATTTTGAGGACAAAATTCTTATAAGAGGGGAAGGATGTTACAACCCCAATTTTTAGGTTCATTTGGTGATAAATGTAATTTCTCATATTAAAGATATTTGAACGAATAAAGATATACTCTATTTTGAATAAATGAATAGCCTTGATGATTACTTTGTGGGCTTTATTGGCTATTGGGCCCAATAACAAGGAAAAGACAAAAGAAACTCTATTATTAAGTAAATAAGAAAATAGAGAAAAGAAAAATGTGGAAACCTCTAGAAGGCAAATCCAAAGAGGGATTTCGTGCCTCTTGGGTTCCTTGGGTCCCAAGGAGTCCAAAGTTGCAAAGATAATGTAATAAGGAAAGAAAAGATTAATTACATATATCTTTTTTTTAGAAAGGAAAATTGTAAAAGAAGTCTATGGAAGGGAATATATAGGCAAGTTAATGAGAATAGGAATATTTCCCATATCAGTAAAACATGATCCATAGTTATCTTACATATGAGAGAAAGGGAAACGTTGACCTCCCTCTCCCTTCCTTTCATGATACATGGGAAACCTTTAGGGTTTTCAGTAATGTGCCTATATAAAGAGATCATAGGTAGCCCTCTTGCCACCAGGAACACCCTACCCCTAGCCGTCCATCCAGGATGTGGCTTTTCCACCATTCCTCATTGTGCTATGCCCTTCCGCATCCAAGACATCCTAGGGTTCTCTTTGAGGAAAGATGCATGTCAACCCAATGAGCTAAAGGAAACGATGGATGATCTGCTTCAAGTTGCTCTGTTGTGACCTTTCCATGGGAAGCAATCACAACCTCCCGCATGACCCAAACCAGCGATGCTCAAACTGGAACCATACCAGCAGCACCATGGAATCCACCCCTTTATCCTTGTGACTGCAACCCTCAAGGGCGGAACCCTGACTACTGAGAAGCAGTAGCGTCGAAGATCGTGCAGGTGGCGCGAAGGAAGAGACCGAGGCAGCGACAGGCATCATTGCAGGTCCAAGCGCGGCCTCGGGCTTGGCATGCACAAGTCAGAGGAAGAGGACAAGGGAGAAGAGATGTGCCTATGGCGGAGGTGATCTGGCTACTGTTTCGCACGAACCTGGGTAGGTGCCACACCCTACGCGAGGGAGAGAGGGTAGGCGACACCGACAGACTGACTGACGCACAGGGAACGTCAGTGCGAGAGAGGAAGAGAGACCTCGGCTATGGGGTCTCGATGATGGTGACGGCCGTAGGAGCTGGGGCTGTGGTGGTGAAGGTGGAGGAAACCGACAAATTTAAGGAAATAGCAACATAGGATGAAGAGCTGTAGGCGACGCGAGTCATGGCCGTGACGGGGGCTGTGTTTGTTCCCGACCGGGAGGAGGAAGACGGGGTTCAGTGAAAATATATGAATGTCCCTGGGCCACTGCATTAGAGGTAAGGGTATTTAAGTATTTTTGTTTTTTTAAGTGCTTCTCCGCGTGGCCTTGCGTTGATCCCGTATGGCAAATAAGAGCCTAGCAAACGTTGATGTGTCAGCGGATGATTGGTCTGAATCAGTTTGGCTAGAAAATTATGTAATGAATTATCAGTAACTCGGATTGCAATGTGTAATATATGAAAAATGATCAGGAAAATGAGAGGAACACAAAGAAAATATAATTGAGGCTTAATAATGCTTCCTTTTCTGAAGTAGGGTATCATAAGATAAAGTGGTGATTAACATATTATAAACCCTAGTTTGAGTTTTAAACATGTGAAAAATGTTAAAGGCCCTTCTTTTATGCTATTACATGACCTTGTTGAATAATCTAATTAGTATGATCATAACGATGATAATTATGACTAACAAAGTGGCTAGCTATACATGTGTATAAATAGGATTATGAAATTAAGACCATATCTTGATTAATGAAATTAATCTGATATAAGTGTTCATGATAAAAGAATATAGTAGATTTGATAGTCAGGACAACCCTTAGATGAATTAGGGTTCTTAAACTATTAAAGTGAGAATCATGGGAATTAGGGTTTCTAGGCATAACCCTAATGGTAACTCGATGTCAAGAAAACTTAAATCCTAGTTTGGGACCGAGTAGGATTTAATGAAATTAATATGTTTAGTGACACTTTAGAATTTACGTAATGCAGATTATATGATGATTGCTTGATTTGCTTGCTTGATTGGACTATGCTTGAAGTATAATTGAATAATCTACATGGCAAAGTTTTGTAGTTATGTTTATGAATATCTCGAGTTAGTTTTCTGAGGTTTACCGAAGTTTTCATCGATGTCATGAATTAATTGTTGGATTATTTTAATTCATGCAAACTATAATGTGGATATGACTATCACATAAGATATGTGCCTACTAGCTCTGATCATGGTCCCCTTTGTGGCTTAATAGTTGACCTAGTATATGGCTACCTATGGGGTAGGTCTATCAGGTCATTAGATGACTTAATACATGGCTACCAATGGGAGAGGACCATCAAGTCACTTTGAGTTAGATATCGGGCTACCTTTGGGTAGTGCCATGTGACTCTATTACCCTATGTATTGGCTACCTGTAAGGTAGGACCATGGGGGTAAGAATCTACCTAAAAGAGAGGTAGCATACAAGTCCACTGCAGGGACAACACATAGTTGGGGGATAGGTAAGGATTGAGTAGTATGGCTTAAAACATAATCTTGGTTGTTAAATGATTAATTGAATGATTACATTGTTAACATAGTTGCACATTAGTTGTTCCCCCCCACATACCAGCTTCGGCTGACTGTCATTTTGTTTGTTGGCAATTTAGGTACAAATCTCAAAAGTACAAATAGTAAAGCGACACATTGTGAACTCAAGAATTAATGAACAAGGAGGAATTAGTTAGAGTGGTTCAGTTGTGGTTAGAAATTTAGTATATTCCAAACTTTTCTAAGGTATGAAAAATTTATTTTTTTACAACTTTTCAGTTTAGTCTGTTAAAATTTAATAATTGTTCTTGGTTATGTGTCAGACCTTTGATCTTGTTAATTGGGAAAACGGATCTGACCTTTTGGTCTCCCTTAATTGGGGGTTATCGGGATGTGGGGTCGTTACAGAAACCCTTACCCTGATAATGAGGAGGTTGTATTTCTCTTATATTACATGGTGATGTTATGTACTTTCTATTGTTTTATCATGAAGTGCTAACCATGCAGGAGTCATGAGATGATGAACATAGATTGGTATGAGCTATGATGTTTCATATAATATAGATTTAAATAGGCCTTGTGAGCCATGTTAAATACTTGTACAACAAGTATAATGCTTATATGGTATGATGACCTAAAAAGTTAGATGTTGCCTAGTGAGAACTGACAAGATGTTTAAATGGGTCTTCTAAGCCATGTGAAATACTTGTGCAACAAGTATAATGTATACCTTGATCTGAGGACCTATAGGTAATAGTTACCTGATGAGATGTGACAATGTCCAGTAATGAACTAAGGGTTTCAATACCCATATCTAGTAATCATGATGATGATAATGCTAAGGGAGAAGATTCGCTAGTAATGTGATAAGGGATTGGGATCTCGAGTGTTATACATTCAATGTGTTCCAAAGATCATGAAAGTACTTGATAACTGTATTACACCTTTCATTGTAGCATATGTTATAATTCATGTTTGTAACTTGGTTGATGCTAAAAGATGCTATAATGAACATAATTAATCAAGTGGAATCTTATCATGTAGTTTCCATGACCATAGATCCATTCAGTGTCAAAATTTGTTGAATGGTGAAACAAGTTTAATTTGGAGAGCATATTTTTTAATATGCGGGGGTGAAGGAAGGCATATATCCATATGTCCAAATGAAGAATTGATGTAGCACCTCCCTCATTTATTTTATATCAGGATTGATATGTAAATCTACCGACCAATTGAGGAATTGATATGTAAATTCGTCTTCATTAATTGATAGCGGGATTGATATGAGAATCTCCTGACCAAATGAGGAATTGATGCATAATCTTCCTTATTATTATAATTTGGGGATGGATAATTGAAATATCCCTGAAGAGAGTGCATGTTGTGACTGTATCTCTATAGAGAAGATGCCAGTATACCCTGGTAAGAGAATTACAGATGATACAAGATGTCCTTCCAGTAGTCCCGTACTGACCGAGACAAGTGAGGTCATGGCAGCCGACTCTTCCATTGACCTTGTATGGTATCGATGCTTTATGTAGCCACGGTTGGTTGGAGCATGAACATTATACCTCATCTCCTCCGGGAATAAGTGTGATTGTAAATATGTAATCAACCATGTAGCGTATTTGCTTAAGGATCGAATACAGAAAACATTTGTTGATGTACACTTCTTTTATACATCTTAAATGGATATATGTTATACATGTTCTTCATATCCATTATAAAGTGAATAGATGATTTATTTCTCTATCATAGATAGCTGCATTATTTTAAAAAGATGAGATTGCTCTGTTATGCTTATAAATAGTGATTAATCTTGCTTATTAATATAAAAGAACCTCTACGCAGTTGTATACTGTTTACTTGTGATAATAACATTGTTGGTGGAGAGTTATATCTCTCATTGGGACAATTACGTCACCTTGTGGGATCCACAATTTTTAGGTGAACGTGCACGAGGAGGTAGAGACCACACTGCAGAGGGAGAACAATAGCAATAGGGGTAGCAGTAACAGCTCAGGTTGAGTGTATTGTCTATCGTGTCTTGTTGATAGAAGTCCTATGTGTTGTCTCTGTACTCTCAGGTCCTTGGAGTCAGTACATAATGGTTTTATGAACGATCTGAGATTTTTACTTGTATGTCTCGAGGTTTTATGTTGCTTATGTATGTGTTTGAGCAAAGCAACTGGTATATGTTATCCTTGAGATGAGATGACACAATGTATGTACAATGAGAACCATGATGTATATATTACTTTGGTTCTTTTCTTAAGAAGTTTCTTGGAAATGGATCTCCTTACAATATGGTTTTAATTTTAGTGATTTTTGTTAATCCACTGCTAATGTTTATTCCACATAATTACTGGTGGTGATTTGGCATGATTTGATGTTGGGTCGCCACAAAGTTTTGGTATCAAAGCTTAAGCTTCGTTGAGTCTATAGAGACATAGGAATTAGGTGTTGAGTCTATTCTAGTGTCCTCCAGTATATCGTATAGTGACTTTTGCTTATACAGAAGAAAGAGTAAAGATTAAAGATGTCTGGAGAACATGAGGAACACATTTCTGAGAGCAATGTTGTTGCACTAGGAAAAGGTGCAATGGATCAAGCGAGAGAAGAATGACTGCTTGAGAATCCCCAGGTTGATCCAGCCATGATAGAGAACCCTTCTTTTAATGTTGGACTAGTTATGACAACATTGACACATATAGAGGATCAAATGCTAGTAATAAAACCTAGATTACCAGTCCCAATGATGACATTTTGGGCTCTAGAAGGAATTCTGATCAACATAGTTATGTTGGAGTAGTAGAAAAAGTGGAAAAGATTAAGATACGATAAGGAACCAGAGTCTGTTACAAGTGTGGGCAAGCAGGACATTTTATAAGGGATTGTGCAGTAAAGGATAATGAGGTAGAAATTAAGAAAAGATCTATCCAAATTCGGGAACAGATGCCTAGTATCTCTAAAAAGAGGAAGTTTTTGGTGCCATAAATGCAACAAACACCTAGTGCACTAGGGCAGTGGCTACCAAGAAAGGGAAAAGGACCTAATGTTCCACCAGTTAGGACTCTTAATTTAGCTTTTACATTGATAATAAGGCCGACAAGACCAGGGAGTTCGTATATGACATGTTTTGGATGTGGACAAGTTGGGCATATTAGACTCTTTTGTCCAAAAAGAAAGGAGGGAATGACCCAACCACCGAGGCAGAGTCAACAAGGCTCTCAAAGGAAACCGTTTAGTAGTGGCACACAAGGATGTGGACATGCATCCCAAGTAGGTCCATCTACAACAAACGATAGAGCACATTGTTGGAAACATGAAATGAAAAGATTCTATATAATGGATTAGCCAGAGGCAGTAATCGATCCCCGAGTTGAGACAGGTCAGATGAAATTGTTTCATTCTGACATGTCTTCTCCTGATTTTATCTGTTAGTTATAAGAAAGGTAGTTGTTGATGAGCTTCCTTTAATTAGTCCTATGAGGACATAAGGAAGAGATAAAAAGGATTAGAACTTACATTATGTCCAGTAATATTTAACATGCTTTATAATTACTTTTGTCTGTATAAAAGAGGATGAAGTGTAAGAGAAATTCCTGGAGAAATCCAGGGATACTAAATCCTATGATATGGATGATATGAAAAGTAAAGTATATGATATAAAACAAGGTGCATACTACCTAATCTCAGTACTCGTATACCCTGGCCATGTATTCATCTATTGAAGGCAAGGTAAGTATGAGACTCTTTGATTGCTATCTTTCTGATTACTCTGATCAAGTAGTCATTTGGAGACAATCTAAAGAGCATAATGAAACTAAAAATATGGAATGGATATTTCTATCACAGCCTAACTGTAATGAAATAGAAACTGAGTTTATCTCAAACTAGTCTGTGAGTATGAGGAAGTCAAAAGTACAATCCTCATGATAAGAAAAGGGAACAAGAGACATGATCCCTGTTCAATAAAGAATTTGTGAAGAATAAATATCTTTTCCATGATGTAAATATAAATAAAATTAGAAAATGTTACATGAACAGTTGAAAGTTCATGCAATAATCAAAGAAGGTGATAATCTCTTTTCTTTGATAAACAACCTTGGATAATGATGGGGAGATAAAGAGGAATATATTTCGTTGTGCTCTTTCCTTTCAGGGACATGACAATCAAGTAAGTCTTATGACACTTGATGTGCATGGATTAAAAGTAATCTATAGATGGGTACTTTGAAAAGTATCATCTAGTCTTGGATTTTGGTTCCAAGACAAAGTTATATGTGATAAGTAATGTCTCAAGATGAAAGAAAGGTCCTATTATATGTTTGGCTTTGGTAATAATAACAGAGAGGTGGAAATGATGAGGATGTGATGTGTTTTGGCACATGTAACAGATACCAAGGTAAATAATCCTAGTATCCAAGAACTTTCAATGGTATGAGAAAATGAGAACATGACTCCTGGTTAGATGATTAATATTTGGTTACATAAAAAGGGCCAACTTTGAGATTAGTCTAGTTACATACTATAGTATGGATGTCATATGTTAGGGGTTTATGCTCTGCATAAACATAACATCGATAAGGATGTATTAATTGAAGGAACAATTGTAGAATCATCCTGGGAAAAGCTTATCGAGCTAAATATAATTCCTTAGAATATCCCTATCTAGATATGTTGAGGCAACTTATACATATAACATCTAGAGTCACTTTTGAGATAGTTCTTCTTTGATAAGTAGCCTCTCCTTATGATAAAAAAATAAACAACTAACATGATGGTTGGTACAAGTCATAAGTAAGTTTATTGTTATGTCAATAGATTAGAGTGGCACAATAGAAGTATGATAAGACTTGTAGTCCCAAATGGGTGACGGAATGTAACTCTAATCTTTCCTTGGAGGAGAAATGCTAAACTAAGTGAGGGGTATGGAAGACTCTCAAGGTCAAGAATCTTATTACATAAAAGATGTAGTTGAGAAGGTGACAAATCAATGAGGTTTGACACCCGAATTATTCAAAGTATGAATAGTACTTCTCTGACTTAGAAAGTGTTATCGGACATAGAATTGACACTGCAGTCATTAATGAAAAGGATAGTTGAGTATGTGTCATGTATGAAAAATTCTATGATGACCCTGTATGGAAGGACTTTGTGTTGGTCAAAGTTCTATGGCATCTCCATGACATCAAGATGTTATGTGGAGGCTTTATGATATGATGCATGAATAATAATTGTCTCCCTTCATATGGGAATTTGGGGACAAAATCCTTGTTTGGGGTTTATAACTTGTAACATCCCTGACCTGGGTTTGGGGATAACCCTATTTGTTTGACTTAAACAAGTTTCTTAGAAATTTAATATAATTCTCTAAAGTGTTTTGTTATCATGTTACAAACTTATGTTTCAAGTTTGGTCCTGTTTGAAAGATGTTTGAGCAATGTTCTCTTGTTTTGGACCAAAATGCAATTTACCCAAGATGAGGGGTTATATGGCAACATGTCACATTTTGAACGTGCCTTAAGTGTTTTAACATCATAAGAGAGAGAATGATGCTAAGTGGCGTCTTGTGGGAAGCCTAAAATTCCAAGCTTGAACTTGTTTGAATAATGCTAGTGCCTTGTGTACCAATTTTGGTACAAATTGGAATTTACCCAAAATGTGGGGTTGACATGCACATTTGTACCTCTAGAGTGTCCATACTTCCTCTATGTATCATTTAGAGGAGAGAGAAATAAGGAGACACCATTTTTGAATCATATTTGAGTGATGGTACTCTTGGTAATGAAAAGACCAAGAAAGGGGTTGAATGGGAAACCCTAATTTGAGGTGTATCAGGTTGAAGAGTTCATATGAGAGTGCCTATCAACCAAGGAGACATAGAGGGATACTCATATCGGTTTGTGAACTCTTGGCCTTTTCCATGATGGGTTAAGCACCTCAAGGAGGTGTAGTGTATCAGTTTACAACTTCCTTGGAAAAGTTGTAGCGGGTTGTGAATAAAGTGGTGATTGAGTTGAAATATCTTATCCAACAAGATAAGTGATGGCCAAAAATTCATCTCTAGATTATCCTCAAATGTTTTGCATGTCAAGATAAATATGAGTACATGCATTTACACATGTCAACCATGCATGGACATGTGGCACCTAGTAACTTAAAATGATGACACCTCATATACACTCTTTTTCATGAACCTCAACTATATATACCACTCCTTTCACCTAATAGTGATTTTTTTCGAAAATTACCACCCTCTTTCTCTTAGATACCATGCATAGTGTCTTGGTATCATGCATATGTGAAGGGGTATCGTTCATAGAGCCTTGGTATCAGCCATAGCAAGGTGATATCGGCCATAGCAAAGTGATATCGGCCATAGCAAAGTGATATCGGCCATAACAAGGTGATATCGGCCATAATGAAGTGATATCGGCCACTAGTGAAGGGATATCAGCCACAAGTGAGGGGATATCATGCATGAGTGGTGAGGTATCGTCCATGGTGCTAAGGAACAAGAAGGAGCTCAAGCCTTAACCCTAAGGCGAAGCCATGATCATCTTCAACCTTGGATTAAAGCATGGATCTAAGGTTGTGATCTTCCTTTCTTTTCTTCTTCACCAAATACTTATACATGGTGATTATTTACATATAGAGGAGTTTTGAAGCTCATATTCAACCTTGGGAATGTGAATCTTTGGATCTTGGAGCTTTGAATTTGTTCTTGAGGAAAGTTATATAACTTGAACCCAATTATTTTATTATTCACCTTCAATTTTGTTATACTTGTTGATCTACTTTCAATTTCAAATTCTCCTGAATAATTGATGATCCTATGAGTTATAAAAGTTGTTTAGGACTGTTTCCCATGAACTAGGATAGTAAGAACAAGAGTCTAGAGGTTGATTATGATGACGTTATCAAGGTCCCACCCGATATAGGGTTTAAGAACCTCCAACCTGATATGGTGAGGTGAACATGCCACTGGCATACTACAATGTTGAAGCTTATACCTTGTGCATGGTATGATGTCAACCATACACCTTGTGCATGATATGGGTTCAAGAACCTACCGTGTGCACGATATGATGATGAAGTGCACACATTGTGCACGATATGGTGTCAATCATACACCATGTGCACGATATGGGGTCAAGCACCTACCTTGTGCATGATATGATGATGAAGTGCAAACCTTGTGCACGATATGGTGTCAAGCATACACCATGTGCACGATTTGGGGTCAAGCACCTACCTTGTGCATGATATGGAGTCAAGTATATACTCCAACCCGATATGGTGTTGAAACCCAACATGGTGATGTGAAACCTGATACACCTTTGAACTTAAAACACCTATTGGTTTGTACATCTAGTTTAGTTTAGACTAACATGATATTTAGCCTATGACTTATCACAATATGAAGGGTAGGACGATGCCATGAAGGTTTGAAGAGATGTGAGCATAAGAGTCTAACTCGATGTGCAAACCCTAATGATGAAGCAATCTGATATGGAAGCACGATATGGTGATGAGGATATACCCAAACATGATATGGAAGCATGATATGGTGTTAAGTACACACCTCTATGCCTGATATGGTGGAAGCACCTCAATGTAAGGTACTTGATGAAGTAATACATGTAGTGTGTTTTGTTAAGTAATGCATTAAGATGTAAAGAGTTTAATGCACTTCGATTAAGTAGGCCAATGTACCTTGAAGAAAGGGTTGAGCCAACTTAATAAAGTATGATGTAATCAACATCCTAGTGAGGATGAGAGAGAAACTTATCCTTATGTGATAATCATGTAATGAGCATACATTAATACTCCTAATATGTGTGGAGTATGAATTAGGACTTGATTCTTGATAATATAAACTTGAAACCCTAATCAGATAAATAAGGGAAACCCTAACCCTAATGAAGGGTGATGATATGGTTTGAAACCCTAATCGGATAAATATGGGAAAACCCTAACCCTAATGAAGGGTGATGATATGGTTTGAAACCCTAATTGGATGAATAAGGGAAAACCCTAACCCTAATAAATAGTGATGATATTACTTGAAACCCTAATTGGTAAGGAAGGGAAACCCTAATCCTAATGAATAGTTATGATATGAATCTAAAACCCTAATCGGTTAGAATGGGAAACCCTAACCCTAATAATGGGAAGTTTGTATTTCTCTTATATTGCATGGTGATGTTATGTACTTGATATTATTTTATCATAAAGTGATAACCATCAAGGAATCATGATATGATGAGCATAGCCATGTATGAGCTATGATGTTTCATATAATATAGATTTAAATAGGCCTTGTGAGCCATGTTAAATACTTGTACAAAAAGTATAATGCTTATATGGTCTGATGACCTAAAAAGATAGATGTTTCCTAGTGAGAACTGACAAGATGTTTACATGGGCCTTGTAAGCCATGTGAAATACTTGTGCAACAAGTATAATGTATACCTTGGTCTGAGGACCTAGAGGTAACAGTTACCTGATGAGAGGTGACAATGTTTAGTAATGAACTAAGGGTTTGAGTACCCATATCTAGTAATCGTGATGATGGCAATGCTAAGGGAGAAGAATACCTAGTAATGTGATAAGGGACTGACATCCCGAGTGTTATACATTCAACGTCTTCCAAAGATCATGAAAGTACTTGATAAACGTATTATACCTTTCTTTGTAGCATTTGTTATAATTCATGTTTGTAACTTGGTTGATGCTAAAAGATATTGTAATTCACCTAATTAATCAAGTGGAATCTCATAATGTAGTTGCCCTAACCATAAATCCATTCATTGTCAGAATTTGCTGAATAGTGAAACGAGTTTAACTCGGAGAGCATATTTTTTGAATATGCGGGGGTGAAGGACGACATATATCCATACGTCCAAATGAAGAATTGATGTAGAACCTTCCTCAATTATTTTATATCAAGATTGATATGTGAATCTCTCAACCAATTGAGGAATTGATGTGTAAATTCTTCTTCATTAATTAATAATGGGATTGATATGAGAATCCCTCGACCAAATGAGGAATTGATGCATAATCTTCTTTATTATTTTAATATGGGGATGGATATTTGAAATCTCCCTGAAGAGAGTGCATGCTGCGGCTGTAGCTATATAGTGAAGCTATCGATATACCCTGGTAAGCTAATTACATATGACACAAGATGTCCTTCCAGTAGTCTCGTACCGATCGAGACAGGTGAGGTCATGGCAGCCGGCTCTTCCATTGACCTTGTATGGTACCGATGCTTTACGTAGTTGTGGTCGGTTGGAGCATGAGTGGTATACCTAATCTCCTCAGGGCATAAGTGTGAGTGTAAATATGTAATCACATGTGTAGCATATTTGCTTAAGGATCGAATACGGAAAACATTGGTTGATGTACACTTCTTTTATACATCTTAAATGGAAAAATGCTATACATGTTCTTCGTATCCCTTATAAAGTAAATAGATGATTTATTGCTCTATCATAGATAGCTACATTATTTTAAAAAGATGATATTGCTCTATTCTTCTTATAAACAATGATTAATCTTAATTATTAATATAAAAGAACCTCTGCTCAATTTCATACTATTTAATTGTGATAATAACATTGTTGGCGAAGAGTTATATCTCTCGCTGGGACAATTGTCTCACCCCGTAGGATCCACAATTTTTAGGTGGACGTGCATGAGGAGGTAGAGACCGCGCTGCAGAGGGAGAATAACAACAACAGTAATAGCTCAGGTTGAGTGTACTGTCTGTCCTGTCTTGTAGATAAAAGTCCTATGTGTCGTCTATGTACTCTCAGGTCCTTGGAGTCAGTTCGTAATGGTTTTATGAATGATCTGAAATTTTTGCGTGTATGCCTCGAGGTCTTATGTTGCTTATGTATATGTTTGGGCAAAGCAACTGGTATATGTTATCCTCGAGATGAGATGGTACAATGTATGTACAATGAGAATCATGATGTATATATTACTTTGGTTATTTTCTTAAGAAGTTTCCTGGAAATAAATCTCCTTGAAAAATGGTTTTAATTTTTAGTGATTTTTGTTAATCCACTGCTAATGTTTATTATGCATAATTACTAGTGGTGATTTGTCTTGATTCGATGTCAGGTTGCCACAATAATGACAAGTGAAGGTTGACTTAAGTTGGTCTTGTGGCTCAATGGATATCTGATCACACCTGGAATAACTATCAACAAAACAAAAATGAAAGAGGACGGCGAGCCACTCAAGGTTCTAGTCAATGAAAGGAAGTGGAAAATGATCCTTAAATGTGGCGGTATTCAAACAAAGATAGTCAATACAAACACGCCACCCGGTCACCAATCTAGTAGAAAACAATTCACTTGTAGAGTTTGTTGTAACCATTATCCCCCTTTCTTAGGAACCACTTGGGTTGGACAAACCCAATTTGAATCAACTGAATCAGTAATCAACACTGGTTCTATTTCACCTGCATTATTTTGTTCCTCTGGGATTGTCCTCTTTACATTCAGAAATTGCTTCCACTGCTTAGCAACACTGAAAACTACTAGAGGGGGGTGAATAGAGTTTTATAGATAATTTAACAATTATTTAACTCAAACAACCACGATGAAGATATTGGACAAGGAGACACAAGGTTTAGAGTGGTTCCAACTATAGCAAATACTATAGCCGTCAATCCACTACCCGGTTGCTTACCCAACCGGGATTTGAAAAGAAATTTATTTTATTACCTCACAAGGACTTTACATAAAATACAATTTCTTTTCCCAAACCCTTCAAGCAGCCTTCACCTAGAAGTAATCGCCCAACCTTGAAGCAGCCTTCCCTTGAAGTAGGTGCACCAACTCCCGTTGCACCAGCCTTCTGAAGTAGCTTCCCGTGTGATAGCCTTCTTGAAGTAGCTTGAAGTCCCCTTCTCCACCTGAGAAGTCAACCCTCTCCGATCCGCAGCCTCCAACCCTAGGAGTAGCAAGGAGAGTACAAAAGATACAAAGGAACAAGAAAGAAAAAGGAAATAACAACTTATCCTTTAAGCCCAAGGCTTGATTTGCCTATATCAAGCGTGTAGATCTCCTAACCAATGTGTATGACAATGTGATTGTAGTGGATAGGAGATACTAGCCTATAGGACACGAAATGGGAGCAATAGGAATGAATGGCAAGTGTAGGAATTGCTCTATTGCTCTAAAACAGATTGCAAGTGTGTATTCAAGCTCAAGTATAGCACAAGTATATCTTAGGTGTATTTTGGTGTCCTAAGGCATGTCCTATTTATAGGAGTGGCCTATGAATACTTAAGGACGTTCTAGACAACTTCTAGGGGCTTCTAAGTGCTTAACTAGCCGTTAGATATAAGTTAAGTGCATTAGTAACGGCTAGTTACTTTATTCTGCAGTTGCTGTCAGAGACCATCTCGGTCGACAATTTGTCGACCGAGATACCTACTCGGTCGAAGTTTTGTCGACCGACAGGCTCTCTGGATCAACGTTCATTTGCAGCTGCCAACTACTTTATCAGCTGTGTCTAACGGCTACTTGGGTCAATCTCGGTCGAGAAGTTTGTCGACCGAGAGTGTCTCGGTCAAGGAGTGTGGTCGACCGAGATTGACTCTGTTTTCAATCTTTTAATTAACCACTAAGCATGTGTATGAGTGTGCATATTTGATCCTATTTGAAGGGGATGACCTATCTAAGTGTGGTGTTTAGCTAGGAAGATCCAACTCTTGATTTACATGCAATCTAAGTACTTGTACATTATATATTTGTACAAGTTTTTACAACAGTGATTACATTGCATGGAAATATAAATATGTAAGTTCTTTGGATTTTCCCTAGTTGCTTTGTCATCCACCTTAATCCTGCACACTCAAGTAGCTCGTTAGATCAACAAGAATGAAATGTTTGTCATCATCGAAACAAAGGGATTTATCATAATGTCCAATTTATCCAACAAACACTGCCTTCACCATTTGGTTTCCATATGGTATATCAATATTTCTTTGGATCCCTATCGGTCGGGTTTCTTCAAGGAAGCCATTTTTACTACTATCTGAGAGATTTTATTCTCTATGTTGTGGATCTATTCTTCTTGATTCTATAATTCCCTTTATGTTTGGCCAATGATCACCTCATTCTAACTAACCATCTTGCCAAGCATGTCTTCAGTGTAGTCTATCTTGTTGGGGCCCCTATCTTGTTGTTGTGTGCCACCTTGTTGTGTCTTGGCCTGTTGTGTTTGTGATGGGTCCTGCTGAAAGTTGTTGGGATCCTTCCAAGAAAATTTAGGATCCTTCTTCAAAGTGTATTCATTGTCACCCATGTAGTTTTACTGTCACATATACATGCATTCTCTTCCTATCCTCCATAGGAATTTCTATATTTGTGATCTAATTTATGGGAAATTGTGTCCAACTTCTCAGCTAATGTTGTGATGACTTTAGCCTCTCCAATTCTTTTAACATATGTTAGGACTTCTCTTTCCTCACCCCATGAGTGATTTTTAGCCATGTTCTTTAGTATTTCATGATGATTAGTTGCTTTATTGTTGAGGAAGAATCCTTACCTTGCACTGTCCAGTGAAGTTCTTTCTCCTTTTTGCAGCCCATAGTAGAAGGTCTTGGCTTGGTCATAGAGATCAATCCCATGACACGAGACCTTCCTCAACATGTTCTAGAATTTCTCCCATGCTTCAGAATATGACTCCTCTACCTTCTGCCTAAAATTCTAGATCTTCCAAACTAGCTCATTCATCTTTTAGGGTAGAAAATAGCATTCAATGAAGACATCAATCATCTGGTCCCACATTTCTATAGACTCTAGCGATAGGCTAAGAAACCATGATTTTGCATTATCTGCTAGTAATGAAGGAAACAACTTCAAATATATCACTTTTTCTAGAACTTTGTCAATCTTCATCATATCACAACTCTCTACAAAGTTAATGATGTGTGCCATTGGGTCCTCCATGCTATGACCATGGAGTGCCTGTGATTTCACCAACGCTACCAGTCCTAGGTCTATCTTATAAATCCCCACATTAATGGCATGCCTCTTGATTGTCCCCAACTGAGTTGTAGCAAAAGATGCCTTTGTCTTCTCCAAGACCATCTCTTCAGCTTCCACATTACCATCACCCATTTTTGGTTGTTCTAGTTGAGTCGGATGTGGTGTTGGAGTTGGGATGAGTCCTCCCACAAAATCACTAAACTCTCTTGCCCTATGCAAGAAGTCCTCCTAGTAAGCACCGTGGGAGTTGGCCCTCCATAATTGGTGCTTCTTGTTTGTACCATGCACTAACACCTAAAAATAGCAAGCTCAAAGAATTTGATACGAGTAATTGAATGAATAATTGAAGTTCAACTTAGAAATAGTAAAAATAAAAATAAATTTTGTGGCATAGAGTGGTTGATCAACACTCATAGTGGTGGAGTTACTGTCTCCCCGGTAAGGATGCCAAAAACTTGATGCACATAAACTACACGTCTAAAATGCAAGTGCACATATTATTGTAATGTAGGAACAAAAGAGGCATGAATATCGAACAAGGGAAATATACTCCAGATACTATTATTAACTATGACTCGATCAACTAGACCTATGAAAAAGGTGATTGGTTGATTAATTGACTAATTGCAAGAAGTAAAACTAAATTAATTGGTTTGTGATGAAAGATGGAATGGATTCCTTAGGATTATGGTTTCACCAAGGTTTATTCAGCAATTAACACTATTTGTTAACATTCAATTCTCCTAACCCTAGACAAAGGGGCATGTAGCCAGAATAACCCACTCTCACACCATGATTCACTACTTAATCTAATATAAATCCCACTCACATTGTGATTTAATTATTAGTTAGGTGCTTTAATGATACCTTTGGGATATTCCCTTCATAGCCGTAGGCCTTCTCTCAAAGTGCGGTCTAAGCTATGTATGTCTGCGACATGTCCAACCCTTAATCCCTCTCTCGAAGCATTTCATGGTCTAATAAATAACCTATGGTGATCAAGCACAAATATTTCATGAAGCAATCATTGAAATATGTCCAAAAATTAGAGAAACTTAAACATTAACTCATAAATGTCAACTACAATACAAAACCAGGCTACTCCCAGTTCTTAAGGAACAAAGGGGATTAGCCCCACATTATTTTAGTTTCTTTACACATAGATGGAGAAGCAAACGATGAAGAAAACATCAAACAATAACAAAAAACCCATTCAGAAAATGATCCAGATTATTCCTTTTGGCGAACACATCGATTTACCATATTTCGGCTACAAATATGCCCACTGGAAGTGATGGAATCCCCTAGAATGTAGCCTTCTCCTCTCCTTTCTCTTCTCCCAACTCTCCTCCATCAGATAAGTAAATAGAGTGTCAGATCTAGTTCTGGCTGCACTTTCCCTTAGTCATAGGATTGACTTAGGGTGTCATTAAGTCTTAGCCGTTGGAATAACAATGGTCTTTAATCTGGTCTGATCATGACAAGTTGATACTACCGACATGGCAACCATATTATTGACATCTTTTGAGATTCATGATCCCTTGTAGTTGGTACTACCGAGTTGATATCGATAGCACTAAAAATTTCCCTAATATCTCCTATTGAATTTTTGATTAAAGTTAGTACCACCGACTTGGGCGTCGGTAGTACCAAAATCCCTTTGGAACACTCTTGTTTAATTGTCAGTACTACCAATTCCTCTGTCGGTACTACCGAGTTTCCTTCATTCATCCTTGTTCCTTTCCTTCCAATGTCGGTACCACTGACAAACATGTCGATAGTACCGAGCTGACTCAATTCTTGTAGATTTGCCTAAAATTTAACAAGAAAAAACATAAGCTTCCAAAAATAATGATAAATCACTATGGAATAGTAAAAAAATATGAATATTTGATGCAATTAAGTGTCACATGCCAATAATGATAAATCACACACAAATAATATCAAAATGAGCAATAAGTGTGTAAAATACATAGTGAATAGCCTATGAAAAATGACAATTACTCTGTGCACCAGTGGTCAACCAGGAACTGTTGCAGATGTTGTTTGAGTGCAAGACGATGAGGAGATTGGTGCTAGACTTTCTCCAGGACTAGGTATATCCTTAAAACTATCCTTTCCATTATATAGTTTTCGACACAATCTACTGTTATAAGGGGAATATGACAATAAAATTTTTGTTTCAGCTGCATACTCTGATGCCATACTTCCCTACACAAACCACAACAACTCTTGATTGCAAAAAAAATGAATTCTAGTAGTAGGCAAGTAGCAAAGTAGCAAATCGGGGCTACAAACAAGCCCACTTCGATATCCATGTCAGTTTCCAATAGTAACCACATTAGGACTGTAGTTACTTTTCAATTTTATCTATAAATATATATGTCTCTAATCATCTTTTCTCACCCAGCCTTTTAGTAATCAGTTTATATCCAAGTTTCATGTATGTGGTAGTCTGGTAGAGGTTAGGAGTTGCTCACATAAACTAAGAATATGTCATTTCAATTTTTGAATTCATTGTTACACTACTATAACTACGTTAGAGAATTTTTTAAATTGATCTAATGTTTTATATGTTTGTATAATGAATTGCTTATAAATGGTCAATTATCAAAATTACCCTTTTACCTTTTACCAACCCCTATTTATCATGTGGGAAAGAGGATAAGTGTAAGGAAATGGTAAGGACATTGGTGAGGTGGGTAATTACCATTATCCTTGCCCACTACCTTCTAGAAGGTAAGGGTAAGGGTAAGGGTAGACCCTTACCCTCCCCATACCCTCCCCATTGAAAGCCTTAGACGGAATCTCTAATCTACAAAATGGAAATATATTGGGTGAGAGAGGTGACCTCTCCTCTTACGGCTCTAATCGGATCTGGTGTTTGGGTCTAGGTGGACTCTACGTCTCATATGCTTATTTTATTCTTAGATAAAACCGCACTTTAAAGAAATATTTCCATAGGCAACATCATAATTGTGTGTTATCTCATTTTTAAGTAATCTTTATTTATGTATTATCTAGCCTTAAGCACATAACCATACCAAATTATCCTCATTAGATGTCCTCAACTTGATTCTCAAGCAATGAGAGAGAAATTTCATATTTAATTACAAAGTTAACTTATTAACCCAGAATCTTCTGGAACCTTCCCCAATGTTTTAAAATTAATCTATTTATCAACTAAAAATATTTTTAGCATTTATTGAAGTCCCAAACTGTTCAATTTACAAATTTTTACATCAAGGACTAGTTTTTTTATGTTTCCCCTTTTCTTCATTACTTTCTCAAAAGAGTGTATTTCCAGTGTTGTACAAGGAAAAAGAAAAAGATAATTGGAAAAGTTTCTATACAAAAATGTCTATATCAACTTTTGTCTTGGTCCAACTAACTTTAGTATTAGCCTTTCTCCCTTCAAAAATGGCTTTGTTTCTGTCATTCAATATGGTGTAGAAAAGAATATGATCGTAGTCTTTGCAGACCCATGAAACATATGAACATTGTCCTCAAGAATTTCAAGTGCCCTTGTTATATACATGTCCTCAACAACATGCCTCTAGATATCAACAATATACGGACATGAAAATATCATATGAGTTTGTTTCACTTTATTTCTTGTAAACATGATGCCCACAGAGGGAAATCACTTTCTTAATGAGATTAACATGTGCCATCAATTTTCTTAAGAGAATTATGTAGGCATTCACCAATACACTTTTGTGAGTCTTTGTCTTATAGATCCAAATAGTCCATTGAACAATAAGTCCTTTGTGACGAATACTGCTCCATACGTCCTTAAATTTAGTAGGCACCTTACCATTTAGGTACACATTGACTTCCTTACTGAAACTAGGAGAACATAGCCCCTTGAAAACTTCAACATTGTGATTGTGTCTTCTAGATTTTGACTAGGACCAGTCACTATTGAGTAGTAGACAACTGTATTTAGCATATTTCCCCTTGCCTAACTTCATGATGGACTCCACACCAATAATATCCTCTAGGAAGACACCTTTCTTTACCTATGGATCTCTCCATAGATCTATGAGTTTCCCATCACCAACAAAGAAGGATATACTATCCATGATGAGATCTCTGTTGTTGAGAACTTTCTTCCAAACCCATGACAAACTTGAAGCAATCTTGCACCTCAAAATAAAATCTCCTTTTACATATATGTCGTGAATCCATCTGACCCATAGAACATTCTCATTATTTGCTATATTCAAGATGTTTTGACTAATGCAGGATTTCACAACATCCCTTTCCAATCTAAATCCCGCTCCACCTTCCTCTTTCGATAGATAGATTTATTTCTAGTTGATAGCATGTAGGTGTTTTTCATATCAACTCTCCTCATAGAAAGTCATGGTACAATTATCAATGTTATCTATGATGCCGATAGGTAGAGGAAAATAGGATGCATAATATAAATGAAATAAAGATAAAATAGAGCCCACAAATCAATTATCCCAACATAAAGTAGGTTTCTAGATCTCCATCGATTGAGACTTGCTTTTATTTTGACCAAAATGGGAGAACATAAACTTTTTGCAATTCTCCTTTGGAAAAGAGGGAGACCAAGGCACTTCTTAATGGTAAAGATATAACATTTGATATCAAGATCCTACTCCATCATCTAGATGTTAGTGGCTTTGTTAGCAGAGAAAATTGATTTTTGATGGCTAATATGCATTCCCAACATTTTACCAAAGTCCTTTAGAAATTGGCGATTTGAGTAGCATGTTTGTGATTGGCATCTACAAAGAAGACCACATCATCTACAAAAATAATATGAGATATAACACAATTCTTATTAGCGAATATAATTTATTTTCTTTTCTTGAACAACTTTTAAGGTCCTACAAGGAAATAACAAACAAATAAGGGACTAGGGGATCCCTTTGACGAATACCCCTTGAGGAATGACCTCTCAGTAGGAATCCCATTAATCAGAATTTTGTGACTTGTCATGTTAAGGATCCCATTGATCCAATGGATCTAGCAAGAAGGAAACTTCATATCTAACATAATGGTTTTCAAATATTATCAATTGACAAAATCATACGCTTTCTTAAGATCAAACTATATACACATCTTAGGATTCAAACTCTTCATGATGGAATTAATCAATTCATTAACAAGCAGTGTAGCATCTAAAATTGATTTTTCTTTAATGAAAGCACATTGAGATTTACTAATAAAGCTAGGAAATATATTTTTGAGTATGTTTGACATGACCTTAGAGACAATCTTATAGAGAACATCAAGGACAAGTTTTGGAATAAATAATTTCAATTTTGTCAATTTAAAGGTAATTCTTTCAGTGAAATTGATTCAAATTCAATACAAGGGCTTTTGAAAGTATATATATTCCATGATATTACATCCTTTCCTCCTTATATGTCCTCAAAACTTAAGATAGCTAGAGAAAAAATGGGGTCAGATTATGAGGCAATATAGTTGAGACTTGACGAGGACGTCAAGAGTCTAAGTGGGGGAGATTGTAACATCCCATGATTTGAGGCCTCAGATAAAATGATCTTAAAAGGAATGATTTGACTACCCATATCACCAAGGTGCACCTCCTTTTCCGGGAGCCCATCACTAAAGAACTCCATAGTTAAGCGTGCTCAGCTTGGAGTAGTACTAGGATGGGTGACCAGTTGGGAAGTTGATCCTGGCTTGCATGTGAGTGAGATTAAAGTGTACAGTTAAGGATAGTGGTGGTCTATGGGGCCATTCGTCATTCCTGAAACCCTATTAGAGCCTTGGATAGTGGGCCCGGGCATTACAGTTAGTGTGCTTCCACCATGTCTTTCTTCGTCTCCCATGTATATTCATCATCACCATGGTGTTTCCGAAGGACCTTAACCATCTTGATTCTTCTATTCTAATCTCCTTCACCATTGAATCCAAGATCCTTACATGTGAATCTAAGTAGGACAACCTACCTTCAATCTCTAAAGGTCGATGCTCAAAAAATGAGTAGGATCTTTCACATAGCACATTAAATTGGACACATGGAACATCTCAGGCATCATATTGTACTTATGTGGTAGATCAAGATGATAAGTGGACTCACCACTCTATTCCAAAAACTAGAATGGACCTCACATATCAGGGACTCAACTTTTCTCAATTTTTAGCTATGGAACAAAGGGGTTAGACCTTCAAAAACACATGATCTTGTGTAGATAAGTGTAAATCAATTGTCTTGGCATATGTGTAGGACTACTGCAAATCATGGGCTTTACCCTCTGCTTGACCAAGGTGACATTTGTATGACTACATTTCTTTTAACTTGGATAGGATCCTTTCACCTACATCATCCCACTGAAGTTTAGAATGAAATGTCCTCCCATAAATGGCTTCATAAGGGGGTCATTTCAATACTATCTTGGTAGCTATTATTATAGGCAATTTCAGGTGAAGGTAGATATTGTCCCAACAATCCATGCTAGTCCACAAAAAAAGATCTTAACAAGTCTTCTAGGTTTTTTATTATTGATGAATGCATATTCATATGTATTTATCACATCTATTAGACTGTTTTATATGGGCAGTGTGTCGTTATTTCCTAGTTTTAGGATATAATTTCATTATTTTTCCTTTGTCTTCTAAATTAAATTTTAATTAATTTGTTCATTTATTTTAGGGAAACAACTTAATTATATCCATTCACTCTAAAACTCAAGACCCCTAAAAAATAATCTAGGAATTTAAGATCAAGGAGGCTTCAAGTGGACATCTCAACCTCCTAGGATTTCCAATCGATCGACTAGCATCTCCATCTGACCGACTCATAAGAAAGAATTAGATGGATCCAAAATTTCTGGCTGGTCAACTAGCAACCCATTTGACTAACTCAACATGAAAAAAGGAGACTTATTTTTCTATCATATCAATCGTTTCACCTTGAACTGATGGACTGACCTACATATGAGCCTGAGCATCAACTCACTCATTTGATCGATTGGATCCCAACTAATCAAATGACCTGCATATGAACCTAAGCATCAACTAACCCTAGTCGACCGACTGGACCCGCAATCGATCAACTCGTATGGTGGACCCAGTCTCTGTAACTACCTCCATGATGAATCTAGTGTTTTTTAGTCAGATTCCTTCCCTATAAAAGGAGGGTGTAAGCCAAACACAAAAGGATCATATCATCTCAGATCCTCCTTTGGGTGCACAGAGCAATGAAAGGAAAGAATGAGCCATCATCTTCCTCATAGAGTCTTCTAGATTGCTATTAGAATCTAGAAACATATAGACCTCTCAAACGGGGTCAAAATTTGTGGGCACCCATGGGTCGATCCATTTAAGCTAGGTTTGGGTGATGAAATTTTCCATCCACTGGAAATTATCCAAACCCATACCCACCCATTTAGTTGCGGGCTTCATGGGTGGCCCACAGGTGACCCACTTAACTAAATTAATTATATAACAATAAATATAATGATCTACTACTACTTCAAATAAATATGATCATCTCCTATTGTGCATTAATTGTTAAAGAGTTCCAATCCAAACTAAAACTTGACCAAAAAGAGCTAATATTTATCTAAGAGATATAGAGAGAAATATATTCATGACTGACTACTACATTATACAAATGCTCTACTAAACTAAATATGTAGTTGTAAGACAAGTTACTAAACTCTGGTTTCTCAATCATGATCACACAAAATATAATTATAATTATACATTAGATAATTCTATCCCAAAAAAGGTATTTGGATGAACGGTTGCAAAAGTTGGATAACATATTTTTATATTTGATTGAGACAATGTACAATAGTTGGTTGCTTTGTGTTATATATAATGTAAAAACACTAGAAAATGGTCTTCTTTTACTAGTACACTATAAATTCTAAACTATTTTATATTGAACACATATTATGAGGGAACCCCTCGGTGACCCGCAACCCTTTAGGTCTGGTTTGAATTTGTTTTTGTTTGACCCATCTATAATTGTATCTTTTTGACCCACACCTACAATGACCCAACCCAACCCACCCACCATATTGACAAGTCTAACAACATGACTTTGTTTCTTCCTATTTGTACCTTTTTGTCTATTCAAAATTTGAATAAGTACATCTTATTATTGGGGCATGGGTGTAGCTCCATACCCCGTACATTATTCTAATTGATATTGACTCTAATAAGTTTGTTTAGTTAGATGTGTTTCTTTTGATATATATACTTGTTCTATGGCTCGACCAATAATATTTTTGTTTTTATTATGTTGGATGAAGAGATCACAAATCCTAAAGTTAGAACACCAAATGAACGTGTAGAACTATGGATGACATCATGGATGGAGTTCTCTGATTTGATCAATCATATTACTTGGATGTTATAATCCTTGGTGATGAGACCATAGATCCTAGGATAAGAATACCAAATGAATTTTGTAGAACTCTGCTGAGAGCCCATATGGACTACTGGATGATTGATTAATGAAACATAAACATTGAGATCCCAAGTTTGTGGGGAGTTTGATCCTCATGAGATTCATGTTTCATATGGATGAAAGTATGAAATAATCTAACATAATTCAAAGAGTTGAATAGATCAGAATAACTACATAGGATATGGTGGTGAACCTAAAATCCCATTATTGTTCATTAATTGAATTAAATCTTCAGTCTGATCAGCTTTGCTTTTGGAATCATTATTTTCAATTGTAGCTATAATCATTATCAAACAATTAGATTTAAATATTGTTCTTAGAAATTGGTTTGAAATAATTTTTAATATGTTGTCTCATGAGTTTGACACTTTTCTATATTATGATTGACCCGATCAGTTGCGGGTGAGTTGACTGCCGTTTGTCAAGGTTAAACTCTTTGGAATCTCTTTAGTAATGGATTTGTGTGTGCAAACACATCAAATAAAATTTTGACAGTGTTGTCGGTGACAACAAAGTTGCTTTCAATCCCCATGGATCTGAACAATTAGGATTTTATCTTTATGTGTGCATGATAGCACTCTTGTACCAGGTGCATCCTATGAGTGTGATCTACATGCTCCATATTATAATTGTAGCAATGTCTAACAATATTATGACTTCACATATAATTATTGGTATATATCAAGACTTTAATGCCCCTCTAGTAATTGGAGAAGATAGAGAATGACTTCAACCTAGTGATGTGACTAGTGTTACAATGTCCATATAATCCAATTGTCTTTGATGTTGAGATTAAATCCAAGGCATGGAAACACCATCATCTTATTGTGCAATCTTTGTTCATTGATCAAGAATAGACTTTCTTAGATGCATATAATCTCAATATCATATTTTACTGACGTGGGCATTGCAATGCATTCATATTCTTACTCATTAGGTGGTCTTAATATCACTCTAGTAATCCATCAACATCACTCACAATAATCCATATATGTCATAGTGCACCCAAGCACTACCTACCAATGTTTTAAAAAGTGCTATGTGTTAAGCATTCAGAGAGTTCACCTTGTAGAGCATATGTGGTATGTGGGAGTATATGCAGAAGTATATGTGGTTTCATATTTTTTTAGTAATTTATTTATTATATATAAAAAAATCAAAAAATTGCAAATCTAATTTGTAAAATTACATATTTAGACATGAAAACTTGTGATAGATTCAAAATTTCAAATATAACGTTTCAAATAAAACTACACCATTTAAGATGCATTCTAGAATCATTAAAACTTGAAGGGGTAGTTTATGCAAAACAAGACACCTTCATGAGGAAGGATCTTCCTCCTCACCTCACGTGGCATGGCATCCCGAAGTAGTAAGCTGGTCATCATGAAGTTTGGGGAAAACCCAAGCAAGTGAGATTCTGAAGACATGATTGTGAAATATCAAAGAATAGGTGGTAAGGAATCATACCCTAGCGGCTATTAGCCCGTAGTGGTGGGAATTGACGACGGTGAGGTGACTTGCAGTGAGAAGCAAAGTTGATCAATGGTGGCTGTCTGTGGAGGCTAAGATCAAATTGACACAAAAACTTGAAAGCAACGATGCTGAAGAAGATCTAAGTACATGCTTTTATAGGTGGGGTTCGCTCTTATGCCATTGGGAATTGGAGGCTTGAGAGGTGGGGAAGAGGAATTGGGCAATTTATGAATAAAGAAAACTAGGGCACAAAATAGGGTTCATATGGTGCGGAATCAAAGAATGAATTCATAGGAGAAGAGAGTTCGAGAAAAGATTAATCATAGGGAGAAATCTCGATTTTTCTGACTATGCGGCCAGCTGCCTTGTTGCCTTTTAGGTGCGCGGTAGGTGATGGCTTCGAGGCTAAGAATTAGACAATTTAACCAAGTATGCACATTCACATATTCATACTTCCCGTGTTCCCTTATCAAGGTTCATATACAAAGCTTAATATTATTTAACCTCCTTGATGGTACTCACAAGTTATAACACCCAATCAACCCATTAGGTTAAAATCATGTAATTAAGAGAGAAAAGAATATCATGCTTTCTTTTCACACACATTCTTCTCCAACTTCTCCATTTACTTGGGTGGCAATGAAGTCTTGATAGAACCAATCATTTCTTGTGAAATCATAATATGATTATGGATATCACTGCCAACGTACTTTGGAGCCTACCAGGTCACATGCATAGGATGTGTTGGAATAGGAGTATAATGTGGATTTTATTGGAATAGCTCCGAATCACATTGATTACTAAAATGTTTATGTAATCCATTAGAATAATATTGGAATGTTTGAGACAATTAATTGGAGTGACTGGCTCTAAGTGCAAGTGGGAGTCTATTGGTAAATATGCCCATAGAGCCATCCTGAGTGATTGCATGGAGTCAGATATTAATCAATTAATACGATTATTTGGTTAATTAATTAATTCCAGAATATTCTAATTAATCCATAAGCATTTTAATTAATGCAGTCTTTCTGTATACCGATGGGTTTAGGAAACCCTACCTCCTTTTGTCTCTTATTTAAAGGGGCTTGACGGCCGATATCTATATAAGATAAGCTTTTAGTTTATGCTCACATACGTAAACCCTAGTCGTCACCGTCCTCAGGAGAGAAAGGAGAGTACTGTGATGCTAGCACGTCACCGCACAAAGACGACTCCTTCCCACCGGCTTAGGAAGTGTGATGTGGAGTTCCAGTCCATCCGCATGGATAAAGTAGAGACGTAGACACTAAGACGCCTGTGTTAAGAGGACGTCAACGACCATCCATACGCGCTACGAGCGGCATACATCACCGCATGAAAGGAGTGCCGCCAGATCTTCCTGCGATGCACTCAGCGAATGGGAGAGAAGTTCCATCTGTGTAGGTCAGCAACGTTGCACCATCATGCAGTGGGACATCGCTGAACTTGCTCCATGATAAGGTATATCCCACAAACACTATTTCTAAATACACTGTTGTCGACGAGATCCTGTTTTAGGTTGCATGGAATTTTTTTTGTTGCTTCCTCCGCGCATGTTTTCTCCAAAAAACCCAACACTGATAACTTATATCGTCAATGCATACCAGAAGAAGAGGTACCTATAATCCTCAAGGAATGCCACTTCTCACCTTATGGGGGACACCACGGAGGAGAAAGGACAATTGCAAAGGTTCTACAATCATGATTTTTCTGGCCAACACTCTTCAAGGATGTTGCATCATTTGTTAAAACATGCAAGGAATGTCAGCTAATGGGAAACATAAGCAGAAGGAATGAGATGCCAATGACAGATTGGGTGGAAGTCAAAATCTTTGATGTATGGGGGATCAATTACATGGGACTTTTTTCGTCATAGAAAGGGAACCAATACATACTTGTTGTTGTATATTACATTTCCAAATGGTTTGAGGTTGTTGCCACTCAAACATGTGACTCCAAGGTGATCATTAAGCTTTTTGAGAAAACTATCTTCCCATGCTTCGGAGTGCCACACAATATTATAAGCGACGAAGGGTCGCACTTTGGTGAAAAGCAGTTTGAAGCTCTATTGAGAAAGTATGGGGTGAAACATAAGGTTGTAATGCCATATCACCCCCAAAACGTCAGGGCAGGTCGAAGTATCAAATATGCAGATTAAACATATACTAGAAAACAATGTCAGTCGTACAAGGAAGGACTAGTCCATGAAACTTGATGATACACTTTGGGCTTACCACACTGCATATAAGACACCTATAGGTACGAAACCCTACATGTTAATTTATGGGAAGTCCTACCATTTACCGATCGAAATCAAACACAATGCCCTATGGGCTATCAAGTTTTTGAACATAGACCTCGATAAGGCTAGTCAGAAAAGATTCCTTCAACTCCAAGAGCTCGAAGAGTTGAGACTGCATGCTTATGAGAACACAAGGATTTATATATAGAGAACAAAGTTCTGGCATGACCCCCATATGAAGAACAAAGATGTTCATGAAGGATATAAGGTCCTTTTATTCAACTCAAGTATTAGGTTATTTCCTGGGAAACAGAGAACAAGGTGGTCAGACCCTTTTTCTATAGTGAAAATATACCCATCGAGGGTGATGGAGATAGTGGGAGATAATACATCAACCTTCAAAGTGAATGGATAGAAAATGAAAAGATACTATAAAGATGAAGCTTTTGTAAGAAGGACAGAGCTCAGTTTGGGGGAAATCAGCCCAATATCAAGTGGAATGAATGAGGAAGTAACTACATATGCTGAAGGAAAATGAAGACAGATGATAGAGAAAGTTAAGCTAAAGATTTTAAGAAAGCACTTCTTGGGAGGCAACCCAGGTTTTTACTGCTTTCCTTCATTCATATTTTCCTTATCTCGTACTTTAGTATTATGAGCCATGTATCTCTCATCTTTCAATATTTTAGGTTTCCACATCTAGTAGGAGTGTAAATATAGTATGCATTCTAATCCCTCTCTACCAAGAGGCTTTGTTGGGAAGTGCAAGTTCTTACTTTAATTGATCTTTTATTAATTTGGTTTGGAAGGACCGCACACGCAGCATGAGCTGTGGTTGAGGGGTCTACCTCAGTCGCGGTGCCTGCTCTTTGCTCGCTAGGCCACAACCATGATGTATCTAAGAATGAACATGGCCGCATTCGTGGTGATCTTCCAGCCGTGGTCACGGTGACCCAAGGGTATATATAGTTAAAACCGTTCAGCGTGAGGGTTCTTCTTTCACTCATAGCTCTCTGAGATTATCGAACAATCGAACTATACTCCTTGATGTGAGTGCACAAAGAGACGGACGATCTCGATTCAGACATTTGTCGATGGAGTCGCGCTTTTGCTGCAACAATGCCCCTACAACTTCTTCCTTCACAGCCAATTTGAGCCGTTTAACCTAACTGAGGTACCCATTAGGCTCTTTCTCGACCCCTGTTGATTGCGACTTCCCATTTGTCTTAGGCTTTGTTGTCTTTTTCATGCATTTAACAGCCTATCGATTGGTGTAATGCCACTATGACCACCATGACTCTGCCTTATCTAGTTTGACGATGCTTGTCGGTGTTTTCCCTCATACACGGTTTATCCAGTGTTATTTAACCTGGAATAGGGTTTAGGGCTGCAATTTGACTCGCAGAATCCCGCCACTTTGGCTTTGGCTGATGGACCCTTGAACGGGGATGTAGACCATAATCACCTTTTCTTCAATTGAACATGTACTCCTCTGCCATGATCGCAGAACCATATCCTTATCTACAGTCGTGGTTCTCCTTAAGTGTGAAGGTCAGTTGAGTGATGACCGCGGTCGCAACGCTTGTCGTGGTCGCAGTGCTTGTGCTTCTTTGCCACGGTCGCGACACCTCTTAATTTCTTATAACCCATCGTGGTCACGGTGCCTCCATGCTGCGATCGCGGCATACCATTTTGATGGTTCGATACCTAGGCTCAGTGGTGTCATGGTCGCGGCACCTGTCGTGGTCGCGACATCTTCCTCAACCGCAGTACAACTTCCTGGTTAATGTTGTGGTCACGACACTTGGAGCATTGAATGAATATATATATACATATATATATAATAAAATAAAATAGATGATGATGAATTAAAGGATAATATAATTATGCTAACAACAAAATTAATGTTTAAACTTTCAAAATGTTGACTTCAACAGAAGACACGTTGATGAAGAAGGCAACCTCATTGAAAGGGGTAGAGGAAATCATAGAAAAAATAACACACGCGTTGAAGGATAACCCGAACATCTCCCCAACAAAAAGGCTTCAGTTGCAGCTGATGAAGAAGAAGTACGACTGCATTCTGGCCCACAAAATGCCAGAAGAGTCATCGGAGTCCAAGAACACATCCTAGATAGAGACTTCTGAATACCAACCTCCCAAAATTGAGTGAAGGAAGCTAGAAAAGAGAAAAGTTGAAGCCAAGGAAGTGAAAAGCGGAAAAAGGAGGAAAGCGACAACCGTAGATAAATTGAAAGGGTAGGAGAAAGAAGCAACCCCTAAGGAGGTAGAAGGAATAGAGAAGATGGGCCTCAACTAGCAAAGGCCAGCATTCATCCCAAAATATCCCACACACCGGTCGTAGTTTGACTGGATATTGCAGACCAAGGGGTTCAAGCCTACAAGATACTTGGATGTCCAGGACTTTAAGAAGATGGGAGTCTATGACATGGTAATCATGTTCCTAGAAGGTGCAAATCTATGCACCCTATGCACCTCAGAACCCCCCTCTATAACACAACTGATGGCAGAATTCATGTCATCATTAGAGAAGTTCCCAGTCAATGATACTGAAATAAAGAAGGGTGGCTGTGACTTCAAACTAGAAGTGAGACTAGGAGGAAAGTCTCACATGATAACAGAGGCCATGCTTAACACAATATTCACTGGAATAACTAAAGAAGCACATGCCTGCTCCGCCGCACCTGGAGAAAAGGACATCGTCAAGTATAGTAGCCACAGAATGTGGGAGAAGCTGACGGGAGAGCAAGAACACAATTCAAAGAACTCAAAGGTGACTCTCATCACCTCATGCTTTATCAGGGTGGTGCAGAAGATAACCGCCAACACTATCTTTATAAGGTCTAGAAACTGGCAGTGTAATAAAGGGTGACCTATTCATGATATGGTCAATGCTGAATAAGAAGCCTGTGAATATAGGAAGAATCCTTATCAAAAGGTTATCAGCCGTAGTAGGAGGGGAGGTGAAATAAACAAAGGAATTCTAAATGGGAGGTCAGATTACAAAGATAGCATACCACTTCATGGATGCAGACCTATTGATGAAGTACACAAAAATAAAGGGGCAAACCAAGATTGATATAAAGTCCCTCATCAACACGAGGATCCTAGTTCCGAAAGGAAATACACTATTCTACAAACAAAGTTGCTCCAAGATGCTCCTCCCTCTCCCATAATTGGCATATTATGATGCCCACAAGCTGCGGCCAACTCAAGAAGATGTCGATAAAATGTACTCGGGAGCCATCCACACTATCACGGACCAGTCATCTACATCAGGCAATAAAGAAGCAAGAGCTAAATCTCCGGAAATAGAGATGAGGAAGCCATAGGAAATGAAGAAGCTAGCAATAAAAAGTAAAAATAAAAGGACATCGAAAAATCCCATTGCCCCGATCCCGCCCTCACCATGCATTCCATCCGATATGGCAATGAGTGAAGCCTAAAATTGAAATCATAGAAGGAGGCGACCACACATATCTTGAAGCTACAACAAAAGAACAACATGTTGAGATCAAGCAAGAAACCAACCAGGCATGCAAGGACCTCGAGGCTATACCTGACCCTATGATACCAGAGGTGATCCTACAAGTGTCGGGGCAACCAAAGGTGAGCACTTCCAGCCCAGCTATGCATGCCAACCAAAAAAGGAGTGAACCAGCTCCACAACTGAAGGAGCCTAGAGCATCCACAACACATGCAGAGCAACAACAACACCACCCACACACGTTCGGTGATGTACTGCGCAATAAGTTTGATGTCATGTGGCAACACATGCAACAAACGTCTGAATTAAATTTGAATATTACCTCTACCATGTGTACACTAACTATGTAGGTACAAACTTTAAACGAGAACTGGGGTACTTCCCTAGTTCATGCAAGGGGTAATGAACACCTAGAACGTACTGATGGGGGCTCTAAAGACTCTCCCCAAGGAGATAGCAGACCTCAGGAAGGAGTAGGATGCCATGAGAGTAGACAAGGAGCTCATGCGGAAGGGGTACGAGGAATCATTGGACAGCCTAAAAAAGGAGCATAAATGCCTAGATGAAGAACGCCGACAACTAGATGTTGAACACCAAGAAATAGATGGTTGGTGGCAGAGAAAGAAGACAAAGTGTCTAACAAGCCCTTCAACATCACATGCTTCCTCAAGCCCTTCAAGCCTAGACAAAGACGATGATGGCGTGGGAGGAACCAGTGTTGGAGCAGCATTGAAAGACAAAAGTGCCAATGTAAAGACCTCCCTAATGGTAGAACCATAAGTGAATGAAGCACCGCCACAGTTAGACACTCATCAGGACAACAAAACAAAGAAAACTAATATGTTGTCAAGGGATTTTGATTTAAATTGTAGCCTAGAAGAAGATAAGGTTGTGCCAGAGGATCCCAAATAGGTCGTCATTACCAGAGCAGAAAGCATCGTGACAGAAGATCTCATGTCATGAGAAATATGAGATTTCAACAAATTCTTAGACGACTTGACATTTGGGATGGATATCTGTAATGACTGCCTAAAAGACTTGGAGCAGTATGAACAAGATGATTCTTTCTATGACGGAAAAATGGTCGCGACGTTAGCCGCACTCAATGTTGTCGAACTAGAGCAACCATCATAAGCGAGTCATCCAATAAAAGACATAGCGGTAGAAATATCCACGAAGAATGAAGGCAGGGCATCAACCCAAACACTGACTGAAATAAGGATTCAGCCTCCTACCACAGAAGCCCCACCCACAGAAACACAGGCAGTAAAAGATGACACCTCAAATGATGAGGAAGGTGGGCTTGCCTCTTTCATAACAAATGAGCCAGTCAGAAAGTGGAGCACGCCATTCAATGAAGTACAATTAGGTGTGGCTCCTCCTCTACCCTGCAAGATGGAAGATATGGACATGACCACATTATCAAGGATAACAGCAGAGATGTCCATATCCTGGCAGACATACTAGATGACAACCTACCCAGAACTGATATTATCTATCATAATAAGGGTAGGTCACTTAACAGAGATCACTTTAGAGGGATTTTCTTGAAATGAGAACATGTAAATAAGAAGCTATTCAAAGTACTGTGTGCCACTCTACTTGAAGTGTTTTTACATCTTGATAAAGTACAACCAATGTTCAATGACACCACACATCTAGCATGGATCCTATTTGATAATAATAACAAAGTTGTTGATGTGATAGAGCTACAATGCGTAGTGAGAAGGGAAGAAACAAAATTTGTGGTCTTACCCATAAGGAATATAAAGCACTGGGCATTGATTGTCATCAACTTATGTGAGAGACGTACAATAGTGTTCAATTGTTGTGAAGTTGAACTGGACAACACCTCCCTGGTGTACAAAAACAAGGAAGCAAGGGATATCCTGAAGGTGCCACTACATCTACAAAGAGATATACAAATGACAGACAAAAGACATAAGGGGATGTGGAAGCAATTCTCCATATGCAAAAAGGTTCCCCAAGAAAAGGATGGAACAGGGGACTGCACCTTTATAGTGCTACAAATGATGGAAGCCATCAACAAGGGAGTCCCGTTGGAAGACCTTTGCACAGAAGATCTGCATGGGTTGTGCGGTATCTATGCAATGGAGGTTATCTATGATCGTCGCTTCTTCAACGACCCAGTGATGCTTTCAGATGCAATACCACAGCGGCTTCACCAAGAAATCCCCCTCCCTAAAAAGAAAACATGGAGAGAGGAGCTCAAAACCCTATGGAGCAATCCTACATAACTGCTAGAGTGGCAGCTTGGAAGGAAGGTTGGGAAGCTGACACACCTGGCAAAGTAGAAAGAAAACCAGAACATGAGCCCGAGCAGCCTCCAGTGGTAGAAGAGAAGGACGAACAACCTCTAGCGGGGCATCTAAAAGAAGGAGAGATAGATGAAGACGATCTGCCCGAGAGTAAACCAGACGGGGCAGCTGGGGAAATAGTGCCAACCTTCAAAGATTTTGACAGGTGGAGCTGCATAAGCCTACCATTAGAATCACTGAATATAATAATGAAATCTTTGAAGAAAGATGACACACTGACAGAGGCAATCTTTGAAAGGGATGGCATTTGCGTGATGAAGGATGACCTCCAAGATATGTTGAAAATAGGAGGGTACCTCTCAGTAAGCACCATTCCATCTTACCAAGCTCTACTAAATGACAACATGCCAAACATACACATGGCCTATTTCCTTTTGGTGGATGACATCCTAACTAGATAAAAGGTCGAGGGAAAAGGAATGCCTACAACAACGCCTAGAAACATCTCTCCCAGACTCAATCTTCCTGCCTATTCTTCATGATAGTCATTGGACTTTGTTAGTTGTCAGTTTCATTACAAATACTGTGGTACTTTACAATAGCTCGGACACAACCTTTGCACTGAACAAAAGAACAAACATGACTACTACAAAGACACCTACAGAAGAAAAGGCAGTCACATGCGCCGAGGCAATTGTAGGGATGCTGAAAATTCACAGAAAAGGGTACAAGCATAAAGAAGGCAAAGACTTCAAGAAGACACAATTATACATGTGGAGGGTATGCAATATGAGCAATACCACTCACTACGCGGAGTGTACGCCAATATGCTCCTCGAGTCAAAGTGGGCCACCAAGACCAATTAGCACAAAAAAAGCAAGCATGTTTATACATCTAACTCTGATTTTGACACCCGAGATAGGGTGAATGATAATTTTGGGGAAGGAGTCATAAATGGTAAAAAATAGGTATAATTCTATCCCAAAATATCAAACCCAAACCCAAATTTTCATAAAAATTCAATTTTTAGCATAAAATATTCTAATTCCCGTCAAACTGATTTTGCAAAA